>LR738709.1:281141180-281407134 GCA_902687465.1 Secale cereale | reverse complement strand
GAGTACATCTACCGTCGCCCGAGTACAACTACTTCCCTCTACGGAACGGCTACTTCCTCTACTTCCACTACGTCCCTCGACGTCTCGAACCGCCCCGAAACGCACGCTTCGAAGGTATACCGAAACGACCCCGTGGATGACCCGTGAGATGCATGCTTGTTGTGGTTGTTTGAAATGTTGTCTCCCGTGTGTGCTCCGTGCCCGTTTCGACCTTTTGTCATGTTCCTCGGTTGCCTCGTCGCCGACTCGTGGGAACCCGGCAACGGGATCGCCCACCTTTCATCTCGTTTGACTCGCTCACGCCGTCTATCTTTTGCATCGGACTCTCAACAAGTTACCGGTACCGATATGTTGCTGTGGCATCATTTTCGGAATCGTTGCCGTGGCACTCTTTCTTTCCACCACGGTGACAAATGCTTCTTGTCTCTTTTAAGCCAACCTTTTAATAATTGCATAAACTTGTTCATGTCATCCGCATCATATTAACAACCTTGAATGTTTAATTGTGTTTGCTTTATAATTACTAAACATGCTCATGGGGATTTTCCGGATATGTTGTTGTTATTTTTCCGGCCTCATTTAAAATGCCTAAATAGTGTAGTTTCTTTATGCTTCACCTCTTGCCATGTTAAAACCATTTAATCTTGTCTTGTAAATAACGAGAGTCAATTAAATAATTAAATGTGGTGTTTCGTCAATATGCAACTCGTTGCATATTGAGCTCCACTTAACTTGTAGTGTTGTTTGTGCATTTTGCCATGCCTTGCATATTTTAAACCGGACATGCATCATACTTGGTTGTGCATCTTATGCCATGTTGATGATTGTGTGTTTACCGCGTTGTTTGTTTTCTTTCCGGTTTGCTTCTCTTAATAGCTTCGGTTTCGTTCCGGAGTTGTGAGGATCCGCTTGACTGTGTTGCTCCGTATACTTCTTGGATCTGTTCTTCTCCCTTGTGGAATCCCAGGCAAGATGACCGAACCCGGATACCATTACTATCTTTGCCTATTGCTAGTAGTCTCGATCTTTAGTTTTGCCTCGATGCCCATGTTCTTTTTGTCAGCCTCCTACTTGTAACCATTGCCATGTTTAACCAACCTACCTACGCAAACCGTTGTTTGGCTAAGTACGCTTCGCTCAGCCCCTTTTATAGCATTGTTAGTTGCAGGTGAAGATTGAAGATGATTGCTTCATGTTGAAGTTTGGTTGGGTTATATCACACTATATAAATGCTTAAAATGAATTCATCTATATACTGGCAGGGTGGAAGGCTAAGCCTTTTGCTTGGTGATTTGTTCCACTCATGCCGTTAGGAACCGTATAAACCGGTGTTATGTTCCTTGATTTTTTGCGTTCCTAACACGGTTGGGGTGTATGGGACCCCCTTGATAAACCGCTAAGTGCTAAGTCTTTTCCAGCAAATCCCAACATTGGTACTATTTGCCTCATAATAACAACTTAATTAATTAATTAAATTTGCATAGGGGGTCGCTCCCTCGAGGATCCTTTATTTCTACATAGCAGGGGGGGCCAGTGCTGATGGTGTTGGTCCCAAACTAGAGTCACTTGCGGTACCACCCAGTTATCTGGGGTCTTTGGTACTGTACGTAGCGCTCATCCGGTCGTGGCCTGAGACGAGATACGCGCGGCTACTATCAGGGTGTCGGCACGCCGGGAGGATTTGCTGGATTAGCCTTACCTTAGTTCGGTTTAACTTGAGCACGGGATTCCGAGAATACTCGGGTCTTCCCAACTATGGAGTTGCGACTCCGCGGATCGTGGGCTTGTAATGGGCCAAGTTGGAACACCCCTGCAGGGTTTGAACTTTCGAAAGCCGTGCCCGCGGTTATGTGGCAGATGGGAGCTTGTTAATTCCGGTTGTAGATAACTTGACACAATGTTTCAATACACTACCAGCGTGTGTACCGTGACTGTCAATTTCCGAATAGGGATTCGGGAGTTGAACACGGTGGGGTTATGTTTGACCGGCTTTAGTTAGGATCACTTCGTGATCATCTTTTGACCGAGGCACTTCTCTTCTCGCTCTCTATTACGTAAGTTAGTGCTAGTTGCTGCTGCAGACTCTTGTTTGTTCCTTCACCTCTCGTTCTTTCTTCAGCCTTATCCTCACCCAAAGGCTTATATAGTCTTGTTACCCGGGAACGGGATTGCTGAGTCCTCTGTGGCTCACAGTTACTTCACCACACCAGATGCAGGTTCAGCCGAGTTCGATGCAGGAGTTGGTTCAAGTTCTTCACTGGAAGCTCGTTGAAGAGTTTGGCTGTTTGCTTGTGACGCTTCGATGTTCAGTAGTGGTTTCTACTAGGATTCGATCTTGGCCTGTGGATTTATGTTGTTTTGGTATCTTTCTTTTGGATCTTCACCCGTAGTCGGGTTGTGATGTTCTGAATGATGTATTGCTTATGTATTGTATTGTGTGAAGTGGCGAGTGTAAGCCAACTATCTCCTTTTGCAATTTAATCCCCCTTTTACATGAGTTGTGCAAAGATACCAAACTTGAGATCATTCTAGGATGGACTTATGCCTTGAAGTCGTGCCTCGACACGTAGGAGGTATAGTTCCATCCTGGGCATTACAAGTTGGTATTCAGAGCCTTCTCCGACCTAGAAGCCCCCACTGATTGATCGAATCGTTGACGGTTGAGTCTAGGCATACACTAAAAACTTTTTGAGTCCTATATTATATCGGAGAGTAGGATTTCTTTGCTTCTCATCCCCTTTCTCTCTGGTGAGGACTCCTGACGATTACTCTTTTCTCTTCTACTTTCAAAAATTGCACCAAATTTTTTTTTTAGGATCCCGCGAGTATTCTGGGATTGTTTCGATGTTCTTGTGACAAGGATATTGTTCTCGATGCCTCCTGTTACCGAGGAGTTGAGCTTCGGGGTATCATTGACACAAGCATATCGCGGCAGTACTAAATACTTAAGACGGCCGACATCGAAAATCTCTCCTATACGGCCAGTGGCAAGATAACCCCGACATCACCCAGTACTGGGGAGGTAGCTCGAGAGTATTGCCATAGCTGGTTATAGTGGATGCTTTTCGAAGGTCCGAGGTAAACAGTTTCCGAGAAAGACTGGTTATGTGTTGAAGGATGGATACACCTGGATGTAGGTTTAGAGTTGATTGCGCGGTGCTTCCCGTGTATCCCCAACACCTGATTGCATAACTGGAAACTTTCGGAAATCTATAGGTGGGTTCATCAAGTAGTTCTAGGCATTCTTCCAACGGATGCTCGATATGAAGTTTGGGGTTCTACATTGAGTGAAGTGGTTTTATGGACTTGTTCTGATCGGGAGTTGCATCTTAAAGGGTCCTTGGCTATGCTGATCCGGGGATTGCAAAACCCTTTTGTAACACGTTCCATGAGCTTTCAGCACGAAGATGTGGAATGAAGCTTCTATCTTGTATTTGTTCTATCTGATCCTTGTTCCTTTTTATTTACTTTTTGTTCTTCAAGTGGCTTCTCGACGAGTTGATGTAACTATGGAATTCATTCGTTCAATTCCTTGCTCGAATGATATTGTGAAGATCATGTTGCATATCTATCGTTTGTTCTTGTTTTGATTCTGGTATTCGAGTTGCTTCGATGATAATGTTGATTCCATACCTTTCTTAATCGGTATTCTCATATTTCTATGGGAGTGCTAGTCCTTCTTAACCATCGAGATCTTCATGTTAATTCTTTTTCAACCGGTGCCTTTTTGTTCATCTCAAGTTGTCTTTGCTTTTCCCCACCCTCCCACCCTTTTCTTCTTGGAGCTAGAAATTCTCAAATCAAATATCCATTTTATTCATGTGATAATTCTTCATTCTTTTCCTTCAATGTTCTTATCCGGTGATTTATCGTAAAGATGCTCAAGAGCTTCAAGTTCATCATTCTTTTGTTCTCAGATTCTTCCGGTGGATGTAATTCAAGATTTCGGTGTTGATCTTATCATTTTCCTCTTTTCACAATGTTTTCTTATTCCGGTGTACCAAATTAATCATTATCCTCTTGCTATTCATATCCGGAGTGCTGAAGATTCATAATTTCATTCTTAATCCTGTCAAGCTATTTTGAGGATTATCATCTTATTCAAGCCATTTAATTCAACCGGTGCAATATCTTTTAAGCAATCTTTTCAACGGTGGTTTCTTTGAGTGGGCCCTAACCCACAGGTCTTTTCCCAGGATCTTACCTGACTCTTCTTTTCCGGAGTTATTTCGAAATTCTTTTCAAACTGTGACGTAAGAATGATTTCCATCAGTCACATGTCTTCTCCAAGATCGCTTTCAATTCTTTTTCATCTTTGTTTCAACCTTTTTTTTAATTCTTCAATCCGGAGTGCTCAACAATTCTTATGGCTTTTCTCGTCTTCATTCTCAACATTTGGAGACCGGAGAAGAGTTTCTCTTAAATTTTGACCCGTTCTCTTGAAGATTCGTGGTTCTAGCTTCATGCCATCCTCATTATTGTTTTGATTGTGAGGAATTCTTTTATACCCGTCCGGAGCATTTCATGAATTCTTTTCTTTGTGTTCCTCCGAAGGCCACCTTTTCAGAATATCTCTTCGTTCTCAGTTTTCAACTTCGTCCTCCAAATATTCTTCATTGATGTCTCTTCGTTCGTCTTCATATTCTTACGGTGGTTCATTCAAGTTACTCTTCCGTTGTTATCATTTTAATTCATTTGTTCTTTTCTCAATCCTACCGGTGGTTCGTTGAATCCGAGCTTGTGCTAGATCTCTCTTTAATTCTTTGCAACGAGAATAAGTAGTATGCCAAATCCTTTGGTTGTCATCAATTTAAATTGGTGAAGGAGATGCATTACATAATTCTTATTCTTGTTCCTTCCAGGTGTTTTAATTCTTTTGTCTGGAGCTTGTTCATCATATCATATTCTCAGTTCTAAGTTGTTCATCTTGTTTTCCGGAGCTTCATGTCATTTCAATGATATCATTTCAACTCCACCTAATTCATCGCAGGCCTTGAATCTTATTCTTTTCATCTTTCACTTCTCATGCTTTTCATTACCGGAGTTCTTCATGGTGGTTCATCATGTTTTAATTCATCCTCGAAGTCTTCATCAAGATTCTTGTTGGAGGAGCTCAAATATTTCTTCTTCTTGCATTTTGAAGTGCAATTCTTTCTATCTTATCTTTTCAGGTGGTGTTATGTCATTTTGACAATTCCTTCATGTTTCATGATTCACGAGTTGTCAGGAATGAGATATTTAAAACCATCATTTTCTTTGTTCAGGAGATCTTTCCAACCTTTCAATTTATTCGTTGGAGTCATCTTGGGTTATAATTCACCTAAAAGCTTTCCCTAAGGATTGTTGATATTATAGTGCTTATTAATGACCCAAGTTCTTCTTTTATCATTCCGGGGAAATAAGTTTTTCGTCTCCTTGTTGATCTCAATCCAATCAATTGTTTTCGTTAGTGGCTGGTTGTCACCTCTTAATTTTGAGATGTTTTCCATAAGCCCACATCAAGCTTATTCTTTTCGTTGTTGAATTTTCCATCAACTCCGTTCGACCCTTCTTTGTAAGGATGCTCTTTCAAATTTAATTTTGAGGGAAGTTGTCTTTTCTTATCCGTTCAATTCTTTCTTGGATCTATATTCTATTCTTTCATTCCGGAGGCTTTGTGATGTTGCCCTATCCAAACCATCATCTTGTTTTCTTTTCAAGATCATGTTCTTCCTTGCTTGTCTATTTAACCGGAGTGTTGTATTCTTCATTCAGCTTCGTCTTTTATCAAGTTTTGCCTATCTTTTAACCGGAGTGCTGTCTGAAATCTTTCTTACCCCTTGGGCCATTCTTTCAATTGTTTCAGAAGCTATATGTTGTTGTTTTCGTCAAGTATCTTCCCAACTTGGCAAGTTCATGTTCTTTTCCTTCCATTTTCAGACGGAGTGCTGTCCAAATTCTGTCATTCTTATTCCTTGGCCATACCATTGCAGTTGCATATTCTTTTGGTCCGTGAGCTCTTGTTTAATGTCTTTCAACCTTCAAGGTTCTCATAATGCTCCTAGTTACTCTTTTCTAACGGAGTGCTCTCAACTTCGTTCATCTCCGTTCTATTCTTCTTTAATTTGTTCAACCTCTCAAGGTTCTTTGGTTTCACTCGTCTGTCAAAGAAGCAACTTTGTTTTACCTCTTCTTTTCATTTTTACCCGGTGATATCTCTAGGATCTCGGGTCGAGATCCTCTGTTAGTGTGGGAGAGTTGTGACGCCCGAGACCGACGTCCCAGAAGATTCCAGAAGCTTCCCGAAGATTCCAGATGTTCCGGGTTGCCCGTGTGTTTCTTTTGTGCTTGTGTTTTTATTTTTGCATTGCATCATGTCATCATGCCATCATGTCACATTTTATTTTTGCATCTCAACCAAAATAATTCGTGTGGACCTTCAGTCCATTTAAATCGAGGGAAGATGACTTCTCTTTATAACATATCCTCCAAATATTATGGAACTATATTAATAATTATTCCATTCGTTGGAATTAACCCAACACACTTGCATAATTCCCCATTGTCTTTTCACTTCGATTTCACCTTCTAAATCTTGCCAATAATTCTTTTCTCGTTGCTCGAGGTTCCTCCAAAAACCCTCCTTCTATTTTATTTTAAATCCTGACATTTTGTGAGCCCAGGTTTTTTTTACCTCATGCACAATTCCTCCCCTACCTTCTCTTTCTTTTCTTTCTCCTTTTTTCTCTTTTGTTTTAAAAGAGAAATAATTAGTGCAGCCGCAGTTTTCCCTCTGGCCCAAACCCCCCTCCTGGCCATCTGGGCCTCCTCCTGTTCCCTCCCAGGCCGCAGCTAGGCTCGCCTCCCACTTCTGGCCCAAGGCCCGGTTCCTCCACCAAACCCTAGCGCAGCTCCCTCGCACTCCCTCTCTTCCCAGAGCCGCCGCCACTTCTTTCGCCCGCTGCCCGACCCCCCTCTGGATCTCGCGACCCCGTTCCCCTCGACCAGCATCCCCTCGCCCGCATCTCCCTCTCTCGCGCCTCACCACTTTCCCTCCCGAGCGCTCCTCCCTCCGTCGTCTGGTCTGCCTCGCCCGGCCGCCCCCGCGCCATGGCCCCTCCGGCGCGGCTCCCTTCCCTCGCCCCAGGAAGCCTCGTCCCCAGACGCCTCTGCCTCGCCCCTGGGACCCCGCGGGCGAGCGCCTCTCCATCTCCCTTCCGCCGGCCGCCCGGCCAGCCAGCAGCGGCCCGAGCGTCCTCAAGCCTCCTCCAGCGCCGCCCGCATCCATCTCCAGCGCCCCGTCCAGCGCTCCTTCGTCCGCCGGCCAGCACCGCCGCCGCGCCTCGGGTCTCCACCACCGTAACCTCCGCCTCCCTCCGTCCCTTCAGCGCGCCCGCGCCCCTGCAGCGCGACGACCGCCCCCATCTTCTGGGCCGCCGCCCCCTGCTGCCTTGCCGCGAGCCCCGCGTCCGGCCACCGGATCCCGCGGCCGTCGCCTCGCGTGCTGCTGCCGTGGCCTCGTGCAGCCCCTTGTCCCTGCTGCTGTAGTTTTGTTTTTGTTTTTTTTGTTTTGTTGCTTGTGATGTTAACCTGAACAGAGTACGACTACCGCTAAAGACCGCAACGACCCGAGTACAACTACAGTTTTCGTCAAGTTCGACTACCTCACGGAACCCGTCAAGTCCGACTACTACATGCACGAGTACCACGACGAACGTTTGAAACGACCAAGTACCCCTACTCGTCGATGCGACAAGTACCCCTTCGATGCGCCGAGACCAAGTTCCACTACGTCCACGACGACCCGAACGACTACCGATGACCGTGAACAACTACCGCCGTCGTGGAACCGGCAAGAACGAACGGAATGAGTACATCTACCGTCGCCCGAGTACAACTACTTCCCTCTACGGAACGGCTACTTCCTCTACTTCCACTACGTCCCTCGACGTCTCGAACCGCCCCGAAACGCACGCTTCGAAGGTATACCGAAACGACCCCGTGGATGACCCGTGAGATGCATGCTTGTTGTGGTTGTTTGAAATGTTGTCTCCCGTGTGTGCTCCGTGCCCGTTTCGACCTTTTGTCATGTTCCTCGGTTGCCTCGTCGCCGACTCGTGGGAACCCGGCAACGGGATCGCCCACCTTTCATCTCGTTTGACTCGCTCACGCCGTCTATCTTTTGCATCGGACTCTCAACAAGTTACCGGTACCGATATGTTGCTGTGGCATCATTTTCGGAATCGTTGCCGTGGCACTCTTTCTTTCCACCACGGTGACAAATGCTTCTTGTCTCTTTTAAGCCAACCTTTTAATAATTGCATAAACTTGTTCATGTCATCCGCATCATATTAACAACCTTGAATGTTTAATTGTGTTTGCTTTATAATTACTAAACATGCTCATGGGGATTTTCCGGATATGTTGTTGTTATTTTTCCGGCCTCATTTAAAATGCCTAAATAGTGTAGTTTCTTTATGCTTCACCTCTTGCCATGTTAAAACCATTTAATCTTGTCTTGTAAATAACGAGAGTCAATTAAATAATTAAATGTGGTGTTTCGTCAATATGCAACTCGTTGCATATTGAGCTCCACTTAACTTGTAGTGTTGTTTGTGCATTTTGCCATGCCTTGCATATTTTAAACCGGACATGCATCATACTTGGTTGTGCATCTTATGCCATGTTGATGATTGTGTGTTTACCGCGTTGTTTGTTTTCTTTCCGGTTTGCTTCTCTTAATAGCTTCGGTTTCGTTCCGGAGTTGTGAGGATCCGCTTGACTGTGTTGCTCCGTATACTTCTTGGATCTGTTCTTCTCCCTTGTGGAATCCCAGGCAAGATGACCGAACCCGGATACCATTACTATCTTTGCCTATTGCTAGTAGTCTCGATCTTTAGTTTTGCCTCGATGCCCATGTTCTTTTTGTCAGCCTCCTACTTGTAACCATTGCCATGTTTAACCAACCTACCTACGCAAACCGTTGTTTGGCTAAGTACGCTTCGCTCAGCCCCTTTTATAGCATTGTTAGTTGCAGGTGAAGATTTAAGATGATTGCTTCATGTTGAAGTTTGGTTGGGTTATATCACACTATATAAATGCTTAAAATGAATTCATCTATATACTGGCAGGGTGGAAGGCTAAGCCTTTTGCTTGGTGATTTGTTCCACTCATGCCGTTAGGAACCGTATAAACCGGTGTTATGTTCCTTGATTTTTTGCGTTCCTAACACGGTTGGGGTGTATGGGACCCCCTTGATAAACCACTAAGTGCTAAGTCTTTTCCAGCAAATCCCAACATTGGTACTATTTGCCTCATAATAACAACTTAATTAATTAATTAAATTTGCATAGGGGGTCGCTCCCTCGAGGATCCTTTATTTCTACATAGCAGGGGGGGCCAGTGCTGATGGTGTTGGTCCCAAACTAGAGTCACTTGCGGTACCATCCAGTTATCTGGGGTCTTTGGTACTGTACGTAGCGCTCATCCGGTCGTGGCCTGAGACGAGATACGCGCGGCTACTATCAGGGTGTCGGCACGCCGGGAGGATTTGCTGGATTAGCCTTACCTTAGTTCGGTTTAACTTGAGCACGGGATTCCGAGAATACTCGGGTCTTCCCAACTATGGAGTTGCGACTCCGCGGATCGTGGGCTTGTAATGGGCCAAGTTGGAACACCCCTGCAGGGTTTGAACTTTCGAAAGCCGTGCCCGCGGTTATGTGGCAGATGGGAGCTTGTTAATTCCGGTTGTAGATAACTTGACACAATGTTTCAATACACTACCAACGTGTGTACCGTGACTGTCAATTTCCGAATAGGGATTCGGGAGTTGAACACGGTGGGGTTATGTTTGACCGGCTTTAGTTAGGATCACTTCGTGATCATCTTTCGACCGAGGCACTTCTCTTCTCGCTCTCTATTACGTAAGTTAGTGCTAGTTGCTGCTGCAGACTCTTGTTTGTTCCTTCACCTCTCGTTCTTTCTTCAGCCTTATCCTCACCCAAAGGCTTATATAGTCTTGTTACCCGGGAACGGGATTGCTGAGTCCTCTGTGGCTCATAGTTACTTCACCACACCAGATGCAGGTTCAGCCGAGTTCGATGCAGGAGTTGGTTCAAGTTCTTCACTGGAAGCTCGTTGAAGAGTTTGGCTGTTTGCTTGTGACGCTTCGATGTTCAGTAGTGGTTTCTACTAGGATTCGATCTTGGCCTGTGGCTTTATGTTGTTTTGGTATCTTTCTTTTGGATCTTCACCCGTAGTCGGGTTGTGATGTTCTGAATGATGTATTGCTTATGTATTGTATTGTGTGAAGTGGCGAGTGTAAGCCAACTATCTCCTTTTGCAATTTAATCCCTCTTTTACATGAGTTGTGCAAAGATACCAAACTTGAGATCATTCTAGGATGGACTTATGCCTTTAAGTCGTGCCTCGACACGTAGGAGGTATAGTTCCATCCTGGGCATTACACTCTACCATGAGAAAACCACAGTAGTTCAGATCTGGAATCATGGCACCCGGGCCCAAAGTGTCAAGCATTAAGCATGGCAAAGTCATAACAACATCAATCTCAATGCATAATAGATACTAGGGATCAAGCCTCAATAAAACTAACTCGATTACATGATGAATCTTATCCAACTCCTCACCGACCAGCGAGCCTACGAAGGAATCACTCACTCCCGGTGGGGAGCATCATGGAATTGGTGATGAAGGAGGGTTGGTGATGATGAAGATCGAAGACCTCCCTCTCGGGAGCACCAAACGGACTCCAGATCTGGCCTCCCGATGAAGAACCGGAGGTGGTGGCGGCTCCGTATCGTGAAACAAGATATTTCTTCATCCTGATTTCTCTTTCCCAATTTAGGTATTTAAGGAGTCGGAGTTAGGGTCAACGGCGCCCTGGTGGGTTGTGCTCACCCAGGGCCCCCCTCCGGTGGTTCTTGGATCCTAAATTTTTCATTTGTTCTGCAATAAATCTCCAAAAAGTTTCGTTCCATTCCGAGAACTTTTCTTTCTGCACAAAAACAACCCCATGGTAGTTCTGCTAAAAACAATGTCAGTCCGAGTTAGTTTCGTTTAAATCATGAAAATTAAAGTCCATAACAAGAGGAAAAGCATTGGGAAAAGTAGATACGATGGAGACATATCAACTCCCCCAAGCTTAAACCTTTGCTTCTCCTCAAGCAATTAAGTTGGCAAACTCAAAGTGAAAAGAAAAAAATACGAACTCTTTTGCTCTTGTTTACATAAATAAGCTTAAGTAGCACCCAGGTTTTCAGCAAAGATCATGACTAACCATGTCAACAATAACTCTTAAAAATTGTATCAACTCATATCAATAAGATAAACACCTAGAGAGCAATAATAAGGTATTTCAAATGACAACACTTCGTCAAAACAGCCATGATATAATATGACAACAGTGGTATCTCGCTAGCCCTTTATGAGACCGCAAAACATAAATGCAGAGCACCTCCAAAGTTCAAGCAGCCACTTGACATTGTAATTCATGGTAGAATAGATCCAGTCATGCTAACACCCAACATTAACTACACACAATGCATCATGATGATAACAGTGCTCTCAGATCTGGCGCTTGTTTGAGAAGGTGATGACTCAACATAAAAGTAAATAGATAGCCCCTTCGCAGATGGGAGCAGTGATTTGCAGCGGTGCCAGAGCTCGAAGCTTAAATCGGAGATAAATGAAATTTTGGGAAATGCACCCTTCATGTTTATGCTGCGACCGAAAGTTATCAATATCTTCCATGCTAAACACATTAGTGGCGGTTCCCAAGCGATAAAGTAAATGTTTTAGTCTGTGGGAGTTTTGTTTGATTATTTGCAATTATTTTTTCTTTTTGATTTCGGGACTGGGAATCCCTTTTACTGCCCCGCTCGTGCAAGGACAAGTGAATAAACACTCATCATGAGAATAACCTAGTTAGCATGGAAGATATCGACTACCCCCTGTCACTCTATGAACAATCCAGGCACACAAAAACAGATGTTTGTTTGAAATTTAGAGGTGGCACATTGTGACGCCCCCTATTTGATCGTACACTAATCATGCACACAAATGTGTACGACCAAGATCAGGGACTCACGGGAAGATATCACAACACAACTCTAGACACAAATAAAATGATACAAGCTTCATATCACAAGCCACGGGCCTCGAGGGCTCGAATACAGAAGCTCGAAAGCAACAGAGTTAGCGGAAGCAACAATTTCTTAGTACATCATAAGTTAAACAAGTTTTGCCTTAAGACGGCTAGAAAAAACATCAACGATTGAAGAGGCAAGGCCTCCTGCCCGGGACCTCCTAACTACTCCTGGTCGTCAGCTGTCTCCACGTAGAAGTAAGCATCGTCGGGGTAGTCGTAGACATCGGTAGTGGCGTCTGGCTCCTGAAATCCGCCATCTGGTTGCAACAACCAGAAAGAAGCAAGAAGGGGGGAAAGGGGGAGCAAATCAGCCGCGAGTACTCATCCAAAGTACTCGCAAGCATCAGATCTATACTAATTATGCATCAGTGTCAATAGAAATGAGCTGTATATGTGGACTGAACTGCAGAATGCCAGAATAGAGGGGAAGGCCTAGCCTATCGAAGACTAGCATCTTCAAGCATCTTCTGGAAACCACCATCTTGCAGCAGTAGAAGGAAATACATAATAGCATTTTAATTAACAACCATGTTGTAACAATATCCAAACATATCTCAAGTATCCACTTGTAGTTGTAATAGATCACGATATAAGACTGAACGTCCATTACCATGGACACGGCTATTTGAAAGGGCATGTCCCTTCCTTTGTGGTTTTGGTGATTGATGACAATGATGACAGAATCCCGAGGCTGGCTCATAAACGTGCCCGGCTTGGTCTGTACCTCCCCTATCTTACAATACAAGTTACACACCGTATGTCGGTTTATGTCTACGGGCCCTAATACCTTTTGGGCCCTGGGCCTTTTAGTCTTCTATAATCAAATGCCATATTCCATGTCTTAATGGGCTTCAATAGGAGTAATTCATCATAGGCATAAATCGGCCCCTCCTGGGTGGTTTATACCTACTAGTTATATCCCCGCCATTAGGCCCCAAATTAATTTGAACCTGTTCATGTCAATCTTCAACACTTCGGGAAAACCTTGTCTTCCGTGCCTTCAAATGACCTTGTAAACCGCAATGACGTCATCTTACAGGATCATCTTAAACCGCCATGACATCACCTGTTCGTTTAAAACCTGTATATGCTTTAACCTTTATTAATAATCCTCCGAAGACCGAGGCGATAGCTCCACCCTATATCCATTTTTTGGGCTCCTTGATTCCCGCGCCAGCCTTTTATCCCTTCGGCTTATAAATAGGGCGAGGGGTCCCTTTTTTTTGACAGAAAGACTGTAAGGGAACCCCTTACAGTATAATTGGTGCAACAAACCCAAATTTCAAGTACCGTGCCTTGAACCTGGGTGGGTGGGAAGGCATCAACCCCTTCCCACCACTAGGCTATGCCTTAGTCTGCGGTCCCTTTCTTTTTCCTTCCCTCGCCTCTTCGTCCTTCTTCTTCCACGTGCCTCCTCAGTGCCTGAGCACCACCGCCTCCGTCGACCTTCACGTCTGCTCCAACCCAGGCCGCTGCATCAACCTATTTTGACCAGAGTTTCGCCGGCGCGTCTCCGCATCTGACAACTTTAGTAAGTTCTTTCTTTGCTCCTCCTATAGATCTCGTTAGGGCTTTTTCCGCAAGTTAATCAAAGCTGCTATGCTGTTCTTCCCCGTTCTTCTTCATGGCTTCGATGTCCAGTGTAGATCGGATGCTTTTGGACGTGGTTGTAATGATAACCCTCCTTTCTTCTCATTAGCGCGGTCATTCTTTTAAAGTAATCCCCATCTAGGTCTGATGAACTGTTGCAGTACCTGTTGAACTTAGGTCTAAAAATTCCTGAATTTATTGACACACTGTAGATCTGTAATTCTGCTGCTGATGTGTGAAACTTATTTTTCCATCACTTAGTTATTTTTAGATCTGCATCTTTCGTACTTACATCGGTGGTTTAACCTTAGAAAATCATAATCCGGTAGGTAGCATTAGGCCCCACTTAAACCACCGTTTCAGTTGTCTTCAGAATCGCTTCCAATGTCTAACTCCGATTTAATAATGTATATATGCCTCAATATATTTCCATCTGACCCTGCGATGCTTTGTGCTTTCTTAGTCACGATTCATAAACCAGCCTTTTATCTATAATTTCAGCCTCTCATTAAAAATGGCCAAGCAATTTTATTCCTGTAACTGGGTTTCGTCCCGGGTTACTGAAGAAGAACTGAACGGTTTAGTCGAGACTGGAGCTTTAGCCAAGAAGGACGTCATCCATTGGAGAGTCCCTGGTTCGGAAAATCCTCCTGAACCCAGATATGGCAAAGTAGTTGTGTTCGTTGATCACTTGACCCGAGGGTTCAGCCCTCCCGGATCAAAGTTTTTTTTTTGTGATGTGCTTGCTAGCTTCCAACTCCACCCTCAAGATATTGGACCAAACTCTATGTCCAATGTTTGCAACTTTCAAGTATTCTGCGAGGCTTATCTACAAGAGGAGCCCACAGTTGAACTGTTTAGAGACTTCTTCCACTTGAACCGATGTACGGAGTTTACGGACGGACCTAATACCGAGCTTGGCGGGATGTCAATTCAGAAGAGAAAAGATGTCAGCTTTCCTCATGCTAAGCATCATAGTCATCCCAAAGACTGGAATCAGACTTGGCTTTACTGCCGAGATACCTCTCCAGCTGATGAAAATCACTAGTCGGGTTATCGTCCTCATCGGCTTTCCAATACTCATCCATTTCCAAAACGTCTTAGCGCCAAGGAGCGATCCAAGTATGCCCCACAGCTTTCAAAGCTTCGAGCGTTTACAGCAAATGGCTTGACAGTCATTGACTTTGTTCATTGCTGGATCTCCTGGAGCATCTTGCCTCTAAGCCGGCGTTCTGGTTTGATGTGCGAGTATACAGGGGACCCAAAGGACCATGAACGACATACTGAGGCCTTGCCGACAGAAAATGAAATCAATGAATCTATTAAGAAAATACTGGATGAACTGGTGGCTGCCTGCAATAAGACATGGCTGGCTCCCTTCTGTGAATCCAATAAACCACAAGCTGTAAGTATGTTATAACTTTTTGCTTTATTTCAATCCTTTAAATATCCTCCTAAATCTCCTCAATCTCTGACAGGGCAATGATCCGTTTTGGAAGAAGAAACCGCAAGATAAACCAGCAAAGGTATCTCACCCCAACACCAAGGTTATTAAGAAGACCGTCAAGAAGAAAACTGCTGAATCATCGAAGTTAAACATTGATGATGATGATGTAGATAATCCGGAATCAGAGGTAGAACTTGACTCTCTTTGCACCCTTTTCATGCACCATGTTGACAATGATTATGTTCAGGAAAACGCTGAAGACAGTCAAGCTGATGATGCAGAGGTAATTATCCTTTCCTCTGGTTCAGATCCTCTGCCAACACAAAAAATCCGTCAAGCAAACCAGAAAGTAAGATTTTCTCACCCCTTAGCTCACTTGGACCCAAACTTCTTTTGAAGAAGCAGCAACATGAAGCTCGCCGCACAACCCGGCACAGCGGCCAAGTAATCACTTCCACCGGTTTACCAAATACTTAGACCCGGAAGCACCGATCAGAGGTCTCATATAAACCTGATGTTCTTTATCCCAAAGCGGGCCATTTCCGACATCCTCTTAATCCGTCTGATTCAAACTATCAGGAAACTCCTCATTCATCGTCTGGCGAGTCAACGGCCACACAGCTTCCACCCCTCAATACAGTTCCTGGGTGAGCCTTTATTTTACTATTAACTTTTATGTTTATTCCATGTACCAACTTTTACCTTATCTTTCTCAGTAGGACAAAACCTAGTAAAAAGGCCAAATTGAGTAAACCGGCTGATGGTGATGTAATCCCTGAACCGGAAAAAACTCCAGAACCGGCAGAAGGAAATGCTGACGCCGTGCGTGATGATCCGCCGCTACCGGATCATGATATTTTTGCTTAACAAGAAGTTGCACCAATGGACCATAGTGACAAACCAAACAGCCCAGTCCGAGCCAGTGATAAACCGTCAAGCCCAGCCAAAGCTGTTGTTGACACAATAGAAGACGTTATGATTACTGGTTTTGGCCACACCGCTCCTAGCGAGCATGTCGTCTTGTCGAAGCATAGTGCCAAGGAGGAAATTTCTGCTATGGACAAGGGCAAGTGGAATGCCGACTTATCGAGCTACGCTCACCTCAACGCCCATGACCTTCACTCTGAATATTTAAACCGTCTGTACACAAGCCGTGACTATGAAGCCGATTTAGTGAAAATGATGAAGGAACGATATGAGGTAAATGTTGCTTGACTGCTGCAATACTATTTCTTCTTTCGTCACTCCTTGTATCAGCTCCAATGTAGCCCCCAAGGGCCGGTTTATCTCTTCAAGATGAACCGGGACTTTAGAACACTGGATTTGCAACTTTTCGTCTATGTAGCCCCCAAGGGCCGGTTTATCTCTTCAAGATGAACCTGGACATTAGAATACCGGATTTGCAACTTTTCGTCTATGTAGCCCCCAAGGGCCAGTTTATCTCTTCAAGATGAGCCGGGACTTTAGCCTGTAACTTTCCTTTGAGCAATTATGCATAGCCCCCAAGTGCCAAGAATAATACTTGTATTGGGCTTGGGACTTGTTAAAAACTTCTGATAACAAACAAATAGGCATTAGCCCCCAAGTGCCAAGTGTATAACTTGTTATGTGCTTGGGACTTCTAATATAATTCGCTAACTTACGATATGTATGTTTCCTTATAGGCTGATCTGAGTTAGAAGGAATCTCAAACCGCTGACCTTCAAGAAAACCTTAAGTTCCAGCAAGCAGCAACCTCCAAAGCCAAAGATGAATTGAGTAGCACTTTGGCAACTATGGAAAAACTGAAGGAAGACTTCCAGAAGGAATGGGCGGATTGGGATACAGAGAAATCCGCTTTGTAGAAGAGGGCTGATGACGCAGAGGCCGCCCTTAAACCGGTGGCAGGAGAGCTATCTGGCTTGAAGCGTCAAATAAATGCCATGACCACTGCTGTCTTTGAAAGTACCCTTATTATAAACTCTCAATATGTATTATCCCATAAACTGTCATTTTAACAATGGTTGCAATGATGTAGGAAAACACACTGCCCATTTAGGCTCTGATATGCAGAAGAAGTTGAAGGCTGCCTATACAGTTATAGAACAACTTTATACCGCCGCGTAGTGAATCACTTGTACTGCCGCTCACAACAAACCACCCCCAACCTTAATCAAGGAAACCCTAGAAAAGTTGTCGATGATGCCCGCCCGGTTTGAAGAACTGAAGAGAAGGGCTACAAGGGCAGGTGCCCTGACCGCATTAACCCGGGCGAAGGCATGGGTACCTGATCTTGATCCGGCTGATGTGCGAAACGGCTATCCAAGCTTGAAGGAAGACGTATCAGAATTAATAATGATGATCTTTGAGCTTTGATGAAGGAGATGCGCCCCTTCGCCAACAAGTTAGCTGAAGAGGCTGATCTTTCCCACTATTGATGCTGATAACAAACAAGTCAGCGCGCCAACTCATGATGTGGAAGATCTCATCCCGCCCGTCCGTAAGCACACTTACGCCCCTGATGTTAATCCCTCCGTGCTTATAAGCGATGAAGCTGTATTCAAAGCCCTAACTTGGATCAACTGGGCAACTGTTGACTTCCAGCCACTGGGCGGAGAAGAAGAGGAGACAGCGCATGATAACCCACATCCATCAAGCCGGCCCAGCGAGGAATCATGAACCGGGAGCCGGTTTAACCTTCTTGCCTACCGTACTAGTCTGGAAAAATAGTTTATTCTTTTGGGCCTTGAAACACTTTGTAATAGGCTAGTTGAAACACTTGGTCTGCTATGCCATCACGCATATTCCTTTTGCATGACATTATTAATCCGCCATCATTATAATATCCCTGCTTATCCTTTTGAGCAGCTTTATCTAACCCGCTTCTGCATAAAACAAGTTTGAAGTGTCCTGGCGGTTTATCGCCGGACGGGTCATAATGCCCAAACACATGACCTAGGTTTATAACCCAGGCTGCATTTTGAAATAAGTAAATATGAAATAGATCATACGTGTGATATTGAATCACATCGCTGGTTTTACCAACTTTTGTAGTAAGGGTGATAATCCCAAATCGTGAGTATTGATGATTCCTGCAATACTTTGCCGGTTTATGATAAAACCATGCCGGGTTCTTATAAACACCGATTTATTTGATAATTGTGACTTATAGTCCGCAATTCCGCCGAGCCAATGAACATTGGTTGATCATAAAAAGTATCATAATCCTCAAAAGAGAAAAAAAGACTTTGTCAAATAAAAATCATGCGAGGCTTTTTATGGGCTGCCAGGCCTAAATTCGAGGCTTTTCATGGGCTGCTAGGCCACTGAGTTAAACCATTTCACAAAGCCTTTTAAGATGGACCTCATATTAACCAATCATCGTTTTAACGTTGACAAGTTCAGGGTCTGTATAAGATTGACTTGTTAAACGTTCGGCGGGTCATACCAGGTTTACCTGGACGGAGTGACTTACTTGATAAAGGCAGGTTAATCCGGGGTTTTAGGTGCATGCACCTGGCTTCCAAGCCTGGCTTGATAACCTATTACAAGGGCCTTAAAAACTCTTTGTCGCTATGCAACAAGAGCCCCCAAGTAACATTGTGAGCTGTGCTCAATGGGTGCCTATGTTTGAGTTGTGCTATGCATCAAACTCTCTTTTGCCCCTTATCATCATGTTGGCTTGATAGCCGGATTACCGAAGTAACCAGAGCTGTGCTCTTATGATAATATTGGCTTGATAGCCGGTTCAAGAGGGTAGTGAGGACTCCGTTTTATAAACAGAAGCCCCCATGTAACAAACTCTTATGGAGAAAATAGCAGAGGCCCCTCTTTAGCAGGGATGCTGGTTTATTATATTGATAATAATATATATTTGTGAAAATATGTACATAAAGGGAGCCTATGGCTCAGGTGTAGTATTGCCGAAGATGAGCAATATTCCACGGCCGCTGGGTCTCCTCCTCCGATGTGCGTGAGTCCTTGTATTCTCGAACGTCGACGAGGTAGTATGACCCGTTGTGCAGATTCTTGCTGACCACAAAGGGTCCTTCCCAAGGCGGGGATAACTTGTGCATATCAGTCTGGTCCTGGATGAGCCGGAGTACCATATCGCCTTCTTGAAAAGTTCTGGTTCTAACCCGGCGGCTGTGATATCGACGCAGATCTTGTTGGTAAATCGCCGACCGAGCTGCTGCAATGTCACGTTCCTCGTCCAACCGGTCTAGTGCTTCTCGTCGTGCCTTCTCGTTGCCAGCTTCAACATAAGCCGCCACACGAGGTGAGTCGTGATGGATGTCACTAGGGAGAACTGCCTCTGCCCCGTAAACCATGAAAAAAGGCATGTAACCCGTAGATCTGTTGGGCGTGGTATTGATGTTCCATAACACGGAAGGTAACTCCTCCACCCAATAACCCGGCGTCCTCTGTAAGGGAACCATAAGCCGGGGCTTGATGCCTCTCAGGATCTCTTGATTGGCTCTCTCAGCTTGACCATTAGATTGAGTGTAAGCCAGTGAAGATACGTCAAGCCGGATGTGTTCACGTTGACAAAACTCTTTCATAGCACCCTTGGATAAATTAGTGCCATTATCAGTTATAATGCTATGTGGAAAGCCAAACCGGAAAATTACCTTTTTGACGAACTGAACTGCCTTACCTACATCACCCTTGCTGACTGGCTCTGCCTCCACCCACTTGGTGAACTTATCAACAGCCATCGGAAGGTGGGTTTTCTTATCCGGAGATCTCTTAAAGGGCCCAACAATATCTAGCCCCCAGGTCGCAAACGGCCAAGTGATTGGAATCATCATCAATTCTTGAGCCGGTACATGAGCACGCCTTGAGAATTTTAGACAGACATCACACTTTTTGACCAAGTCTTCAGCATCAGCATGAGCCGTCAGCCAATAGAAACCATGGCGAAAAGCTTTAGCTACCAAGGATTTTGAATCGGCGTGGTGACCACAATCTCCTTCGTGGATCTCACGCAGAATTTCACGGCCTTCATCTGGAGATACGCAATGCTGAAACGCTCCTGTTAAATTGCAATGATGTAATTCTCCATTGACGATAGTCATTGACTTGGACCGCCGGATTATCTGCCTGACCAAGATTTCATCCTCTGGTAACTCGCCTCGGTTCATATACGCCAAATATGGGACTGTCCAATCCGGGATAGCATGAAGAGCCGCTACCAACTGAGCCTCCGGATCAGGAACAGCCAAGTCCTCCTCTGAAGGTAACTTAACCGACGGGTTATGCAAGACGTCCAGAAAAACATTAGGTGGAACCGGTTTACGTTGGGAACCCAAACGGCTTAATGCGTCCGCCGCTTCATTCTTTCGTCGGTCCACATGGTCCACATGATAACCCTTGAAGTGTCCGGCGAAAATATCCACCTCTCGACGATATGCTGCCATGAGCGGGTCCTTGGAATCCCAAGTACCAGATACTTATTGAGCCACCAGGTCCGAGTCACCAAAACACTTAACCCGGCTTAGATTCATCTCCTTAGCCATTCGAAGACCGTGGAGGAGAGCCTCATACTCAGCTGCATTATTAGTGCAAGGGAACATTAAACGAAGAACATAACAAAATTTATCACCTCGTGGGGAAGTTAATACGACTCCAGCCCCCGAGCCCTCCAATTTCCTGGATCCATCAAAGTGAATAGTTCAGTACATGTGATCCGGCTTTTCTTCCGATGCCTGCAGCTCCGTCCAATCATTGATGAAATCCACAAGTGCTTGGGACTTGATTGCAGTACGAGGCACATATTTTAACCCGTGAGGTCCAAGCTCAATGGCCCACTTGGCAACCCGGCCAGTTGCTTCTCTGTTCTGGATTATATCTCCCTGAGGAGCAGAGCTGACCACAGTGATGGGATGACCCTGAAAATATTTCTTAAGCTTCCGGCTTGCCTTGAAGACTCCATACACCAGTTTTTGCCAATGCGGATACCTCTGCTTAGACTCAATGAGCACCACGCTGATGTAGTAAACCGGCCGTTGAACCGGATATTCCTTCCCAGTCTCCTTGTGCTCCACTACAATGGCGACACTGACAGCCTGGCCATTAGCAGCCACATACAGTAACATCGACTCATTATCGACCGGAGCAGCAAGGACAGGCGGCTCTGCCAACTTTTTCTTCAAGTCCTCAAACACTGCATTAGCAGCATCACTCCAAACAAAATTTATCTGTCTTTTTCATCATCTGGTAGAGAGGGATAGCTTTCCCTCCCAATCGTCTGATAAACCGGCTTAGTGCTGCAATGCGGCCCGCCAGACGTTGAACGTCATTGATACACACCGGTTTAGCAAGAGACGTAATAGCTTTGATCTTTTCCAGATTAGATTTGATGCCCCTGTTTGACACCAGAAACCCCAAGAGCTTGCCTGCCGGTACTCCAAAAACACACTTGACCAGATTAAGCATCATCTTATAGACCCAGAGATTATCAAAAGTTTCCTTCAAGTCATCTATCAACGTCTCTTCCTTCCTGGACTTTACCACAATATCATCCACATATGCATGAACATTACGCCCAATCTGTGTATGAAGGCAATTCTGCACGCAACACTGATAAGTCGCCTGGGCACTCTTGAGCCCAAAGGGCATAGATACATAACAGAAGGATCCAAAGGGAGTTATAAAAGCTGTCTTCTCCAGGTCCTTAACTGCCATCTTGATCTGATGATAGCCGGAATATGCATCTAGAAAACTCAAACGCTCACAACCCGCCGTAGCATCAATGATTTGATCAATACGAGGGAGAGCAAAGGGATCAGTTGAGCAAGCCTTGTTCAAATCTGAGTAATCCACACACATACGCCAAGTGTCGTTCTTTTTTAGTACTAGAACCGGATTAGCCAACCATTCGGGATGAAACACTTAAACAACAAACCCAGCCGCCAAGAGCCTGGCTACCTCTTCACCAATAGCTTTGCGCCTTTCTTCATTGAAGTTGCGGAGAAACTGTTTGACCGGTTTGAACTTGGGATCAACATTAAGAGTGTGCTCAGCGAGTTCTCTCGGTACACCTGGCATGTCAGAAGGTTTCCACGCAAAGATGTCCCGGTTCTCACGGATGAACTCGATGAGCGCGCTTTCCTATTTCGGATCCAAGTTAGCACTGATGCTAAACTGCTTGGATGAATCGCCAGGGACAAAATCAACCAGCTTAGTCTCATCAGCCGATTTAAACTTCAAGGCCAGATCATGGTCTGTAGTTGGCTTTTTCAAAGGGGTCATATCCGTCGGATCAACATTATCCTTGTAGAAATTCAACTCCTCTGTTGCACAAACCGACTCAGGATAGGCCGCATCACCTTCTTCGCATTCCGAAGCGATTTTACGGCTCCCATGTACCGTGATGGTCCCTTTATGACCCGGTATTTTGAGCTGTAAATAAACATAACAGGGCCTCGCCATGAACTTAGCATAAACCGACCGCCCAAACAAGGCATGATACGGGCTCTTGATTTTTACCACTTCAAAGGTCAAAGTCTCTGATCTTGAGTCATGCTCATCTCCAAAGGTAACCTCCAGATCTATCTTACGAACCGGATACGCCGATTTACCAGGTACCACACCATGGAAGACAGTGTTTGACGGTCTGAGCTTCTTATCTGTTTGCGCCATGTGATTGAATGTTTCATAATAAAGGATGTTGATGCTGCTCCCTCCGTCCATGAGCACCTTGGTAAACTTATACCCCCCAAACCTGAGGTGCCACCACCAGTGCCAGCTGACCCGGATTATCAACCCGAGCCGGATGATCCTCACGAATCCACACAATGGGCTGCTCCGACCAGCGTAAATAACAAGGCACCGCCGGTTCAACGAAGTGCACCGCCCTCTTATAAACCTTTTGATCACGCTTACACAAGCTAGTGGTGAAGACATGATACTGCCCACTATTCAACTGCTTCGGGTTGCTCTAATAACCTGACTGTTGCTGCTGATGATTCCCCTGATGATTATAACTGCCTTGGCTGCTTGACTGCCCTGACTCCCATGTCCGCTCTAATTGCCATGCCCGTTCTGATTGCCCTGGAATCCTGAGCCAGAACTACCACCGTGATAACTCGGTCCATGAGAGCCAGCCCCTGAACGGTCGGTCCGTGATCATATTGTAAACAATCTGAATTTTTGAACTCCCGCATAATAAAGCAATCTTTCCAGAGGTGCGTAGCTAGTCTTTCCTTCGTCCCAT
This sequence comes from Secale cereale, assembly GCA_902687465.1. Lineage (NCBI taxonomy): Eukaryota > Viridiplantae > Streptophyta > Magnoliopsida > Poales > Poaceae > Secale > Secale cereale. Next base: position 281,383,755 of record LR738709.1, on the reverse strand, counting down.
GCCTAGGGCAAGGTAGATTTAACTGGCGCTCAAGATTGATATTTGATCCTCCGCTCCTCGGGGGCGGCCTACGTTTACGACGCTGACCATCATTCTGTGTATTGGTGTTAGCCACAAAACCTGAATTGATATCCGCTTTACGCTTACCGCTGTTTCCATGGCTCGCCGGATTAGGCTGCAGCGCTTTACCGTTCTTCTTTCCCTTTCCTGACTTTTCATCATTAGACTCTGGGTCCTTGGTACTATCAGAATCAGTGTACTTAACCAGAGCTGTCATGAGTGTTCCCATGTCATCATAGTGACATTTGAGCCGTCCCAACTTCTTCTTCAGAGGCGTGAATCGGCAATTGCTTTCCAATGTTAAGGCTGATGTATCAGGGTTGATGCGGTCTGATGAGTGCAGGATCTCTGAAACCCGGCGCACCCAATGACTTGTTGATTGATTCTCTCCTTGGACACAAGCAGCTAAGTCCACAATTGACATGGGCTGTTTGCAGGTGTCTTTGAAATTCTGGATAAACCGGCGCCTTAACTCGGCCCATGACCTGATGGAATTAGCCTGTAAGTTTTTCAGCCAAGTACAAGTCGTTCCTCCAACATCATGGTGAAGTACTTAGCACACGCTACATCATCTACATCCAGCATCTCCATCGTCATCTCACAACTTTCAACCCACGATTCGAGGGATAAATCAACAGTGTAATTGGGCACCTTCCGTGGTCCTTGGAAATCCTTAGGCAGATGCACATTGCGTAAAGTGGGGGTGAAACACGACACTCCTAAAGAGTTGGAAGTAACTCCTGGTTCCACTGAGGTGGTTGGACGAACCGGGGTAAACTAACGAGTTGTGTACTGTGCTGCTAACTCGGCCTCTCGACACTGCCTACCCTGGTCCACCACGCCTTGAGCATTTGCGCCACCACCTGCCGGGTTATCCCCCCGAGGCGGGTTACGGTTCGGCGCACTACTTGACACGGCCGGTTCATCAATATGCCTGCTGTAACTCCGGCTTGGGCGGGGGGTGGAATGAATCCTCTCAGGGCAGTGGGAATAGGCCTGTTGGTGAGTCAACGCCGTCTGAAGGAACTCCCTAGCTCGTCGTTCCTCCACCGCTATAGGGGATTCACCTTCAATGGGGAGGGCCGCCAATCGTGAAGCAGCTGCGACTATGTTATCCAAGAGGTTGGAGTAATGACCCGGAGGCGTTAGTACGCGTTGTGATGGAATGATCTAACGATATGGATCCGTTGCGTGCGGCTGGACCGATGCCCCCATTCTAGGTACTTCTGCCTGGTTTACCACTGGTTGATTGCTGGTTCCTGCTCCTGGCATACTAAAGAGATTCCTTGCCTCGTAAACCGGAGGCAAGCGAGACTGGTACCTTCTCCTCATTACATCATTTGATGCGTTCTGATCCAACAAGAGCCGATAAGCCTAAGCATCCGACTCCCCCTACTTCGCGGCCATCCTGGTGTTTTCAGCTGCCAGATCTGCCTTGGCTTGATCTATCTGACCTTTTACCTTAGCAACTTCTACGTCGTGCTGCTCCTTATCTGCCTGACTAACCTCGGCAGCTAATAGCGCTGTCAAAGTGTCGAATAAACCGGGCAGGACCTGGGCCGGCGGCTGCACAGGGCCTCCAACCGCGGCTGCTGCCGCGGCCGGCAAACTGGATGTCAACGAGGCTGCGGTCGAAGAGTTTTGCACAGATTGTGATCCGGCCATGAAGACCGCAACCCGGCTAGGAAGATCGAGGGGGTCCGGAATACTGTCACCGTCGGAACAACCCCCAGATCGGCCATCTTGTAGTAGTTATAAAGACTCGGTCTCTCCGGTAGATGACTCGTCACCAGAATAAACAACGGTCTCACCACCAGATTCTAATCTATCTTCATCTTCCGCTCCGTGGACAACTCCCACAAAGACACGCTTCACGGCAGGCCGAACCCAGGCAGGTCTCGCACACTGAGCCATCTCGACGATGTTGGTGCAGATGTCCGGCTCAGGGCCCGGTTCGCCGATCCTGCCAATGAAGACGTGGATGCCGTCGAAGGGGACCCGGTACCCGTACTCGATTGAGTCGGCCTCAGGGCCCCAGCCTGCGTCATCGATGTAGATCTTGCCGCGACGACTCTTAGTCATCCGGCCCACTGCATAGCCCTTGAGCCCTTCGAAGCTACCCTCTAAGAACTCGAAACCATCGTGCGATAGCCCCAAGGTGGGCACCAATTGTCATGGTTTTGTCATGGCAGCCGTCCTAGCATAAGGACTTAGTCATGCAGCCATTGCAACGGGTTAGCTTAAAGGGGTTAAAGCGGACAAAGGATGCAAGGGATTTTTATACTAGTTCGGCCCCTTACGGTGAAGGTAAAAGCCTACATCTAGTTGTTGTGGTATTGCTAAGGTTTCGATGACCAGGGAGCAAATCCGCTTTGCCTGTGTCTCGAGCTGTTGTTTTCTTGTCCCCTGAACCGCCGCGGGGTCGTCCCTTTATATAGACAGGATGATGTTCGGCCGGCTTACAGAATCCCGAGGTCGGCACATAAACGTGCCTGGCTCGGTCTCTACCTCCCCTATCTTACAATACAAGTTACACATCGTATGGCGGTGTATGTCTACGTGCCCTAATACCTTTTGGGCTCTGGGCCTTTTAGTCTTCTATAATAAAATACCATATTCCATGTCTTGATGGGCTTCAATAGGAGTAATTCATCATAGGCATAAACTGGCCCCTCCTGGGCGGTTTATACCTAGTAGTTATATCCCCGACATGAACCGTTTATGTTATTACCATTATATCTATGTTCTAGATTCGATCTTGCAAGTCATATTCACCTATTATGTGTTATGATCCGTAAACCCCAGAGTGACAGTATTCGGGATACTTTCCGGTAGTGACCGTAGTTTGAGGAGTTCACACTATGTGTTATTGCTTTGTTCCGGTTCTCTATTAAAGTGAGGCCTTAATATCCCTTAGTTTCCTAATGGAGCCGCCGCCATGGGAGGTTGGACAAAAGATGTCTGATACATCTCCAACGTATCTATAATTTTTGATTATTCCATGCTATTATATTATCTATCTTGGATGTTGTATATGCATATATATGCTATTTTATATGATTTTTGGGACTAACCTATTAACCCGGAGCCCGGTGCCAGTTTCTATTTTTTCCTTGTTTTTGAGTTTCGTAGAAAAGGAATATCAAACGGAGTCCAAATGGAACGAAACTTTACGGAGATTTTTCTAGGACCAGAAGACACTAGATGGACTTGAATTACAAGCCAGGGGATCCTCTAGGCGATCACAAGGGTGGAGGGCGCGGGGGGGGAGGGGTAGGGCGTGCTTCCTACCTTGTGGGCCCCCCGAGCCTCCCCTGGCCTACTTTTTCCGCCTATGAATTCACATATATTCCAGAAACCCCGGAACATCCATCGAAACCAAATATCCGCCGCCGTAACCTACAGTTATCGCGAGATCCCATCTGGAGGCCTTTTCCGGTACTCTGCCGGCGCGTGAATCAACCACAGAGGGCATCTACATCAACCCTATTGCCCTTTCGATGAAGTGTGAGTAGTTTACCACATACCTATGGATCCATAGCTAGTAGCTAGATGGCTTCTTCTCTCTCTTTGATCTGCAATACCATGTTCTCCTCGTTGTTCTTGGAGATCTATCCGATGTAATCTTATTTTGCGGTATATTTGTCAAGATCCGATGAATTGTAGGTTTATGATCAGATTATCTATGAATAATATTTGAGTTTCTTCTGAGTTATTTTATGCATGATCTAATATCTTTGTAATTCTATTCGAACTATCGATTTGGTTTGGCCAACTAGATTGGGTTTTCTTGCAATGGGAGAAGTGCTTTGATTTGGGTTCAATCTTGCGGTGCTCAATCCCAGTGACAGAAAGGGACATGACACGTATTGTATTGTTGCCATCGATGATAACAAGATGGGGTTTTCATCATATTGCTTGAGTTAATTCCGCTACATCATGTCATCTTGCTTAATGTGTTACTCTGTTCTTATGAACTTAATACTCTAAATGCAGAATACACTAGATGCATTACTCCGTTTCTCATGAACTGAATACACTAGATGCATGCTGGATATCTGTCAATGTGTGGAGTAATAGTAGTAGATGCAGGCGGGAGTCGGTCTACTTGTCACAAACGTGATGCCTATATTCATGATCAGTTCCATAAAAGTCGTTATAACTATTTGCTCTTCTATCAATTGCTTGACAGTAATTCGTTCACCCACCGTAATACTTGCTATCATGAGATAAGCCTCTAGTGAAACCTATGGCCCCCGGGTCTACTTTACATCTTATAAGTTTCAGATCTACTATTTTGCAATCTTTTACTTTTCAATCTATAAACCAAAAACCCAAGAATATTTACTTTACAAGTTCATCTATCTCTATCAGATCTCACTTCTGCAAATAACCTAGAAGGGATTGACAACCCCTTTATAGCGTTGGGTGCAAGTTTGTTGTTTGTTTGTGCAGGTATTAGGCGACTTATGTGTAACCTCCTACTGGATTGATACCTTGGTTCTCAAAACTAGGGGAAATACTTACTCTACTTCGCTCCATAACCCTTTCCTCTTCAAGGAAAAAACCAATGCAAGCTGAAGAGGTAGGAGGGAGAATTTTTGGCGCCGTTGCCGAGGAGATCTACGCCAAGTCAAGATTTGTCTTCTTTCAACTCGCCAATCTCTGGTGCTGTTGAGATCTACATCAAGTCAAGACCCACCAAGTACCCTTCATTAAACTCTCATCCCTTGCATTTACATTATTTGCCATTCGCCTCTCGTTTTCCTCTCCCCCACTTCTAAAATGATCTTCGAAAAGATTTGCCTTTTTCTTCGCGCTTCTTTCATTCGTCTTGTTCGCTTGCTTTTTGTGTGCTTGTGTGTTGGATTGCTTGTTTTGTCACGATGGCTCAAGAAAATACCAAATTATGTGACTTTTCCAACACCAATAATAGTGCTTTTATTAGTACCCTGATTGCTCTCGCTACTAATGCGGAATCTTGTCTAATCAATGCTGCTTTACTGAATCTAGTCATGAAAGATCAATTCTCTGGCCTTCCTAGTGAAGATGTCGCATCTCATATGAATAATTTTGTTGATTTGTGTGATATGCAAAAGAAAAGAGACGTGGACAATGATCTTGTTAAATTAAAGCTATTCCTGTTTTCACTAGGGGTCTAAAACTGGGTTTTCGTCTTTGCCTAAAAATAGTATTGATTCTTGGAATAAGTGCAAAGATTCTTTTATTGCCAAGTATTTTCCTCCCGCTAAGATCATCTCCCTTAGGAAAGATATTACGAATTTTACACAACTTGATCATGAGCATGTTGCACAATCTTGGGAGAGGATGAAACTTATGATAAGAAATTGTCCTACACATGGTTTGAATTTATGGATGATTATACGAAGTTTTTATGCTGGATTAAATTTCGCATCTAGAAATCTTTTAGATTCGGCCACGGGAGGTACTTTCATATAAATCACTTTTGGGGAAGTACTAAACTCCTAGATAATATACTGATTAACTATTCTCAATGACATACCGAAAGATCTTCTACTAGTAAAAAAAGTGCATGCTATTGAAGAGATTAATGTTTTGAGTGGAAAGATGGATGAACTTATGAAATTATTTGCTAGTAAGGGTACTAATATTGATCCTAATGATATGCCCTTGTCCACCTTGATTAAGAATAACAATGAATCTATGGATGTGAATTTTGTTGGTAGGAACAATTTTGGTAACAATGCTTATAGAGGAAATTTTAATCCTAGGCCTTTTCCTAGTAATTACGCTAATAATTATGGTAATTCCTACAACAATTCTTATGGAAATTATAATAGGATGCCCTACAATTTTGAAAATAGTGTTAAAGAATTTATGAGTTCCCAAAAGAATTTTTATGCTATGATTGAAGAAAACTTGCTTAAGATTGATGATTTGGCTAGGAGCGTGGATACAATTTCTCTTGATGTTGATTCTTTGAAGGTTAGATCTATTCCACGAAAGCATGATATCAATGAGTCTCTCAAAGGTATGAGAATTTCCAATGATGAGTGCAAAGAAAGAACCGCTAAGATGCGTGCTAAAAAGATTGGTTTATAAAAACATGTTCTTCTAGTTCTCATGAAAATAATGATGAAGATCTTAAAGTGATTGATGTGACTCCTATTGAATCTTTGTACAAAATCAATCTTGATAAAGATGAGACTGGAGATGATTCTACTTTAGTTAAGAGGCATCCCAATGATTCGGAGTTTTTAGATCTTGCTGCAAAAATTGATAAAAGAAGTCAAAACCCTAAGTAGTGATGAACCCAATAGATTGGATCTCAAGGAATTTAATGTCACGCCCCGGACAGACCCGCCGGTGGTCGTTACTCCTGGCGGGATCTAGACTGGCCTCACAGATCAATACTAGTCTTTTCCGCGCACTTTGTCCTCACTCGTGCGCACCGGGGAGCAACTTCCCAATCGGTCACCCATCCTGATACTACTCCAAGCTGAGCACGCTTAACTTAGGAGTTCTATCCGCATGGGCTCCCGGAAAAGAAGGAATTCCTTGTTGATACGATTAGTCTATCATCCCTAATAAGCGAGGCTATCACATACACCCCCACTCAGCGGAACCGACGTCCTCGTCGGGCCACAAGAATGTTACCTCTTGGCACAAACGTCTGTGCATCCAGTCCGATACATGTGCCATGCCGTGTGCCACGACGGGTCACAAACATCATGAATAACATGACCGAGCACCTGTCTGCAAACATCCATGTAACCGCGCGGGTCGGCTCTGATACCAACTTGTCACACCTCAGACACACCCGCCGGTGGTCGTTACTCCTGGCGGGATCTAGACTGGCCTCACAAATCAATACTAGTCTTTTCTGCGCACTTTGTCCTCACTCGTGCGCACCCGGGAGAAACTTCCCGGTCGGTCACCCATCCTGATACTACTCCAAGCTGAGCACGCTTAACTTTAGAGTTCTATCCGCAAGGGCTCCCGGAAAAGAAGGAATTCCTTATTGATATGAGTAGTCTATCATCCCTAATAAGCCACGCTATCACATTTAATTATGATAATTGTTCTTTAATAGATTGCATTTCCTTTTTGCTATCCATGTTGAATTCTCCTCATGCATATAATCAAAATAAAGCTTTTACTAACCATATTGTTGATGCTATGATGCAATCCTTTGAAGAAAAGCTTGAATTAGAAGTTTCTATCCTAGAAAACTTTATGATGAGTGGGAATGTACTATTAAGATCAAGATTAAAGATTATGATTTGGGTGCCATGCTTTGTGTGATTTGGGTGCTAGCGTTTCTATGATCCCAAAAAGTTTATGTGATGTGCTAGGTTTCCGTGAAGTTGATGAGTGTTCTTTAAATTTGCATCTTGCGGATTCTGCTATTAAGAAACCTATGTGAAGGATTAATGATGTTCTTATTGTTGCAAATAGGAATTATGTGCCGATAGATTTCATTGTTCTTGATATAGATTGCAACCCTACATGTCCTATTATTCTTGGTAGACCTTTCCTTAGAACAATTGCTGCAATTATTTATATGAAAGAAGGAAACATTAGATTTCAATTTACATTAAGGAAGGGCATGGAACACTTTCCAAGAAAGAATATTAAATTGCCTTATGAATCTATTATGAGAGCTACCTATGGATTACATACCACAAATGATAATACCTGGATCTATTTGAGTTTTATGCCTAACTAAGGGCGTTAAACAATAGCGCTAGTTGGGAGGTAACCCAATTTTATTTTTGTTTTTTACTTTTTGGTTTTGTTTTTCAAGTTTTACACATTATTACTTATGTAGTATTTGTGTTTTGGTGTTTTATTTAGTGTTTGAGCCAAGTAAGACCTTTGTGATGGCTTATGGTGATCGTTGATTTGATTTTCCTGAAAAATATAAACTTTTGCGCGGAGTGCAGATAATTATGTAATTCACTGGAACGTCAAAACCTTCTGAAATATTTACACAAAATTGATATACAAATTCACCACATCATCCAATTTTTCCAGAATTTTTACTGTTACAGAAGTATGCAAAGATTTCAGATTGCTACAGACTATTCTGTTTTTGACAGATTCTGTTTTCTATGTGTTGTTTGCCTATTTTGATGCATCTATGGCTAGTATCGGGGGTATGAACCATGGAGAAGTTGGAATACAGTAGATATTACACCAATATAAAATTAGAATAAGATCACAATAGTACCTTGAGTGGTTATTTGCTTTGTTTTACTAATGGAGCTCAGGAGATTTTCTGTTGAGTTTTGTGTTGTGAAGTTTTCAAGTTTTGGGTAAGGATTTTATGGACTACGGGATAAAGAGTGGCAAAATCCTAAGCTTGGGGATTCCCAAGGCACCCCAAGGTAAAATTCAAGGACGGCCAAGAGCCTAAGCTTGGGGATGCCCCGGGAAGGCATCCCCTCTTTCGTCTTCATCTATCGGTAACTTTACTTGAGGCTATATTTTTATTCACCACATGATATGTGTTTTGCTTTTTTGTTTGCCACAATCATCCTTGCTGTACACACCTTATTAGAGGGACACGCTTCAGTCGTGATTTATTAGAATACTCTATGTGCTTCACTTATATTTTTTGAACTAGGGAATTTTGCTCTAGTGCATCACTTATATCTTATTAGAGCACGATGGTGGTTTTATTTTATAGAAATTGTTGAACTCTCTTGCTTCACTTATATTATTTTTAGAGTCTAAAAGAACAACATGGTAATTTGCTTGGGTTATGAATTTACTCCTAATATGATAGGCATCCAAAGGAGATATAATAAAAACTTTCATATATAGAGCATTGAATACTATGTGAAGTTTGACTCCTTATAATTGTTTTGAGATGTTAAGATGGTAATATTAGAGTCATGCTAGTGGTGGTTTGTGAGGTTAAATAAATAATTGTGTTAAAGTTTGTGATTCCAGTAGCATGCACGTATGGTCTCCTAACTATGCAACCGAATTGCAGCTCTTTGTATTTTGAGTGTTTGTCTTTGCGTGAAAGGCGGGCGCGCGCGATGGCTAACTCTTATCAACCTCCCCCCTAGGGGCATGCGTCGTTGTACTTTGCTTCGAGAGATAATATAAAAATTCACAATAAGTATGTGAGTTCTTTATGACTAATGTTGAGTCCATGGATTATACGCACTCTCACACTTCCATCTTGCTAGCCAGTCTAGTGCCGCACAACTTTCGCCGGTGCATAAACCCTCCTTACACCTTCCTCAAAACATCCACCATACCTACCTATTATGGCATTTCCATAGCCATTCCGAGATATATTGCCTTGTAACTCCACCGTTCCGTTTATCATGACACGCATCATCATTGTCATATTGCTTTGCATGATCATGTTGTTGACATAGTATTCGTGGCAAAGCCACCGTTCATATTTTTCATACATGTCACTATTGATCATTGCACATCCCGGTACATCGCCGGAGGCATTCATATAGAGTCATATCTTTTTTCTAGTATATAGTTGTAAGTAAATAAAAGTGTGATGATCATCATTATTAGAACATTGTCCATGTGAGGTTATCAATAAAGAGGCCAAATGAGTCTCCAAAAAAAGAGAGAAAAGGGTCTCCAAAAAAAGAGAGAAAAGGGTCTCCAAAAAAAGAGAGGAGACCACAAAAAAAATGAGAGAAAGAGGGAAGGGACAATGTTACTATCCTTTTCCACACTTGTGCTTCAATGTAGCGCCATGTTCTTCATGATATAGAGGCTCCTATGTTGTAACTTTCATATATCACTAGTGGGAATTTTTCATTATAGAACTTCACTTGTATATTCAAATGATGGGCTTCCTTAAATGCCCTAGGTCTTCATGAGCAAGCAAGTTGATGCACACCTACTAGTTGTCTTCTTGAACTTTCATACACTTATAGCTCTAGTGCATCCGTTACATGGCAATCCCTACTCACTCACATTGATATCAATTGATGGACATCTCCATAGTCCGTTGATTTGCCTAGTCAATGTGAGACTTTCTCTGTCCTTTTATCTGTTACCACCTTCTATTCCACCCATAGTGATATATCCATGGCTCACGCTCATGTATTGCGCGAAGAGTTGAAAAAGTTTAAGAATGTTAAAGTATGAAAACAATTGCTTGATTGACACCGGGATATGCATGATTTTTACTTTGTGTGAAGAAGAGGGAGCATAAATGACTATATGATTTTGTAGGGATAAATTTCTTTAGCCATGTTATGCTTGAAGTATTATTGTTTCGATATTGATAAACTTTTGTTTTGAGTCTTATGGATCTGAACTTTCATGCCACAATAAAGAATATTACATTGATAAATATGTTGGGTAGCATTCCACATCAAAAAATTGTTTTTATCATTTACCTACTCGAGAACGAGCATAAATTACACTTGGGGACGCTTGATACGTCTCCTACGTTTCTATATTCTTTCATTGTTCCATGCTATTATATTATCTATCCTGGATGTTTGATATGCATTTATATGCTATTTTATATGATTTTTGGGACTAACCTATTAACCTAGAGCTCAGTGTCAGTTTCTGTTTTTCCTTGTTTTTGAGTTTCACAGAAAAGGAAATCAAACAGAGTCCAAACAAAACGAAACTTTACGGAGATTTTTCTTGGACCAGAAGACACCAGATGGACTTGGAGTACATGTCAGGGGATACTCGAGGTGGCCACGAGGGTGGAGGGCGCGCCCTGGTGGTCAGGGCGCGCCCCCAGAGCCTCCCCTGACCTACTTCTTCCGACTATACATACACATATATTCCAGAAACCCCAGAACATCCATTGAAACCACTTTTCCACCGTCGTAACCTTCTATTCTCGCGAGATCCCATCTGGAGCCCTTTTCTGGTACTCTACCGGAGGGGGAATCAACCACGAAGGGCATCTACATCAACCCTATTTCCCTTCCAATGAAATGTGAGTAGTTTACCACAGACCTACGGGTCCATAGCTAGTAGCTAGATGGCTTCTTCTCTCTCTTTGATATTAAATACCATGTTCTCCTCGTTGTTCTTGGAGATCTATCTGATGTAATCTTCTTTTGTGGTGTGTTTGTCAAGATCCGATGAATTGTGGGTTTATGATCAAATTATCTATGAATAATATTTGAGTTTCTTCTGAATTCTTTTATGCATGATCTAATATCATAGTAATTCTCTTCGAACTACTAGTTTGGTTTGGCCAACTAGATTGGTTTTTCTTGCAATGGGATAAGTGCTTTGTTTTAGGTCCAATCTTGCGGTGGTAAATCCAGTGACAAAAATGGACATGACACGTATTGTATTGTTGTCATCGAGGATAACAAGATGGGGTTTTCATCATATTACTTGAGTTAATTCCGCTACATCATGTCATCTTGCTAAATGCGTTACTCTGTTCTTATGAACTTAATACTCTAGATGCAGAATCATTTCGGTTGATGTGTGGAGTAATAGTAGTAGATGCAGGCAGGAGTCGGTCTACTTGGCACGAACGTGATGCCTATATTCATGACCATTGCCATAGATGTCGTTATAATTATTCGCTCTTCTATCAATTGCTTGACAGTAATTCGTTCACCCACCGTAATACTTGCTATCATGAGAGAAGCCTCTAGTGAAACCTATGGCCCCGGGTCTACTTTACATCTTATAATTTCCAGATCTACTATTTTGCAATCTTTTACTTTTCAATCTATAAACCAAAAACCCAAAAATATTTACTTTACTTGTTCATCTATCTCTATTAGATCTCACTTTTGCAAATAACCTAGAAGGGATTAACAACCCCTTTATAGTGTTGGGTGCAAGTTTGTTGTTTGTTTGTGGAGGTATTTGGCGACTTGTGTGTAATCTCCTACTGGATTGATACCTTGGTTCTCAAAACTGAGGGAAATACTTACTCTACTTTGTTGCATCACCCTTTCCTCTATAAGGGAAAAACCAACGCAAGCTCAAGAGGTAGCAATGTCATGCATGTTCTTTCCATAAGCACATATGTCTATTTACGGACTACATGCCTACATTATATTTATGAACTGGAGCTAGTTTTGTATCGCCCTAGGTTATGACTATTATATGAGGAATATCATCGAACGAATCATCCGCTCCCATGCCTACGAATTTCCTACATATTGCTTTTACTAAGTTACTACTATTGTTGTTACTGTTACAACTACTACAAACCCATTACTATCACTGTTACCGTTACTATTGTTGTTACTACTACTGTAAAAACTATCATATTACTGTGCTACTGATCACTTAGCTGCAGATAATTAATCTCCAGGTGTGGCTGAATTGAGAACTCAGTTGCTAATACTTGTAAATATTTTTTGGCTCCCCTTGTGTCGAATATATAAATTTGGGTTGAATACTCTACCCTCCAAAACTGTTGTGATCCCCTGTACTGGGTTATCTTATCTCCTTTCTTAGTAACACAATGAACGGGGCTTACCCATCTACTATCAGCTATGGAATAAATTATACCTGCTTCTAGAAGCTTTAATATTTCATTTCTTACCACTTCTTTCATTTTGGGATTTAGTCTTGCTGATTATCACCAATGGGTTTAGCGTCTGCTTCCATATTAATATTGTGCTGACAGAGAGTGGGACTAATGCCCTTAAGATCTTCAAGAGTATATCCAATAGCAGCACGGTGCTTCCTCAGAGTTCTCGACAATCTCTTTTCTTCATGTTCTGTAAGGTTAGCACTGATAATAACATGATATATCTTCTCTTCATCAAATAAGCATATTTTAAAGTGTTAGGCAATTGCTTTAATTCAAACATAGGGTCATCTTTGGGTGGAGGAGGACCTCTAGAGTTTCAACACGCAAGTTGTGCTTGAGAATAGGTTGTTGTTCAAAAAACATATTATCTATTTCATTTCTTTCATGCATATGCATATCATTTTCATGGTCTAGCAAGTATTGTTCTATGAATCAGTAGGTGGAATAGCAATAGAAGAAAGACCAATTATTTCATCTTTTCTAGACAATTCCTTATTGAGAGGTTGCCTTTCGAAACTTTGAAAAATTAAACTCATGAGACACATCACCAAAACTAAAAGTGAAGTTTCTTTCTCGCAATCTATTTTGGCATTGACTGTATTCAAGAATGGTCTACCAAATATTATGGGACAAAATTCATCTTGTGGAGAACCAAGAACTAGAAAATCAGTAGGGTACTTTATTTTCCCACACAAGACTTCAACATCTCTAACAATCCCAAGTGGTGTGATGGTGTCTCTATTTGCAAGTTTAATAGTAACATCTATGTCTTCTATTTCAGCGGGTGCTATGTCATTCATAATTTCTTTGGTATAAGGTAAAGGGAATATCACTCACACTAGCACCTAAATCTCATAAACCATGATAGCAATGATCTCTTATTTTAACTGAGACAACAAGCATGCCAATAACTGTTCTATGTTTATCTTTTTTTAACTGGTTTGGCAATTTGACGTGGTTTGAGACTGCGTCGGTATTTCCCCAAAGAGGAAGGGATAGTGCAACACAACGATGGTAAGTATTTCCCTCAATTATGAAACCAAGGTTATCGAACCAGTAGGAGAACCACGCAACACTATGTAAACGGTACGTGCACACAAATAACAAATACTTTCCACCCGACGCGTAAGAGGGTTGTCAATCCTTCCGGGTAAAAGAATGGTAAAGAGGTAGATGGGTAAAAGCAAATGGAATAATGGCAAATAAAATGCGGCAAGGTATTTTTGGGTTTTTTATACTATAGATCTGAAAATAAAATATGCAAATAAAGGAAAAGGCAAATAGCAATGTAGATATGAAAGTATATGATAGGAAAATAGACCCGGGGGCCGTAGGTTTCACTAGTGGCTTCCCTCGAGAAATAGCACACGGTGGGTAAACAAATTATTGTTGGGCAGTTGATAGAAAAGCAAATAATCATGACGATGTCCAAGACAATGATCATGTATATAGGCATCACGTCCAAGATTAGTAGATCAACTCCTGCCTGCATCTACTACTATTACTCCACACATCGACCGCTATCCAGCATGCATCTAGTGTATTCAGTTCATGGAGAAACGGAGCAATGTCTAAAGAACTGTGACATGATGTAGACAAGATCTATTTTCCCATTGCAAGATAAATAGATCAACTTGGCCAAACAAAAGCCAAATATCAGAGAAGAAATACGAGCCCATAACAATCAAGTATGGATATTAAGGAAAAACAAATCTGATCATAAACTCACAATTCATTGGATCCCAACAAACACACCGCAAAAGTCATTACATCAAATAGATCTCCAAGAGACCATTGTATTGAGAATCAAAAAGAGAGAAGAAGCCATGTACCTACAGCCTAATGATACCTCTCCAACGTATCAATAATTTTTGATTGTTCCATCCTGTTATATTATCATTCTTGGATGTTTTACAATCATTTTATAGCAACTATATATCATTTTTTGGGACTAACCTATTGACATAGTGCCCAGTGACAGTTGCTATTTTTTGCTTGTTTTTTACATCGTAGAAAATCATTATCAAACGGAGTCCAAATGCAGCGAAACTTTTTGAGATTTTGTTTGTACCAGAAGACATCCAGTAGGCCAGAGAAGAACGTGGGGGTGCCCTGAGGGGGGCACAATGCACCAGGGAACGCCTAGGGGCCCTGGCGCGCCCAGGTGCGTTGTGCTCACCTCAGTGGCCTCCCTCACCGCCTCTTCGCTTATAAATGCCCAAATATCCCAAAAACACTAGGGGAGTCGACAAAATTTTGTTCCAGTCGCCGCTAGTTCCAGAACCACAAGATCCAATCTAGAGCCCTTCTCCGGCACTCCGCCAGAGGGGGAAATCATCACTGATGGCCATCTTCATCATCCCGGCAGCCACCATGATGAGGAGGGAGTAGTCCACCCTCGGGGCTGAGGGTTTGTACCAGCATCTATGTGTTTAATCTCTCTCTCTCTCTCTCTCTCTCGTGTTCTTGAGATGTCACGATCTTGATGTATCGCGGGCTTTGTTAATATAATTGGATCATATGATGTTTTCCCCTCTCTATCCTGTTATGAATTGAGTTTCCCCTTTGAGATTTTGTTTTATCGGATTCAATACTTTTATGGATTTGAGAGCACTTGATGTATGTATTTCTATGAATACCCATTGTGACAATGGGGTATCATATTGATTCACTTGATATGTGTTTTGGCACTCAACTCGCGGATTCCTGAAGTGACATAATCTATGCATAGGGGTTGATTCACTTTCTCGTGTTTGTTTCTCCGGTAGAAATCTTGGGGCACTCTTTGAGGTTCTTTGTGTTGGATTGAGTATTATGCATATCATATAATTAACTCACGGATACTCGCGATGACATTGGAGTATCTAGGTGACATTAGAGTTGGTTGATGTGTATTATATGGTGTTATTTTAGTACGACCTCTTGATAGATCGATCGGAAAGGATAACTTGATGTTATTTTAGTATGAATTCTTAATAGATCGATTAGAAAGAATAACTTTGATGTGGTTTCGTACCCTATAAACAATTTCTTCTTATGTTCTCCGCTAGATAGGAACATTGGAGTGATTATTCATTGCATGATGAGGGATGGTTAAGTGATCCAATTATATTAGCATTGTTGAGAGATTGCACTAGCAAACGTATGGACCCTAGGCCTCATTTTCAAGCATTGCAATATCATTTGTGCTCACTTTTGTTACTTGCTACCTTGCTGTTTTTATTGTTCCTATTACAAAAATCAATATCTATTATTCATATTACACTTGTATCTGTAACATCCCAAATTTTCAATTTGGAATGTTATACATAGATCATACTGCATTGCATATTTTCATTTGCTTTTGTGTGTGGTGATCCTCGAAAATTCTAAGCAACTCAAGGACCTACGGAGAGAGTTGGGAATTCTATCGTTTTCGTATTTGAGTTTTCTCGAATACCGGTACGGGGATCACTTTGGTTTTAATTATTTTTCTTCCCTAAAAATATTTCTTAATAAAATATATGAGCAGAGATAATATGACTTCTCTAAAACAAAAGAAATATTGGAGGAAAAATATTAAAATCACTTTTTGGAATTTTATTCGGATTTATTTGCAATTTTTTTGCATAGGAAATATGTGCGTTTTTTAAAATTGTGTTTAGGTCCGGGAAAAATGTTCACTTTGTCCTAAATATTATTAGAGGATGGTGAAAATTTATTTTGAAATTTTTGGAATTCTGTTTGTGCATCTTTGCTTGATTGCTTATGTATGCTACTGTTAGCTTGCGATAGAATTCCTGGAGTGCGAAGCGTGCTACTACGAGTCTCTAGTTTTTGTGAATCATCAGCAAAGCAAGTAACACTTTGATCATACCCCTTTATTACCCGGTTTTTATGCATTAGATCAAACCCTCACTCATTGCATGAGTAGGATCTCTTAACTTGTGGGTCTGGGAAGTAAATTGAGGTAGAACCTATTACCTGCATTATTTTCAGACCCTTGGGAGTTACTTCTACGTTATGCTTAGGTTGCCATGCTATGCTCGTAGACGTGGTTTGGGTTTGAGTGAAATCCATGACAGACGTGAGTTGTTAATTAAAGGTTCAACTTAAGGTGGCTACTTGAATACACATCTGGGTGGATTGGTTGCAGGGCACCTGGAGAATACAGTGTTGTCCTAGGAAATCCCGGGGGTACCATGT
This sequence comes from Secale cereale, assembly GCA_902687465.1. Classification (NCBI taxonomy): domain Eukaryota; kingdom Viridiplantae; phylum Streptophyta; class Magnoliopsida; order Poales; family Poaceae; genus Secale; species Secale cereale. Next base: position 281,366,999 of record LR738709.1, on the reverse strand, counting down.
GATTATCCTATGGAATGCCACCCAGGCTCAAAGGGATCATAAAACTATTCATGCTAGAAACTTCCGTGTGCAGCCACAATGCCATTATGGGCTCTCGCATAGTATGAGTAAGTTGTGTGAGCTCTTTCAGTGGTGGACTAGCACATGTAGGGGGAAGTAGGTGTGCCGGTCCACCCGGGGTAAAGAGGAAATGCTTCTGAAAGACTGTGTCTCGGTCATCCGTTTCTCAAACACCGTGAAGTGCGAGAAATCCAATGGAGGAGATCGAGTCTTGTGGGGAAAAGTGCGCAAACCTCTGCAGAGTGTACAAACTAATCATGATTAGCCGTGTCCCCGGTTATGGACAGTCTTGAGTATATGGTACTTGAATTATTAGTTGATCTCATCACTCTAAAATTAATTTGTTGGGTTAATGATGACTACTTTAATTGGGATTGAGTTGGAGGTACCATCTCAATGATGTTTCAACTACCATGATAGTTAAAAATTAAAAGATATTCCTTTGTTGTAGGAAAAAATTGGCTTTAGGAAAAAACTTTAACCTTAGAGCCTCCACCAGCCAAATATGCATATAGTGTTAGCCTTTATTCTGTTACTTGCTCTACTATGTTATCTTGCCAGCATATTCCATGTGCTGACCCGTTTCGGGCTGCAACATGTTACGTTGCAGACTTTTCAGACGAAGAGTAAGATGTGTTAGGTCATTTGTCATGCACTCAGCTATGCCGTTGGAGTTGATGGACTCACTTATCTTCCAAGCCTTCAGCTGTTATTTTGCTAGATGGCCTTATGCCATAGAATTTTGTAATAATTTCTCTTTTGAGACATTTGACGTAATAAGTGTGTGATTGCCACTCTGTTATAAATCCTTCAAGTATTGTGTGTGTCAGCATTACCGATCCAGGGATGACACAGAACACAGAGACTTCGGTCCATGCGGATCGTGGTCGCTACAAGATGGTATCAGAGCCCACGCTGACTGTAGGACACGACCACTAAGATAAACCCTAGGTCACTCTTCTCTACTCATTTATGACTCCTCTCCATTTTCTACTCTTTAGGATGGTGGACGGGAATGAAGAAGGATATTGCCGAGTATGTAGCAGTATGTGATGTATGCCAGAGAGTGAAGGCGGAACATCAGAAGCCAGCGGGATTGCTACAGCCTATGCCGATACCCGAGTGGAAGTGGGATAAGCTTGGCATGGACTTTATCACCGGATTGCCCAGGACCAAATCAGGATATGACTCAATCTGGCTAGTAGTGGATCGCTTGACCAAAGTAGCCCACTTTATCCCTGTGAAAACCACTTATACCAGTGCAAAGTTGGCCAAGATATACATGACCAGGATCTTATGTCTGCACGGAGTTCCGAGGACCATTGCATCAGATAGAGGAACACAGTTTACTTCAAAGTTTTGGCATCAATTGCACTAGACTTTGGGAACCAAGCTAGAATTCAGTACATCTTTTCACCCGCAGTCGGATGGACAGATCGAGAGAGTCAATCAGATTCTGGAGGACATGTTGAGAGCTTGTGTGCTAGATTATGGATCTAGTTGGGATGACAACTTGCCCTATCCGGAGTTCTCGTACAACAACGGTTACCAAGACACTTTGAAGATGGCACCTTTCGAAGCATTGTACGGGACGAGATGCCGAACGCCGTTGATGTGGGATGAAGTCGGAGACCGCCAGTTATTTGGACATGATCTGATCAAAGAGTCAGAAGAGAAGGTTAAGCTGATTCGAGATAGACTGAAGGTAGCTCAGTCCAGGCAGAAGAGTTATGCAGACTCGAAGCGCAAGGAAGTAGCTTATGAAATCGGATACAGAGCATACCTGAGAGTGTCGCCTCTGCGAGGTGTTAAACGTTTCGGAGTCAACGGAAAGTTAGCCACGAGATTTGTGGGACCATACCGTGTTTTGGGACGCATGGGAGAGGTTGCCTACAAATTGGAGTTACCCGAAGGATTGTCAGGAGTGCACGATGTGTTTCACGTTTCTTAGCTAAAGAAGTGTCATGCAGAGATGGCCGATATTCCTTTAAGAGACACAGTGCCCCTAGAAGCAATTCAGTTGGATAGTGATCTGACTTACGAGGAGAAACCCGTCAGGATCCTCGAGTTTTCGAGTAGAGTCACCCGCAGCAAGGTTATCAAGTTTTGCAAAGTCTAGTGGAGTCACCACACCGAGGAAGAAGCCACCTAGGAACGAGAGGACGATCTACGCAAGGACCACCCATACCTGTTCTCTAGCCTAGCCGAATCTCGAGACCGAGATTCATTCTAAGGGGGGTAAGTTTGTAACATCCCAAATTTTCAACTTGGATGTTATACATAGATCATACTGCACTGCATATTTTCATTTACTTTTGTGCGTGGCGATCCTCGAAAATTCTAAGCAACTCAAGGACCTACGGAGAGAGTTGGGAATTCTACCGTTTTCGTATTTGAGTTTTCTCGAATACCGGTATGGGGATCACTTTGGTTTTAATTATTTTTCTTCCCTAAAAATATTTCTTAATAAAATATATGAGAGGAGATAATATGACTTCTCTAAAAAAAAGAAATATTGTAGGAAAAATATGAAAATCACTTTTTGGATTTTTATTCGGATTTATTTGAGATATTATTTGCATAGGAAAAATGTGTGTTTTTCTAAATTGCATTTAGGTCCGGGAAAAATGTTCACTTTGTCCTAAATATTATTAGAGGACGATGAAAATTTATTTCGGAATTTTTGGAGTTATGTGTGTGCATCTTTGCTTGATTGCTTATGTAGGCTACTGATAGCTTGCGATAAAATTCCCGGAGTGCGAAGCGTGCTACTACGAGTCTCTAGGTTTTGCAAATCATCAGCAAGGCAAGTAACACTTTGATCATACCCCTTTATTACCCAGTTTATGCTTTAGATCAAACCCTCACACATTGTATGAGTAGGATCTCTTAACTTGTGGGTCTGGGAAGTAGATTGAGGTAGAACCTATTACCTGCATTATTTTCAAACCCTTGGGAGTTACTTCTACGTTATGCTTAGGTTGCCATGCTATGCTCGTAGACGTGGTTTGGGTTTGAGTGAAATCCATGACAGATGTGAGTTGTTAATTAATGGTTCAACTTAAGGTGGCTACTTGAATACACATCTGGGTGGATTGGTTGCAGGGCACCTGGAGAATACAGTGTTGTCCTAGGAAATCCTGGGGATATCATGTGATTATCCTATGGAATGCCACCCAGGCTCAAAGGGAACATAAAACTATTCATGCTATAAACTTCCGTGTGCAGCCATAATGCCATTATGGGCTCTGGCATAGTATGAGTAAGTTGTGTGAGCTCTTTCAGTGGTGTACTAGCAGATGTAGGGGAAAGTAGGTGTACCGGTCCACCCGGGGTAAATATTAAATGCTTCTGAAAGACTGTGTCTCGGTCATCCGTTTCTCAAACACCGTGCAGTGCGAGAAATCCAACGGAGGAGATCGAGTCTTGTGGGGAAAAGTGCGCAAACCTCTGCCGAGTGTACAAACTAATCATGATTAGCCATGTCCCCGGTTATGGACAGTCTTGATTATCTGGTACTTGAATTATTGGTTGATCTCATCACTCTAAAATTAATTTGTTGGGTTAATGATGACTACTTTAATTGGGATTGAGTTGGAGGTACCATCTCAATGATGTTTCAACTACCATGATAGTTAAAAATTAAAAGATATTCCTTTGTTGTAGGAAAAAATTGGCTTTAGGCAACAACTTTAACCTTAGAGCCTCCACCAGCCAAATATGCATATAGTGTTAGCCTTTATTCTGTTACTTGCTCTACTGTGTTATCTTGCCAGCATATTCCATGTGCTGACCCGTTTCGGGCTGCAACATGTTACGTTGCAGACTTTTTAGACGAAGAGTAATACGTGTTAGGTAATTTGTCATGCACTCGGCTATGCCGTTGGAGTTGATGGACTCACTTATTTTGCTAGATGGCCTTATGCCATAGACTTTCGTAATAAGTTCTCTTTTGAGACATTTGATGTAATAAGTGTGTGATTGCCACTCTGTTATAAATCCTTCAAGTATTGTGTGTGTCAGCATTACTGATCTAGGGATGACACAGAACACAGAGACTTCGGTCCATTCGGATCGTGGTCGCTACAGTATCACTATCTCTTCACCAAACTAGTGCACCTATATAATTTACCATTGTATTTGGTGTGTTGGGGACACAAAAGACTATTTGTTATTTGGTTGCAGGGTTGTTTGAGAGAGATCATCTTCATCCTACGCCTCCCACGGATTGATAAACTCAGGTCATCCACTTGAGGGAAAATTGCTACTGTCCTACAAAACTCTGCGCTTGGAGGCTCAACACGAGTCTACAAGAATAAAGTTACGTAGTAGACATCAAGCTCTTTTTTGGCGCCGTTGCCGGGGAGGTGAGTGCATGAAGGTATATCTTTAGATCTTTCAATCAAATATTTTAGTTTCTTGTTTTATTACTGGTTTGGTTTATAAAAGAAAATTACAAAAAAAATGGAATTGAGGTGGCCTCATATTATTCGTCTTTATCATGTCTTTCTTGAAAATGATGGAAAGGAAAATTGTACTCAATTGATAGAAGAGGAGTTCAATACAATGTTTGGCATAAATGATGGGCATGATTGCAATGTTGTTAGTATGAATTCTCTGAGTATCCATGATGCTAATAATATGCAAAGCCATAAGCTTGGGGATGCTATGTTTGACGAAGATGATATTTTTAGTCCCCCAAGTTTTAGTGTGCAAATTTGTTATAATGGTAACATGCCTCCTATTTGTGATGATTATGATGATGACATGTATGCTATAGAGAATAATGATAACCATGAAACTTGTCATCATGTTTTTAATGCTCAATTTTATCATGCCAATCAAGTGTCTCTTGATAGTTATTTTGTTGAGTTTGCTCCCACTACTATTCATGAGAATAAATTTGCTTATATGGAGAGTAGAGAAATTTATATGCTTATGCATCATGAAAAGAATGATTTTATGTGATGGCTATATTGTTGAATCTATTCATGATGCCACTAAAAATTATTATGAGAGAGGAACGTATGCTCTTACATATCTCAATAATATCAAGTTTCCTCTCTTTATGTTGAATCTTTTGAAGTCATGCTTGTTTTGCCTTCCTATGCTAGTTGATTCTTCTTCCCATAAGTTGTTTGCTCACAAAATCCCTATGCATAGGAAGTGGGTTAGGCTTAAATGAGCTAGTCATATGCTTCATGATGCTCTCTTTGTGTTTCAATTCATATCTTTTATGTGAGCATCATTGAAATCATCATGCCTAGCTAAAAGGCATAAAAGAAAAGTGCTTGTTGGGAGACAACCCAGCATTTACCCCTACTGTTTTTGTGTGTTCACATGGTTAAGCTACTATATTAATCATGTTTTATAGCTTTTGTTTCTATAAAGTTCCAAGTAAAGCCTTTGGGAATGTGTGAATGATTGTTGGCTTGATTTTGTGCAAAAACAGAAACTTTTGAGTGCAGAGCTGGAATTTCTGTGCTTCACTGGAAAATGATACAATTCTGCATTTTTTACAAATGATTGATATAAGAATTGTCTACGTTGTCCTAAATTATCAGAATTTTGGGAGTTTCGTACGTATGAGATCAATTCAGATCTTTACGGACTGTTCTGTTTTTGATAGATTTTGTTTTCAATGCATAGTTTGCTTGTTTTCTAGTTTCTATGGCTTATATTGGTCAATATTAATTACAGAAATGATATGTTACAGTAGCCATTGTGTGAGAACAATTATGAATCTTGTCTTTGACAGTACCCAAAGTGAATGATTTGTTTTATCATAGTAACCCACCTCATGATGTTCCGTTAAGTTTTGTGTGATTGAAGTTTTCAAGTTTTGGGTGAGATGTGGATATGCGGAGAATAAGGAGTAGAGAGATCCTAAGCTTGGGGATTCCCAAAGCACCCCAAGGTAATATTCAAGGGACAACCAAGCAACTAAGCTTGGGGATGCCCTGGAAGGCATCCCCTCTTTCATCTTCAACACTATCGGTTACCTCACTTGGAGCTATATTTTTATTCGTCACATGATATGAGTTTTGCTTGGAGTGTCATTTTATTTTGTTTTGTTTTCTTGATGTTTGAATAAAATACTTAGATCTCAAAGTTTTTAAATAAATAGTCTTCACATAGCTACCTGTTTACATATCTACTCGCTTGATCTTCACTTATATCTTTTTGGAGTAGTTTGTCATTTGCTCTAGTGCTTCACTTATATCATTTTTAGCACGGTGTGCTGTAGGATCAAAAGCAGGTCTAGAGGGGGTGATTAGACAACTTGACCAAATAAAATTCTAGCCTTTTCCCAATTTTACGTGTTGGCAGATTTTAGCAATTAGAACAAGTCAAGTAACAAACCTACACATGCAATTCTAAGAGTGTAGCAGCCGAAAGTAAAACATTGCATATGAAGGTAAAGGGAGGTCTTTGGAGAGTGCAAACGCAATGGAGACACGGAGATTTTTGGCGAGGTTCCGATAGGTGGTGCTATCGTACGTCCACGTTGATGGAGACTTCAACCCACGAAGGGTAACGGCTGCGCGAGTACACGGAGGGCTCCACCCACAAAGGGTCCACGAAGAAGCAACCTTGTCTATCCCACCATGGCCATCGCCCACGATGGACTTGCCTCAATCGGGTAGATCTTCACGAAGTAGGTAATCTCCTTGCCCTTACAAACTCCTTGGTTCAACTACACAATCTCGTCGGAGGCTCCCAAGTGACACCTAACCAAACTAGAAGACACCACTCTCGAAAAGGTAATAGATGGTGTACTGATGATGAACTCCTTGCTCTTGTGCTTCAAGTCATAGTCTCCCCAACACTAAACTCTCTCACACATATTTGGATATGGTGGGAAGATGATTTGAGTGGAAAGCCACTTGGGGCAGGCTAGAGATCAAGATTCTTGTGATAGGATTGGTATATCTTGGTCTCAACACATGAGCAGGTGGTTCTGTCTCAGAAAATGAGTACTGGAAGTGTAGGCATGTTCTAATGGCTCTCTCTCGGATGGAGAAGGTGTGGAGGGGTATATATAGCCTCTACACAAAATCCAACCGTTACACACATTTGCCCCAACTCGGTCAGACCGAATAGAAGAACTCAGTGAGACCGAAGCAGTTCAAAATGTGAATGTTAGGAATCTCGGTGGGATCGAATGATCAACTCGGTGTGACCGATGTGCTAGGGCTAGGGAAAAACTTCATCTCTATGGCGCCGATTGCATGAACTCGGCGAGACCGATTTCAACAAAGAGCAATACAGAGAGTTGGTCAAGAAAACTCGGTGGGACCAATTGCACATTTTGGTGACACTGAAATAATTACAACAGGCAACAAAGAGTTTGCAGGGCCATCTCGGTGAGACCGAGATCTGTATCGGTGTGACCGAATTGTCTAGGGTTTCTGGGAGTGGATATATCAAACGAGCTCGGTGGCGTCGGATAGATCAAATCGGTGGGCCGAGTTTCACTTAGGGTTTTGGGCATATGTGGAAATGAGAAAGTGGTTGAGGGTTTTTGGAGCTATATCACTAAGCACTTGAGCAACCAGATCATTAAGCAACACCTCACCCCCTTTTAACAGTATTGGCTCTCCTATAGACTCAACGTGATCTTGGATCACTAAAATGAAAGAGGAAAGTCTTGAGCTTTTGCCAATCTTTGTCCTTAGCATTTTGAGGGGTCCACATCTCTAGCCCATGCCATGCCAATCATTGAACTTCCTGAAATATTTAACTTGAATGGACATTAGTTCAATGAGCTACATGTTGTTATTAATTACCAAAACCACCTGGGGATTGGTTACACTTTCAATCTCCTCCTTTTTGGTAACTGATGACAACATATAGATCAAAGCTTTGACAAATGATAGTAGGAATGAAATTCATCGTTGCTTTGAGAAGTATGTGATAAGCAAGAGCTCCCCCTAAATTTGTGCATTATTTAAAATTTTCATTTGAATGCAAATGCAGAATCGATTAGGATCATGGGTTTCTCTTCGATGTCACATACATCTTGGTGGAGCGCTCAAAATGATATGATTTAAAAAACAAGCACTCATCACCAAAATAAAAAAGTGAGTGATCATACACAAACATGCAAGCATACATTAAGCATAGTATGATCAAGCACAATACCTTATAAGTATCTCACGAGTATAAGCAAACTGTAGCAATAACCAAACAAATTGAGTAGCAAGCAAAAACCAACAAAAGAGGCAACACACACTCTCTCTCTCTCTCTCTCTCTCTCTCGAAGCCTAATGATCTATACACTTTCTCCCCCTTTGGCAACAAGTTACCAAAAAGCTTGAAAATTCATAGTGCTATACGACACTCTAGGCACGATCTTCGGGAGCTGCTGAAGGGGTCTTCTCGCTGGTGGCTCCGATGTGCGTAGACGGCATGGAGATAAGAGCATATGCAAATGCTTCAGAAGAAGTCTGTGGAGCTGGAGGAGTTGACACAGGAGGAATAATTGTGACAGTGGCTGCAGGTGCTGAAAGTGTAGTACTGGACTCGGCAACTCACACAGCTAAAGATCTTGGTCCTCTTGGGACTCTCTGAAAAGCATCAGTGGTTGGTCTGTCATTCCTGTCCTCAGCCTCTTCCTGGAGTTCTCCACAATGGTCTGGATCTCTGTGACCTTCACATCTAGATCATGTAATTTTGTCTCGATGATCTCAAGACTCTCTTGATTCCGAGTCAAGCTGGCCAGTCTCTTCCCAATCCTCATGGTAGCCTCAAGCAGATAACTGAGTTGTTCTTGCTTGGTCTTGAGATTTACAGGCGTTGTTCTAGAAGCACTTGCTGCTTTTGCTGCTTTGGCTGCCCACTGCCTTCTCAATTTTCTCTTGGCCCTCCATAGAAGTAGAATGTGATGCATCCATGACAATCGCATTGTCCTCGAAATCTGGCCTGAGAGGTAAATGCTTCTTGTCAAGCAGATATGTCCCGGTTCCTATCTTGGAATTGATCAACATCTGAATGTGTGGGGCCTATCCACAAGATCTTTTTGGTCAGCTGCAGTTCTCTTCACTGTTTCAACAATCAAGCTCATGACTTTGAATTTCTGTGGCACATAAAACAAATGGAGTAAATTGATTGAGTGACCATGAATCATCCTATGATCTCCAGACTTGGGCAACAGAGTGTGCCTCAAAATAGTGTTGATGGTGTTCAGTCCTGCAAGCAGAAAGTATATGGATCCAAACTTGTGTGTCTCTATGGCTGCATCTGGAATAGTATTGTACATGTTAGCCATAGAGTTATGATCCTTCCTGGGCTTAATGTACACATCTAGATCATCATCACTCTATTTGGGGGCATTGATCAACTTGGCCCATTCTGAGACAGTAGATTGATATCTTGTACCTTCAGCCATCCAGACAATATTTCTATCAGGATAGAAGTGAGCAGTTGAATTAAATTGCATTATCATTTCGTCATTCCATTTAGTCAATTTATGACCAACAAACTTGTCCACACCATTCATCCTGAAGCTCTCATGCACATGGGGAAAGTGATCTGCATTATTGTCAATGTACTTCCAATCAACCCATTTCATGTCACACACTATTGGCTTCTTGTCCAAAAGGAAAGTCTCATCAAAATCTTGTTGATCTCTAGTGTGGAACCTATAGTCAACAGCAATTCTCCTCCTTGTGGCATAAGGATCAGTTTTTCTCCATAGTCTCAGACCAACATCCTTTCTCAACTTCATATTTTCTGCCACGGTATGATCATCATTATGATCTGGGATCTTGGGCTTGAGTTTCTTGAGCAATAGAGACTCATCATAATCAGAAGAATCTTCTTCTTGAACTTCTTCTTGAGCTTCATCTTGAACTTCTAGCACTGGGGCCTTGTTCTTCCCAGCAGCAGCGATGTCTTTGGTGGATCTCTTGGGTGCAGACTTGGAGGCTTGAGCTTGAGCTGAAGGCTTGGGGGCAGTTTTGGGCTTAGATGGAGAAGCCCTAGACTTGATGGCATCCCACATCAGCTTCTGAGTCTTTGTAGGAGGTGCAATAGGCTCTTCCTCCTCCTCCCCCTCCTCCTCATCATCATCCCTCATGGATGGTCTTCCAATGACTCTGGCCACAATTTTCTTGACTCTCTCCTTCCTCTTCTTTCCTCCAGCAGCCTCATCTTCTCTTGATTCAAGAGTGAACTCCATAGTTTCTTGGGTTGAGGCTTTGGCTTTTGAAATTGGAGCTCTTTTGGCAGGAGCTTTCTTGGATTGACCAGGCTTGGTTGCACCAGCAGCAACATACTCTATCCTTATAGGCTGTTTCTTGGAAGTGAATTCTTGAGCCAGAAAGTCCTCATCTGCACTATCATAAGTTTTCTTCTTCCTTGTCTTGGTAGCAGCTTTTGGCAAGTTACTAGGTGTGCTTCTACTACCTTCATCATAGCTGATGTTGGAGAGACTAGTGCCCACACTGAGGTTCATTTGCTCCTCTGACCTGTTCTGGTTGTCACTGCCCTCTGACATAGCTGGCACTGCCCTGCGAATAGTTGGGTATAGGTAGAGTGGATGAGCATGACAAAGAACAGCTATTTCTTGCAAAAAAATTGAGACAAAAACTTAACTTTAGTTTTCTGCATAAAGCATTTGAACCATAGAAGCCTATATTCTCACACCCTTAACATCATTAGAGGTTCTAAATAACAAGTCACTCAAACGAGCATCATATCAGAGTAATATTACAACTGTTTCATGACATTGGCATTGAAGTGGTCCTGTTTCATAATATAATTATCAAACTCATCTAAGCATTGACTAGGATATTTATTGTAAGGGATATCACCTTCATCAAACTTTAACAAAGAGTTTACCTCAACCACCTTAGTTGGTGGTATAATAAGCACATGTATCTCTTCAATAGGTGGTAAATTCTTAACATCCTCGGCTTTAATACATTTTTCCTTCATACTTTTCTGCGCTTCCTGCATATCTTCGGGACTAAGATATAAGATTCCCCTCTTCTTCAGAGTTGGTTGAGGTGCTGGTTTGGGAAGGGTCCAATCATCATAATTTTTCAATGTGTTATTCAATAATTTCTCAGCTTGTTTAACAGTTCTTTCCCCGAAAACAGAACCAGCACAACTATCTAGGAAATCCCTAGAAGCATCTGTTAGTCAGCTATAGAAGATATCAAGTATTTGATTTTTATCAAGTGGATGATCAGGAAAAGCATTTAGCAATTGGAGAAGCCTCCCCCAAGCTTGTGGGACTCTCTTCTTCAATTTGCACAAAGTTAAATATTTCCTGCAAGGCAGCTTGTTTCTTATGAGCAGGAAAATATTTCTCAGAGAAATAATAAATCATGTCATGGGGACTACACACACAACCAGGAGTAAGAGTATTGTACCAAGCTTTAGCATCGCCCTTTAATGAGAACGGAAATAACTTGAGAATACAATAGTAGCGAATTTTCTCATCATGAGCAAATAGGGTGGATATATCATTCAACTTAGTAAGATGTGCCACTATGGTTTCAGTTTCATAGCCATGGAAGGGATCAGACTCTACCAAAGTAATCAACTCTAGGTCGACAGAAAACTCATAATTCTTATGATTAACAAAGATAGGTGAGGTAGCAAACTTAGGATCACATTTCATTATAGAATTCAAAGAGTTTTCTTTTAGTTTGCATAATAATTTTTTAAGATCATCTCTACCATTGCAAGCAAGAAAGTCTCTAGTTGTCTCCTCATCCATAACATAACCTTCAGGTACTTTGGGAAATTCATATCTAGGATGGCTAGATCTAATAGGTGTTTCAAAGTTTTCAGTGTCAAGCACTTCATCAGTTACAATAGTCTCATCAATAGTAGCATTCTCAATATCATTAGGTCTAGCAAGTACATCAAGCAGTTCACCCAATGGCACAGTCTTATCAAGCAAGGTACTAGCATCATTCATAGCAGAAGTAGCATCATCAATTACTTGCGACAAATCAGGATAATAGCAGAGTGTGGTGTAGCAAGCTTACTTATAACTGAAGGAGAATTAAGTGCAGAGTGTGATGGCAGTTCCTTACCTCACCTTGTAGTTGAGGGAGAGATCTTAGTTCGACCGTCCTTTAGATTCTTCATAATGATAGATAGATAATAATCCCAAGTGACTCAACAAATATAGCTATGCTCCCCCGCAACAGTGCCAGAAACAGGTCTTGATAACCCACAAGTGTAGGGGATCGCAACAATTTGAGGGTAGAGTATTCAACCCAAATTTATAGATTTGACACAAGGGGAGCCAAAGAATATTTGCAAGTATTAGCAACTGAGTTGTCAATTCAATCACACCTGGAGATTAGTTATCTGCAGCAAAGTGATCAGTAGCACAATAATATGATAGCTTTGACAGTAGTGGCAGCAGCAACAGTGACGGTAACAGTGATGGTAATACTTTTGTAGCAGTAGCAATAGTAACAGGAGCAGTAGTAACTTAGCAACATCAATATGTAGGAAAATCGTAGGCATTGGACCAACAATTTGTTGGATGGTATTCATCATGTGACAGTTACAAGCTAGGGCGATACCACACTATCTCTAGTTGATAAATATAATGTAGGCATGCATTCCGTAAATAGTCATACATGTTTATGAAAAGAACTTGTATGACATCTTTTGTTCTACCCTCCCGTGGCAGCGGGGTCCATATGGAAATTAAGGGATATTAGGGCCTCCTTTTAATAGAGTACTAGAAAAAAGCATTAACACATAGTGAATACATGAACTCCTCAAATTACGGTCATCATCGGAAAGTATCCCGCATATTGTCACTACACGGTTTACAGATCATAACACGTAATAGGAGACTATGACTTGCAAGATAGGATCTAGAACATAGATATGATGGTGATAACATAAACGGTTCAGATCTGAAATCATGGCACCCGGGCCCAAAGTGTCAAGTATTAAGCATAGCAAAGTCATAACAAAACTAACTCGATTACATGATGAATCTCAACCAACTCATCACCGACCAGCGAGCCTACGAAGTAATTAGTCACTCCCGGTGTAGAGCATCATGGAATTAGCGATGGAGGAGGGTTGGTGAGGATGAAGACTGAAGATTCCCCTCTCTGGAGCCCCAAACGGGCTCCACATCTGGCCTCCCGACGAAGAACAGGAGGTGACGGCTGCTCCGTATCACGAAACGAGATAATTCTTCCTCGCTCATTTTTCTCTCCAAAAATAGTTATTTATGGAGTTGGATTCAGGGTCTATGGGGCCACCAGGTGGGTACAACCCACCTGGGCGCGCCAGGAGGGGGGCGTGCCCTGGTGGGTTGTGCCCACCCAGGTGCCCCCCTTCGGTGGTTCTTGGCTCTCGTATTTTTCTTTATTCATATAAAAAATCCTTGCAAAGTTTCGTTCCATTCCGATAACTTTTATTTTTGCACAAAACCAACACCATGGTAGTTCTCCTAAAAACAATGTCAGTCCGGGTTAGTTTCATTCAAACCATGAAAACTAGAGTCCAAAACAAGAGGAAAAGCGTTAGGAAAAGTAGATACGACGGAGATGTATCTGCTATATATACCCCTCCACCCCCTTCTCCATCGGAGAGAGAGCCATCAGAACGTGCCTACACTTCCACTACTCATCTTCTGAGAGAGAACCACCTGCTCATGTGTTGATACCAAGATATACCAATCCTACCACAAGAATCTTGATCTCTAGCCTTCCCCAAGTTGCTTTCCACTCAAATCATCTTTCCACCATATCCAAATATGTGAGAGAGAGTTGAGTGTTGGGGAGACTATCACTAGAAGTACAAGAGCAAGGAGTTCATCATCAACACACAATACGTTACCTTTTGGAGAGTGGTGTCTCCTAGATTGGTTAGGTGTCACTTGGTGGCCTCCGGCAAGATTGTGGAGTTGAACCAAGGAGTTTGTAAGGGCAATGAGATCACCTACTTCGTGAAGATCTACCCGAGTGAGGCAAGTCCTTCGTGGGCGATGGCCATGGTGGGATAGACAAGGTTGCTTCTTCGTGGATCCTTCGTGGGTGTAGCCCTCCGTGGACTCGCGCAGCTGTTACCCTTCATGGGTTGAAGTCTCCATCAACGTGGACGTATGATTGGACCACCTATCGGGACCACGCCAAAAATCTCCGTGTCTTAATTGCTTTTGCACTTTCCAAGCCCTCCGTTTGCCTTCATATGCAATGTTTTACTTTCCACTGGTACACTATTAGAATTGCATGAGTAGGTTGGCTACTTGACTTGTTCTAATTTCTAAAATCTGGCAACACTTAGAATTGGGAAAATGCTAGATTTTTATTTGGTCAAGTTGTCTAATCACCCCCCTTTATACCTACTTTCGATCCTACAACCGGGATCAGAGCTTTGGTCTCCATTTCCCTTGATTTCCATAGCTTTGGTGATCATGGCCTTGGTTTCACAACCTAGGAGAGTATGGCGTCTAGCGAGGGAAGTTATAATCGTAGAGGTCCTTACTTTGATGGTACTAATTTTCCAAGTTGGAAACATAAAATGAAAATGCATATTCTTGGACATAACTCCGCCGTGTGGGCTATTGTGCGAATTGGTTTGCAGGGTGAATACTTCGAGGATGGAAGAGAACCGGATCATGAAGCGTCCGTGAAAGAATTGAAGATGTTGCAATACAATGCTCAAGCTTACAATATTCTCTTCAATGGATTGTGCCCCGAAGAATTCAACAAAATCAGCCGTCTTGAGAATGTGAAGGAAATTTGGGATACATTGGTTGATATACACAAAGGTACTGAGTCCGTCAAGGAATCCAAGTTGGATGTGCTTCAAAGTCAACTTGACAAGTTCAAGATGAAGGATGGTGAAGGAGTCGATGAGATGTACTCTAGGCTTAGGAAGTGAAGAGATAACCGATAGATTCATCATCAAGAAGATCCTAAGAGCCTTGGATGGAGAGTATGATATCGTGTGCACCTTAATCCAAATGATGCCCAATTACAAAGATCTCAAGCCAACGGAAGTCATTGCTAGAATTGTTGCTCATGAGATGCACTCAAGGATATGGACGAGCTTCACAACAAGTCTAGTCGTGCTTACAAAGCCTCATGTGATGCTCCTACCACATCAAGTGAGAAACAAGTCTTGAAAGAAGACTTGAGCTTAATGGTGAAGAACTTCAACAAATTCTACAAGAATAGAAGCAAAGAGAGAAGTTCAAAGTCAAGGTCCTACAATGAAAAAAGATCTTCTAGTCGTGATCTCAATTGCTACAATTGTGGAAGACCCGGACACTACTCAAATTAGTGTATGGATCCATACAAGAGAAGATAAGATTCACCCAAAAGGAGAAGTAAAAGAGATGAATCACCACCAAGAGAGAGAAGGAGTAGATATGATCGTTGTGAACGAATACCCTCTCATAGAAGCAAGGATTCGGAAAGTAATGACAAATCATCAAGGAGCTACACAAGACGAAGACATCAAGCTCACGTTGGTGAATGGGTATCCGGTTCCAACTCCGACAACTATTCCGAGAGAAGCTATCACTCCAACTCCGAAGATACTCAAGATGAAGTTGTTGCTAGGATTTCTCTTGTGTCATCCAACTCCTACGATATATTTGACTCACCTAATGAAGGAATTGGAAGATCCTTCATGCGTAAAGGCCCCAAGGTATCACACACCGAGTATCTTGATTTCAATAGTGATGAAGATGATTTGCTAGGAGATGATGATTTACTTGTTGGCAACACTAGTGATGAAAACTATGATGAATTTGCTATAAATCATGCTAATCAAGATAAAACGAATGATAATGATAAGAAGGAGATTGAGCGTTTAACTAAAGAACTAAATACTCTTAAGTTAGCTCATGAAACTACCTTAGAGGATCATTGAGAACTTTTAAAAAATCATGAGAAGCTATGATTCGAGAAGCTCAACTTAGAGCAAGAGCATGGGTTCTTAAAAGTAATCAATGATGATCTTAGAAGGAAAAGTTCTTTTTACATTGCCAAGCGTTTACTCTTGTCTACTTTTATGCCTCAAGTAAAATCTAGTAATAAGTACAAGAAAGATTATTCTTCTAGTAGTAACAATAATCATATTAAATCTAATATTGTTGCTTCTAGTAGTTCTCTTGATTCGACTAATGATTATCTTAGCCAAGTTACACTTCAGCAAGAAAATAGCTTATTGAAGGGAATTATAGAGAAAGGTGTTTACAAGAGCCTTGATGGGAGTAAGCAATTTGAGGAAATTGTACACAAGCAAGGAAGGCACCGGAAGAATCAAGGTGTTGGTTTTGAACGAAAGTTCAATGCTAATGGAGTTGAGTGGGAAGAAGATCAATACCCCAAGTCAAAGTTTGTTCCTCAACAAGAGAAGTATGACCCCATTTCTTTCAGGGGAACACAATCTCAAGATGATCTTCCACCACAAGGCCACAAGCTAAAGGGTAAGGACAAGCTTCAAGAAGAGATTGATTCATTTGAAGAAGCTCCTAAGTCCTTGGTCAAGTAAGTTCCCAAGACTACTTCAAGTTCTACTTCATCAAGTACGACTACAGCTCCAAGGATTCCCATCAATTTGATTTGGATCCAAAAGAAGAAGAACTAGAGAGTTCTTGAGGGTGACTCCGCCAACATATTTCAGTCATATTCATTTTGGCAAGGACAAGTGCAATCAACTTCCACGTCTTGCACTAGTTCAAGGAGTCACAAACCATCTTGTTGGTAAGACAAGGGACATGGTAATCCAATGCTTTCATGGACATCATCGTGTGTGTGTTTCACTCTATGTCTATGGATATCCTTGTATGTTACTTGTGGGACTAACCCATGTAGGTATTGAAAGTGTAACTTACTCCAATTGATTGCTCCAAATGATCTATATCAACATTGAGCATCCACATCTTCAACATCTACATGAAGTCATCATCGACAAAACCCAAGGCTAGTTCATCCGTCTAAGGGGGGTATGGCGTCTAGGGGGAGCTTTACTCTAAGAATTGAGCTAAAGCAACTCTAATGATGTGAACACAACAATGCTTTATGTAAAAGTTGTAACCCCACGTGTGCTTAAACGATGAGTATGACCTATGATCAAATGTTCTCATTTGACTCCTAAGTCAACATACTCATATATAGATGACCTAGTCATCGCCGATTGCTTGATAGATGCTAGAGTTCTTGTGCATGCTTTGCCACATGTTTTATTTGCCATCTTATTCTATGAGCATGTTGGTTGCATATTTTTCTCCATTCGAGGACATCTATTTGTTGCTTTGGTTGTTTGGCCTTTTCTATTTTTTCAAATGGATGGACAAGAATGCCTAAGTACTCCCTCTAGCTGTCTATGCTTTTCTCATCTCAAAGTCTATTCATGCTACATCACAAAGTTTGAACAAGTCGAATTCGGACCCACCGGGTGAGGAGCACTCGGTGCCACCGATCTGTCAAGGGCTTAAACCTCTAAAACCTCTTAATGCATCTCGGTCAGACCAACTCACCCCTCTCGGTCTCACCGAATTCATTAAGTTGATCTAGGTTTTCACCTCGGTGCAACCGATTAGAATAGTTTGGTCACACCGAGTTGCAGTAACTGCCAGCAGTTTTGCATATCGGTGCCACCGAGTCATTCCACTTGGTCACACCGACCGCGTTTGGGTATATATACTATGCGTACCCGTACGATTGAGACTTTGCTCAACCGCACGAGTCCGCGCCCCAGCACTACCGCCCCTGGTCTCTGGATCGTTGTCGTCATCGCCAGTGCCTCCTGCCGCTGGTCTCCTTCGCCGTCAATGGAATCTCCACCGCCGTTGTCGCCATAGCGAGTTCATCACCAAGTTAGGGTATGAACTCGACCCCTTTTGTGCTTTCTCAAACCCCAATTCTTGAACAAAGGTCATTGCCATTGTTCTTACCATGCATGAAATCATTCTATCCACTCAGAAAATCCTTTAGAATAGATTTGATGCAAACACTTAGGGTTAGGTTTCTGCCGAACTCATCTCGGACCGACTGATCTGAGAATCTCGGTCACACCGATTGGCCTTGGCCATTGCACCCTGTACATCTCGGTCTGACCGAAGTACACATATCGGTGCGACCGAAATCACCTTCTTTGTTGAACCATAGCTTCTCGGAGTCATCGAACTGCCCCTCGGTCTGATTGAAATGGTATGTTTAGACTCTGGTTATGCTTCGGTGCCACTGATTTTGTCAAATCAGTAGCTCCTGTTAGAACAAGTTGCTAAATCTCAGAAAGAACTACTTGATGAAATGAATAATAATATAAATGATTTTGTTGTTAGAGTAGCAACTAGACGAGGTAAAATGACTCAGGAACCACTTTATCCCGAGGGACATCCTAAGAGAATTGAACACGATTCACAAAGACTTAACACTAGTGCACCTAGTCCTTCTAGAAATAAAAAGAAAAAGAAAAATGATAGGACCTTGCACACCCCTAGTGAACCTGAAAAACCTCCTGAAAATAGTGAAGATATTTCTACCTCTGATGTTGAAACTCAATCTAGTAATGAACATTCATCTAGTGATAATGAAAAAGATAACGATGATGTTCATAAAGACACTCAACAAGACATAGATAAAGAACAAGATAATGATGTTGAGATAGAACCGGCTATTGATCTTGATAACCCACAACCCAAAAATAAAAGATATGATAAAAGAGAAATTGTTCCTATGAAACATGGGAAGGAAACAGAACCATGTGTTGGGGATATAACCCGTGGTATAACCCTCCTAGGGGGGGCCGGGTGATACCTTTGGTGAGTCAATAAAGAAGGCCCAAGAAGGCCTGGCAAGACAAGATGAGGGAGCCAGAGGCGACTTACTAGCAGGCTCGTTAGAAGCCCATGATCTAGTAATAGCCCAAGACCCGGAGGTGTAAGCCGCCATACGGCAACTTGCTTTATAAGATAAGAGTGTTTTAGAGATAGAGTCAGTTATATTGTGTAAACCATCCTGAAATCTTGGAAGCCGTCGGGCCTTGACCTGTGTATATAAAGGCCAGACCCGGCGGTGGCTTAGGCCAAGAAACAATCAATCAAGAGCTAGGTTAAGGGTATTTCGCTCCCTGGTAATCGAGCATCGAGCAATACAACTAGAAGCAGGAGTAGGCCTTTACCTCCACTGTGAGGGGTTGAAACCTGGGTAAACTCCTTATGTCCTTTGTCCCGTTCAACCCCTTCAAGCTAAATACGTCACGATGGCTCCATACCTAAGTCCTTCGGCTAGGACATCTGCTGTGACAAACCCACGACAGTTGGCACCCACCATGGGGCCAGCGCACGGTGGTTTCGAGTTCTTGAAGGGAAGCCTCCCAGGGTTCAAGGGATACGTTGTTGGCAGGATGACCAAGAGCAGCCGTGGAAAACTTTACATTGATGATGCAGGCTGGGGCCCCGACACCGAGTCAATCGAGTAGGGTACCGGGTCCCCTTCGGCAAGATCCACATTTTCATTGCCAAGATCGGTGACTCGATGCATGAGCCGAACATCTTCCCCGACATCTTCGAGTCAGCTTGGCGCACGAAACCCACCTGTGTCAACCAAAGCATATATTCGTCGGCTTCACGCAAGGCTTGGAGCTCGCGGAAAGCTCTGCATCTGATGAGGCGACTCTTGTTTACTCTGATGATGAGTCCACTTGAGAGACATAATCGATCTATCAGCTTCAAGGCGGCGGGCTCAGAGGCTATTCCGATGGTAACAGTATTCCGGAGTCTGATGAGTTGCCGAGCAAAGCCGCTATCTTCATGGCCGAGACAAAATCAACAGTAAATTTGTCAGCGGAGGCTGCTATGACGTCCGGCTCAACTACCGCGACGACGGTAGGAGTGAGCGGATCAGCGTTGCCGCGGACTCAAGGGTTGTCTGAGCTTTGGAACACTTTGACGGCTCTATTGACAATAGAGGTAACTCCGGCGAATCAGGTGCAACATAACATAGAAATTGCTAAGGTGCGAGATGAGATAGCCAAAATTCAAGAGGATGTTAATGCGGAGAATGTTTGGGTAGCTACAGAACGAGCCACATTGGATGCCGAGTCACAGCGATTTAGGGCAGAGGCCTTCCGATTAAATTTGGACCAGAACGCATCTAATGTTGTGCTACAGAGGAGGTATCAGAGTCGCCTGCCTTCACAATTTGAAGGACGAAATCTCTTCAATACACTCGGCGCAGGAACAAGTGACCCGTCCGGTGTGACCTGGAATGTTGAGGCACCGGGGGCCGAAGCTGCAGTTCAACCTCGTCAGCCAGATCTGCCCTGCAGGGATCCAACCCCACCCCAGCGATTTTCAATACCAGTGGGCCGTTATTCTAACCCGGTGGACAACATGATAGCCGCGGCTGCACGGCTGGCAGCTATTTCGATCGAAGGTGAGTCGCCAGTGGCGGTTGAGACCCGGAACGTGGTGAATCTTCTTTAGACCCCGGTGGCACAGCAAGCGGCTTATTCATACATCCGTGATCGAATTCACTCCATCCCTCGGCCAACCCCAAGTTACAACCGACATATTGAGTCACCTGCAATGTCCAGTAGTGAGCTGTGCCGTAATCCGTGGCATGAGAATAACCCGGCCAATAATAATCTAGCGGCTGAGGCTCAAGCTATCGTGGATAGCGCCAGAGCCAAGCGTGACATGGAAGTAGCAGGACAACAAAGGGCTTATCGGCAAACTTCAGGAACTCCTTTCGCATTGGTGGAAGCCAGAACAACAACGAGAATGGTGGGAGTGCCATGTCTGGTGCCGGCTCTGCGCAACGAGCATTTGCCCAAGGATTTTAAGGGCCCTCGCAAGGTACCTAATTACACAGCTGATCTCCCCCTTGAATATTGGGTGGAGATTTACGAATTATCCATGGAAATGTTAGATGTTAATGATGTTGTTTGTGCCAAATATTTCACTATGATGCTGGATGGGCCGGCTTGGACTTGGATGAAAGGATTGCCTGCCAATCCCATTCATTCATGGGCGGAGTTGAAGGCGCGTTTTATCCAGAACCTCAAAGACACGTGCAAGCAACCTCTGTCTATCATCGACCTTGATGATTGTATCCAACATGAGGGTGAGTCAACCAACAGCTGGGTTCGGTGGGTCTCAGCCGTTATCCATTCCTCGAAAAGCATCAATGTTGGCTCTACCGTCTTAATTTTGGAAAAGAATTGTCATTTCGTTCCTCTCAAGCAGAAGCTTGGCTGGCTTAAAAGGTATTGTCATGATATGCAAGAGCTCATGGCGGCTTTGACCAAATATGCTGACTCAGATTCCACTAAAGATGTTGGGTTTGATGAGGAGAAATCTGGCAAAGGAAAGAAAAGTAATACAACCAAGGACCAGCAGCGGCAGGCAACGACAAACAATGGCAATGGTCAGCGCAATGGTGGAAAGCATAAGCAGCCCAGTGGCGGGTCAGATTTTGTAGCAAACACTAACTCTCAATATAAGAATCAGCGTCGTTGGAACGACATGCGAGGACGGAGGTTTAACTTTGAAACGGCCCTCAATGACCCTTGTCCAAAGCATAGCAGGCCAAGTCAGCCATCAACTCATGCTTGGAAAGATTGCTTCATCATGAAGCAATGGCGGCAAATGAACTCGGGCAAGGGTAATAATGGGGGACCCCCCAGCGAGTCAGGTCCCGGGTCTCAGGGGCCCGGTTTTGGCAATGGCGGCTCAAACTCAGGTTTTCAAGGTCAATGTAACCAGGGGGTTATAATCAGCAATCTGGTCAAGGGTGCCAGCAACAGCAGAATAACCAGTCAGGATATCAGAGCAACCCAAAACAACTCAGTGGTGGCCAATATCATGTGTTCACCACGAGTCTTTGCAAACAAGATCAGAAGGTGCATCAGCGGACTATAAGTGCATTTGAGCCGGCGGTACCTCATTATCTACGGTAGTCAGAACATCCAATCGCATGGAGCAGAGAAGATCACCCGTCACGGGTTGAGAATGCCGGCCAGCTTGCCTTGGTGGTAACTCCTCAAGTTGGGGGTTATAAATTCACAAAGGTGCTAATGGATGGTGGCAGTAGCATCAATATTCTCTATTATGAGACATTTCGCTGAATGAATTTAACTGACAAGGACCTTCAGTCATCGTCCACTGTTTTTCATGGTGTGGTACCTAGAAAGTCAACATACCCGGTGGGAAAGATTGCTTTGGAAGTAGCCTTTGGTAATGACTATGATTACATGGATGAAAAGTTATGGTTTGAGGTGGTTAAAATCAGGAGTCCTTATCATGCTTTGTTTGGGCGGCCGGCTTATGCCAAATTTATGGTACGGCCGTGTTATGTTTATCTCCAGCTCAAAATGCTAGGGCGTAAAGGCGCGATCATGGAGCATGGGGATCGAAGTATTGCGCTGGAATGTGAAGAGGGAGATGTTGCATATGCTGAGTCGGCTTGTGCTATGGAGGAGCTCAAGTTCTATAAGGATAATGTTGACCCGGTTGATATGACTCCTTTGAAAAAGCCAACCACTGTGCAAGATTTTTTGCGGAAGTTTAAGTCAGCTGATGACATGAAGCAAGTTGATTTTGTTCCAGGCTACTCATCTCAGCAGTTCACCATCAGCCCAACATGGATACGAAATAGGAAAGCGTGCTCATCGAGTTCATCCGTGAGAACCAGGACATCTTTGCATGGAAGCCTTCAGACATGCCAGGTGTCCCGAGAGAACTCGCTGAGCACACGCTTAGTATTGATCCTAAATTCAAGCCGGTGAAACAGTTCCTTCACCGGTTCAATGAAGAAATACGTAAGGCCATCGGAGAAGAAGTGGCCCGGCTCTTGGCGGTCGGGTTCATCATGGAAGTTTTTCACCCGGAGTGCTTAGGTGACCTGGTGCTGGTGCTTAAGAAAAATGGCACCTGGCATATGTGTGTGGATTACACAGACCTTAATAAAGCTTGTCCAGTGGATCCTTTTGCTCTTCCCCGTATTGATCAAATCATAGATGCTACAGCAGGTTGCGATTATTTGTGATTTTTGGATGCATAGTCTGGATATCATCAGATCAAGATGGCAGTTAAGGACCAAGAGAAGACGGCTTTCATTACGCCTTTTGGAGCTTTCCGCTATGTGTTTATGCCTTTCGGGCTCAAGAGTGCCTAGGCGACTTATCAACGTTGTGTGCAAAACTGTTTTCGTGACCAGATTGGGCCCAACGTGCATGCTTATGTGGATGATATTGTTGTAAAGTCCAAGAATAAGGAAACTTTGTTGGATGATTTAAAAGAGACCTTTGCCAATCTCCAGGTGTATAAAATTATGCTTAACCCGGCCAAGTGTGTTTTTGGTGTACCTGCAGGCAAGCTCTTGGGTTTCTTGGTCTCAGAGAGGGGTATTGAAGCTAACCCGAAGAAAATCAAGGTTATCACCTCTTTATCTAAGTCGGCGTGCATCAATGATGTGCAATGCTTGGCGGGTCGCATTGCAGCTTTAAGCCGGTTTATAAGCCGTATGGGAGAGAAGGCCATTCCTTTGTATCAGATGATGAAGAAAAGATATGATTTTGTCTGGAGTGATGCTGCTAATGAGGCGTTTGAGGTGCTTAAAAATAGTTGGCTGAGACGCCGGTTCTTGCAGCCCCTATTGAGAAAGAGACTCTACTTTTATATGTGGCTGCAAACAGTAGGGCTGTCAGTGTGGCGATCGTGGTGGAACGGAAGGAAACAGGAAAGGAATATCCGGTTCAAAGGCCCGCTTATTATGTTAGCGAGGTCCTAATTGAACCCAAGCAACGATATCCGCATTGGCAGAACTTTGTATATGGGTGTTCATGGCCAGTCGCAAACTGAAACATTATTTTCTTGATCACCCTATTATTGTAGTCAGCTCTGCTCCTTTGGGGGATATTATCCATAATAGAGAGGCAACAGGGCGAGTGGCTAACTGGGTTATTGAGCAGGGACCTCATAGTTTGAAATATATGCCAAGGACCGCCATTAAATCTCAAGCCCTTGTAGATTTCATCAGTGACTGGACATAATTGCAGACACCAAAAGAGAAGCTGGACAATACTTACTGGACTATTCACTTTGATGGGTCTAGGCAGCTTGAGGGCTCGGGGGCTAGAGTTATTTTGACTTCCCCACGAGGTGACACATTTTGCTATGTTTTACGACTCATTTTTCCTTGTACTAACAATGCAACTGAGTATGAGGCTTTGCTCCATGGCCTTCGGGTGACCAAAGAGATGAATTTAAGCCGGGTCAGGTGTTTTGGCGATTCGGACTTAGTGGCTTAGCGCTCAGCAAGTTTCCGGCACTTGGGATTCTAGAGACCAACTCATGGCAGCTTATCGCCAGGCGGTTGATAATATAGCTGGTCACTGGTTATAAGGTTGAGCATGTGGACAGAAAGAAGAATGAGGCGGCGGCTGCCTTAAGCCGGCTAGGGTCTCTGCGTAAGCCGGTGCCCCCTAATGTATTTCTGTATGTATTGAACAATCCTTCTATGCAATTACCTTCCAAAAAGGATATTGATGTTCCTGACCCGGAGGCGCAGTTGGTGGTAGCTCTCCATGCTATTACTAATTGGACACAACCTTATCTGGCTTATATGACCCAGGGCGAGTTACCTGAGGATGAGACCTTAGCCAGACAGATAACCCTGTGGTCTAAGTCCATGACAATGTTTAATGGCGAGTTGCACAGATGCAACATTACAGGTGTGTTCCAGCGTTGCATTTCTCCTAAAGAAGGCCATGCGATTTTTAAGAGAAATCCATAAAGGTGATTGTGGTCATCACGTTGGCTCAAAATCATTGGTAGCTAAGGCTTTCCGTCATGGGTTTTACTGGTTAACGGCTCATGCTGATGAAGAAGATATGGTCGGTAAGTGTGACGGCTGTCAGAAATTTTCTCGCCGGGTTCATGTGTCGGCTCAGGGATTGAGGATGATTCCAATCACTTGGCAGTTTGCGATCTGGGGGCTAGACATGGTTGGTCCTTCCAAGCAATCCAAGGATAAGAAAACATACCTCTTGGTGGTGGTTGATAAATTTACAAAGTGGGTCAAGGCAGAGCTGGTCAGCAAGTGTGATGCAGCAACGATGGTTCAATTTATTAAAAGGTTATCTTCCGCTTCGGGTTTCCTCACAGCGTTATCACTGATAATGGCACGAATCTATCCAAAGGAGCAATGAAGGAGTTTTGTCAAAGGGAGCATGTTCGTCTTGATGTTTCTTCTGTGGCTCATCCACAGTCTAACGATCAAGCTGAGAGGGCTAATCAAGAAACCTTGAGAGGTATCAAGCCCCGGTTGTTAGTCCCTTTACAGTGAAAGACGGGTTGTTGGGTCGAGGAACTACCTTCAGTACTTTGGAGTATCAATACTACCCCCAATAGGTCAACTGGCTACATGCCCTTCTACATGGTTTACGGTGCGGAGGCGGTCCTTCCAAGTGATATTCGTCATGATTCACCTCGTGTGGCGGCTTATGTTGAAGCTAACAATGAAATAGCAAGTCAAGACTCACTTGACGCCTTCGATGAGGAAAGGGATCTGGCAGCGGCTCGTGCAACAATATATTAGCAAGACCTGCATTGCTACCATAGCCACAAAGTAAAGACCCGGACATTTTAGGAAGGCGACCTGGTGCCCCAGCCCATCCAATATGAGGGTGATATGCACAAATTCTCCCCACCTTGGGAAGGACCCTTTGTGGTCAGTAAAAATTTGCAGAATGGGTCATATTACCTCATTGATGTGCGAGAGCATAAGGATTCCCGAAAGTCGGAAGAAGAGACTGATACGTCCAAAACGTATCTATAATTTCTGCTTGCTCCATGCCTTTTTTGTGTGATATTGCTATGATATTTATGCACTTCCATACACTTTTGATCATATTTGGACTAACCTACTAATGGTTGCAAAAGTGCACAATGTTCTTGTTTTACACTTTATTGTGTAGGAATTACTTGGAAATTGACAAAAACGCAAAAGGAGTCGTATTGGAGTAGGACTCTGACTTTCCTGAAATCTGTCTGAGAACGTTTTCTAAAGATGGTCACGTTCCGGCCCGGAACCAACGTCAAACGGAAAAAGTCTAGTTGTAAAAGTTGTGGGGAATTTCGAGGCGATGCTTCTGGATATAAAATTCGTCCAAATCGGAGTCCGGACGGCCGAGTTAAGCCCGTTTTACTGAGGCCCAAAATCTGATGACGGGAATCCGAGAGTCTATATAAAGAGAGAAAACCTAGGTCACCAAGGGCCACGAATTTTCCTCCTCCCAAGCCGCCGTCTTGGAGGGGAGGACCAGCGCCATTGCAGCACCATCCACAAGGAAGAAGGGGGGCCAAGGAGCCGCTGCCCCCTAGGGCCGCCGCCACCGCCGCGCCCCCAAGGGCCGTCGCCGCCGCCTCCGTGTCTGCTGCAGGCCGTCTCCTCCTCGCGGGGCTGCACCTCTCCATCAACACCATCATCAACCTCCTCCTCACCATGTCCATGTGTGAGTAGTCTTCTCCGGGGCCGAGGGCTCGTACGTGTAGCTATGTGGTTATCTCTCTCTCCCATGATGTGATCTTCGTTGTGATCATAGGCTATGTTAATCTAGGGTGATCCCATGATGTTTCCCCTTCCTCTATGTATTGGATTGATGTACTCACTTGTCTTTATCTAGTATAATCCCCGAGACCAAGGTGACAGCGGTCTATTGGACATGGATTAGAAAAATATTTTCATGAGTGATTTCCTCTCTTGTGTGTTGATTGAAGATTGAGAGTCTCTTGGTGCTTGTCTTTGACTATCCTTTAGATATGTTGTGGTGATTATGGGACTCTCTTTGGATGGCTGCGGTGACATTGGGAAATCCTTAGATTGAGAACTACGAACTTTGAGGTGTGATTTTGTAGCCCTACATAATTCTCGTCCTCTCTTGACCACGAAGGAATGACCTCCGGGTGCGTCTCCATTGCATGTTTTATGGGAAATATCATGTGATTCGATTATGTTAATGTTGTTGGGAGTTGTCACTAGTGAAAGTATGATCCCTAGGCCTTGTTTCCACCATTGCAATACCATTTGTGCTCACGTTTACCACTTGTTTGCTTGCTGCACTTTTTATTACAGATTTATATTACTTTGTTTTGCCATCCATATCACTTGCCATTTAACATCTCTTCGCCGAACTAGTGCACCTATACATCTAACAAGTGTATTAGGTATGTTGGGGACACAAGAGTGTCGGGGGAAACTGTCCGCCACGAACACCTATGGGACCGGAGCCCCTTTTCTGTGCGGTACGAGGGCGGAGGGAGCACGAAGAGCAGATCGTAGCGAGCACGCGGGCAGTTTTACCCAGGTTCGGGCCGCGGTAGACGCGTAAAACCCTACTCCTGCTTAGTTGTGTATTGAGTTGGAGTGCTCGGGAGCTTGAAGAAGCAGCTACACCGAGCGTACGAATGATCTAGGTTCCGAACCCCTTCTACGTTGTGCATGGGCCTCCTTTTATAGTACAAGGGGTCACCGACAGGTGTCAACGTAGGAGAAAGGGGTAAAAACGTAAAAGAGGTGGTAGTTGTAACAGTGCGGGAACAGTGGAGCTACAGTGCACGAACAGTGGTTGCTACCTACTTTGACAGTGGGGGACAAGGGCATTTAAGGCCCGTCGCCGTCGACCCCAAAAGCTCCCGCCATTGCGTCTCCGTCTGCCACGGCGATGGATCCACCACCGTGGAGAGCTACCGTGTCCCCCAGGCTACACAGCCATCTGCCACGTGTCCCTGGATAGGCCCCAGGGCGACGCGTGGGCCGATGAGCTGGAGCGCGGGCACACAGCGCAACTCTCCCGGCAAGCACCTTGCCGGGGTCTTGGTCTTGCCGGGCCCGGGAGCTTGCCGCTCCCCGGGCCCTTCGCCGGGGCGTATCTTCTATGACGTAATATTCTAGTCTTCCTGGCAAGCTCCTCTTGCCAGGACCTTGCGTGAGTGATGTAATCTTGAGCCTGGTATGGCCTTCCCGGCAAGCTCCACTTGCCGGGGTCTCGATCTTCTTTCTTGTATACTTTGTTTTTGAATGGTTTGATAGGGAGCAGGAAGGTCTCCGGCGAGCACGCGGTAAACCCTGCCGCGGGAAGCTGCAACTGCCCGTGCACAAGTTGGGGTACTGAGGTACCCCTACCTTAGTACACCGACAGGAGCCCCCGGGCCTGGGCCACACACGGTGCCGAGCGCTGTTGGGCCAGGCCCAAAACAGTGCACGGGCACACGCGGCCCACGGCGCGTCGAATCCACTTCCGTATCCGCCGCATCCCCCCGTAACGGCACGCATCGATTGCGGCGTCGTGGGATGGGACGTGCCCACGATCTCTTAATGGAAAGGGCGAAACGCCCCCCCACTTCCCCATAAAAGCAGAGGAAGCAGGAGCGGTTCCCCTCCTTGCGCTTTCATTGCATCTTCTTCTTCCTCCAGAGATCCCTCTTGCGCTCCGCCTCCACACCTCCGCCGCCGCCGTCTGCATCTCCGGCGTCGCCGGGCTCTTCGTCCCCCTTCCTCCGCCGCGTCCGCCATGGCCCCGAAGACCGACAAGGCGAAGGCGGAGAAGGCCAAGAGGGAGAAGTCGGAGCAAGCGGCAAAGCTCGCCGCGTATCGGAAGCGGAACCTCGTCTTCCCGCCGAGGCTCGGCGCGCGGGAGCTCTGGAACAAGTATTACTTGTTCTGGGCCAAGGAAACCAAGGCGCACCCCCGCACTCGAGCTTATCCGGCTGCCGCCAAGGACAACTACCCCGGCGGGTACTATTTCTTCGCAGCCTTCTTTCACTGCGATCTTTGCCCTCCTTTCTCTGATTTCTTCTGCGACATCATGCACACCTATGGCCTCCATCTTCTTGACTTCACCCCCAACGCCATCCTCACAATGGCGGTTTTCGCACACATGTGCGAAAACTTCATAGGAATACACCCAAATGTAGCGCTGTTTAGGCACTTCTTCACCCCTAGAGCAGAGGCCGGCGCCCCCCTCTCCGGGGGAATTTCTTGGATATTCCGTCTGAACAAGAAGGAGTCGTACTTGCCGGGGGAGCTCCGCGGCAAGTGGGAGGAGTGGCGTGCAGACTGGTGCTGGATCGTCGAAGACCAGCCGCAAGCTTTCACCGCGCCGCGCACAACACCCATCGTGCGCGGCAGGGACTGGAGCGAGCTAGACTCGGACGACATCAAGCTCGACATCGCTCTCATCCGGATTCTTCGTCTTCGGGTAGCAAGGCTGTCCGTTGCAGAGTAGGCGCAGACTTCCTCCGCCGCCGCATCGCCCCTCTCCAAGACAGGAAAAGGCCGGCCTGGGAGTACGGCAACCCAGCGGATATAATGAGGCTGCGCCCCGGGCTGAACTTCAACTTCACGACGCTGGAGCTGAAGGGGATGGTCCGGGAACTCTTCAAATATGACCCGGCCCACCCTGAGTGGTTCAGACCTCCCCGGGGAGTGATGCCCCTCTGCAACAGCACAGCTTGTGATCCTCTCCGCGCCATGATGCCCGCGTGTGATTCGCACGGCGTGGACCGCACGTGGATTCCGCCCAAACCCATAGACGTCCTCAACTTCTACGACAACCTCGTGGAGGTGGCGAAGAACAAGAATGACATCAAGGAGCACACGCGGGACACCACCGACCAGGAGATTGCATACATGGCTTCTCGGGCTGAAGAGGCCGCTGCAGCCGCAGCGGCAGGAGATTTTGGGTATACGCCTGAAGAGGCGGAGGCTGCGGACGCGTCCAGCCAGGCGGAGGAGGCGGAGATCCGCAGATTGCTGCAACTTCCTCCCGACGCGCTCGCCGGGGTCCCCTCTCTGAGGCACTCCGGGATCCACGGAATCGCGGCCGAGGCCGCGGCAAGGGATGGCGCTGCCGGAGGGAACAGAGGCGCCGCGGGAAGTGGAGGCGCCGGAGGGAGCGGAGGCGCCAAAGGAAAAGAGGCCGCAGCGCAGGGCGCTGGGCCTAGCGAGCTAGCCGGGGAGGAGGAGGAGGAGGAGGCCGAGGACTCCGACGGATCTACGGAGCTCTACGCCGACGACCTCTCCTCGTCGGAGACCTCCCCGCCCCCGGCAATTCCAAGGCGGTCTCCACCGAAGCGTCTCCGCAAGACGGCGACGGGAGAGAGGGCGCAGGCGCCCCGACAACAACCAGCTCGCCGGGCAGCTCCCCGGGGGAGCCAAGCTGCGCCAGGGGCGACCGGCGCACCAGCCACAGCAGAGGCGGCCCGCGCGCGGGCCACGACGGAGGCGTCCCGCCGGCAGGCCACAACAGAGGCGCCTCGCAGGCCGGCGTCGAGCCGACAAGGGTCTTCTCGGAGCGGAGCAGCGGCTCCGCCCGCTCCTCGGGCTCCGGCCACCACAGGGGCTGGGTCTTCGCAGCCCCCAGTCCCAGGGACCGCCAAGCGCCCGAGGGAATCTTCGTCTTCCGCTCCTCGTGCAGAAGCGCCCCAAGTGGAGTATGACTTCTCCGCCTTGAGCGAGGACGACGAGGAGGATCAGGAGTAAGAACCCAAGATCTTACACCTTCCCAAGTTTCGTCTTGATTATTGTTGATGCTAATTTTGTTTGTTGCTTTGATTTCAGGACCTTGGTTCAGCGCGTGGCGAAGAAAGCCAAGGCGCCTGTGGTCGAGGTCGCGGAAGACCCGGCCACCGCGGCAACTGGGGACGTGCCGGAGCCAAGCCTGCCGGACCCGAGCGCCGCTCCGAGGAGCAGCCCCCAGCGCAGCCCCCAGCGTAAGTCTGGGTTCCATCCTTCCGCTCGTCGGGACGCGCTTGGGGATTTTATCTTGTCTTAATATCTTGATGTCTTTGTCTTGACTTGTGCAGAGGTGGAGCCACAGCGGCAGGAGCGTCCGGAGACCGTCCCCGAGGAGCCGCAGGCCCCGCCGTCCCCGCCAAGGCCGAACTCCCCGGCAAGGGAGAGCGCTCCGCCAAGGGCGGGTACTCCGCCAAGGGCGAGTACCCCGCCAAGGGCGAGCAGCCCGGCGAGGGTGGCTACTCCGCCAAGGCAGAGCTCCCCGGCGAGGGAGCCCGCCGCTGACGACGTCCGCCAAGGTAGGTCTTGTAACTTTGTCTTCTTGGCGTTGTTTCTTTTTGGATATTTGCTTGAACTTCTTTTTCTTCTTCTTCTTCTAGATCTTCCTCCCCCTGAGCCCATGGAGACGGAAGTCATCAACCTTGAGGAGGAGGGCGCGCAGGGCGACGGCGGCGACGTCCCTGTCGCCGAGGACACGACGGGAGCCGCCGAGCCGGCCGCGCAGGAGACCGC
This sequence comes from Secale cereale, assembly GCA_902687465.1. Taxonomy (NCBI): domain Eukaryota; kingdom Viridiplantae; phylum Streptophyta; class Magnoliopsida; order Poales; family Poaceae; genus Secale; species Secale cereale. The sequence goes on along the minus strand of LR738709.1, from coordinate 281,335,674 downwards.
TCCGGCTGCGGACGCAGCGGCCGGGGAGGGGGACGGCGACCGCACCGCCGACCCGGAGGCGACGGGAGCATCAAGTGCTGCGCCGGCCGCCGACCCCTCCGCCGGCAAGGAGCAGGGCTACTATCTTGAAGCCCCCAACGGCGTCTTCATCCAGGTGCCTTGGGGGTCTTCGTCGCGAGCTCCCGCGGAGGGCGAGGCGTTTGACGGGGAGGTCCTCGCCTCCGCGGGCTTGAAGATTGTCGAGGCGCCCGGCGGGAGTGAAGGGCCCGAGGAGGAAAAGCTGCTTCACCAGCTCCTGGCCCTTTACCGGGCCAGGCAGGCGAAGCTCGCTTGTCGGGAGGCCCTCGCCGCCAAGGCCGCCGCGGAGATGGAGAAGCGCGCGGCGGAGCTCAGCGCCGCCAACCAGGCGGCCCTCCGCGAGGTGGCGGAGGAGCGCGAGCGACTCGCCGGCGAATACCAGGAGTGGGTGCTGGAGAAGACCGAGGCCGAGGAACAGCAGCGGCTCGCCGGGGTGGAGCTATCCCGGCGAGAAGGAGAACTCGCCCAGCGGAAGGTCAACCTCGACGCCCACGAGGAAGAACTTGCCGCTCGGGAGCAGGCCCTTGGCGGGGAACTGAAGGAGGCGAAAGCTGCCGCGGCTGCCGCGGAGACCGCCAAGGAGGAGCTTGCCGCCAAGGTCGCGCAGCTGGAGAAGTCTCTGAAGGTGAGCGCGGAGAAGGTCGCCGCACTCATCACGGAGCGCGAGAAGGACGCCCACACCAATTCAGAACTCCAGGTGCGTCTTTCTGAGAGGGGCGACGAGTTGAAGGCCGCCAAGGACTCCATCGAGGACTTGGAGTTGAAGGTCACTACACTGAAGGATTCACTCGACGCTGCTCGGGCTCGGGAGACCAAGCTGAAGGAGGAGCTTCGCAAGGAGCGGACCCTGGTGGACAGCGCCAACAAAGCGGCTAAGCTCTTCCGCAAAACCGTTGAGGTATGGACCGAGGAGTTAGTATCTTGCGCGTCCAACATCGACCAGGAGCTGCTGGCGTTGAAGCTGGAGCACCTCATCTACTCCCCGGATCCAAACCTCCCTCACAGCGCCAAGCTCAGCCTCTTCTTCAGGGGAATCGCGCCGGCCCTTGCTGATCTGCGGAAGAAGATCCCCGCGCAGCTGGCCGAGGAGACGCGCCTGCTCTGCACGGGAACCTTGGAGCGCGTGCTGACGAAGATCGTGTACCGCAATCCGGGCATCAACCTCACCAACGTTCTTCGCAGTTTGTCGGCTGACGCGAACATGGAGGCTCTGAAGGAGCAGGTCGCCCACATCATTGCCAAGGTGGCTAAGATCTCCAGGATCGAGGGCGATCGCGTAGATTAGGCCTCCATTATCTTTATCTCTTTTTGTTGATGCATAGGGTGTTATGAACTCATTAGTCCATTGCGACAAGTTATCCTTTGTAAGATATTTATCTCATTTTGATCAATCAGTGCAATGTTATCTTCCCTGTCTTAGTCATCTACTTTGTATGCTTTTCACCCTACGCTCCCGGGGAGCTTGCCGGCAAGGGGCCTTTGCCGCGAGCGCTGAGTGCTGGACTCTGAGCAGCCTGCTGGCCAAGGTCTCACCGGCAAGCAACCTTGCCGCGGCTAGTCGCAACGCACTTAGCTTGCTGAGCGAACTCGAAAACGAAGTAAGGGCGCGACACTTGTCGCAGTTCGCTTAGATCGTTGAGCGTACTCGGAAACAAGATAAGGGTGCGGCAAGCTACGGGTAGGTTCCTCCGCGCACAGGTTTTCCATACAAAGTGCGATTGTTCAAGGAAGACAACAAAGAATTAAAAATTTGAACTGGTCAAATTCTAATAACTTAGCTTTCATATATTGCTTGCTTCCCGGTAAGGCTTCTCTTTCTTGAACAGCACTCGGTTCCTCCATCTCCTTCCCCCTCGGCAAACTTGTGCGCGAGGAACGTTCCTTCTGCTTAAGAGGAAAGAAAAGAAGAGGAGAACAAGTATATGGCCTTTCGGCGCGCTAATGGTTACCGGATACTCGAGTGTTGCACCAAATTCCAAACAAAACATGCAAATAGCAAAGAAAAGCATGCAAAAGGCAATCAGCGCAAAACACGAAAACTTTACTGATGCACGGGGTCTGCGCCCGGCTTTGTACAAAGGGTTACATGCAACAGCGGCAAGGCTTGTACAAAAGGTGGTTGCCGGAACGGATCACGGCAACCGCGCCTTATGGGTGAAACTTGCGAAGATGCTCTATGTTCCAGGAGTTGCTCACCGGTAAGCCTTCTTCGGTCTCGAGGCGGACAGCGCCGGGCCTCGTAACTTGTCTCACCCGATAAGGGCCTTCCCACTTCGGCGTCAACTTGTTGGAATTCTTGGCGGACTGAACACGCCGAAGAACAAGGTCGCCTTCCTCGAGACTCCTGGCCCTGACCTTGCGGCTGTGATAGCGGCGCAAGGCTTGCTGGTATCGAGCAGCTCGTACAGCAGCCTGGAGACGTCCCTCCTCAAGGAGCAATGCATCATCTTGCCGCAGTTGCTCTTGCTCGAGCTCATCATAAGCGAGCACTCGAGGAGATCCGTATACGAGTTCCGTGGGGAGAACTGCCTCTGCTCCATAGACTAGAGCAAAGGGTGTCTGTCCGGTGGCTCGACTTGGTGTCGTTCTGATTGACCAAAGAGCCGCCGGTAGCTCCTCTATCCAATTCCTTCCGCACTTGCGCAGCCTTTCAAAGGTCCTTGTCTTGAGTCCGCGCAGCCCCTCAGCATTGGCCCTCTCCGCTTGACCGTTGCTCCTCGGATGAGCAACAGAAGCGAAACAGACCTTGGCGCCAAGGTCTTGGACGTACTGCATGAAGGTGCGACTAGTGAACTGTGTACCGTTGTCGGTGATGATCCTGTTAGGGATTCCGAAACGGCAAACAATCGACCTGAAGAACCTGACCGCTGACTGTGCTGTCACCTTTCTCACTGGCTCCACTTCTGGCCACTTTGTGAACTTGTCGATTGCAACGTACAAGTACTCAAAGCCCCCGACAGCTCGGGGGAAGGGGCCGAGGATATCGAGCCCCCAGACCGAGAAGGGCCAGGACAAAGGGATTGTTTGGAGAGCTTGAGCTGGCTGATGAATCTGCTTTGCATGGAACTGGCACGCTTCACACTTGGTTACTAGTGCAGTTGCATCTTGGAGGGCTTCTTGCCAAAAGAACCCTTGCCGGAAAGCTTTCCCGGCAAGCGCCCTTGCGCCAATGTGGTGGCCGCATATGCCTCCGTGTATTTCTGCCAACAGCTTCTGTCCATCTTCCCTGGAGATGCACTTCAACCTGACACCATTGAGTCTTCTTCTGTACAGCTCGTTATCCACGAACTGGTACATACTTGACTGCCTGGTTATCTTTTCTATCTCTTGAGGGTCGTCGGGAAGTTCTCCGGTCTGCAGAAAACGGACGATCTGCTGCGCCCATGCCGGAGCCCGAGGCTCAACGGCAAGGACTAAAGGCTCGAGGGCCGCTGCTGGAACCTCAGCTTCTACGGCAAGGACCTCTGGTTCTGCCGGAGCTGATGGTCCCCCGGCAAGCTCGCCGGGGCGAGGCTTGTCGGGAACACTTGCTTCAACTGTACAGGCCCGAGGACCTGCAGGAGCAAACTGTTCCTCAGCGTTCTGGTTGTTGATCTTGGGGACCTTGGCGGCGGTTTCTGGAAGATCCGCCGGCAAGTAGTCGCCGGAGACCAACTTTCTCTTCTTGGACTGCCCAATTGATGGTGTAACGGATGGTTGAGTCAGCTTGAGCAAGAAGGTCCCTGGTTCCACAGGTAACTTCATCGAAGCACACTTTGAAAGGCCATCTGCTATTTCATTTTGAGCTCTCGGGACGTGCTCCATTTGCAGACCTTCAAAGTGCTCCTCAAGCTTCCTCACTTCATCGACATAAGCTTCAATCAAAGGGCTCTGATAGCACTTGTTAACTTGCCGGACCACCAACTGAGAATCTCCCTGCACAATCAGCTTCCTGATCCCAAGTTCGGCCGCAATCCTGAGGCCGGCAAGCAAGCCTTCATATTCTGCAGTGTTGTTTGTCGCTTGCTCCCTGGGGAAGTGCATCTGGATAACATATTTGAGGTGTTCTCCGGTGGGCGCGATGAGTACCACGCCAGCACCGGCGCCTTGCAGCGAGAAGGCACCATCAAAATACATTACCCATTCACTTGTCGCCTCTTGTACGGGTGCACTTGTTTCTTGGACTTCTTCATCGGGCGTTGGGGTCCACTCAGCTATGAATTCTGCCAAAGCTCGGCTCTGTATGGTTGAAGTACTTTCAAACTTGAGGCCAAAGCTCGACAGCTCCAGTGCCCACTCAACGATCCTGCATGTTGCTTCCGGATTGTGCAATATCCTCTTTAGCGGAAAGCGAGTGACCACTGTTATCTCATGTGCCTGGAAGTAGTGGCGCAGCTTTCTCGAGGCCATGAGGAGGCCGAAAAGCAACTTTTGCACACCGGAGTATCTTGATCTAGCCCCCTGGAGAAGGGAACTTACAAAATACACCGGGCGCTGCACCATCTTCTTCCGCGCTTCATTCTGTTCCTGCGCAGAGTTGTCCTTGTCGGGGCCAGAGCTTGCTGGAGCAGCCCTCTGCTTGTCGCTGGATTCGCTTGCCGGTGGTGCTGACTCCTCGTCGGACTCCCTCTCCGCTACTAACGCAGCACTAACCACCTGGTTGGTTGCCGCTAGGTATAGCAACAATTGTGGTCTAGGTGCGACAAGTATTGGAGTGGAGGACAGGTACCGTTTCAAATCCTGCAGCGCTGCCTCCGCCTCCGGAGTCCACTTCATGGGACCTGCCTTCTTCAAGATTTTGAAGAAAGGTAGGGCGCGCTCTGCAGACTTTGAAATGAACCTACTGAGGGCAGCCACACAACCTGCAAGCCTTCTGACGTCCTTGACGCGCTTCGGGGCCTCGATCTGCTCAATGGCTTTAATCTTGTCGGGGTTGGCCTCAATCCCCCTCTGCGATACAAAGAACCCGAGAAGCTTGCCGGAGGGGACTCCAAAGACGCACTTCTCGGGGTTCAACTTGAGCTGTATTCTGCGCAGGTTCTGAAATGTCTCTTCCAAATCTTGGACCAGGGTTTCTTTGCTCTTACTTTTCACCACGATATCATCCATGTAAGCCTCTACATTTCTGTGGATCTGTGGCTCGAAAGCAGTGTACACTACCCTTGCGAATGTTGATCCTGCATTCTTCAGTCCAAATGGCATGCGTATAAAGCAATAAGTGCCACATGGAGTGATAAATGCGGTCTTCTCTTCATCCTCTTTGGCCATAAAGATTTGGTGGTAGCCTGAATATGCATCAAGAAAACAGAGTAGCTCACACCCGGCAGTGGAGTCAACGATCTGGTCAATGCGCGGCAAAGGGAATGGATCCTTGGGACATGCTTTATTCACATCGGTGAAGTCTATACACAGTCTCCACTTCCCGTTGGCCTTGCGCACGACGACTGGATTTGCTAACCACGTCGGATGGATCACACCTCTAACTAAGCCTGCTGCCTCTAGTTTCTTGATCTCTTCGTTGATGAATTCTTGGCGCTCCACGGCTTGTTTCCTCACTTTCTGCTTGATGGGCCGCGCATGAGGACAAACAGCAAGCTTGTGCTCAATTACCTTCCTGGGAACACCGGGGATGTCAGATGGTTGCCAGGAAAACACATCGACATTCGCCCACAGGAAGGCAACGAGCGCGCTTTCCTATTTGCTGTCAAGCGTGGCACTGATGGTGAAGGTACCACCAGTGCCGTCCTCCTTGGCGGACACCTTCTTGGTTGCCGGAGGAGCGGTCATTCCTTTCTTACACTTGCCGGTGGAGCTCGATGGGACGTCCTCGACGGCAGCGCAGCACTCCGAAGAGGTGTGGTTGCCGGAGTGGGCCCCAGAGCACTTGCCGGACTTGGTCTTGGTCTTCTTCCCTCCGGGAGCTTCAGCGGCAAGTGTGTCCTTCTCGGCCGCAGCTGCTGCATCCCGGTAGATCTTGTCGGCGCAGACAAGCGCATCTTTCTTGTCGCCGTGGACGGTGATGACGCTTATCGGCCCCGGCATCTTGAGTACGTTGTAGGCATAATGGGAAGCTGCCATGAACTTGGCGAGGGCAGGACGGCCAAGTATTCCATTGTAGGGCAATGGAATATCGGCGACGTCGAAAGTGATGCGCTCAGTTCTGAAGTTGAGCTCCCCGCCAAAGGTCACCGGCAGAGTAATCTTCCCCTTGGGCTTGCTCCTTCCCGGGTTGATTCCTTGGAAAGAACCGGTTTCTTCGAGCTCGCCATCTGGGATTTGGAGTTTCTTGATCACAGCAGAGGAGATCAAGTTCAGCCCGGCCCCGCCGTCAACCAACATTTTGGTGACCTTGAGGTTGCGGATGGTGGGTGAGACCAGCATCGGCAAGCACCCGACCGCGGTGGTGCGGTCAGGGTGATCCTCAAGATCAAAAATGATGGGCGTGCTGGACCATTTGAGGAGCCTGCGCGACTCCACGGGCGGCTCTGCTGCATTCACCTCACGCACCCACTGCTTGAGCTGGCGGTGGGAGGTGTGCAGAGAGGCGCCACCGTCGACGCACAGGACCTCCGTGGCCTTCTGGAACTCCTGCTCGCTGTTATCCTCGTCCTCCACGTCTTCGTCATCGTCCTCTTCGTCCTTGTCGCGGCCCCGGGGAGGTCGGTCACCTTGCCGCTGCTTGGCCTTGCCGCGGCGTCCTCCCCGGCCATTGAACGGCCGCTTCTTGCTTGGCTCTCCTCCGCCACCTTGGGCCTTCTCCTTATCGCGCCTCTCGAACTCAGCTTTCTGCTGCTCGACGAGATACTCGACGCGCTTGCAGTTGGAGAGGTCGTGGCCCTTGGTGCGGTGGATTTTGCAGTACTGCTTGTCGGAGCCGTCCTGCTTGTCGGCCGCCGCTACTGGTGCAGGCTCCTTGCCGGAGCCGCCAGCTTGTGTTTGCTTGGCAGGGGCCTCCTTGCCGGACTTCTCGACGGCAAGCACTTCCTTCTTGCCTTTCCTTCTGTTATTCCGCCGCAGGCTCTTCTTTGCCGGGGCGGCGTCGTCGCTGTCGCTTCCTCCTGCGCCAGCATCCTCTTCGGGGAGTCTCCTCCCCTCTTCTGCGCGTGCGCACTTGTCAGCAAGAGCATAAAGCTCGCTGACATCCCTAATCTTGGTCATCGCCATTTCCTCACGCATGCGGCGGTTACGCACGTTCTGGTGGAACGCGCTGATAACCGCGGCAGGGTGGACATCAGGGATGTTGTGTTGCACACGGCTGAAGCGTTGGATGTACTTGCGCAGTGACTCTCCTTCCTTCTGGGCCAAGATGTGGAGATCGCTCTCCTGGCCGTGGGGTTTGTGGCCGCCGGTGAAGGCGCCAACAAACTGATGGCAAAGGTCTGCCCAAGAAGAAATGGAGCCTTCCGGCAAGTGCATAAGCCACGAACGGACGTTCAGCTTAAGCACGAGCGGGAAGTAGTTCGCCAAGATCTTCTCATCGCGCCCCCCGGCAGCTTGCACCGCAATGGTGTAGATGCTGAGAAATTCCGAGGGGTGCGTCTTGCCGTCGTACTTCTCCGGTACGTCGGGCTTGAAATTCTTCATGCTGGGCCACTGGACGCGCCGCAGCTCACGGGTAAACGCAGGGCAGCCTGCCGCGTACGGCAAGTCGCCTGGTTCACCGGGCGCGCGCGCGTCGACAGCGTCTCCAGCCCTCTGGTCTGATTGTCGCTGAGCTTCTCGGCGGCGCTCGATTGTTGTGCGAGCGTCTTCTTGTCGCCGGTCGTCAAGGACCTGGCGCTGGTCCCGACGAGCCCGCGGATCCGACGAGGCCGTGGAGCCGTCGTCGGCGTTGTTCCGGCGGGGCGGCGTCTTCTGCTTCCGCGACGGGGAGTGCACGCTTGTCGCACCCCCGGCGGTCTTGTCGCCGTCGGCCTTCGTCTTCTCAGCTTGCCGCGGCCGCGAGGCCGTTGGCTGTTGTGGAGAATCGTTGTTGGCGAAGGCGATCAGGCTCTGGATGGTGGCCCTCCAGTCTTCGGCCTTGTCCGCCGCTGGAGGGAAGTCGAGGAGCAGTTGCGCCCTTGCGAGCGCTTCTGCTGGAGTAGAGGGGAACGCGGGCGAGCGGTGCGAGGAGCGGGATATGCTCGGACTTCTAACGGCGTTAGAAGGAGCAGGGTCCCGCGCCGGCGCCTTTGCTTTGCTTGTGCCCGGACGGTGGTCCGGGGCGTCCCGCGAGCCTCCGGTTTGGCCTTGGCCCAGCAAACGGATGCCACCTCCTGTGACATGGCGCTGCTGGGTTGTTGTGTGCTGGGATGGACGTGGTGCGTCCACGGAGACCGAGGTTCGGTCGTCCGTCCTGTTCTTGGATCTGGTGGCGCCGTGAGTGTCCTCGCCGGCGACCACCCTTCCGACGGCGTCTCCCCCGCCCACCGTTGGCTCCGGTGGCGGCGGATGAGACGCGGACGGGCCTCCGACCTCCGAAGCCTTCTTCTTCGGGGCCATGATGCTGTTGCTGATGAAGTTGCTGATGAAACTGGAGAGGTTGATGAAGAATGCGCCCGCGCGAACGCCGGATCAGGTTCGCACAACCTCGACGCCCCCTACCTGGCGCGCCAAAGATGTCGGGGGAAACTGTCCGCCACGAACACCTATGGGACCGGAGCCCCTTGTCTGTGCGGTACGAGGGCGGAGGGAGCACGAAGAGCAGATCGTAGCGAGCACGCGGGCAGTTTTACCCAGGTTCGGGCCGCGGTAGACGCGTAAAACCCTACTCCTGCTTAGTTGTGTATTGAGTTGGAGTGCTCGGGAGCTTGAAGAAGCAGCTACACCGAGCGTACGAATGATCTAGGTTCCGAACCCCTTCTACGTTGTGCATGGGCCTCCTTTTATAGTACAAGGGGTCACCGACAGGTGTCAACGTAGGAGAAAGGGGTAAAAACGTAAAAGAGGTGGTAGTTGTAACAGTGCGGGAACAGTGGAGCTACAGTGCACGAACAGTGGTTGCTACCTACTTTGACAGTGGGGGACAAGGGCATTTAAGGCCCGTCGCCGTCGACCCCAAAAGCTCCCGCCATTGCGTCTCCGTCTGCCACGGCGATGGATCCACCACCGTGGAGTGCTACCGTGTCCCCCAGGCTAGACAGCCATCTGCCACGCGTCCCTGGATAGGCCCCGGGGCGACGCGTGGGCCGATGAGCTGGAGCGCGGGCACACAGCGCAACTCTCCCGGCAAGCACCTTGCCGGGGTCTTGGTCTTGCCGGGCCCGGGAGCTTGCCGCTCCCCGGGCCCTTCGCCGGGGCGTATCTTCTATGACGTAATCTTCTAGTCTTCCTGGCAAGCTCCTCTTGCCAGGGCCTTGCGTGAGTGATGTAATCTTGAGCCTGGTACGGCCTTCCCGGCAAGCTCCACTTGCCGGGGTCTCGATCTTCTTTCTTGTATACTTTGTTTTTGAATGGTTTGATAGGGAGCAGGAAGGTCTCCGGCGAGCACGCGGTAAACCCTGCCGCGGGAAGCTGCAACTGCCCGTGCACAAGTTGGGGTACTGAGGTACCCCTACCTTAGTACACCGACAAAGAGACTTCTTGTATCTTTGTCGCAGGGTTGCTTGAGAGAGACCATCTTCAACCTCTACTTCCCTGAGTTCGATAAACCTTAGGTCATCCACTTGAGGGAAATTGCTGCTATCCTACAAACCTCTGCTCTTGGAGGCCCAACATAGTCTACAAGAGTAGAAGCGTGTGTAGACATCAAGCTATTTCTGGCGCCGTTGCCGGGGAGGTGAGTGCTTGAAGGTATATCTTTAGATCTTGCAATTAAATCTTTTTGTTTCTTGTTTTTATTTTCACTAGTTTTGCTTAATGGAAAACAACATAAATATGAGAGAGCTTTATAAGCTCTACCTTGAACTTGGACATGATGTGTTCGAAGAGAAAATTAAAAAACCTTTGGAACTTTATTATTTGCATAACAATCATGATGGTGGTGATGTTATTAGTATGTTTTTATTTAATGTCAATATTGCTAATGACATGGAAAGCTCTAAGCTTGGGGATGACACGTTTGATGAACATGATATTTTTAGTCCCCCAACTTTTGAGGAGAAAATTTACTTTGATGATACTATGCCTCCTATATATGATGATTACAATGATGAATATGATATTTTCAGTCCACCTACTATTGAGGATAAAATTTATTATGATTATGATATGCCTCCTAAATACGATTATTACCATGATGGTTATGATAGTCTTACTCTCACTATTTCTAATAAGAAAGATTTTGCTTATATGAAGAGTAATGACACATTTATGCTTTTGGATCATGGAAATAATGCCTTATGTGATAGTTATATTGTTGAGTTCATCCATGATGCCACAGAAATTTATAATGAGAGAGGGAGACATGGTTCTAAATATCTTAATAATAAGAAGTTTCCTCTTTTTATGGTGAATATTTTGAAGTTATGCTTGTTTTGCCTTCCTATGCTTATTGCTTTGTGCTTCAATGAATTATTCTATTGCAATATTCCTATGCATAGGAAGCATGTTAGGCTTAAATGTGTTTGGTATTTGCTTCTTGATGCTCTCTTTTGTTCTTCAACTCTTATTCCTACGAGAGCATCATTAAAGTCTTATGCCTAGCTTAAAGGCATAAAAGAAAGCGCTTTTGGGAGGCAGCCCACAATGAATAAAATTTTATTTTGCTTTTGTTGTGTCTTGATGTTGTTACTACAGTAGCATCATAATTGTATCTTTATTTTTCAGCTTTGTGCCAAGTGTAGCCTCTGATTGCAAGAAAGTTCAAAAGTTGTGACGTGCTGTCCAGGAAACAGATTCTGTCCTTGGATAAAAAAATTCGTATAAAATCACCAGATCATCTTTTTGGTCTGAATTTTTTCGACAGCGTGCTCTATACAATTGTCTTTCGGGCGTCTGTTCTGAGTTTTTTGATTTGAGTTGCATAAGTTCCCCGAAAAAATTATTTACTACCTGCTAGTCTGTTTTTCACAGATTCTGTCCTGTTTTGCCTTTCCTTCATTTTGCAAACCTTGAGCTTGCTTTTTCTTTGCAAAAACCTTTTGGCAATCTTGAGAAACAGTAGACCTTCAAGAATATCCTTATTTTCAGCAAGGAACAATTATTTTATTAAGGGTACTAACCTCGCTAATCAGATTATGATGAGTTATGTATGAAGGGAGTTTTCAAGTGTGCGAGGGAAGATGATAAAAAGATTCAGGAGTGTCAAGCGCTCAAGCTTGGGGATGCCCCCATGCACCCCCAAGAAATATTCAAGGAGACTCAAGCGTCTAAGCTTGGGGATGCCCCCCGTGCACCCCCATCTCCATCAACATTATCAGTTCGTCTTTCGTTCCACTATATTTTTATCACTTCATGTGTTATGTGCTATGCTTGGAGCGTCTTGATTTTTAGTTTTCCTTTTTAGGTTTCTTTAGCTTTTCATAACGAGTTAGAACTCAGCTTTCTTTGTGTGGGAGAGAGACACGCTCCACTTCAACTTAGAACACAACATAGAATTTTCATGTTTATCTTTGATGTGTATGTTCTTGGTCTCTCAATAGCTACTATCATGCTTAGCTCTTAGTTTTCATGCTTATCTTTTTAAAGAGCTTTTGTTTAGTTGGTTGCTTGAACTCTCTTTAGTTATCATGCTTATCTTATTAAGAGAGTTTGCTTCTGTTGCATTGGTTGATATGTCTATGATAAAAATGCTACGTGCATAATGGTGCTTAGTAGTTCATGTTTTCTTATGGTTAGTCTCAAATAGCTAGGGGGTTCCCAATGTGTTATTGGAGTACCAACATGATTTGTTTGCATATGATGTGGTATGGTTTAGTGATATCTTCCTTCAAAAATTTATTTTGATTGACTTGGCGTATGCTCACGCATATTTAAGACTCTAAAAAAAGTCTGTCAAGCCTTGATTATCTTTTATTTCTGAGTAGCGATATAACTTCCATGCCTGATTCAATGTTGCTTTGTCGCTCTGCATGATTATGACCGTAATTGCTCTCTTAGTTGGTCGCTCCCAGTCTTTTGCTAACCTCCACCTGTACTAAGCGGACTGACTGCTTGTGCATCCAAATTCTTTTAAACCAGTTATGCCATATGAGTCCACCATACCTTCCTATACATGGTATTTACCTGCCATTCCTAACGAAGACTTTCATGTACCATCTCGAAATTAAAAAAAAGCATTTCTATTTTGTGCCTCTGTTTTAGTTCATGAGGAAGTAGTAGTTAATTCATGATCGTTTTAAGTTGGACAAGCTTCACCCCGGGATTGCATGTCTAATGTGCAAACCCATAATACGATAAGGAACTGGCAAAGAGTGCGCCCGGCTAAAAAATAATATAACAAACAAACCTTCCTTCACGCTTTGTTCATGAGAAATCAGAAAACTTTGGCAGTGACAAACAAAGGAGATTAAGAGGATGTGATCTTCCTCATTCGGGAGCCGTTCCTCGAAACTTGTCCATCTTAAGAAGTGATTGAGTTGTCTGCTAGCATTCGTTGACGAAACATGCATATCCAAAAATAATAATTATTACCTCTGTTTTTAAAACCAAGAGCTCTGGTACATGTTTTGTCTTTGTTTCCGACTACGGGATTTCAACCTTGCCAACAAAAGCCACGGTTCGAGAGTCTCCACCTTCTTTAAAGCACCAACTACTGAGAGCATGATTGTCATTCTGAGTGTAATGTGCATTGTCCCAAAGTAGCATTGTCTTTTGCATGATTATGATATCGTTTATTCTGAAATCATTGTATCTAGTCATCACTTAAACCTTGGAGGTGCCCCTGCATTTATGTTTTGCTTCACTAAAGGGGGCAAGCGAGATATCACTTTGTCATATTTGCACACCATGCTCATTACAAATCTATTTGATGTTTCAGTATCATATTGTAAAATTTTCAGTTCTTTGTGATTTTCTCATGAGGCAACTTAATTACTACAGATTCATTGTCTTAGTAAGCTTTTGTCATGTGACTGTGAAAAGTCCTTATATGGTTAATAGCATGTCACCACAGAAATTATGCTTGTTATCATTTACCTACTCGAGGACGAGTAGGAATTAATCTTGGGGATGTTGATACGTCCAAAATGTATCTATAATTTCTGCTTGCTCCATGCCTTTTTTGTGTGATATTGCTATGATATTTATGCACTTCCATACACTTTTGATCATATTTGGACTAACCTACTAATGGTTGCAAAAGTGCACAATGTTCTTGTTTTACACTTTATTGTGTAGGAATTACTTGGAAATTGACAAAAACGCAAAAGGAGTCGTATTGGAGTAGGACTCTGACTTTCCTGAAATCTGTCTGAGAATGTTTTCTAAAGATGGTCACGTTCCGGCCCGAAGCCAACGTCAAACGGAAAAAGTCTAGTTGCTAAAGTTGTGGGGAATTTCGAGGCGATGCTTCTGGATATAAAATTCGTCCAAATCGGAGTCCGGACGGCCGAGTTAAGCCCGTTTTACTGAGGCCCAAAATCTGATGACGGGAATCCGAGAGTCTATATAAAGAGAGAAAACCTAGGTCACCAAGGGCCACGAATTTTCCTCCTCCCAAGCCGCCGTCTTGTAGGGGAGGACCAGCACCATTGCAGCACCATCCACAAGGAAGAAGGGGGGCCAAGGAGCCGCTGCCCCCTAGGGCCGCCGCCGCCGCCGCGCCCCCAAGGGCCGCTGCCGCCGCCTCCGTGGCTACCGCCGGCCGTCTCCTCCTCGCGGGGCTGCATCTCTCCATCAACACCATCATCAACCTCCTCCTCACCATGTCCATGTGTGAGTAGTCTTCTCCGGGGCCGAGGGCTCGTACGTGTAGCTATGTGGTTATCTCTCTCTCCCATGATGTGATCTTCGTTGTGATCATAGGCTATGTTAATCTAGGGTGATCTCATGATGTTTCCCCTTCCTCTATGTATTGGATTGATGTACTCACTTGTCTTTATCTAGTATAATCCCCGAGACCAAGGTGACAGCGGTCTATTGGACATGGATTAGAAAAATATTTTCATGGGTGATTTCCTCTCTTGTGTGTTGATTGGAGATTGAGAGTCTCTTGGTGCTTGTCTTTGACTATCCTTTAGATATGTTGTGGTGATTGTGGGACTCTCTTTGGATGGCCGCGGTGACATTGGGAAATCCTTAGATTGAGAACTACGAACTTTGAGGTGTGCTTTTGTTGCCCTACATAATTCTCGTCCTCTCTTGACCACGAAGGAATGACCTCCGGGTGCGTCTCCATTGCATGTTTTATGGGAAATATCATGTGATTCGATTATGTTAATGTTGTTGGGAGTTGCCACTAGTGAAAGTATGATCCCTAGGCCTTGTTTCCACCATTGCAATACCATTTGTGCTCACGTTTACCACTTGTTTGCTTGCTGTACTTTTTATTACAGATTTATATTACTTTGTTTTGCCATCCATATCACTTGCCATTTAACATCTCTTCGCCGAACTAGTGCACCTATACATCTAACAAGTGTATTAGGTGTGTTGGGGACACAAGAGACTTCTTGTATCTTAGTTGCAGGGTTGCTTGAGAGAGACCATCTTCAACCTCTACTTCCCTGAGTTCGATAAACCTTAGGTCATCCACTTGAGGGAAATTGCTGCTATCCTACAAACCTCTGCGCTTGGAGGCCCAACATAGTCTACAAGAGTAGAAGCGTGTGTAGACATCAGAGACCCGCCATCCGTGGAACATAGTGCTTCTCTGACCATATTATACTTAAGTCGTCAGCATATATCCTTGTATATACCTTTAATGTACATATAATTTTATGAATAAATTAAGCATCCCCGAATTACAGGGCCTCTGCCATTTTTGCTGATCTATACTATTGCTAAGTGATCGTCACATCACTTGAAGATATGGCTTAGGATAATAACCGGTCTATAATGCCGGGTTAACATGTTTTTTTGCCTGTTTGCAGATTGCTACTCTAAGAAGACTCGCCATATCTTGACCGGTCAATCTTTTCTAAGACCATGTGATAGAGGCAAAGGTGTCCCGTCTTTCGATGAGATGGTGGCTATCGTTTTGGAGGAAGTCGACTTTGATGATCGGACTACGAACGTATGAGGACGTCGCGCCTTAGAAATCGCTAAACCAACTCCGAGAGGTTATTGACCACGCCGGAGCACGATCAACCTGATCACGAAGGTCTGTTTCCTGCAGGCAAACAAAGAACAAGCAAGAAACTGAGATTGCAATCTGGATATTGCGAATATAAGAAGAAAGCTTTACTGATCAAGGTGGGGTTCTGTGACGCCTTTGTCTGGTCGTTGAACAAAAACGAAGTACCCGAAGTTGCAGCTATGGCGAACTTTTAATCTAAACAAAACCCAAAGTCTAAACGACGCCCTAAGGGTTGTATATATGGGGGAAAGAGGGGGGAATTTCGTGGCCCTTGGTGGAGGGGTCCGAAACCAACCCTAACTCTTGTTTCCCCACACATACGGACTTGAAAAACAACCTATACTCAAGTATTTCGAAATTACATAGGCCTGGCCCAATAATAAGGTGACGCAACACCTATAATAGCCTCTGGACGAAATTTATGAAGTGGCATCTTGTATATTTCGTCCAAGGCTTCACGCACTCATTATGGTGGCTTCAAAGTCCTGAAATCATCACTTGTAACTCCATTCTTGTTCCCCTTGCGCATGCCATCATCTCCATGCTTGATCTTGCTCCAATGTTCATCCTTCTTGTCCAAGCTAGGTCCTTCATTTGTAAGCAAGACAAATGTATCTAATTTAGGCAGCATCATATTCTCATGAACATTAGATTCATTACCAAGAAACGAAAGTACCTGGTAATTTAATTGGCGTGCGCGAGCTCTAGTAATTGGTCATGTATATGTGTCAGTTGGAGCAGTGGGTGTAACCTTGTTAGTGATGTCCTCATCATCCTCCCCTTCTTGAATTGAAGTCGTCCTCGACGGAAGCTCATCTTCCTCACCCAAGTAAGGCTTCAAATCTGCAATGTTGAATGTGGGACTAACCCCAAAATCTGCAGGCAACTCAAGTTTATATGCATTATCATTTATTTTCTCTAACACCTTGAAAGGACCATCAGCACGTGGCATTAGCTTTGACTTGCGCAAATTAGGAAACCTATCCTTACGCAAATGTAACCAAACAAGATCTCCAGGTGCAAAGACAACACGTTTTCTACCCTTATCTCCAACAAGTTTATATTTAGTATTCATGCGCTCAATATTTTCCTTAGTTAACTCACGCATTTTTAAGATCAATTCAGCACGTTGTTTAGCATCAAAATTAACCTTCTCCGAAGATGGAAGAGGCAACAAATCAATAGGTGCACGAGGTAGGAAACAATAGACAATTTCAAAAGGGCACATATTAGTAGTAGAATGCAACGAACGATTATAAGCAAATTCAATATGAGGCAAGCATTCTTCCCACATTTTCTTATTATTCTTCAAAACAACCCTAAGCATAGTAGACAAAGTTCTGTTGACTACTTCAGTTTGACCATTAGTTTGGGGGTGACAAGTAGTACTAAAAAGCAGTTTAGTCCCCAACTTAGCCCATAAACATCTCCAAAAGTGGCTAAGAAATTTTGTATCACGATCTGAAACAATAGTATTTGGCACACCATGCAAGCGAATAATTTCACGAAATAACAAGTCAGCAACATTAGCAGCATCATCGCTTTTATGACATGGTATAAAGTGTGCCATCTTCGAGAACCTATCCACGACAACAAATATGCTATCCCTCCCCTTCTTTGTTCGAGGTAAACCCAAAACAAAGTCCATAGATATATCTTCCCAAGGAACACTAGGAACAGGCAAAGGCATATGTAAACCATGAGGATTGAGTCGTGACTTAGCTTTTTGACATGTAGTGCAGCGACCAACAAAACGCTCAACATCCCGTCGCATCTTTGGCCAAAAGAAATGTGTAGCAAGTACATCCTCCGTCTTCTTCACGCCAAAGTGTCCCATTAATCCTCCTCCATGCGCCTCCTGCAACAACAAAAGACGAACAGAGCTAGCTGGAATGCATAGCTTGTTAGCACGAAACACAAATCCATCATTAACGAGGAACTTGTTCCATGTTCTCCCTTCTTTACAATTCTACAATACATCTTTAAATTCAGCATCATGCACATATTGATCTTTGATGGTCTCCAAACCTAATATTTTAATGTCAAGTTGTGAAAGCATAGTATAACGACGAGAGAATGCATCAGCAATAACATTTTCTTTTCCCTTCTTGTGTTTAATAACATAAGGGAAAGTCTCTATGAATTCAACCCATTTAGCATGTCTACGGTTCAGTTTTGCTTGACTTTTAATGTGCTTCAAACATTCATGATCAGAATGTATAACAAATTCTGTGGGCCATAAATAATGTTGCCATGTTTCCAAAGTCCAAACAAGAGCATATAATTCCTTATCATAAGTAGAATAATTCAGACTAGGCCCACTCA
This sequence comes from Secale cereale, assembly GCA_902687465.1. Lineage (NCBI taxonomy): Eukaryota > Viridiplantae > Streptophyta > Magnoliopsida > Poales > Poaceae > Secale > Secale cereale. The sequence continues at coordinate 281,318,135 of LR738709.1, read as the reverse complement.
ATTTTTCAGAAAAGTATGCAATAGGTTTACCATCTTGTAATAACACACCTCCTAACCCAATTCCACTAGCATCACATTCAAGCTCAAAAGTCTTATTAAAATCAGGAAGTTGGAGTAAAGGAGCATGTGTCAACTTATCTTTCCATACCGTGAATGCTTCTTCCTCTGCAGTACCCCAAACAAAAGGCACATCCTTCTTTGTAAGCTCATTGAGAGGTGCAGCAATGGTGCTGAAATCTCTCACAAAACGCCGATAGAATCCAGCGAGGCCAAGGAAACTCCTCACGTGTGTGACCGTTTTGGGCTGCGGCCAACTCTCAATAGCTTCAATCTTGGCTTTATCAACCTCAATTCCCTGTGGAGTAACAACATAGCCAAGAAAACAGACTCGATCGGTGCAAAAGGTGCACTTTCTAAGGTTACCAAACAAACGTGCATCACGTAGAGCAATAAAAACATCACGTAAATGTTCCAGATGTTCCTCCAAAGATCTGCTATAAATAAATATATCATCAAAGTATACTACCACAAATCGTCCAATGAAAGCACATAAAACTTCATTCATTAATCTCATGAAAGTACTAGGTGCATTAGTTAACCCAAAAGGCATGACTAACCACTGATATAATCCAAACTTAGTTTTAAATGATGTTTTCCATTCATCTCCCAATTTCATACGAATTTGATGGTATCCACTACGGAAATCAACTTTGGAGAATATTGTAGAGCCACTCAATTCATCAAGCATATCATCTAGCCTAGGAATAGGATGACGATAACGACTAGTAATATTATTAATGCCTCTACAATCAACACACATACGTGATGTACCATCCTTTTTCGGCACTAGAATAATAGGAACAACACAAGGACTAAGGGATTCGCGTATATAACCTTTGTCGAGTAGCTCCTGTACTTGACGCATAATCTCCTTCATCTCTTCTGGATTGGTACGGTATGGTGCGCGGTTGGGTAGCGATGCACTGGGAATTAAGTCAATCTGATGCTCAATCCCTCGAATAGGTGGTAATCCCGGTGGCACGTCTTGTGGAAAAACGTCGGCGAACTCCTGCAAAATGTTAGCGACGGCAGGAGGCAAAGAGGAAGGCACGTCCTCGAATGAAAATAATGCCTCTTTGCACACAAAAGCATAACAAACATATTTGCTAAAATCTAGCTCATCAATATCAGATTTGGTGGCAAGTAAACATGCACTTTTCAATTTAATTTCAGAAGCAACAATAGATGGTTTATTATTAGGCTTCATTTGTTGCTCAAATTCTTTTGCCACAATCTGATTTTCACTCTTATTTTTCTCCTGTTTTGCTTTATTAGCTCTATTAATATCATCTTTCAAAATGGAACCAGGAGTCATAGGAAGCAAATTAATATTTTTATCCTTATGAACAAGAGTATACTGATTGTTTCTACCATGGTGTACATATTTTTTATCAAATTGCCATGGTCTACCAAGTAATAAGGAACATGCTTGCATAGGTACCACATCACAATCAACATCAACATATGTAGAGATACTAAAATGCACACGAACAGTACGTGTTACCTTAACCTTGCCACTGTTGTTGAACCATTGGATGTAGTAAGGATGTGGATGTGGTCTTGTGGTGAGAGATAGCTTCTCCACCATCTCCATGCTAGCCAAGTTGTTGCAACTCCCTCCATCTATGATCACGCGAACAGAATGTTCCTTCACAACTCCCTTTGTATGGAACAAATTATGCCTCTGATTTTGCTCAGCTTGTGTAACCTGCACACTCAAAACACGTTGATCAACTAAACATTCATACCTGTCAGCATCTTCAGGAGCCATGTATTGCGTCTCATGATCAGAATCGTCTCCACCGTGTTCTTCACGTGTAATAAGAGCCAAAGTCTCCTCATCATAGTCACTAGCGGATTCATATCCACCATCCTCAGTAGCAATCATCACACGCTGAGATTTGCATTCTCTCGCAAAATGTCCTCTTCCCTTACAACGATGACAAGTAATATCACTGGTGTGCCCTGTTGATGCCATGGAAGAACTCTGTGCATGCCCAATAGGTGTGCTCTTGGCAAATAATGGTGGTTGTGCCTGCTTCCTTGTATCACGGCTGGAGGTAACAGTTGATGGAGGTGTCGATGCAGTAGAATGTGTGGAAGTAGAGGATGCACGCGGTGTCCATGATGAAGGTCGACCTGCAGAAAAGTTAGTCCGCGCCAATGCCTGTCGATCCTGCACTTCACGTTCAGCTTTACAAGCAAGATGGAATAAACGAGTGATATTATTATAATCCTTATACTCTAGAATGGTCTGAATCTCTTTATTTAATCCACCCATAAAACATGCAAGCATAGCTTCATTCTCCTCAACAATACCACATCTAATCAGGCCAGTTTGTAATTGCTAATAATATTCTTCTACAGAATTTTTTTCCTTGTCTTAAGCGCTGCAATTTTTGAAGTAATTCACGTTGATAATATGGTGGAACCCAATGAGTACGCATAGCAGTTTTCAAAGTAGCCCAAGTAGTTGGAATATTATCCGGATGTAATCTACAATATTCAGACCACCACACACAAGCAAAACTAGTGAAAGCACAAAGAGCAGCAGCAACACGTCTCTCCTCGGGATATTTTAAACATGTAAAACGTTGTTCGGTTTCTAACTCCCAAGTAAGATATATATCAGGAACATATCTACCCTCAAATGGTGGAATATTCAATTCTAGTTTAGGGAGATGGTCATGATCGCGTACCTGAGGGTATGGTGCAGCCCTACCATTGCGATTATGTGCATGTGGACGACCTGGTTGTTGTGGTGCTGGTTGTTGCACGTAGTTCTGATTTTGATCAACCTCTTCCTCGTAATCCCCCGCGTAATCGTCCTCCTCCTCAGTAGCAGCAGGAGCCACAGAAGTATCAACAGCAGTACCAACAGGTTGGCCAGGCAGAAGAGGGACACGGCTCGCTTTGCGGAGGGTGATTTAGCGACGTGAAGGTGGTTGTTGTTGTTGTTGTTGTTGTTGCAACGATGCAGCAGGTGGAGGTAGACGCGCAAGCACTTCAGCGAATTTGGCATCCAACTTGGTGTTAATTGAGTTCTCAATGCCATCCATCCTCGCTAGTGCGTTGTCAAAACTGGTCATGACATCTGCTACCTGTTGACCCATCATTTGCTGAAATTTATCATGCAACCTCTTGTTTGTCATGTTCTCCCAGTCAGTCTCATCGACTTGTGATCCTGGCATGGTTAGCAGCAATAGAAACACACAAAATATGATCCTACGGACTACTAGAAAATGGTGGTGGTGGGGCGTCACAAATCCGTCAAGCAAAACTCAAATTCTTACCAGTTCTTACCCAGTAGCAGGTGGTGATCGGCAAACGTGGTATTCAAAACTCTCAAAGGTTGGACCGATTACCAGGGAGAGTCAAACACACGACGTAGATGTATGTGGAGCTGGGAAGGCTTATAAGATGGTAGTAAAAAGGGTCAGCAATAATCAATTCAGAGATGCAAAGTTGAATAAACGCTCAACGATGGTACTGTGCTGGTCCTAGGCTAGACCGTACTAGAGACGCGAGCCTAAACACTAACAAAATCACGGCGCTGCACGTAATCAAGGGGAAAGCACACTCTGAATGTTGTTTCGCCTCTTTTTTTGCGCTCTTTTTTTCGCTGCTTTTTTTTTGCCGAAAATCACTATAATGGCGAGCGTCTCAAAACACTTCCCAAGTGAAACTAAGATGATAGGCACGAAATTTTTTTGACGAATTTTTTTTCGGAATCAGGGCAGCGATGACGAAAAAGTGCGGTAAAAAAACAGTATGGTGGCACGTGTCTCAAAAGACTCAGAAAAGCCCAAAAATAGTACAGGGAAAAAATATTTTCACCTGCCGAAATTTTGGCCTAAAAACTGCTCGGGGGTCTCCGGACTCTTTTTTTCCCCGAGACCTACTCAGGCAAGGAACACGAAACCGAAACTAGATGGATCTCGAAAGCCAAACTAAAATGAAAAGAACTCGGATTGGTGGTGGATATGTGGTGGTACAATATGGCAGCGGTGGTGGTATATGGATACGGATTGGTGGTGGTATATGGATACGGATCGGTGGTGGTATGTGGTAGTAGCGATGAAGATGTTGCGGCGGCGGCGTGACAACTTATGACCAGAACTCGAAACTCTAAAAGACTAGACGCTAAGACCAGCAACTTGACATGACGATGCAACCGCAAATTCAACTAAGCAAACACGGAAAAGATTATGCAATGGCTCAGACTGGTTCGGATATGATGAACTAACCCTAAATTTTTTTTGGCTTCTTCGTGGACTGTAGGTATGAAGAATAGACTCGATCTAATCTACGAAAAACTGTAAAATCTCACCGAGCAACCTGGAAATCTGATACCACTTGATAGAGGCAAAGGTGTCCCATCTTTCGATGAGATGGTGGCTATCGTTTTGGAGGAAGTCGACTTTGACGATCCGACTACGAACGTGCGAGGACGTCGCGCCTTAGCAATCGCTAAACCAACTCCGAGAGGTTATTGACCACGCCGGAGCACGATCAACCTGACCACGAAGGTCTGTTTCCTGCAGGCAAATGAAGAACAAGCAAAAAACTGAGATTGCAATCTGGATATTGCGAATATAAGAGGAAAGCTTTATTGATCAAGGTGGGGTTCTATGACGCCTTTGTCTCGTCGTTGAACACAAACGAAGTACGCGAAGTTGCAGCTATGGCGAACTTTTAATCTAAACAAAACCCAAAGTCTAAACAACGCCCTAAGGGCTGTATATATGGGGGAAAGAGGGGGGAATTTCATGGCCCGTGGTGGAGGGGTCCGAAACCAACCCTAACTCTTGTTTCCCCACACATACGGACTCTAAAAACAGCCTATACTCAAGTATTTAGAAATTACATGGGCCTGGCCCAATAATAAGGTGACACAGCACCTATAATAGCCTCTGGACGAAATTTATGAAGTGGCATCTATATATTTTGTCCAAGGCTTCACGCACTCATTATGGTGGCTTCAAAGTCCTGAAATCATCACTTGTAACTCCATTCTTGTTCCCCTTGCGTATGCCATCATCTCCATGCTTGATCTTGCTCCAATGTTCATCCTTCTTGTCCAAGCTAGGCCCTTCATTTGTAAGCAAGACAAATGTATCCAATTTAGGCAGCATCATATTCTCATGAACATTAGATTCATTACCAAGAAACGAAAGTACCTGGTAATTTAATTGGCGTGCGCGAGCTCTAGTAATTGGTCATGTACATGTATCAGTTGGAGCAGTGGGTGTAACCTTGTTAGTGATGTCCTCATTACCCTGAATTGGTTAAAAGATCAATGCGGCGGCTTACGTCGTGTGAGAGCCGGCTTACGGTGCCAACAAGTTATGCTTCTTTAAAAGCACCTGGTGTTGGAACCACAATGATGAGGCGTCAACCCATCTCCTGGTGTTGGGACCACAATGATGAGGCGTCAACCCATCTCCTGGTGTTGGAACCACAATGATGAGGCGTCAGCCCATCTCCTGGTGTTGGAACCACAATGATGAGGCGTCAGCCCATCTCCTGGTGTTGGAACCACAATGATGAGGCATCAGCCCATCTCCTGGTGTTGGAACCAAAATTATGAGGCGCCAGCCCATAACTTGGTGTTGGAACCAAAATTATGAGGCATCAGCCCACAACCTGGTGTTGGAACCACAATTATGAGGCGTTAGCCCCTTAACCTGGTGTTGGAACCACAATTATGCGACGTCAGCCCATAACCTGGCGTTGGTGCCACAACTATGAGGTGTTAGCCCGTCAATTCAATATGTGGTGTTAAATAACAAGTCTTTATTGCATATTTGACATTTGCATATCTTGTTATGAGTTGTTTGAACCAGAATATGAGCCGTTGAGTTGTTAAGACTCCGGCTGTTGAAGATAAAAATTTACAATTTTTTGGTTAACACCCGCCTTGATTTTTTAACTAAGATCAACATCTATAATGGCTTATCCTTACCCTTTTTGCGTTATGACCCAGAAATTGATGTTTAAGTTATCAAGGGCCTTTACGACCCAGATTTATATCGACTAATGAGTTGCCAGTGCTTCCTGCAGAAGGATAAGACTACATGTAATATAAAGGAACATTTCATATGATTCGATCAGGACCATACATTGCAGTTAATCCTGATAAAGCAGTTTCCAAAGATAAAACATGCACGATGGCATGGCAGGTCATTGTTTCAACTAGCCTATTACAAGGCTTTCCCAAGCCTAAAGGACTAAGAGTTTTTCAAAAGAAACTATGCACTGCGGTTTATGAGCCGCCCCTTGGACCAGTTTTGGTCTTGGCAGGTTGAAGACTCCGGGTTATCCTGCGCCAGTTCTTCCTCTTCATCTATTGTCTGGAAGTCAGGTGAGTTCCAGTCAATGCCAGTCAAGGCGTTGAACATAGCTTCATCATCTATAAGTGTGGATGGATCAATATCAGCAGCAAAAGTATGCTTACGTGTTGGCGAAATGAGATCCACAATATCGTAAGCCAGTGCTTTCACTCTTGAATTTTCTATCGTGTAAGTCGCCTGATACTTGGACAAATCAGTCTCTTCAGCCAGTTTGCTTGCCAGAGGGCGCATCTCCCTCACACACTTAGCGAAGTCGTTTTCTTCAAAGGGAGACCCGTCCTCTTTGAGACTTGGGTATCCAGTGGCCAACTGTTCTGGGTCTAGCTCGGCTTTCCAGGCTTTCGCCCAACTCAAAGCAGTAATGGAACCAGCTCTGGCGGATGATCGTTTTATTTCTTCAATCCTTTGGGGCATGACAGATAGCTTGTCCAATACCTCCCTGATAAGTGTAGGCGCTTGTTTGTTGTGTGAAATAGTTTTTATGGTCTGTTGGGCACCAGTATATAACTTCTCTACCAAGGTATACACAACTATCAGTTTTAAACGCATGTCCTAGCCAAGATTGGAGCTCCTAGGGCCTGATAAAGAGCACACAGATAAGATGCCAGGCAGATTAAAAAGTTAAAAGTTGACAATGATCAAGGCATCTTGTAATACTTACCAAAGATAACACCTGTCATCTGTGATACATGGCATTTTAAGCCGATCGGTTCTGCGGTGGTATCTTTCTAAGAGGATTCAGCGGCTTCCGCTCTTTTTATTAAGGCGGCCTTCTCCTCCTCCTAGTCGGCTCTCTCTGTGGAGAATCCGGTCTTAAGATTTTCATTTCTTCCAAGCTGAACTGAAACTTGGACTCAACCTTGCGTGTTTCAGCCTCCTGATGCTCAAGCCTGGTTTTTATTTCAGTCACCTGGGATTTAGCTTGAGTCAAGGCCTCCTGCAAGTAAAAGTTAAGAACAATTATCAACAGGTTGATCAAAATATAGTATACATACAAGTCTCAAGCACGTTGCAAGCAAAGCACTTAACACTTGGGGCCTAATGTGTGCGGAAGTTCTTTTCAGCAGTAGAAAGGTAATGAACTGGCTCATCTTTCTCAAGATAAGCCGACCCATTGGGGCTAAGATGTTATGTTTTTTCTAATATAGTTGCAAATGATCCAGCTCATTTTTCTCAATATAAGCCGGCCCAGGGGCGCTGCTACATGAAGATTTGATCTTACATAATACTAAAAGTTGATCCGACTCATTTTCTCTCAGATAAGCCGGCCCATGAGGGCTATGATTTCACTATGGCATTAGCATATGAGTAAGTCTTAACAATACTCAAATACATCTTTTCCTTCGGCTAAGACTTGGGGGCTGGATATATATATATATATATATATATATATATATATATATATATATATATATATATATATATATATATATATACAAGAAAGGCAGAAGTTCATTCCTCATACTTCTATCGCATCTTCTTGACAATATCCACTTCAAGATCATGACCAGTATGCAATTGACTAAGATAGCCAGAGAATAATTCATTGACGCCCAAGTGCGGGTAATTGGCAATATCAAATTTGGCTTTGCTTCTTTCAACTAATTCTTCTTTGGTAGAATGTCCGGCCAGAATAGTAGGATTACCCGGCTCTTCATAACCAGTTCCCATGACCAAGATATCTTCAGTATCTTCTTCAACAGGCTTGGAGGGATCTGGCGGCTTGACAGTCTCTGGGTCAGTGGTTATTGGTTCTATGGGAGTTTCAAGGACCTCTGGTGGCTGATCATTGACAGTGGCTTCGAAATTTTGATTGGACACCTTGGACGTTGGGGCGAGTTTCTCTGGCTCAATAACTTTTGGGTCTTTGGCCGGTTTATTGGTCTTCAGCTTCTTTCTTGGTTTGGCTATTCCACTGGAAATAAGAAATGAAGATGTAAGTGACTGTTTACATATGTTAAAACAACAAAGTTAAAGATCATTACCCAGAGGTAATCTTGAAGGTAGGCATTTGAGTCTGAGATGAATCGCCATCAGATGAATGAGGAGTTTCCTGGTAATTTGAGTCGGAAGAATTAAGGGGTTGACGGATAAGACCCACCTTTGGAAACGAACAAATTGAATTATGTGGCACCTCATTTCGGTGTTTGCGACGAACCGATGTATTGGGTAAGCCAGAGGAAAGTTCTCCCCCCTCCTCTATTCTGGGTCACACGTTGGGCCTCATGTTGTTGCTTCAAAATAAAGTTTGGATCCAAGTACGCTAAAGGGTGAGAAAACCTTACTTTCCGGGTCACTTGCCGCACTTTCTGTCTTGGCAAAGGATGTGATTCGGAGGAAATAATAGTTACCTCTTGAACTGCTGCATGGCTGGTTTCCGCATCATCCTAAAAGGAATCAACATCAATAAGTTGTATAAAAAAGGCACCAAGTGAGTCGAGCTCTACCTCATACTCATTTAATGCAGGCATTTCTTGATTTGTAGTCTTTTTAGGACGACCCGGGCCATGGGCATTTGTTTTAACCCATTTGAGAAGTGCGGTGGTAGTTGGCAACTTTTTCTTGCAAAAGCTGGAGTTGGCCTATTTATACATGGAGATAAGTATTTGATACACATGAGGTTAATAAAAGGATGAAATCTTTTAAAGCACTTACAACCGGTGCCGGGTTAAGAACGCAGAAAGGAGCGAGGCTAGTCTTGCAACAATTTTCAAATGGCTCACCAAGGAGCGTCTTCACAGTATTATTGATCTCTTCTTCAGTGATTTCTACGGAGTTATAGCGTTGTGGGTCGTTGGGCTACCCAGTATATTCACACATTAAGCCGGAGCGCCGGCTTAAGGGGAAGATCCTCCCCGACACCCAATAGCGAACTAAATCGACCCCAGTCAATCCGTTGGCAACCAGAGCTCGAATTTTTGACAAGGAGGAATTAATAGGAATCCGTTCCTCTGTAGTTAACTTATTTGGAAGCGGAGTGTTGATCATGAGTCGGGATGAACGGAGACCCAACAGAGGATTTTCACCTTCTGGAGAAGTATCCTTGCAATAAAACTAAGTCAAGTTCCAGTCCTTCGGGTGACTTGGCAGAACAGCTGTTGGAAAGACTATGTACCTCCGCCTCTGGATAGAAACACCTCCGAGCTCGAGGCTGGGACCATCGGTCCTCTCAGTCTGACGGTTGATATAATGATAATCTCAGAATAAATCAACAGACAGATCTTCGCCAAGATACACTTCACAAAAAACTTGGAAGTTGCATATGTTGGAGACATAATTTGGGCCAAAATCCTGAGGGTGAAGATTGTAGTAATGAAGAACATCTTGAAAGAATTTTGATTCGGGAGGAGCGAACCCACGAAGCATATGGTCTGTGAAAACTATGACTTCACCATCTTTGGGTAGAGGTGTGCGCTCAGAACCGGGGACCCGCCAGTTGATAACTTCCTTGGCGGCTAAAATACCCATGCTTACAAAGCATTGAGAGACTCTTCAGTGACATGAGAAACAACCCAGTCACAGATTGTTGGAGCCTTAGTCGTTGAAGCCTTAGTCATGATGAGCCAGAAAATGACCAAGCTATGAATAAGAAGAAAATAGGACAATTTTTGCAAATTTTAAGCCGGCCAGAGGCTGGCGGGTCACAAGAGCATTTTACGAGTCGCCAAAAATTTGTGAGTATTAAAGTCGGCTAGAGGCTGGCGAGTCATTTAATCATTGGCATACGAGAAGGTATAGGGGCGAAATTCAGCTAAGTGCTATACAAACAGTTTTCACAGATTACATCGTTATTTACATATCTATGAGAGTTTTAGAAAGTAAAATTATTCCTAAATCTAAGGAACGGAGGATGAACCCATATATCAAAGGTGAATCCTACGGTACTAAAATGGATCTATGATGGAACTAAAGAGGTCGAAAACTGCGACTGCCCGACTTTAGTATTGTATCAGTGTCAGAACTAAGTGGCATGTGTGATGAACTAGCAGCGGACGAGATAGACTAGGATGAACTAGAAGAACAAGGAAGCCCTAATGCAGATCATAAAGGGAACGTGATAAAAACCTGGAAAGGCTGATGAACAGCGGAGATGCGTCGCAGTTATCTAATTCATTCGGGTTGACGTAGCGGCCGGACTTGTCCAGACTACGAGGTCAAACAACGGCGGTGAAGCTTGAGGAGCAGCGGACGTCGCGAGGAAGACGAAGGGAGGTGGGGTAAAATGTGAAAAGAACCCCCCTCGTGCCTATTTATAAGGAGGTAAAGTGAATAGTAAAATGGTTGACGCTGAAATTGAGGAGGCAGCATCATTATCTTAACAACAAAGGTGCCTCGATTTTCGGAACGTCAGTTAATGCAAGGTTCCATTGCGGAATCCTCAGATTTGTTTTAAGAAGATGATGACGTCACGTCATGGTGGGTTATCAGTGAGGGAGTCTTGGGTTTAGGGGTCCTCGGGTGTCCGGGCTACTGAAGCTGGGGCAGACTGATGGGCCATGAAGATAAAAGCAGAAGGTTATCCCCCGTGTCCGGATAGGACTCCTGTGTATGTAGAAAGGCAAAATAGATGTCTGAATGTAATGATTCCTTCCTCCCCAACTTATCTTTGTAGAACCCTAGGCCCCCTCCGGCGTGTATATAAGCCGGAGGGTTTAGTCCATAGAAGCTAGCAGAATCACAATTACATAGGCTAGACTTCTAGGGTTTTAGCCATTACGATCTCGAGGTAGATCAACTCTTGTAACCCTACCTTCATCAAGATCAATCAAGCAGGAAGTAGGGTATTACCTCGATAGAGAGGGCCCAAACCTGGGTAAACATAGTGTCCCTAGTCCCTTGTTACCATTGATCCTTAGATGCACGGCTTGGGCACCCCTACCCGAGATCTACCAGTTTTGACACCAACAATGGTGCTTTCATTGAGAGCTCCGCTGTGTACTCGCGAGAAGAGACCATTGGCTCGTCTCGTTATCAACGATGACATCACGCTCAATAAATTCCTGGCTCTTGGCCAGGTCCTCCAGCTCGGTGGGTTCGCCATATGCGCCCACGTGGCCGTTAAGCCGGCCGCGTTCCCTGCGGCCACCGAGCACCACTCCTACATCGGCTTCGAACACTCCGAAGACGCGAATTCGACAGACTCCTCGTCCTTAAATGAGCTGCTGGATTGCATTGCCGCCCTCGGGCTTTCAACATCCAATGATCAGATCGGGCCTAAACCCGGTCAGGAGGAAGACAATTCCACCCCGATCACTCACCTGATGGCGGCCGTAAAGGAACGGGACGAAGAAACTTCTCCTCATGAACCGGAGACAGGTTGTGTCCGGATCTCCGAACCCTTTGAGCCGAACATCCTTCCTTCGGGCGGGACTCTGCATCTTTAGAGCTCAGGGACAGACACCGAGCTCGGGGAACGCTCAGATTCTGCTGGGCCCGGGTTGTCTACACCGAAGGTTTTGCAAACTCCGGACACCATATTGGGTTGGGATTCAAATTTTACCACACCCACCCACCAAAATCAATACTCTCCAAGTAACTCTTACCCTCCAGACATATGTGACTTAATGTACATGCAGCAGCAGCCCCAGGAGACGGTCCATCACTTCTGGGCCAGATTACTACTTCTTAAAAAACAATATTAAGGACTACTGAGACGACGACGCGGTTCCAATCTTTCACGGACGAGGAATCTTCAACGCCCTCAACCGCTGTCGCGTACAGAGTTATTGCACTTAGTACGAAAGTACGGTGCCATGGAAAGTGCTTGGAAGGCCCAGAATACCCATCTGAATAGGCTGTCTTCGGACAGTATGCCGCTAAAGCAAAACAGACATACCCTAGCAGGGCATCCGATCATATGCCCATCGGCAAGAAAAATAAACCTTTTATAGGAGACAGGTCCGTTCTGGACAAACTCCTAGATACACCTTGCCCGATACATGCGACCCCGGGCATGATCCCAACCCACAGCCTTCGAGCATGTTGGGTACTCTGACATGTAGCTAAAAGCGGTGAAGCCATCCTCGCCACCGCAACTCAAGAGGAGGATAATTTTGACGTCCTCATGGTCATCGAGACCTGCTCTTCAAACAATCGGTGCAAGAGAGCACATTGCGAACTGGTACCTCTTGAGCATGCGTTGGTTTTCCCTTGAAGAGGAAAGGGTGATGCAGCAAAGTAGCATAAGTATTTCCCTCGGTTTTTGAGAACCAAGGTATCAATCGACTAGGAGACTACACTCAAGTCCCTCATACCTGCACAAACAAATAAGAACCTTGCAACCAACGCGATAAAGGGGTTGTCAATCCCTTCACGGCCACTTGCAAAAGTGAGATATGATAGAGATAACAAGATAAATATTTTTGGTATTTTTGTTTTATATATTGAAAAGTAAAGATTGCAAAATAAAAGATAGCTAGTTGACTGAAGGTTAATATGATGGAAGATAGACCCGGGGGGCCATAGGTTTCACAAGTGGCTTCTCTCAAGATAGCAAATTCTACGGTGGGTGAACAAATTACTGTCGAGCAATTGATAGAAGAGCGCATAGTTATGAGAATATCTAGGCATGATCATGTATATAGGCATCACGTCCGTGACAAGTAGACCGAAACGATTCTGCACCTACTACTATTACTCCACACATCAACCGCTATCCAGCATGCATCTTAGAGTATTAAGTTCATAAGAACAGAGAAACGCCTTCAGCAAGATGACATGATGTAGAGGGATAAACTCATGCAATATGATATAAACCCCATCTTTTTATCCTCGACGGCAACAATACAATACATGCATTGCTGCCCCTGCTGTCACTGGGAAAGGACACCGCAAGATTGAACCCAAAGCTAAGCACTTCTCCCATTGCAAGAACGATCAATCTAGTAGGCCAAACCAAACTGATAATTCTAAGAGACTTGCAAAGATATTTTAATCATGCATATAAGAATACAGAGAAGAATCAAATATTGTTCATAGATAATCTTGATCATAAAACCACAATTCATCAGATCTCGACAAACACATCGCAAATAGTATTACGTCAAATAGGTCTCCAAGAAGATCGAGGAGAACTTTGTATTGAGATCCAAAGAGAGAGAAGAAGCCATCTAGCTAATAACTATGTACCCGAAGGTCTGTGGTAAACTACTCACAACTCATTGGTGAGGCTATGGTGTTGATGTAGAAGCACTCCGTGGTTGATCCCCCCTCTGGTGGAGCTCCGAAAAAGGCCCCAAGATGGAATCTCACGGGTACAGAAGGTTGCGGCGGTAGAAATAGGGTTTTGTGGTGCTCTCGGATGTTTTCAGGGTATATGAGTATATATAGGACGAAGAAGTATGCCAGTGAAGCTACGAGGGGCCCACGAGGGTGGGGGCGCGCCTACCCCCTTGGGCACGCCCTCCTGCCTCGTGGTCGCCTCGTGGCTTCCTTGGAGTGTACTCCAAGTCTTCTGGGTTTCGTTTGTTCCAAAAACAATCCTCGCAAAGGTTTCATTCCATTTCATATTCCTTTTCTGCGAACCACTGAAATAGGCAAAAAACAACAATTTGCACTGGGCCTTTGGTTAGTAGGTTAGTCCCAAAAATAATAAAAAGTGCATGATAAAGCCCATTAAACATCCAAAAGAGATAATAAAATAGCATGGAACAATCAAAATTTATAGATACATTGGAGACGTATCACGAACTCGCCGAGGTTCATCAAATAACCACTACAAGCCCATGGAACGACACGTCAATCACTTTTACTGCCGACGACGAACGACGAGTCCGGCCAGTACGAGCCTCAGCCGCTCTTGTACTAAACCCAATTGTAGATGGTTTTCACCTTACCAAAGTGCTCATGGATGGCGGCAGCCGACTCAACCTCATATACGAGGACACGCTTGAAAAAATGCAGGTCGATAAAACCCGCATTGAGCAAAGTAATACAACCTTTCGAGGAATCATCCCTAGCATGGAAGCCCTGTGTTCAGGAAGTATTAAATTCGACGTAGTATTCGGCACACCCGAGAACTACAGGTCAAAGGCACTGCTCTTCCACGTTGTCCCCTTCAATAGCGGATACCACGCCCTCCTAGGGCGGGACACTTTCTCACGCTTTCAAGCCTTACCCCATTACGGGTACATGAAGCTTAAAATGCCAGGTCCTAATGGAATAATCACAGTCATAAGTGATCCAGACAGAGCACTCCGTGCCGAAAACAAAACTGCCTCCTTGGCCCTAGAGGCACTATCCGAAGCCTTTGCGACCGAAGAATTAACCACCTTACGACCCACGGTGGGCAAGGATGACGTAGTCCTTGCCAAAAGATCTAAATCTACCTCCTTCAAGCCAGCATATGAAATTATCAAATTTCAGGTGCATCCGACGGACCCCAATAAGACAATATCCATTGGAGCACATGTGGGCCCGATGGTAGATAGCGCTCTGCACGCATTCCTACGACAAAACTGGGACATATTCCCCTGGCATTCTTCAGACATGTCTGGGATCCCACGCAGGCTGGCCGAACACAGCCTCAACATCATCAAAGGGTTCAAACCAGTCAAGCAGTCACTGCGGCGATTTTTCGAACCCAAAAGACAAGCTATGGGGGAAGAGCTGGCCAAGTTACTAGAAGCCGGATTCATCAGGGAAATCAAACATCCAGATTGGCTAGCTAATTTGGTCATGGTACCGAAGAAGGATAAATCCGGCACCTTCGTGTTGATTTTAAAGACCTAAACAAGGCTTGCACTAAGGATCCTTTTCCGCTGCCCCGCATCGATCAGATCATCGATGCAACAACAGGACATGACTCGTTATGCTTCCTCGACGCTTACTCCGGATACCATCAGATAAAAATGAAGGAATCCGACTAGGCCACGACAGCGCTTATCACTTTGTATGGGCCTTGTTGCTTCAACACTATGCCCTTTGGGCTCAAAAACACTGGTGCCGCATATCAACGCATGATTCAAAGATGCTTAGAAAAACAAATTGGCAAGACAGTGGAGGCATATGTCGACGATGTAGTCATCAAGACCAAACGCGTCGAAACATTGGTGGACGATCTCCGCCTCATGTTCGATAACCTCCGAACATATGACATACGGATCAATTCAGAAAAATGTGTCTTCAGCGTTCCGGCCAGAAAGCTGTTAGGGTTTATCGTCTCCCATATAGGAATTGAAGCGAACCCAGCTAAAATCTGAGCCTTGTCACGGCTGGCTATGCCAACCGATCTAAAACAAGTCCAAAAGCTAGCAGGGTCTGTGGCGGCCTTAAGTTGCTTCATCTCCAGACAGGGAGAAAAAAATTACCACTGCTAAGGCGCACAGACAACTTTGAATGGACAGAAGCGGCCATAGTCGGACTGAAGAAATAGAGACCCTCTTAGTGGGCAATCCAATCCTAGCCGCTCCAAGTGTTGGCGAGCCAATGTTGCTTTATATCTCAGCAACTCATCAGGACGTGAGTATTGTACTCGTCATCGAACGAGAGGAAGAGGGACATAAATTCCCTGTCCAAAAACGAGTATACTACGTATCATAGGTTCTTACACCGTGCAATTCACGATACCCCCATTATCAAAAAGTCGCCTATCGGCGTTCATGGCATCTCGGAAGCTCCGACACTACTTTCAATAGTGTTCAATTACAGTGTGATGTCTACTACGCAACCTTCTTCTTGTAGACGTTGTTGGGCCTTCAAGTGCAGAGGTTTGTAGGACAGTAACAAATTTCCCTCAAGTGGATGACCTAAGGTTTATCAATCCGTGGGAGGCGTAGGATGAAGATGGTCTCTCTCAAACAACCCTGCAACCAAATAAAAAAGAGTATCTTGTGTCCCCAACACACCCAATACAATGGCAAATTGTATAGGTGCACTAGTTCGGCAAAGAGATGGTGATACAAGTGCAATATGGATGGTAGATATATGTTTTTGTAATCTGAAAATATAAAAACAGCAAGGTAACTAAAGGTAAAAGTGAGCATAAACGGTGTTGCAATGATAGGAAACAAGGCCTAGGGTTCATACTTTCACTAGTGCAAGTTCTCTCAACAATAATAACATAACTAGATCATATAACTATCCCTCAACATGCAACAAAGAGTCACTCCAAAGTAACTAATAGCGGAGAACAAACGAAGAGATTATGGTAGGGTACAAAACCACCTCAAAGTTATCCTTTCTGGTCGATCTATTCAAGAGTCCGTAGTAAAATAACACGAAGCTATTCTTTCCGTTCAATCTATCATAGAGTTCGTACTAGAATAACACCTTAAGACACAAATCAACCGAAACCCTAATGTCACCTAGATACTCCATTGTCACCTCAAGTATCCGTGGGCATGATTATACGATATGCATCACACAATCTCAGATTCATCTATTCAACCAACACAAAGAACTTCAAAGAGTGCCGCAAAGATTCTACCGGAGAGTCAGGACGAAAACGTGTGCCAACCCCTATGCATAGATTCCCAAGGTCACGAAACCCGCAAGTTGATCACCAAAACATACATCAAGTGAATCAATAGAATACCCCATTGTCACCACAGGTATCCCACACAAGACATACATCAAGTGTTGTCAAATCCTTAAAGACTCAATCCGATAAGATAACTTCAAAGGGAAAACTCAATCCATTACAAGAGAGTAGAGGGGGAGAAACATCATAAGATCCAACTATAATAGCAAAGTTCGCGATACATCAAGATCGTGCCATCTCAAGAACACGAGAGAGAGAGATCAAAGAGATAGATACTGGTACATACTCTCAGCCCCGAGGGTTGACTACTCCCTCCTCGTCATGGAAAGCGTCGGGATGATGAAGATGGCCACCGGTGAGGGTTCCCCCCTCCAGCAGGGTGCCGAAATAGGGTCTAGATTGGTTTTCGGTGGCAACAGAGGCTTTCGGCGATGGAACTCCCAATCTAGGTTATTTTCCAAAGGTTTCAGTATATATAGGAGGTGTTGGAGTCGGGGCCAAGCAAAGGGGGTCTACGGGCTATCCACGAGGCAGGGGCACGCCCAGTAGGGGGGGGCACACCCCCTACCCTCGTGGGAAGCCCGTGCATCTCATGGTCCTCCCCTGGTACTCCGTGGGCTTCTTTTGGTCCAAAAACAATCGCCGTTGAATTTCAGTTCAATTGGGCTCCGTTTGATATTCCTTTTCTGCGAAACCCTAAAACAGGAGAAAAACAGAAACCGGCACTCGGCTCTGGGTTAATAGGTTAGTCCCAAAAATAATATAAAAGTGTATAACAAAGCTTATTAAACATCCAAAACATCATAAATAATAGCATGGACAATAAAAAATTATAGATACATTGGAGACGTATCACAGTGGCATCTGAAGTACCACTCAATGATATTATAAAGAACAAGGATGCCATAGGCCGCATAGACAAATGGGCCATCGAGCTCTCGCCATTCCAAATAACATACAAACCACGCCGGGCTATTAAATCTCAGGTGTTGGCTGATTTTGTCGTAGAATGGCCTAAGGCCAAACTCCCTAAATAGTATGGAGCGTAGTTCCACTAGACCATGTATTTCGACGGCTCAAAAATGCTAGCCGGATTGGGGGCTGGCATCATCTTGATATCTCCCTCAGGGGATACAGTCTACTACAGACTACAAATCATGTATACAGACTCAAACAATGCTGCTGAATATGAGGCGCTACTACATGGCCTCCGCATGTCCGTATCCATGGGCATACAATGCCTAGAGGTGCGCAGAGACTCAAACCTCGCAATATCTCAGGTAAACGGATAATTTGATGCGAAAGATCCGAAGATGGCGGCTTATCAAAATGACATATTAAAAATATTGGCTCGATTTGAGGGGCTCGAATTTCACCATGTTGCTTGGGACAGTAATCAGGGAGCGGACATACTTGCTCGCATGGGTGCCAAGCGTGACCCGGTCCCGCCTAACACCTTTGTAGAATGGTTGTTTAAGCCATCCGTAATATGGCAGGATGAGAGCAGAGAAGCTAGTTCAGCCCCGATCACACCCAACTAGTCGTACTCAATACAAATATCATCAGGGATTCGGATATGGAAATAACATCTTCGGCTCATGAGATCATGGCCGTCATCGCCCCCTGGACCGAACCCTTCCTGGCCTACCTTAATAGGCAAGAGCTCCCCGATGATCAAAATGAGGCCTGTCGCATAGTTCGGCGTTCTAAAACCTATAAAGTTCACGAGGATGAACTATACAAGAAAAGCACTACTATTGTTCTCCAAAGGTGCATCTCTGAAGAAGAGGGACGACAACTTATAGCCAAAATACACGCTGGCATGGGCGGCCATCAAGTCGCAGCTCGGGCCCTCGTAAGCAAGGCTTTCCGAACAGGTTTCTCCTGGACAACAGCCCGAGCAGACACTCAAGCCCTAGTCCAACATTGTGTTGTATGCCTGCTTTTCGCCAATCAAAGTCATATGCCTCCCACCGCCCTGAGAACCATCCCCATTACTTGGCCTTTTGTGGTCTGGGCGGCTGGATATGGTCGGACCCCTTAAAGGGGGAAGACACAAAAATAAATATTTACTGGTTATGGTGGGTAAATTCACTAAATGGAGAGAGGCCAAACTAGTCAGAACTGCCGAAGCAGGGCCAGTGATAGATTTTATATCCGGCGTAGTACATCGTTATGGTGTCCCGCATAGTATTATCACAGATAATGGCTCCAACTTTACAGCTAACGAGGTGAAGAACTGGTGCGCCAAGTTAGGCATTAAACTTGACTATGCCTCCGTGTACCACCCTCAAACAAATGGTCAAGTCGAACAGGCCAATGGATTAATAATGAGCGGCATTAAACCCCGACTGGTGCGCTCCCGATGGGAGTCAGATAAACACTGGGTTGAGGAGCTTGACTCTGTACTTTGGGGGTTGCGGACCAAACCTAACCGGATAACCAGATATACACCTTTTTTATGGTGTACGGCGCAGAGGCTGTTTTGCCCTGCAACATTATCCATGACTCACCTCGAGTGCGTATGTACGAAGAGCGAGAGGCCAAGCTCGATCGACAGGATGACCTAGATGCCCTTGAAGAGGAGCGCAATATCGCACAGGCTCGTTCCGCATTCTATCAACCACGGGCTAGGTGATACCAGAGCAGAGAAGTGCGGGCCAAAACATACAACGTTGGCAAACTCGTTTTGCACCTCCCGGAAAAGAAAAAGGATAAACTTAAACCAAAATGGGATGGCCCCTTCATAATTGATGAAGTTCTCACTGGAGGAGCCTATCGCCTTCGAAATGCATCAGACAATCGCCATGAGCCGAATCCATGGAACGCTGCTAAACTCCGACGATTCTACGGATAGTTTGGTAGCACCTTTTATTAATATTTTTGTCTAGGTTTTTTCCTTTGTTTTTCTTTGTTATTTCTTGTTTTTTCCTTCCCAGAAAGTGTTCGGCTATAGGGGTGAACATCTTCAAATGTATATACCTCAAGATACCTGGGGCTTCTATAACGAAGCTTATTATTACAAGCTTATTGCTTATAGTACTCATGTCGTCTGTTCATACATTCTCTTTGCCATTATATGCACCTTTCTGACTTAAGTTTTTGCCAAGCTGGGTTGCCCGACTCCTATGTTTATACCCTATGTTCCCGATTGTTCGGCTAGGGTGTAAAGGGAGCACCTCTGTGATTGTCACAACCGGGTTATCCAGACCTACCTCACACGGGTGAAGCCGAAAGCTAGCGTTCTTAAGGGAATAATTGGTCGGTGGACAAATGACGAATTGCCTTTTTGCACATAAATTTTCAAAGGATAATCTTCCTCTAATTCTACTTCTTTTAGGATCAAATCATAAGCATGCATAAGTACGCATGCTAACCTAGGGAAAGGAACCCTTAACAGAACTATTCTCCCTGGAAGATGTTTCTTACGTTAAATAGTAGTATAATATAACTCCCTGAACAAAACTTGTCTGTTCAAGCAAAATGACCGGATTGCCTGATTTCGGAACATACTAAGTGTTCACCACAAGTATAGTATCCGGAAACACTCCAACCCTTGGGTTTCGTAGGTTGAAGCCAAAGGTCTGCCATAAACTTTTTTACCAGTTTGGTTGGAGATAAGTTTGATGATAAAGTACATTGTTACATGGAATCAAATGGCTATTCTTCATCATTGGCATCTATAAGACTATCTAACCTACATTCTTCTTATGAAAACTTTGCGGCTATCATCACTTGGTCATACACTAAGCTAACGAGAATTTCTTGTCCGTCCGGTCCACGAGGTCCAACCCGGGCCATATGATGCGGATCAAGCCCGGTATAGCGCGTCTTCACCATGGCCCATGCCTTTCATGCACCTTCTCGACATGCCGACGCCTTCCATAGTTCAAATCGACATCGAGCTCCTGTAGTTCAAAGCCCGGTATATCAGGTTATGGATTGAATAGTAAGAAGGTGCAGGAGACTCACGAATGAAAGAAGGAAGATTGATGTGAACAAGTTCAAATCTACCCGGGGCCTAATGTTGGGGATATAACCCGTGGTATAACCCGCCCAAGAGGGGCCGGATGATACCTTTGGTGAATCAATAAACAGGGCCCAAGAAGGCCTGCCAAGACAAGATGAGGGAGCCGGAGGTGACTTACCAGCAGGCTTGTTAGAAGCCCATGATCTGGGAATAGTCCAAGACCCGGAGGTGCAAGCCGCCATACGGAAACTTGCTTTACAAGATAAGAGTGTTTTAGAGATAGAGTCGGTTATATTGTGTAAACTGGCCTGGACTCTTGTAAGCCGTCGGGCCTCGACCTGTGTATATAAAGGCAAGACACGGCGGCATCTTAGGCCAAGAAACAATCGATCGAGAGCTAGGTTAAGCGTATTTTGCTCCCTGGTAATTGAGACTCGAGCAATACAACTAGAAGCAGGAGTAGGCCTTTACCTCCATCGTGAGGGGCTGAAACCTGGGTAAAGTCCTTGTGTCCTTTGTCCCGTTAAACCCCTTCAAGCTAACTATGTCGTGATGGCTCCACACCTAAGTCCTTATGTTAGGACATCTGCCGTGATAAACTCACGACACCATGGGTACAAAAACCCATGCCTTTTCCACCTAAACCAACTAAGAAGAAAGATGATGAAGAATTTGAATGCTTTGTTGAAATGCTTAGTCCAGTCTTTTGCGTACCCGCTTCACAGATATCCTAAAGATGGCCCCTTATGCAAAGTATATGAAAGACATCATCACTAATAAAAGAAAATTTCCGGAAGCTGAAATCTCCACCATGCTTGCTAATTACTCTTTTAAAGATGTAGTACCTAAAAATGTGGAGATCCGGGAATACCAACTATACCTTGCTCCATAAAAAGAAACTATGTGAAAACTACTTTGTGTGACTTGGGATCTGGTGTTAGTTTCATGCCTTTCTCTTTATATAAAAGACTTGATTTGAATAAGCTTACACCTACTAAGATATCTTTGCAAATGGCTGAGAAGTCAAGTGCTATACCTATTGGTATTTGTGAGGATGCACCCGTTGTTGTTGCCAATGTTACTATTTTAACTGACTTTGTTATACTTGAGATGCCCGAGGACGACAATATGTCTATTATTCTTGGTAGACCCTTTTTAAATACCGCAGGGGCTATTATTGATTGCAATAAAAGCAAGGTCACATTTCATATTAATGGTAATGAGCACACGGTGCATTTTACGAAGAAACAATTCCAAGTAAATGGTGTCTATAATATTGAAAATTCTCCAACACTTGCTATTGGGAGTTTCCACATCCCTCTACCTACTGACAAAAAGAAATATGAAATACTTATTGTTGGGGATGTGCATATCCCCGTTGAGGTAACTTAGTGTTTTGTAAAAATTCTTCGGTCTCATGCTAATTGGAAGTGGTTGTTAATAAGAATTGATCAACCTTATTAATTAATCATTTTCGAGAGGTATGAAGTTGAGGAATCTAGTGAGCACAAATTTCTGTCCCTACCATTTATTTTTCTGT
The DNA here is from genome assembly GCA_902687465.1 of Secale cereale. NCBI lineage: Eukaryota > Viridiplantae > Streptophyta > Magnoliopsida > Poales > Poaceae > Secale > Secale cereale. The sequence continues at coordinate 281,295,732 of LR738709.1, read as the reverse complement.
TTTGCTTTGTCTAATAAAAATAAAATGCTATTTTTTCCTGCTTACTATTTTTCCGTGCAATAAAAAAATGACCCAAGAATAAAAGTGTTCAGAATATCCTGAAAATTTCACACGATTTTTTCTGTTTATTTTAGAATTTTTAGTGCAAATAACAACAGAGGGGGGTGCACTACGTGGGCACAACCCACCTGGGCGTATCGGCAACCCTAGGCGCGCCCTGGTGGGTTGTGGTCCCCACGTGGCCCCCTCACTTATCTCTTTATCCCACTTCATCACCTACCTCCAGAAAAAAATACCATTGCTTCCCCTTTCGTGTTCTTGCTCTCAAACATGCGGATTTTGATCTCTTTTCTCAAAGCTCCATTTCTGAAACTGTTTTGGGGGATTGTTGCTTGGTATGTGACTCCTCCATTGCTCCAATTAGTTTTTGATTTAGTGGTTTATATTTTGAGTAATTAGATACTCTTGGTGCTGCTGTAGATGAGCTTGCAAGTTGAATTCTTAGAGTTCTAAGTAGTTTGAATGCTCAATATGGTCTCTATGCATCGTTATGAGTAGTTGCTACCAATCTTATGAAGTTTTATTGACAAATTTTTTGTGGACTAAAAATTTCAAAGTTTATTCATAGGAAAAAGATGAGTTTCTGTAGGAAGTTTGCTTCTAAGAATAACTCCAAGGGAGTTACTGTAATGCCCCAGATGTAACTCTTTCCATTTATGGATATACATGAAACTTTGTCTTCATCAATTCCATTCTGGGCTCTTCTTTCATTTCGGGTTTCTTTGTTTTGTCATGTGCGTGTGTGCATTTCATCCATGTCATGTTGTCATGTGCATTTGTGTTGTCACTTGCACCCGGTCCCACTTGTCTCTTCCCGTTGTCTATTTCGAGTTCCGACGCTCACACACGTGCTCGTGGCACCCCCGAGTCTTTCTTTCGTGTGTGGCCATGTAACGTTTCCGGAATGATGTGAGACTTGTCGAGCGATGTTGTTTTGGTACGTGTAGGCCGCCTGTCAAGTTTCGTAGTGTTTGGAGTTTGTTTGGTACTCCAACGGTTAACCTAGTGGGCTAAAAGAACATCTTATTTAAGGCCCAAGACCCCCTCCACAAAAGCCCACTAACCCAACACAACCCTTCCCATCATCTCGGCCGTCGAATCGTCATCGCGTGGCCGAAAACCGCTCCCCATTTGGAGTCTCCTAGCTCCCTAGGCCTATAAATTAGTCCCCCACGTCCATTTTGGGGACGAAACCCTAATTTTCCGTCCCTCCGCGCCACCGGACACGTCCGCCCGGACGCGCCCAGCCAATCACAGCGCGCCACGCGTCCTTCCCCATGCCCACTTCGCCGCCGGCCCGAGGGGCCCGAATCGGGCCCGCGCGAGCCCAGTCGCCGCCGCCTCGTCTGCATCGCCCTGCCGATCCGCCGTCGTCCCGCGCCCCGGCTCCCATCGCCGCTAGCGAGCTGAGCGCCGCCGCGCCGCCTTCCTTGGTACCTCGCCGCCGCCAGACCTCAGCACCTCCCCGCCGCCGGCCGGTGCCCGCGCCACCGCCGCCGGACCCGCTCCTCTCCGCCTCCGCGGGACGCCGCCGCCGCGCCGCTCCGGTGGTTCCCTACCGTGGCCATCCTCGCCGCCGCGCTGCTCCGGTGGTTCCCCACTGCGCCGATCCGCTCCGCCGGCGTCGAGGGCTCCGCCGCCTCGAGCTCTGCTTCGGCCGTCGCCGATCCGATCCAGCCGCCGGGCCGAACCCTAACGGGTCGGGTCCGACCCGACCCGATCCGCTCCATTCGACCCGATCCGCGAGGTTGTTACCTTTTTTCACTAAGTCCTATGGTTTTGCATATTTTTCTTGCATATTGTGATGGCTGTAACTTTTAGTGTGCTTGCCCAAATTGTGCATATGATATATCAAAATGATCATGGTGATGTGCTCTACGTTTTGTTCCATTGTGGCATGCTTGTTTGAGATCATCTAGAGGTCTTAATCTTCGTGACAAGTGCTACTTGTTATAAACTGCTACAACTTGTTATTTTCATGACATGTTTGATATGTGATAACTTGGTGCATATTTATCCAAATGAAGCAAATGATATGTCAAAATGTTCATTGTGAGATGATCTACATGATGGTTGCTGTAGAATTCATGTTAGGGTTCATATTGCCATATTAAACTTTGTTGCAAAAGTGCATGTGGCTGTTAAGTTATGAAACATGTTATGAGATGCTGATTTGAAGTGCTCGTTGCTATTGATGTGTTTGTCCCCATGTCACATGTTAATATGTTTTAGAGTCTCCATCATATGGTCTTTGCTGTGGTGCAAACCACTTTCCATGAAATGCCTTGAGGTGACTTAAACATGCTTGTAAACATGCCATGCCAACATAACTGTTTTTATACTTGGTGAAATTTCTGCTAAGTCTGGAATCTGTCATAACCTGATGCTATGTTTGCTTGATGCCCTAGTCAAATCCATGCATGTTTTGGAGTGGCCAATGATCATTCCTTGTTGTCCATGTTATTGTCTATCCATCCATGCCTTCACTTGCACCTTTTTCTTGCTGTAGCTTATTTATTTCTTGCTCCCAAGTTTCTATAAAATATAACTGTCAGGTTTTTAACAGCATGATCAATTTTGTGTAGCTTGTTGCTATTGATCCATGCCTCCTATGGAGTTGCTCCAATGGAGTTGTTTGCTGTAGGATATGTCTACTTCATGTCCATGCTTATTGTCATCATGTTTGGGTTCTGTAGAGTATATATTTCTTGCTCCAAAGTTGCCATGTGGCTGTTAACTTCAGCTTTGCTTTGAATCTTGTTTCGTGTGTATGTGTTGAACCGTTGCTCCGTTTTGAGCGTGTCCTATATGAAACTTGTGTGATTTTGCATGTAGAATCATAATATCATGTTGTTAACATGCTTGGAGTGTGTTTGCTTGATGTTTGAGTGCATCTTGCACCATTGCCATGCTTATCTTGTTTTTCTCATATCTTCTAGACCGTAGCACCGATTTAAACAAACTTTATATGAAACATGACTAGAATTTCGTGTAGATCATCTTGGTGCATGTTAACTTGCTGTTTAACAACTTTAACTTAAGGTTTGTTCATATCTGGACCAATTTCAATATATGCATATGAGGACTTACCGGATTAGCTATATGTTGATTCCGGCCTCATTTAAACTTGTTGTTTTGTGTTGTTCTTGTGTGCTTCATCCCTTGACATGTATTGCGTCATATATGAATCATACTTGCATCATGTTGATTGTGCATTGCACCTTGTTTGATTTTGTGCCATGTTGTGTTATTGTTTTGAGTACAGCCGGAAGCCGAGACCGAGAACGAGGTTACTACCGAGGTTGAGTACGGGGAGCCGTCTTACGATCCCATCGACGACTCGACAGGCAAGATGACCTGACCCAGATATCATTACTATCTTTGCCTATTGCTAGATGTCTCGCTCTTTAGCTTATGGCCTCGATGCCCATGTTTGTTTGTCAGCCTCCTATGGTAACCATGAATCTGTCTAACCACCCAACCTAGCAAAACCTTTATTTGGCTACGTAAGCTTCGCTCAGCCCCTCTTATAGCATTGCAAGTTGCAGGTGAAGATTTGAAGATTCTTGCTTCATGTTGAAGTTATTGTTGGGATATCACACTATATAATCTGTTTAACTAAATCATCTATATATTGGTAATGGATTGAAGGCTAAGCCTCTCGCTCGGTGATTTGTTCCACTCATGCCACCCTAGGAACAGTTTAAACCGGTGTTATGTTCCTTGATTATGCGTTCCTAACACGGTTGGGGTTATGGGACCCCCTCGATAACCCACTTAGCGCTAAAACTTTTCCAGCGAGGCCCGACATTGGTTCTACATTTGCCTAACAACTAAAACTTGCCGAGGGAGTAATTAACCCGAGGATTAATTAATCAACCCCCCTGGGCCAGTGCTCGATTTGAGTGTTGGTCCAAACTAGAGTCGTGTGCGGTACCCCCCTTGGCAACTTGGGTTTTGCTCACTGTACGTTGTGCTCATCCGGTCGTGGCCTGAGACTAGATACGCGCGGCTACTGTCAGGGTGTCGGCACGCCGGGAGGTCTTGTTGGATTAGTTTTACCTTAGTCGGAGTATCTTGAGCACGGGATTCCGAGAATACTCGGGCCTTCCCACCTTGGAGTTGCGACTCCGCAGATCGTGAGCTTGTAATGGGCTAAGTTGGGACACCCCTGCAGGGTTTTGAACTTTCGAAAGCCGTGCCCGTGGTTATGTGGTAGATGGGAATTTGTTAATATCCGGTTGTAGAAAACATGACACCATGTTCAGAACACATTACCAGCGTGAGTAACCGTGACGGTCATTTTCCAAAAGGGGTTCGGGAAGTGAACACGGTGGGGTTATGTTTGACGTGCTTAGATAGGATCACTTCGTGATCACTTGATGCTCGTGGCACTTTTCTTCTTGCTCTAAACACGTAAGCTAGTGCTAGTCCAGCTACAACCTTTATTTTTCTTCAGCCGTGTTCCACACCCAAGGCTTAGATAGTTTTGCTATCCGGCAACGGGATTGCTGAGTCCTCCGTGGCTCACAGATTCTACACAACACCAGATGCAGGTACTATGGTGAACTACACAGGTGACGGCACGGAGCTGTACTGGGAGTTCGATGAAGAACGTAGTCGATACTATGTGCACTATCCCGATGATCAGTAGTGGCTTCTACTAGGGGCGATTCGGACCTTGTGGCTTTATTTATTTGGTATCTTTCATTTGGATCTTCGTCCGTAGTCGGACTGTGATGTTATTTGGATGATGATTTGCTTATGTAATGTATTGTGTGACGTGGCGAGTGTAAGTCAACTATCCTTTTGCAATTTCATCCCTATTTTTACATGAGTCGTGCAAAGATACCGAACTTGAGATCATTCTAGTATGAGCTTATACCTTTAAGTCGTGCCTCGACACGTAGGAGGTATAGTCTCATACTGGGCATTACAAGTTGGTATTCAGAGCCTTCTCCGACCTAGAAGCCCCCACTGATTGATCGAATCGTTGATGGTTGAGTCTAGGCACACACTTAAAAATGTTTTGAGTCCTATATATATATCGGAGAGTAGGATTTCTTTTGCTCCTCATCTCTTTGCACTCTGGTGAGGACTCCTGACGATTAATTATCTCTTCTACTCTAAAAAATTCACCAAATTTTTTTAGGATCACGCGAGTATTGTTTGGATTGTTCCGATGTCTTTGTGATGAGAACATTGTTCTCGATGCCTCCTGTCATTTAGGGGTTGTGGCAGTGTCCCGGGGAGTTGAGCTCCGAGGTGTTGTCGTCACAAATATATCGCAGCAGTTCTGGAATACTTAAGACGGCCGACATCGAAAACTCTCCTATGTGGTTAGTGGCAAGATAACCCCAACATCACCCAATACTGGGGAGGTAGTTCAGGAGTATTGCCATAGCTTGTATAGCAGATGCATTTCGAAGGTCCGAGGTAGACGGTTTCCGGAAATAACTGGTTATGTGTTGAAGGATGGATACAGCTGGATGTAGGATTAGAGTTGAGTGCGCGATGATTCCCCTGTATCCCCAACACCTGATTGCATAACTGGAAACTTTCGGAAATTAATAGGTGGGTTCATCTAGTAGCTCATAGGCATTCTTCCAACGAATGCATGATATGGAGTTCGGGGTTCTACATTGAGTGAAGTAGTTTTATGGGCGTTGTTCCGATCGGGAGTTGCATCTTAAAGGGTCCTTTGCTATGCTGATCCGGGGATTGCAAAACCCTTTTGTAACACGTTCCATAAGCTTTCAACACGAATATGTCGAACAAAGCTTCTATCTTGTATTTGTTCTATCTGTTCCTTGTTGTTTTTTATTTACCTTTTGTTCTCCCAAGTGGCTTTTCGTGAAGATTGTTGTTACTATTAAACTGTGGATTACATTCGTTTATCTTGTTTGAATGTTCTTGTAAAGACTTATGTTGCAATTTCTAGCCGTTGATTCAGCTTATATAATTTTCTCAATCAATGGCTAATAGTTGTCATCTCATTCAGGATGGCTCCTAAAAAGGTTCCCAACGCTAACCCAGAGGGTGAAGAAGTTCTTGATCGTCCTCCTTCCCCTCCTCCTCCGTCTGAGCCCTGGAGAGCAATTATGCAAGCGACGAACCAGAACACCCAGATGTTTATGCAAATGATGCAGAACATTCAAGCAAATCAAGCAAATCAAGGTTGTCATGGGAACCAAGGCCAAGGCAATTTGTTCAACCAACTTCACTTTGCTACACTCAACCAGTTCCTGGCAAACCAACTGAAGGCATTCAGTTACTGTGTGGACCCTCTAGATGCTGAAGACTGGATAACAGACATCAAGAAGCACTTTGAATGCAGTAACGTGAGACCTGAGGACTATGTGAAGTATGCCACCTTCCAACTCAAGGACCAAGCCGCTGATTGGTGGCAGCAGTACAAAGATTCCAGAGAAGGACGTGAAATCTCGTGGGCTGACTTCTGCAAGGATTTTCGCGCTCACCACATTCCAACAAGTGTCATCGAAGGTATGCGTGAGCAATTCCGCAACCTGAAGCAAGGCACCATGTGTGTTTATCAATATAATGTCAAGTTCCAGAACCTTGCCCGCTATGCCAAGCAAGACATCCCAGATGCCAAGAGCAAGATTTATCAGTTCCATGGTGGTCTGAAGGATGACCTCCAGCTAGCTCTCACCTTGTTCGAGCCTGATGAATTTGATCAATACTATAACATGGCACTTAAGCAAGAGGCAGCCTAGCTCAAGATGGAAGCTTCCAAAAAGAGGATCAGAGACGCTGTTCACTCCTCCTCTTCTTCCCAAGTGGTTGCAAAGCAGCAGAAGTTTTGGCTTCCACCTCCTCCAGTGATCCGACCTTCCAACAACAACAACAAGCATTCTGGTGGCCGTGGTTTCTCCCACCCACCCAACCCAAGCAATCAGTCAAAGAATCACTTTCAAGCTTCGAAGTCAAGTGCTCCTTATCACCGTCCTCTCTCAGAAGTGGTTTGCAACAAGTGCTCTCATAAGGGTCATTATGCTAACAAGTGCCCCAACCCAAGGCGCCTTCCGCCTCCTCCACCTGTCAGCACTGCTATTGTCAAGCACAACCCCAAGTCAGCAAGGGTGAATCTGATGAATGCAGCTCAAGCAGAGAATTCTTCAGATGTGATACTTGGTAACCTTCCAGTTAACTCTATTCCTGCAAAAGTCTTGTTTGATTCAGGTGCATCACATTCTTTCATGTCAAGACCTTTTGCATTGTCACATGATATGCCATTGCAAGATTTGCCTAGTCCTATGTCTGTGCTTTCTCCGGGTTTGCTAATGAACTCCAACAACTTTGCTCCGGATGTATCTATTTATATGGGTGATTACTGTTTTCTGGTTTCTCCGGTTATTCTCGGCAACTCCGACATTGATCTTATTCTTGGGATGGATTGGCTCTCCAAGCATGATGCTCACATTGATTGTGCAAATAAGGAAGTCAAGCTTACTCATCCTGACGAAGACATGATTGTCTTCGCCTCTCGAGATAACACAATCAGGCTATTCTCTCCCAATGACAAGGGCGAGACTAATGCCATCTCTCAAATTCCAGTGGTCAATGAATATGAAGATGTTTTCCCTGAAGAGCTTCCAGGCAGGCCTCCGCATCGTCAAGTTGAATTCGTTATTGAACTCGAACCCGGTACCGAGCCAGCATGCCGGCGTCCGTACAAGCTATCCCCTGATGAGTTGAAGGAGCTGAAGAAACAACTCGATGAGCAAGAGCGTATGGGTCTAATCAGGCCTAGCACTTCTCATTGGGGCTGTGGTGTCTAATTTGTCAAGAAGAAGGATGGCACGGAGCGCCTTTGCGTTGATTACCGGCCATTGAACAAGAAGACTATAAAGAACAAGTATCCACTCCCCAACATCAATGAATTGTTCGAGCAGCTCAAAGGAGCAAAAGTGTTCTCAAAGCTCGATCTTCGGATGGGTTATCACCAGATCCGTATCTGTGAAGAAGATATTCACAAGACTGCATTCAGAACAAGCTACGGCTCCTATGAATACACAGTCATGTCTTTTGGCCTCGCAAATGCTCCACCCACCTTCTCGAGGATGATGCACTACATATTCAACCCCTACACCAACGAATTTGTGCTTGTCTATCTGGATGACATCTTGGTATTCTCCAAGAATGGAGAGGATCATGCCAAGCACCTCCATTTGGTTCTCGACAGACTCCGTGAACACAAGTTCTATGCAAAGTTCTCAAAATGTGAATTCTGGCTCAATAAGGTCTTATATCTTGGCCATATCATCTCTGCTGACGGTATTGCTGTCAACCCCGAGAGAGTTGAAGCGATTGTCAACTGGGAACCCCCTCAGAACGTCAAGCAACTCCGAAGCTTCCTTGGTATTGCTAGCTATTGGAGAAGGTTCGTTGAGAACTTCTCCAATATTGCCAAGCCTCTCTCCAACTTGCTGCAGAAGAATGTCAAGTACAACTGGTCTCCGGATTGTGATGTGGCATTCAAAACTCTCAAATAAAAGCTCATCTCTGCTCCGGTTCTTACTCCTCTAGATGAGTCCAAGCCCTACGAAGTATTCTGTGATGCTTCTCTTCAAGGACTTGGTGGTGTTCTAATGCAAGACAAGAAAATTGTGGCATACACTTCTCATCAATTGAAGCCAAATGAGAATAACTACCCCACACATGATATCGAGCTAGCAGCAATGGTACACGCCTTGATCACGTGGAGACACCTTCTGTTGGGCAGAAAAGTCGACATCTTAACAGATCACAAGAGCTTGAAGTACATCTTCACACAGCCGAACCAGAACCTTCGCCAGACTCGTTGGGTCGAAATGATCCAAGAGTATGATCCAAGAATCGAATACACACCTGGCAAGGCCAATGTCATTGCAGATGCCTTTAGCAGAAAGGCATATTGCAACAGTCTCCTTATCAAGCCGTTTCAGCCTGAGCTTTGTGAAGCATTCAAGAAGCTCAACCTCCAGGTTGTTCCGCAAGGCTTTCTTGCAAATCTTCAAGTTGCTCCTACCTTGGAAGATCAGATCCGTGAGGCCCAGCTCAGTGATGCTATGGTGCAGAAAGTGAAACATGGTATTGCAAAGGGTACTCCCAAATACAAGTGCTATCGCGTTGATGAGAAAGACACCTTGTTCTTTGAGGACAAACTTCTGGTTCCCAAGGGTGATCTCAGGAAGCTCATAATGAACGAAGCACATGACTCCCTCCTCTCAATTCATCCTAGAAGTTCCAAGATGTACCAAGACCTCAAGCAATCTTACTGGTGAACTCGCATGAAAAGGGAGATTGCCCAATTCGTGAATGAATGTGATGTCTGCAGAAGAGTGAAGGTAGAGCATCAACGTCCAGCCGGTCTCCTCCAACCTCTTCCTATTCCTGAGTGGTAATTCGACCACATTCAAATGGATTTTATCACTGGGTTTCCCAAGTCCAAGAAGGGGAATGATGCTATCTTTGTGGTGATTGACAAGCTAACCAAAGTAGCTCACTTCCTTCTAGTCAAAGAATCCATCAATGCAGCTCAGCTGGCAGAGTTGTACACTTCCAGAATTGTGTCGTTACATGGCATTCCTCAAGTTATCTCCTGAGACCGTGGAAGTTTGTTCACATCCAAGTTCTGGGACTCCTTTCAGTCAGCCATGGGCACTAAGATCCGTTTCAGCACTGCGTTTCACCCTCAGACTAGTGGTCAAGTCGAAAGAGTGAACCAGATTCTCGAAGACATGCTCAGAGCTTGTGTCATCTCTTTTGGCATGAAGTGGGAAGATTGTCTCCCGTTTGCCGAGTTCTCTTACAACAACAACTTCCAAGCAAGTGCTGGCAAAGCTCCTTTTGAAATTCTCTATGGCAGAAAGTGTCGTACTCCTCTCAACTGGTCCGAGACTGGTGAACGTCAACTTCTTGGCAATGACTTGATCTCATAAGCCGAAGAAATGTGCAAGGTCATACATGAGAATCTCAAGGCCGCTCAGTCGCGTCAAAAGAGTTACTATGACGGCAAGCATCATGATTTGGCTTTCGACATTGGAGATCATGTCTATCTCCGTGTTTCTTCTATGAAAGGCACCCAAAGATTTGGTATCAAAGGCAAGCTTTCTAATGCCCCGGATGTAATACTTTCCCTTTTAGGCAATATATAACTTTGGCTTCATCAATTCCGTTCCGGGTTCTTCGTCTTTTCCGGTTTTCGTCGTTTTTCCGTGTGCGTGTGTGCATTCACCCATGTCATGTTGTCATGTGCATTGCATTGCATTTGTGTTGTCGTTTGCATCCGGTCCCACTCGTTCCTTCCCGTTGTCCGTTTCGTGTTCCGACGCTCTCACACGTGCCCGTGGCTTCCCGGAGTCCTTCTTTTGTGTTTGACCATGAAACGTTTCCGGAATGGCGTGAGACTTGTCGTGCGATGTTGTTTTGGTACGCGTAACCCGCTTGTCAAGTTTTGTCACGTTTGGAGTTCGTTTGTTACTCCAACAGGTATCCTCGTGGGCTAAAAGTACCTCCTCTTTGAGGCCCAAGACCCCCCTCCAACAGCCCACCAACCCAGCTCAAACCCTTCCCATCATCTAGGCCGTTCAATTGTGATCTCGTGGCCGAAAACCTCTCCTCATTTGGACTACCCTAGCTCCTTGTGTCTATATAAACGTCCAACCCCCTCCAATTTTGCGTCCAAAACCCTAGTGTTTCCACCTTCGCCGCGCAGTGTTTCCACCGACCGCCGTCCGTGCTTCCACCGTCGCCGCGTCGTGCTTCCACCGCCACCGCACCGTGTTTCCACCGTCGCCGCGTAGTGCTTCCGACCCCGCCGCCAGTGCTTCCGACCCCACCGCGCGGGCCCGCGGGGCCCGAGGCCAGCCCGCCGAGCCGGGCCAGATCTCGCCCGCGCCAGCCTCGCGCCTTCGTCCCTGCCGCCGTTCTCCTCCAGCTGCGCTGCCGCCGACGCTAGAGCCCGCCGCCGCACCCTCAAGTCTCCTTCGCGCCCCTCGCCGCGCCTCTCCGCCCGCCGCCGCCGCAAGTGCCAGGTCGCCGCCCGGCCACCCCTCTCGCCGGCGAGGCCGCGCCGCCCCGGCCTCCCTCCGGCCACCGCCAGCCGCCGGCCCGAGCAGCTCGAGGGAGCCAGCCGCCGCCGCTCGAAGGGACGGGCTCGAGGGAGCCAGCGCCATTGATCCGATCTGGACGCCCAACCCTAGCAGGTCCGATCCGAGCGGATCCGCCCGACCGCGACCTGATCCAACCTGCCCGGTAGCCCGTTGACCGGCGCCCGTTGACCCGTTTGACCCGCAGGTTGACTTCGTTTTCTCTGCTAAGTGTTAGATTTTTTCAGTGTCTGCTGCATATTTGTGATGAGGATATATCTTTTACTGTGCACGTCCGTTTTGTGTGTATGATATGTCAAAATGATCGTGGTGACATGTACTATGTTTTGTTCCATTGTGCCATGCATGTTTGAGTTCATCTAGATGTCTTAATATTCATGAGAAGAGTGCTACTTGTTATAAACTGCTGCTACTAGTTGTTTTCATGCCATGTTTGCAATGTGATAACTTGTTGCATGTTTATCCAAATGAAGCAAATGATATGCCCACATGTTCATCATGAGATGCTCTACATGTTGGTTGCTTTAGCTTGCATGATAGAATTCATATTGCCATGTTTATCTCCATTGCAAAAGTGCTTGTGGCTGTTAGGTTGTTAAACTTGTTACGAGATGTCTAGTTGAGGATCTCGTTGCTATTGATGTGGTTGTCCCCTTGTTGCATGCTTATATGTTTTGGATTCCCCGTCATGTGTACTTTGCTCTGGTGCAAACCACTTGCCATGTTATGCTTTGAGGTGACTTAAAGTTGCTCACAAACATGCCATGATAATACTGCTGTTTTAACACTTAGTGAAATTTCACTAAGTCTGGAATCTGTAATTTCCAGATGCCATGTCTGCTTGTTGTTCTAGGCAAATCCATGCTAGTTTTGGGGTGACTATTGATGATTCCTTGTTGTATATGTTGTTGGCTATCCATTCATGTCCTCACATGCTCTTTTGGGTGGCTGTAGCATATTTATTTATTGCTCCAAACTTGCTATGTGGCTGTTATTTTCAGATTTGCTTGTTTCTTGTTTCGGGTGTATCTTTTAGCCCGTTGCTCCGATTTGAGCAAGTCCTATATGAAACTTGTGTGGTTTTGCATGTAGTTTCATAATATCCTCTTGTTATCTTGTTTTGAAGTATTTTGTTTGATGCATATTGTCATGTTCCTTGTGCTGTAACTCTGTGCTTCCTATGTTGACTTTCTGTGCATCCTAAGTGCATCTGCAGTGCTTCCTTAGTGCATCAGCCATGCATCCTGTGGTTTGTGCATTGCATCTTGTTTGATTTCGTGCCTCGTGTGTTTTTGGTGTTGAGTAGAGCTGGAAGCCGAGAACGAGAACGAGGTTACTACCGAGGTTGAGAACGAGGAGCCCGCTTACGATCCCATCGACGACTCAACAGGCAAGATGACCTGACCCGGATATCATTACTATCTTTGCCTATTGCTAGAAGTCTCGCTCTTTAGCTTATTGCCTCGATGCCCATGTTTTCCTGTCAGCCTCCTATTGTAACCATGAATCTGTCTAACCACCCTACCTATGCAAACCATTGATTGGCTAAGTAAGCTTCGCTCAGCTCTTATAGCATTGCTAGTTGCAGGAGAAGATTTTAAGATTCTTGCTTCATGTTGAAACTTGTTGGGATATCACACTATATTAAATCTTAATGAAATCATCTATATATTGGTAATGGGTGGAAGGCTGAGCCTCTTGCTCGGTGTTTTGTTCCACTCATGCCGCCCTAGGAACCGTATAAACCGGTGTTATGTTCCTTGATTTTGCGTTCCTCACACGGTTGGGGTTATGGGACCCCCTCGATAAACCGCTTAGCGCTAAGGCCTTTCCAGCAAGTCCCAACATTGGTACTCCATTTGCCTAATAACTAAAAACTTGCATAGGGCTTTGCAAACCCGAGTTCTTAATTAACAACCCCCGGGCCAGTGCTCCACATGAGTGTTGGTCCAAACTGGGCAGACTGCGGGGCCACCACGAGGAAACTCGAGGATTGGTATATACCTGTAGGCTGACCTATCCGGTCATGGCCTGAGACTAGATACGCGCGGCTACTGTCAGGGTGTCGGCACGCCGGGAGGATTTGCTGGATTAGTCTTAACTTAGTCGGAGTATCTTGAGCACGGGATTCCGAGGATACTCGGGCCTTCCCACCTTGGAGTTGCGACTCCGCGGATCGTGGGCTTGTCATGGGCCAAGTTGGAACACCCCTGCAGGGTTTTGAACTTTCGAAAGCCGTGCCCGCGGTTATGTGGCAGATGGGAATTTTTTAATATCCGGTTGTAGAAAACTTGACACCATGTTCAGAACACACTACCAGCGTGAGTACCGTGACGGTCATTTTTCGAAAGGGGTTCGGGAAGTGAACACGGTGGGGATATGATTGCCGTGTTTTAGTTAGGATCACTTCGTGATCACTTCATCGTCCGAGGCACTTCTCTTCTCGCTCTCTTTTACGTAAGCTAGTGCTAGTGCTGCTGCAACCTCTTGTTCTTTCTTCAGCCTTGTTCCACACCCAAGGCTTAGATTGTTCTATTACCCGGGAACGGGATTGCTGAGTCCTCTGTGGCTCACAGATTCTACACCACACCAGATGCAGGTACTCAGGTGTTCTACTCAGGAGACGGCACCGAGCTATACTGGGAGTACGACGAGGACCGTAGCCGTTACTATGTGCACTATCCCGACGATCAGTAGTGGTTTCTACTAGGGGCGATTCAGACCTGTGGCTTTATGTATGTTTGGTATCTTTCATTTCGATCTTCACCCGTAGACGGGTTGTGATGTTATTTGAATGATGTTTGGCTATGTAATGAATTGTGTGACGTGGCGAGTGTAAGCCAACTATCTTTTTCCCTTTCATCCCCATTTTTACATGAGATGTGCAAAGATACCGAACTTGCGATCATTCCAGAATGGGCTTATACCTTTAAGTCGTGCCTCCACACGTAGGAGGTATAGTCTCATCCTGGGCATTACAAGTTGGTATTCAGAGCCTTCTCCGACCTAGAAGCCCCCACTGATTGATCGAATCGTTGACGGTTGAGTCTAGGCACACACTTAAAATGTTTTGAGTCCTATATTTATATCGGAGAGTAGGATTTCTTTTGCTCCTCATCTCGTTTCACTCTGGTGAGGACTCCTGACGATTACTCTTGCCTCTTCTACTCTCAAAATTGCACCAATTTTTTTAGGAATCTCGCGAGTATTATTTGGATTGTTTCGATGTCTTTGTGACGAGAACGTTGTTCTCGATGCCTCCTGTCATTAGCAGTTGTGGCAGTGTCCCGGGGAGTTGAGCTCGAGGTGTTGTCGTCACAAACATATCGCGGCAGTTCTAGAATACTTAAGACGGCCGACATCGAAAACTCTCCTATGCGGTTAGTGGCAAGATAACCCCGACATCACCCAGTACTGGGGAGGTAGTTCGGGAGTATTGCCATAGCTTGTATAGTAGATGCGTTTCGAAGGTCCGAGGTAGACGGTTTCCGGAGATAACTGCTTATGTGTTGAAGGATGGATACAGCTAGATGTAGGATTAGAGTTGAGTGCGCGATGCTTCCCCTGTATCCCCAACACCTGATTGCATAACTGGAAACTTTCGGAAATTAATAGGTGGGTTCATCTAGTAGATCGTAGGCATTCTTCCAACGAATGCAGGTTATGGAGTTCGGGGTTCTACATTGAGTGAAGTGGTTTTATGGCCGTTGTTCCGATCGGGAGTTGCATCTTAAAGGGTCCTTGGCTATGCTGATCCGGGGATTGCAAAACCCTTTCGTAACACGTTCCATAAGCTTTCAGCACGAATATGTCGAACGAAACTTCTATCTTGTATTTGTTCTATCTGCACCTTGTTGTTTTATTTACCTTTTGTCTCCCAAGTGGCTTCTCGCGAAGATTGTTGTTACTATTAAACTGAGAATTTCATTCGTTCCTCTTGTTCGAATGATTCTTGTGAATACTATGTTGCAATTCTAGCCGTTGTTTCAGCTTATATCTTCTTTCAATCAAATGGCTAATGGTGGTCATCTCTTTCAAGATGGCTCCTAAAAGGGTTCCCAACGCTAACCTAGAGGGTGAAGAGGTTCCTGATCGTCCTCCTTCCCCTCCTCCTCCGTCTGAGGCCTGGAGAGCAATTATGCAAGTTACGAATGAGAACAACCCAGATGCTTATGCAGATGATGCAGCATATTCAAGCAAATCAAGCAAATCAAGGTGCTCATGGGAACCAAGGCAATTTGTTCAACCAACCCCACTTTGCTACGCTCAACCAGTTCTTGGCAAATCAACCAAAGGCTTTCATTTACTGCGTGGACCCTCTCGATGCTGAAGACTGGATAACGGATATCAAGAAGCATTTTGAGTGCAGTAATGTCAGGCCCGAGGACTATCTGAAGTTTGCAGCCTTCCAACTCAAGGACCAAGCATCTAATTGGTGGATATAGTAGAAAGACTCCAGAGCAGGGCATGAAATCTCCTGGGATGACTTCTGCAAGGACTTTCGTTCTCACCACATTCCAACAAGTGTCATCGAGGGTATGCATGAGCAATTCCGCAACCTGAAGCAAGGCTCAATGACTGTCTACCAATATAATGTCAAGTTCCAGAACCTTGCCCGCTATGCCAAGCAAGACATCCTAGATGCCAAGAGCAAGATCTATCAGTTCCGTGGTGGTCTGAAGGATGAACTCCAACTTGCTCTCACCTTGTTCGAGCCTGATGAGTTTGATCAGTTCTATAATATGGCACTTAAGCAAGAGGCAGCCCAGCTCAAGATGGAAGCTTCCAAAAAGAGGATCAGAGACGCTGTTCACTCCTCCTCATCTTCTCAAGTGGTCGCGAAGCAACAGAAGTTTTGGCTTCCACCTCCTCCAGTGATCCGAGCTCCGTACAACAACAACAACAACAAGAACTCTGGTGGCCGTGGTTTCTCCCACCCACACAACTAAGGCAATCGGTCCAAGTCGCAGTACCAAGCTCCAAGACCAAGTGTTCCTCCTCCTCGTCCACTTTCTGAGGTCACTTGCTACAAGTGTGGCTAGAAGGGTCATTATTCCAACAAGTGCACCAACCCAAGGTGCCTTCCGCCTCCTCCACCTGTTAGCACTGCTATTGTCAAGCACAATCCCAAGCATGCAAGAGTGAATCTGATGAATGCAGCTGAAGCGGAAAATTCTTCTGATGTGATAATTGGTAATCTTCCAGTTAACTCTATTCCTACAAAAGTGTTGTTTGATTCGGGTGCTTCATGTTCTTTCATGTCATATCCATTTGCATCCAAGCACAATGTTATCACCAAGAATCTACCCAAGAAGTTGCAAGTTTTTTCTCTGGCCAGGATAATGACTTCTAGTGTGTATGCTCCGGATGTATCTATTCGCATGGGGGATTACCGCTTTCTGGCTAAACCGGTTGTTCTCGGCAACTCCGACATTGACCTTATTCTCGGGATGGATTGGCTTTCTCAGCATGATGCTCACATTGATTGTGCAAATAAGGAAGTCAAGATTACTCATCCTAACGAAGACGTGATTATCTTCGCCTCTCGGGATAACACAATCAGGCTTTTCTCTCTCAATGACAAGGGCGAGATTAATGCCATCTCTCAAATTCCGGTGGTAAACGAATACGAAGACGTCTTCCCTGAAGAACTTACAGACATGCCTCCACATCGTCAAGTGGAATTTGTCATTGAACTCGAGCCTGGTACTGAGCCAGCATGCCGGCGTCCATACAAGCTCTCCCCTGAAGAGTTGAAGGAGTTGAAGAAACAGCTTGATGAACAGGAGCGTATGGGTCTGATCAGGCCTAGTACGTCTCCTTGGGGCTGTGGTGTCTTATTTGTCAATAAGAAGGATGGCACAGAGCGCCTTTGCGTTGATTACCGGCCATTGAACAAGAAGACAATAAAGAACAAGTATCCGCTCCCCAACATCAATGAATTGTTCGAGCAGCTCAAAGGAGCAAAAGTGTTCTCTAAGCTCGATCTCCGAATGGGTTATCACCAAATTCGCATTCGTGAAGAAGATATCCATAAGACTGCCTTCGGAACGAGCTACGGCTCCTATGAGTATACAGTCATGTCATTTGGCCTCGCTAATGCTCCACCTACCTTCTCAAGAATGATGCACTACATTTTCAACCCCTACACCAACGAGTTTGTGCTTGTGTATCTGGATGACATCTTGGTATTCTCCAAGAATGAAGAGGATCACGAAAAGCACCTCCGTCTGGTTCTCGACAGACTCCGTGAACATAAGTTCTATGCCAAGTTCTCCAAGTGTGAATTCTGGCTCGATAAGGTTTTGTATCTGGGCCATATCATCCCCGCTGATGGTATTGCTGTGAACCCCGAGAAAGTTGAAGCCATTGTCAACTGGGAACCTCCTAAGAACATCAAGCAACTCCGAAGCTTCCTTGGTCTTGCTAGCTATTGCAGAAGGTTCGTTGAGAACTTCTCCAAGATTGCCAAACCTCTCTCCAACTTGCTGCAGAAGAATGTCAAGTACAACTGGTCTCCACATTGTGATGTGGCATTCAAAACTCTCAAAGAAAAGCTCATCTCTGCTCCAGTTCTTACTCCTCCAGATGAGTCCAAGCCCTACGAAGTATTCTGTGATGCTTCTCTTCAAGGACTTGGTGGTGTGCTAATGCAGGACAAGAAGATTGTGGCATACACTTCTCGTCAACTGAAGCCAAGTGAGAAGAACTACCCCACTCATCATCTCGAGCTAGCAGCTGTGGTACACGCTTTGATTACGTGGAGACACCTTCTGTTGGGCAGAAAAATCGACATCTTCACCGATCACAAGAGCTTGAAGTACATCTTCACACAGCCGAATCTGAACCTTTGCCAGACTCGTTGGGTTGAGATGATCCAAGAGTATGATCCAAGCATCGAATACACACCTGGCAAGGCAAATGTCATTGCAGATGCCTTGAGCAGAAAGGCATATTGCAACAGTCTCCTTATCAAGCCGTTTCGGCCTGAGCTTTGTGAAGCATTCAGGAAGCTCAACCTCCAAGTTGTTCCACAAGGCTTTCTTGCAAATCTTCAAGTTGCTCCTACCTTGGAAGATCAGATCCGTGAGGCCCAACTCAGTGATGCTATGGTGCAGAAAGTGAAACATGGTATTGCAAAGGGTACTCCTAAATACAAGTGCTATCGCGTTGATGAGAGAGATACCTTGTTCTTTGAGGACAGACTTGTGGTTCCCAAAGGTGATCTCAGGAAGCTCATAATGGACGAAGCACATGACTCCCTCCTGTCAATTCATCCTGGAAGTTCCAAGATGTACCAAGACCTCAAGCAATCTTACTGGTGGACTCGCATGAAAAGAGAGATTGTCCAATTCGTGAATGAATGTGATGTATGCAGAAGAGTGAAGGCAGAGCATCAACGTCCAGCCGGTCTTCACCAACCTCTTCCTATTCCCGAGTGGAAATTCGACCACATTGAAATGGATTTCGTCACGGGCTGTCCTAAGTCCAAGAAAGGGAATGATTCTATCTTTGTGGTGATTGACAAGCTTACCAAAGTCGCTCACTTCCTTCCAGTCAAAGAACCCATCAATGCAGCTCAACTGGCAGAGTTGTACACTTCCAGAATTGTGTCCTTACATGGCATTCTTCAAGTTATCTCCTCAGACCGTGGAAGTTTGTTCACATCCAAGTTCTAGGACTCCTTTCAGTCTGCCATGGGCACCAAGATCCGTTTCAGCACTGCATTTCACCCTCAGACTAGTGGTCAAGTCGAGAGAGTGAATCAGATTCTAGAAGACATGCTCAGAGCCTGTGTCATATCTTTTGGCATGAAATGGGAAGATTGCCTTCCGTTTGCCGAGTTCTCTTACAACAACAGCTTCCAAGCAAGTGCCGGCAAAGCTCCGTTTGAAATCCTCTATGGCAGAAAGTGTCGTACCCCTCTCAACTGGTCCGAGACTGGTGAACGTCAACTTCTTGGCAATGACTTGATCTCAGAAGCCGAAGAAATGTGCAAAATCATACGTGAGAATCTCAAGGCCGCTAAGTCGCGTCAGAAGAGTTACTATGACGGCAAGCATCGTGATTTGGCCTTCAACATTGGGGATCATGTCTATCTCCGTGTTTCTCCTATGAAAGGCACCCAAAGATTCGGTATCAAAGGAGAGCTTGCTCCTAGATACGTGGGCCCTTTCAAGATCCTTGGCAAAAGAGGCGATCTAGCCTATCAACTTGAGCTCCCTTCCAACTTCGCTAATGTTGATGATGTGTTTCACGTGTCTCAACTCCGCAAGTGCTTCAAGACACCTGAACGCACCATTCCGTTTGAGGAGATTGATCTTCAACAAGACTTGTCTTACCGAGAGCATCCCGTTGCTATTCTTGAAGAAACCGAGCGCAAGACCTGCAACAACTCAATCAAGTTCTTGAAAGTCAAGTGGTCACACCATACCTACCGAGAAGCTACGTGGGAACGAGAAGATCACCTTCGTTCCGAGTACCCTTCCTTCTTCCAGTCCTAGATCTCGGGACGAGATCTTTTCCTAGTAGAGGAGAGTTTGTAATGCCCCAGATGTAATACTTTCCCTTTTCGGCAATATATAACTTTGGCTTCATCAGTTCCATTCCGGGTTCTTCGTCTTTTCGGGTTTTCGTCGTTTTTCCGTGTGCATGTGTGCATTCACCCATGTCATGTTGTCATGTGCATTGCATTGCATTTGTGTTGTCGTTTGCATCCGGTCCCACTCGTTCCTTCCCGTTGTTCGTTTCGTGTTCCGACGCTCTCACACATGCCCGTGGCTTCCCGGAGTCCTTCTTTTGTGTTTGACCGTGAAACATTTCCGGAATGGCGTGAGACTTGTCGTGCGATGTTGTTTTGGTACGCGTAACCCGCCTGTCAAGTTTTGTCGCGTTTGGAGTTCGTTTGTTACTCCAACAGGTATCCTCGTGGGCTAAAAGTACCTCCTCTTTGAGGCCCAAGACCCCCCTCCAACAGCACACCAACCCAGCTCAAACCCTTCCCATCATCTAGGCCGTTCAATTGTGATCTCGTGGCCGAAAACCTCTCCTCATTTGGACTACCCTAGCTCCTTGTGTCTATATAAATGTCCAACCCCCTCCAATTTTGCGTCCAAAACCCTAGTGTTTCCACCTCCGCCGCGCAGTGTTTCCACCGGCCGCCGTCTGTGCTTCCGCCGTCGCAGCGTCGTGCTTCCACCGCCACCGCACCGTGTTTCCACCGTCGCCGCGTAGTGCTTCCGACCCCGCCGCCAGTGCTTCCGACCCCGCCGCGCGGGCCCACGGGGCCCGAGGCCAGCCCGCCGAGCCGGGCCAGATCTCGCCCGCGCTAGCCTCGCGCCTTCGTCCCCGCCGCCGTTCTCCTCCAGCTGCGCCGCCGCCGGCGCTAGAGCCCGCCGCCGCGCGCCCTCAAGTCTCCTCCGCGCCCCTCGCCGCGCCTCTCCGCCCGCCGCCGCCGCAAGTGCCAGGTCGCCGCCCGGCCGCCCCTCTCGCCGGCGAGGCCGCGCCGCCCCGGCCTCCCGCCGGCCACCGCCAGCCGCCGGCCCGAGCAGCTCGAGGGAGCCAGCCGCCGCCGCTCGAAGGGATGGGCTCGAGGGAGCCAGCGCCCTCGATCCGATCTGGATGCCCAACCCTAGCGGGTCCGATCCGAGCGGATCCGCCCGACCGCGACCCGATCCAACCCACCCAGTAGCCCGTTGACCGGCGCCCGTTGACCCGTTTGACCCGCAGGTTGACTTCGTTTTCTCTGCTAAGTGTTAGATTTTTTCAGTGTCTGATGCATATTTGTGATGAGGATATCTTTTACTGTGCATGTCCGTTTTGTGTGTATGATATGTCAAAATGATCGTGGTGACATGTACTATGTTTTGTTCCATTGTGCCATGCATGTTTGAGTTCATCTAGATGTCTTAATATTCATGGGAAGAGTGCTACTTGTTATAAACTGCTGCTACTAGTTGTTTTCATGCCATGTTTGCAATGTGATAACTTGTTGCATGTTTATCCAAATGAAGCAAATGATATGCCCACATGTTCATCATGAGATGCTCTACATGTTGGTTGCTTTAGCTTGCATGATAGAATTCATATTGTCATGTTTATCTCCATTACAAAAGTGCTTGTGGTTGTTAAGTTGTTAAACTTGTTACGAGATGCCTAGTTGAGGAGCTCGTTGCTATTGATGTGGTTGTCCCCTTATTGCATGCTTATATGTTTTGGATTCCCCATCATGTGTACTTTGCTGTGGTGCAAACCACTTGCCATGTTATGCTTTGATGTGACTTAAACTTGCTGACAAACATGCCATGATAATACTGATGTTTTAACACTTAGTGAAATTTCACTAAGTCTGGAATCTGTAATTTCCAGATGCCATGTTTGCTTGTTGTTCTAGGCAAATCCATGCTAGTTTTGGGGTGCCAATTGATGATTCCTTGTTGTATATGTTGTTGGCTATCCATTCATGTCCTCACATGCTCTTTTGGGTGGCTGTAGCATATTTATTTATTGCTCCAAACTTGCTATGTGGCTATTATTGTCAGCTTTGCTTGTTTCTTGTTTCGGGTGTATCTTTTAGCCCGTTGCTCCGATTTGAGCAAGTCCTATATGAAACTTGTGTGGTTTTGCATGTAGTTTCATAATATCCTCTTGTTATCTTGTTTTGAAGTATTTTGCTTGATGCATATTGTCATGTTCCTTGTGCTGTAACTCTGTGCTTCCTATGTTGACTTTCTGTGCATCCTAAGTGCATCTGCAGTGCTTCCTTAGTGCATCAGCCATGCATCCTGTGGTTTGCGCATTGCATCTTGTTTGATTTCGTGCCTCGTGTGTTTTTGGTGTTGAGTAGAGCCGGAAGCCGAGAACGAGAACGAGGTTACTACGGAGGTTGAGAACGAGGAGCCCGCTTACGATCCCATCGACGACTCAACAGGCAAGATGACCTGACCCGGATATCATTACTATCTTTGCCTATTGCTAGAAGTCTCGCTCTTTAGCTTATTGCCTCGATGCCCATGTTTTCCTGTCAGCCTCCTATTGTAACCATGAATCTGTCTAACCACCCTACCTATGCAAACCATTGATTGGCTAAGTAAGCCTCGCTCAGCCCCTCTTATTGCTCCTTGATTTTGCGTTCCTCACACGGTTGGGGTTATGGGACCCCCTCGATAAACCGCTTAGTGCTAAGGCCTTTCCAGCAAGTCCCAACATTGGTACTCCATTTGCCTAATAACTAAAAACTTGCATAGGGCTTTGCAAACCCGAGTTCTTAATTAACAACCCCCGGGCCAGTGCTCCACATGAGTGTTGGTCCAAACTGGGCAGACTGCGGGGCCACCACGAGGAAACTCGAGGATTGGTATATACCTGTAGGCTGACCTATCCGGTCGTGGCCTGAGACTAGATACACGCGGCTACTGTCAGGGTGTCGGCACGCCGGGAGGATTTGCTGGATTAGTCTTACCTTAGTCGGAGTATCTTGAGCACGGGATTCCGAGGATACTCGGGCCTTCCCACCTTGGAGTTGCGACTCCGCGGATCGTGGGCTTGTCATGGGCCAAGTTGGAACACCCCTGCAGGGTTTTGAACTTTCGAAAGCCGTGCCCGCGGTTATGTGGCAGATGGGAATTTGTTAATATCCGATTGTAGAAAACTTGACACCATGTTCAGAACACACTACCAGCGTGAGTACCGTGACGGTAATTTTCCGAAAGGGGTTCGGGAAGTGAACACGGTGGGGTTATGATTGCCGTGTTTTAGTTAGGATCACTTCGTGATCACTTCATCGTCCGAGGCACTTCTCTTCTCGCTCTCTTTTACGTAAGCTAGTGCTAGTGCTGCTGCAACCTCTTGTTCTTTCTTCAGCCTTGTTCCACACCCAAGGCTTAGATTGTTCTGTTACCAGACAACGGGATTGCTGAGTCCTCTGTGGCTCACAGATTCTACACCACACCAGATGCAGGTACTCAGGTGTTCTACTCAGGAGACGGCACCGAGCTATACTGGGAGTACGACGAGGACCGTAGCCGTTACTATGTGCACTATCCCGACGATCAGTAGTGGTTTCTACTAGGGGCGATTCAGACCTGTGGCTTTATGTATGTTTGGGAGCTTTCATTTCGATATGCACCCGTAGACGAGTTGTGATATTATTTGAATGATGTTTGGCTATGTAATGAATTGTGTGACGTGGCGAGTGTAAGCCAACTATTTTTTTTTTCCTTTCATCCCCATTTTTACATGAGATGTGCAAAGATACCGAACTTGCGATCATTCCAGAATGGGCTTATACCTTTAAGTCATGCCTCGACACGTACGAGGTATAGTCCCATCCTGGGCATTACAAGCTTGCTCCTAGATACGTGGGCCCTTTCAAGATCCTTGGCAAAAGAGGCGATCTAGCCTATCAACTCGAGCTTCCATCCAACTTTGCAAATGTTCATGATGTGTTTCACGTGTCTCAACTCCACAAGTGCTTCAAGACACCTGAACGCACCATTCCGTTCGAGGAGATTGATCTTCAACAAGACTTGTCTTACCGTGAGCACCCCGTTGCTATTCTTGAAGAAACCGAGCGCAAGACCCGCAACAAGTCAATCAAGTTCTTGAAAGTTAAGTGGTCACACCATACCGACCGAGAAGCTACGTGGGAACGAGAAGATCACCTTCGTTCCGAGTACCCTTCCTTCTTTCAGTCCTAGATCTCGTGACGAGATCTTTTCGTAGTAGAGGAGAGTTTGTAATGCCCCAGATGTAACTCTTTCCATTTATGGATATATATGAAACTTTGTCTTCATCAATTCCATTCTGGGCTCTTCTTTCATTTCGGGTTTCTTTGTTTTGTCGTGTGCGTGTGTGCATTTCATCCATGTCATGTTGTCATGTGCATTGCATTGCATTTGTGTTGTCACTTGCACCCGGTCCCACTCGTCTCTTCCCGTTGTCCGTTTCGAGTTCCGACGCTCACACACATGCCCGTGGCACCCCCGAGTCTTTCTTTCGTGTGGCCGTGTAATGTTTCCGGAATGACGTGAGACTTGTCGTGCGATGTTGTTTTGGTACGTGTAGGTCACCTGTCAAGTTTCGTCGCGTTTGGAGTTCGTTTGGTACTCCAACGGTTAACCTAGTGGGCTAAAAGAACCTCTTCTTTAAGGCCCAAGACCCCCTCTACAACAGCCAACTAACCCGGCACAACCCTTCCCATCATCTCGGCCGTCGAATCGTGATCGCGTGGCCGAAAACCGCTCCCCATTTGGAGTCTCCTAGCTCCCTAGGCCTATAAATTAGTCCCACACGTCCATTTTGGGGACGAAACCCTAATTTTCCGTCCCTCCGCGCCGCCGGACAAGTCCGGAACGGACCAGACACGTCCGCCCGGACGCGCCCAGCCAATCGCAGCACGCCACGCGTCCTTCCCCGTGCCCACTTCGCCGCCGGCCCGCGGGGCCCGAATCGGGCCCGCGCGAGCCCAGCCGGCGCCGCCTCGTGTGCATCGCCCCGCCGATCCGCCGTCGTCCCGGGCCCCGGCTTCCTTCGCCGTCGGCGAGCCGAGCGCCGCCGCGCTGCCTTCCTCGGTACCTCGCCGCCGCCGGACCTCAGCACCTCCCCGCCGCTGGCCGTGCCCGCGCCACCGCTGCCGGACCCGCTCATCTCCGCCTCCGCGGGACGCCACCGCCGCGCCGCTCCGGTGGTTCCCCACCGCAGCCATCCTCGCCGCTGCGCCGCTCCGGTGGTTCCCCACCGCGCCGAACCGCTCCGCCGGCATCGAGGGCTCCGCCGCCTCAAGCTCTGCTTCGGCCGCTGCCGGTCCGATCCAGCCGCCGGGCCGAACCCTAACGGGTCGGGTCCGAACCGACCGGATCCGCTCCGTTCGACCCGATCCGCGAGGTTGTTACCTTTTTTTCACTAAGTCCTATGGTTTTGCATATTTTTGTTGCATATTGTGATGGCTGTAACTTTTAGTGTGCTTTCCCAAATTGTGCATATGATATATCAAAATAATCGTGGTTATGTGCTCTACGTTTTGTTCCATTGTGGCATGCTTGTTTGAGATCATCTAGAGGTCTTAATCTTCGTGACAAGAGTGCTACTTGTTATAAACTGCTGCAACTTGTTATTTTCATGCCATGTTTGATATGTGATAACTTGGTGCATGTTTATCCAAATGAAGCAAATGATATGTCAAAATGTTCATTGTGAGATGCTCTACATGATGGTTGTTGTAGCATTCATGTTAGGGTTCATATTGCCATGTTAAACTTTGTTGCAAAAGTGCATGTGGCTGTTAAGTTATGAAACATGTTATGAGATGCTAATTTGAAGTGCTCATTGCTATTGATGTGTTTCTCCCCATGTCACATTTTAATACGTTTTAGAGTCTCCATCATATGGTCTTTGCTGTGGTGCAAACCACTTTCCATTAAAAGGCTGGAATCTGTCATAACCTGATGCTATGTTTGCTTGATGCCCTTGTCAATACATGCATGTTTTGGAGTGGCCAATGATCATTCCTTGTTTTCCATGTTATTTTATATCCATCCATGCATTCACTTGCACTTTTGGATTGTTGTAGCTTATTTATTTCTTGCTCCCAAGTTGCTATAAAATATAACTGTCAGGTTTCTAACAGCATGATCAATTTTGTGTAGCTTGTTGCTATTGATCCATGCCTCCTATGGAGTTGCTCCAATGGAGTTGTTTGCTGTAGGATATGTCTACTTCATGTCCATGCTTATTGTCATCATGTCTGGGTGCTGTAGAGTATATATTTCTTGCTCCAAAGTTGCTATGTGGCTGTTAACTTCAGCTTTGCTTTGAATCTTGTTTCGTGTGTATGTGTTGAACCGTTGCTCCGTTTTGAGCGTGTCCTATATGAAACTTGTGTGATTTTGCATGTTGAATCATAATATCATGTTGTTAACATGCTTGGAGTGTGTTTGCTTGATGTTTGAGTGCATCTTGCACCTTTGCCATGCTTATCTTGTTTTGCTCATATCTTCTAGACCGTAGCTCCGATTTAAAAAAACTTTATATGAAACTTGACTAGAATTTCGTGTAGATCATCTTGGTGCATGTTAAATTGCTGTTGAACAACTTTAACTTAAGGTTTGTTCAGATCTGGACCAATTTCAACATATGCATATGAGGACTTACCGGATTAGCTATATGTTGATTCCGGCCTCATTTAAACTTGTTGTTTTGTATTGTTCTTGTGTGCTTCATCCCTTCATATATGCATCATACTTGCATCATGTTGATTGTGCATTGAACCTTGTTTGATTTTGTGCCATGTTGTGTTCTTGTGTTGAGTACAGCCGGAAGCCGAGACCGAGAACGAGGTTACTACCGAGGTTGAGTACGAGGAGCCGTCTTACGATCCCATCGACGACTCGACAGGCAAGATGACCTGACCCAGATATCATTACTATCTTTGCCTATTGATAGATGTCTCACTCTTTAGCTTATTGCCTCGATGCCCATGTTTGTTTGTCAGCCTCCTATGGTAACCATGAATCTGTCTAACCACCCAACCTAGCAAAACCTTTGTTTGGCTACGTAAGCTTCACTCAGCCCCTCTTATAGCATTGCTAGTTGCAGGTGAAGATTTGAAGATTCTTGCTTCATGTTGAAGTTATTGTTGGGATATCACACTATATAATCTTTTTAACTAAATCATCTATATATTGGTAATGGGTGGAAGGCTAAGCCTCTCGCTTGGTGATTTGTTCCACTCATGCCACCCTAGGAACCGTTTAAACCAGTGTTATGTTCCTTGATTATGCGTTCCTAACACGGTTGGGGTTATGGGGCCCCCTCGATAACCCGCTTAGCGCTAAAACTTTTCCAGCGAGGCCCGACATTGGTTCTACATTTGCCTAACAACTAAAACTTGCCGAGGGAGTAATTAACCCAAGGATTAATTAATCAACCCCCCTGGGCCAGTGCTCAATTTGAGTGTTGGTCCAAACCAGAGTCGTGTGCGGTACCCCCCTTGGCAACTTGGGTTTTGGTCATTGTACGCTGTGCTCATCCGGTTGTGGCCTGAGACTAGATACGCGCGGCTACTGTCAGGGTGTCGGCACGCCGGGAGGTCTTGCTAGATTAGTTTTACCTTAGTCGGAATATCTTGAGCACGGGATTCCAAGAATACTCGGGCCTTCCCACTTTGGAGTTGCGACTCTGCAGATTGTGAGCTTGTAATGGGCTAAGTTGGGACACCCTTGCAGGGTTTTGAACTTTCGAAAGCCGTGCCCGCGGTTATGTGGCAGATGGGAATTTGTTAATATCCGGTTGTAGAAAACTTGACACCATGTTCAGAACACACTACCAGCGTGAGTAACCGTGACGGTCATTTTCCAAAAGGGGTTCGGGAAGTGAACATGGTGGGGTTATGTTTGACGTGCTTAGATAAGATCACTTCGTGATCACTTGGCGCTCGTGGCACTTCTCTTCTCACTCTAAACACATAAGCTAGTGCTAGTGCAGCTGCAACCTTTATTTTTCTTCAGCCTTGTTCCACACCCAAGGCTTAGATAGTTTTGCTACCCGAGAACGGGATTGCTGAGTCCTTCGTGGCTCACAGATTCTACACAACACCAGATGCAGGTACTATGGTGAACTACACAGGTGACGGCATGGAGCTGTACTGGGAGTTCGATGAAGAACGTAGTCGATACTATGTGCACTATCCCGATGATCAGTAGTGGCTTCTACTAGGGGCGATTCGGACATTGTGGCTTTATTTATTTGGTATCTTTCATTTGGATCTTCGTCCGTAGTCGGACTGTGATGTTATTTGGATGATGATTTGCTTATGTAATGTATTGTGTGACGTGGCGAGTGTAAGCCAACTATCCTTTTGCAATTTCATCCCTATTTTTACATGAGTCGTGCAAAGATACCAAATTTGAGATCATTCTAGAGCTTATACCTTTAAGTCGTGCCTCGACACGTAGGAGGTATAGTCTCATACTGGGCATTACAGTTACTGGGGAGTCATCTGATAGTGATCTCCGCCTCCGGAGAAGGGCGGAGGTACGACCGTGTGAATGGCCGCACATCCCGTTCATGGATGGAGCTGGAATCCGTCAAGGGTTCGCACATTTTGCTGCTAATGCCGACCTCACCTATTTCATCGCAGCTGAGTGTGGATAGTATCATCTCCTCACAAAATACTTTTTACAAAGTTTTCAACTTTTAAGTAGGAATAATCCCCCTGAAGTGCAGTTTAATTTATATGCTAAACCACATCAGATACCGCTGTCACATCCCTAGTCAGTGCTTGCATTAGGACTAGCTAGAGTGTGCATCATGTTTACTTTCCACAGAAATTTGAAATGGGAATGACAGAAACCCCAGCACCCCTCTTCTAACAACTAGGGTTTAATAAAATATTTTCCAATGTACCCAAAATGCCCTTCAAAAATGTTCATCATTTCTGCCTTGGTCTTAAACCTCTGCCAAAAATGGTGCACAATTTTCTAGGACACCCTAGGTCTCTGGATTAATTCATATGGTATTTGCATTTGGGCATTTAAATGCTATAAAATAATTTATGTGCCCAAATAATCATAAACTAAAATGTTCCATACTGTTCATATTATATACAGTGGGCATGACTAGTTTTATGAGTTATAAAAATGTTCTGGCATTTTATTTAATTCAAAAAAGTTGCAAAAGAAATGAAACAGAAAGTAAATAGAAAAAAATAGAAAAATGCCGACTTACCTGAGCCCACCTACCTGCCTGGCCCAGCCGGCCCAGCCCACCAAGGGCATCCCCGTCTTCTTCGCCGTGCCAGCTCACAAAGCAGCTCGGTGGCGAGCGCCGCCGACGCGCCGGCCACCTCCTGCCTGCCTGGCTGGCCTCCTCGACCCTCTGGATGGAACCGGACGACGCCACGCAGACCCCCTCGATCGTTTCCCCCTCTCCCCCGTGCCTCTCCCCTCCTCTCTCTCCCCTCCGCCGAGCTCCACCGAGCGAGCTCGTCGCCGTCGATCGCTACCACCGCGCCCTACGC
This sequence comes from Secale cereale, assembly GCA_902687465.1. Taxonomy (NCBI): domain Eukaryota; kingdom Viridiplantae; phylum Streptophyta; class Magnoliopsida; order Poales; family Poaceae; genus Secale; species Secale cereale. Next base: position 281,266,542 of record LR738709.1, on the reverse strand, counting down.
CACCCCCTCGCCTCCCCGATGCACCATTAGCTCTGCGGCATCGCCCCAAAGCTCCCCACCGACGCACACGACGCAGGAAGCTCTGCAACGCCCTCCTCGCCGTCGTCTTCAACCTTCGGCACCGGAGATCGCCGCCGCCCGTACACCGCCGTCCGACCTTCCCCGAGCTCGCTTTGACGCCCTCTGCGACCGCTGTGAGCTCACGCTTCGAACCCCTCTCTCCACGGGCTCGATTATGCCTTGTAGCCGCCGCCCCCTTGCTGACCGTAGCTCACCGCCGCCGGCCACCTCGCCACCGTGGCCACAGGCACCGTGCCTCGCAGCTGAGCACGCCGTTAGGATCAGTAGATCACCAGCAAGCTAATGCCACCCCTAACTCCTCCTCCTGTGCACCACAACACCGTCCCGGCCAACGCCGTGCGAGCGCCGCCGCGGACGAGCTCGTCGCCGTCGACTCCGGCGACCTTTCGACCAACTAATGGCACCGTTGGATGCGGTGCATCACCAGGAGCACTTAGAGCCCATCCGCGCGACAAATGTTCGCCTGAACAAGGATTCCATCGAGTCACCGCCGGCCAAACTCCGTCGGGCTGACGTGGTCTGTTAATTAGGAGCTAACAGTAATTAGATTAACCACTACAGTCACTGACAATGGGCCCCATCGCTTAGTCAAACCCACTCAACTCTAGTTTTGACCGGAATTAGCTCCAGAGACACTGACATGAGGGACCCACCAGTCAGGTTTGACCTGGATCAGGTCTGTTGACTTGCTAACGTCAGCATGATGTCATGCTGACGCAGTAAAGGATTTTCTGGGATTATTTGATTTAAAAACAATTTAGGAAATTCTAGAAAATGCTTTAAACTTCAAAAAATCATATAAATTCAACAGTAGCTCAGATGGAAAAGATTTATATATGAAAATTGATTAGAAAAATCTAATCTTTCCAATGGCACTGGTTTCATGCATGTTTGAGCAAGTTAACCTTGCTGTATACATTAAAACATGTTAATGCACTTAAATAAATAATAGTTTGAGTTTCAATTTCAATCTTTGATTTAAATGGGCTCAAACCCTTTTGGTTATAGTTGCATTAGCCCAAAACACATGCATCTTGCCATGTCATGAGCATGCATCATATTGTTGCATTTGTTTGCTTATTGATTGTATCGCCGGTATTCTCCGTGTTAGGTCCTGCTCCCGAGGATACTTCTGCGTATCCAGCTGAAGAGCAGTACCCGACAACCACTCTGTCAGGCAAGCAGTCATTGATCATTCCGATACAGACCCATCTTCTCGCTCCTGCTCTCTTTTACTGCATTAAGGCAACAACGTGTGCACTGCTACTTGCTGCGGTAGTTGAACCCTATTCCCTTGCATGACCTGTCATTGCCACAGTAAATAGTTGAAACCCACTAGCATGTGTAGGAGTTGATTGAGCCATGTGATGTGTGATCCACCTTGCTATTTGTTTATGTTGCCTGCTATGCTTAGAGTTGTGTCAGGTCTGATTCATCTGGGTGATGGATCAGAGTGAAATGATCATACCGGTAAAGAGAAGGAAGTGTGGAACATGTTTGGTAAAGGTATCGATGAAAGGCCATGTAGGAGGACGTGGTGGGTTGTTTCATTGGAATCGTCCATAGGACCTGAGATCTGTATGTGTGGTTCAAGTTACAGCTACTACCACACATTGGGCCCTGAAATATGACCCCGCTCAACTTATTGACTGCCCATGTTCTCTGTCCAGGAGTTGCAATTAGTTTCTGGTGTTTGTAGTTTACTGGTGGTCGTGCACAACGCTGACCCTCAGGGTGGGCTGTGATGCGACAGGTACGTGGCATGGTGTACCGGTTGCCCGTTTGGTGAATCGGGAACCCTGTACACATCGTTTGGGGCCGTGAGCGACACCCCGGCCGGATCTCCCCACGGATGGAACCCAAATAGGCGATAAACCTAGACGAGAGGCTCGAGTGGTTGGTTAGGTCGTGGTCTACACCCACGTCAGCTTTCGCTTGAAGTCTGCCGAGCACATGTCGTGTGCAGACGCTAAGTGGTGAAAACATGTGTGAAGAAGTACACCTCTCCAGGGTTACCGATCTATTCGAATAGCCGTTGTTCGCCGTACGGACTACTTGATTACTCTTACAGTTCATAGACAAGTTGATGGATACTACTAAAAGCCTCAAGATAAGTGTGAGTGTTGTGGATGGCCCTTCCGTAGGATGACGGAAGAGGATCCTCGGTGGTGTATTGTTGTGGTGAGTAGAGGACTCGTGTTCGTAGTGATATCTTGCAATCTGTTGAGAGTTGTAGTATAGGTTAGCCAAGAGTCAAAGCTGGCTTTCTGCTATGAACTCCACTACCCCCTGTTGATAATGTTGCATGTATGATAGGTTATGTTGTAAGACTTGCTGAGTACCTTTGTACTCATGTTTGCTTAATAACTGTTGCAGAGGAGAACCCTGCCCCTTCTGATGGGTTCTACATAGACGTTGACGTCGACGAGTAGCTTGCTACCCAGACGGAGATCTAGAGCTTGTGAAGGGCCTTGTAGATAGTCAGGCTACACCAAGCCTATTTTATTTTCTAAGTTGTCTGTACTCAGACATGTAGCTTCCGCTTGTGCTTGTATGACTGTATGACTTGAGTGTTGGGTCATGTGACCCCTACCTGTATGGATATGTTATGTATGGCTCTTGGAGCCTCTTAAATAAAGTAATTTGAGTCATAGAGTTCTGTTGTGATGCAATGTTGTATTTGCACATATTGAGCATATTGTGTGTATGATTGAAATGCTTGGTATGTGTGGGATCCGACACCTAGTTGTTTTCCTTTGGTAGCCTATCTTACAGGGAAATGCCTCCTAGTGCTTCCGATGAGCCTTGGTAGCTTGCTAGTGCTCGGAACACGTAGGCTGGCCGGCATGTGTCCTTCTTCGTTCCTGTGTCTGTCCCTTAGGGGAAATGTCACGCGTTGTTCCTTGAAGTCCATGTAGCTTGCTACGACTTGGGTTCATACGTTGATGACCGACATGTTCGTTGCTGGGTCATGGATGCCTGTCTTTGTAATTTAGTGCCACTTTTGGTTTATAACTAGCCATGTCGGCCCGGGTTCTATGTCATATGGATGCTAGCGACACTGTCATATACGTGTGCCAAAATGCGCAAACGGTCCCGGGCCAGGTAAGGTGTCACCCGTGGGGATACCGTGCGTGAGGCCGCAAAATGATATGACGTGTTACAGCTAGATCGGTGTGACTTAGGATCGGGGTCTTGACAGCGTTGGCATCAGAGCCGGACTGCCTGTAGGTTTCGCAAGCCAAACTGGTCGATGTTGAGTCTAGAAAAAATCTTAGTTATATGTAGGGGAATTGATTGTGGAAGGGAACGTAAGGCTCTTTTTACTCCTTTACCTTATGCCCTTCTGATCTGAGTCAGTCTATTCTTTCCACGGGGATTTAGGACTAGGCCTATTATCCTTACTAGGTTCACGTGTTACTAATCCGTAGACTCTTAGGATTGTTGGTTTTAAGCCTCAGTTCAGTTTCTACCCTTTTATTATGAAGATTTGTTGGACCGGAACCTTGATATGATATTGTTGAGTGGCTATGCTATCATTTGTATGATGTCTCAAAAATTCTTTTTGAGCATTCACAGTTGTTATGCTGCCCGATTTCTTCCAGAAACACTAATGCCTTTGCATTACTTCGTGTTTCAGATGCCTGGCCGCACACCTCACCAAGTGGTTCGTTTGACTCGGTGCATTAATGTGCCCGGTCACACGGCCATGCTAGTCCGTGTGTTGACTGAGACCGGTTACCGTTGGTATCCTGAGTACACCTTGGAGGAACAGTACCGGGATTTCAATCAGAGTCAGTATTTCTGCACAGTCCGGATATACCCCTCATATCCCGGAGCTAACGATCCCATCCATTGGTCTTATGGACTCGGGGTTACTATCGAGATGGCAGTGCAGGATGCTGCTTATCCGATGATGACCATCCCCCGGGCTAGGCATGCCCTGTTGCTGAACACTGAGTTCTGTTACATGCCAGCCTCACTTCCCAGAGAGGAAGGCTACTACACTGGACTGTATATTGATGCTGCTCATGAGGAGCCACTGCTTCAGACTACTGTTCAGATGCTGGAGGATAGGGACCGTTAGGTCCGTGCCCTCCGAATGGAGCTGTATAACACTTGAGCCGCCCATTGGACTACTTTGACACGGCTTGCACCTGCTGTGCATGCCGGATATCTGGATATGCGGGATTTGTACCCCGTGCGGACTCGTCTGCCTGATCGTATGGATTGGCGTGACGTTGGGGGTATTACACCTCCATGTGGGCGTCGGTTACCACCAGCATCGGGACCGAGGCCACATCCATGTCCCTATGGTCCACAGCCTTCGAGTGCTCGAGAGTTTCAAGATCCATCTGTTCCACTCTGAGGCTACGGTGGTAATCTCTACGAAGATTACTACGGGAATGTCTGAGCTAGACCGTGGCAGTAGTAGTATCGTAGTTGTTGTATTTCCACAGTCCTGCGCGTCTTGTGGAATATGACTTAGTTAGTACTAAGTTCTGGAGGTGTAGTTAAATAATGTATAGGAGCTTGGAATGCCTCTGATGGGATGTATCGTCTTTCACCGTAGTTGTACTTTAGCCTTGGCTTGTACTAAACTATGTATGGTGTGTATGGCCACTGGTGTATATATGGTAGTTTCTATATTACCATGTCGTACAGATGAACATCTCTGCATTCTGTGTCATCCATTACATTCTGCACTCCTATGTCAAGTTTTATCCATCCTTGTCTAAACCGTTGTTTTGTTTTCCTAGGATGGTCAACACTCGCAACACTCCTGCTGCTCAGGAGCAGGGTGAGGCTAGTGGGGCTAGAGATGAGAATCTGTCCCAGCCACCCTCCTTGGCTGAAGTTATGCTCGAGGCAGAACGGAACAAGAGAGAGACCAACCGTCTGCTGGAACGCATAGAGCAGAACACTGGGTTTCGTCAGAGGAAAGACGTGGTGTCAATCAATGACTTTATCAAGATGTGCCCACCTAAGTTCCATCATTCCACTGAACCTCTGGATGCGGATGACTGGCTTCGTAGTATCACCCACAAGCTACACTCTGCCCGTGTGGCCGAAGTTGACAAGGTTACCTACGCCGCCTACCATCTTGAGGGCCCTGCCAGTCTCTGGTGGGAGAACATTGAGGCTATGCGTCCTGCTGGCCAAATCACTACTTGGGTTGAGTTCAGTGAGGCATTCCGTGAACATCACATTCCGGAAGGTCTCATGGATCGCAAGCGGGAGGAATTCTGCAATTTCACCCAGGGCCGGTTAACTATGGATGGCTATAGTCGCGAGTTTGGCAACTTGGCACGCTATGCACCTGAGGAAGTATCCACCGATGCCAAGAAGCAGGCGAGGTTCCGCAAGGGACTCAGCCCTGAACTCCGCCGAGATCTACGTCTGCATGAGTGCACTTCCTTCCAGAAGTTGGTGAACAAAGCCATCAGTGCTGAGACGGGCCAGACTGATTTCGAAGCCACACACAAGCACCCTCGTGATTTTGGTTCCTCATCCGGCTCTGGCTCTCACAAGCGCCGTGTGTGGGTTCGTAACACTGCTCAACCACCCAAGTACACACCGAGGCCATCCTATGAGGCGCCTCGCCCAACTCAACAGTTTGCACCTGTCAAGACTTATGGAGGACCACCGACCAACTTTGCTCCACGCACTGGCATTGTGGCATGCTTCAAGTGTGGGGAACCGGGGCACTACATGCGTGAGTGTCCCCAGAACCAGCCAGGAAAACCCGTTGGCCGTGGTAAGCCAACCGGCAAGGTGAATTATGTCAAGCCAATCCCCACTGCACGTGGTCATGTCAACTATGTTTCTGCTGAGGAAGCTTATGAGGATCCTAACGTCGTCCTTGGTACGCTTCTCGTTAACTGCCATCCGGCATATGTTCTTTTCGATACTGGAGCATCCCATTCGTTCATATCTGAGAGCTATGCTTGAATGCACAACATGACTTTTTGTGACATGCCTACTTCCATGGTTATTCAAACTCCTGGTTCAAAGTGGCAAACCTCTAGGGTAAGCCATGGAAATGAAATCCTTGTCGATAGACTTGTTTTCCTTGCATCTCTAATCGCTCTCAAGTCCTCGGACATAAACATCATCTTGGGTATGGATTGGATGACAACTCATTACGCGGAGATTGATTGCTACACTAGGACCGTTCAACTTACACACCCATCCGGCAAGACAGTAAATGTCTTGACCCGAATGGCTGAGCGTCAGCTCTACTCTCTTAATGCCAGCCCTCTACCAGAACTCGAAGATATTCTGGTAGTCCGTGATTTTCCGGATGTTTTCCCAGAAGAACTGCCAGGTGTTCCACCTGACAGAGATGTCGAGTTCGTGATAGATCTTGTTCCAGGAACTGTCCCGATCTCTAGGAGACCTTATAAGATGGCACCCCTAGAATTAGCTGAGCTTAAGAAACAACTCGATGAGTCCTTGAAAAAGGGTTTCATCCATCCTAGTTCTTCCCTTTGGGCTTGTCCCGTCCTCTTTGTCAAGAAGAAGGATGGAATGGAACAGATGGTTGTAGATTTCCGACCTGTCAATCTGGTCACCATAAAGAACAAGTATTCGCTTCCCAGGATCAACGACCTGTATGACCAGCTCGCTGGATCCTCAGTCTTCTCTAAAATGGATTTGAGGTTGGGCTACCATCAAATCAAGATCAAGAACGGGGACATTCCTAAAACGGCTTTTGTTACTCGTTATGGCCAATATGAGTACACCGTCATGTCCTTCGGATTAACCAATGCCCCAGCCACCTTCTCCCAGCTAATGAATTCTATATTCATGGAGTATTTGGATAAATTCGTCGTGGTATACCTCGATGATATACTCATCTACTCCAAGAACAAGAAAGATCATGCCGAGCATCTAAGGCTGGTATTGACGAAACTTCGAGAGCACCGCCTTTATGCCAAATTCTCTAAATGTGAATTTTGGTTGCCGGAAGTGACCTATCTAGGTCATGTGATCTCTGGCAAGGGTATTGCTGTCAATCCCGAGCGAGTTCAAGCCGTCCTTGATTGGACTCCCCCTGAATCGGTCAAGCAAGTTAGGCGTTTCCTTGGCTTAGCGAGCTATTGTCGACGCTTCGTCGAGAATTTCTCCAAGGTTGCTAAACCTCTAACTGAACTCCTTAAGAAAGATAGAAAGTTTGAGTGGACCCCACAGTGCGAGTCCAGCTTTCAGGAACTGAAAAGACGCCTGACATCTGCACCCGTACTGGTACCACCAGACTTTTCCAAGGATTTTATTATCTACTGCGACGCCTCGCGACAAGGACTAGGTTGCATACTCATGCAAGATCGTCAAGTGATCGCATACACATCTCGACAGTTGAGTCCACATGAGGATAACTATCCTACACATGATCTAGAGCTTGCAGCTGTAGTCCACACACTCAAGACATGGCGACATTACCTTCTTGGTAATCGCTGTGAAATCTTCACTGATCACCAAAGTCTGAAATACATCTTCACCCAACCGGATCTAAATCTCAGGCAAAGACGTTGGGTTGAATTGCTCACAGATTATGACTTAGGAATCACTTACACCCCTGGGAAGGCCAATGTCATGGATGACGCACTAAGTCGTAAGTCATATTGTAACAACTTGATGTTACAACAAGGGCAACCACTTCTCTACGAGGAATTTTGAAAGCTTAACCTACACATTGTTCCTCGAGGATTCCTTTCCACCTTGGTGGTGAAACCTACCCTTATGAATCGGATCATAGCTGCCCAGAAGCATGATAAGGGTATATCCCGACTCCAGGAGAGCATTGCTAGCGGACTCGCTAGAAGTTTCTCTACGGATGATCGAGGTGTTGTCTTCTTCGAGAACCGTTTAGTGGTTCCCAAGAACCAACATCTACGGCAGTTAATCCTCAAGGAGGCTCATGAATCTCCTCTCACGATTCATCCCGGTTGTACCAAAATGTATCAGGACCTACGCCAGAGGTTCTGGTGGACTAGGATGAAGAGAGAAATCGCTCAATTCATTGCTAACTGCGATGTTTGTCGTCGAGTTAAAGCAGAGCATCAACGGCCTGCTGGCACCCTTCAACCTTTAGCTATTCCTGAATGGAAATGGGACAAGATCGGTATGGACTTCATTACCGGGTTTCCCAGGACCAGGAAAGGGAATAATGCTATCTTCGTCGTTATCGACCGCCTCTCCAAAGTAGCTCATTTCCTACCTGTTCGAGAGAGTATTACCGCTAGCCAGCTAGCAGATTTGTATATCTCTCGGATAGTATCACTTCATGGTGTGCTGCTGGAGATTAACTCAGACCGTGGAAGTCTTTGCACTTCACGATTTTGGGAAAGTTTCCAAAATGCTATGGGAACCCATCTCTCTTTCAGCACCGCCTTCCATCCTCAGTCAAGTGGTCAGGTGGAACGAGTCAATCAAATTCTGGAAGATATGCTTCGAGCCTCTGTCATCTTTTTCGGTATGGATTGGGAGAAGTGTCTTCCATTTGCCGAATTCGCTTATAACAATAGTTATCAAGCCAGCTTGGGAAAGGCTCCCTTCGAAGTTTTATATGGACGAAGATGTCGAACACCTCTTAACTGGTCAGAAACCGGGGAAAGACAATTCCTTGGTCCGGATATGATCCAGGAAGCAGAGGAGCAAGTTCGCATCGTTCGTGAGAAAGTGAAAACAGCCCAGTCTCGCCAGAAGAGCCAATATGATAGTCATCATAAGGCTGTGACTTTTGAAGTCGGCGATAAGGCTTACCTTCGGGTTACTCCTCTTAAGGGAAACCATCACTTCGGTATCAAAGGCAAATTGGCCCCTCGTTACATCGGTCCTTTTCGCATTCTTGCCAAACGAGGAGAAGTTGCCTACCAATTGGAACTACCTCCGCACCTTTCCAGAGTTCATGATGTCTTCCACGTTTCTCAACTCAGGCGTTGCTTCTCGGATCCTATCCGCGGAGTGGACCACGACACGCTTGATCTCCAGGACAATCTCACATATCGAGAATACCCCGTTCGTATTCTTGATCAATCCGAGCGAACCACTCGACGTCACAATATCAAGTTTCTCAAGGTTCAATACCCCGTAGTATAGGTTAGCCAAGAGTCAAAGCTGGCTTTCTGCTATGAACTCCACTACCCCCTGTTGATAATGTTGCATGTATGATAGGTTTTGTTGTAAGACTTGCTGAGTACCTTTGTACTCATGTTTGCTTAATAACTGTTGCAGAGGAGAACCCTACCCCTTGTGATTGGTTCTACATAGACGTTGAGGTCGACGAGTAGCTTGCTACCCAGACGGAGATCTGGAGCTTGTGAAGGGCCTTGTAGATAGTGAGGCTACACCAAGCCTGTTTTATTTTCTAAGTTGTCTGTACTCAGACATGTAGCTTCCGCTTGTGCTTGTATGACTGTATGACTTGAGTGTTGGGTCATGTGACCCCTACCTGTATGGATATGTTATGTATGGCTCTTGGAGCCTCTTAAATAAAGTTCTTTGAGTCATAGAGTTCTGTTGTGATGCTATGTTGTATTTGCACATATGGAGCATATTGTGTGTTTGATTGAAATGCTTAGTATGTGTGGGATCCGACACCTAGTTGTTTTCCTTTGGTAGCCTATCTTACAGGGAAATGCCTCCTAGTGCTTCCAATGAGCCTTGGTAGCTTGCTACTGCTCGCAACACGTCGGCTGGCCGTCATGTGTCCTTCTTCGTTCCTGCGTCTGTCCCTTAGGGGAAATGTCACGCGTTGTTCCTTTAAGTCCATGTAGCTTGCTACGACTTGAGTTCATACGTTGATGACCGACACGTTCGTTGTTGGGTCATGGATGCCTGTCTCTGTAATTTAGTGCCACTTTTGGTTTATAACTAGCCATGTCGCCCCGGGTTCTCTGTCATATGGATGCTAGCGACACTGTCATATACGTGTGCCAAAATGCGCAAACGGTCCCGGGCCAGGTAAGGTGACACCCGTGAGGATACCGTGCGTGAGGCCGCAAAGTGATATGACGTGTTACAGCTAGATCGGTGTGACTTAGGATCGGGGTGCTGACAACCTCTCACGAATTTTGTGACGTATGCTTGCTCCCTTCTGATGTGGATTTAAGGGAAACCTAGGCCCGCGGAGTTTGAATGTTTTTACCGTACTCTGACAGTAGGGGATGAGAGAGGGGTGTCAAGCGTTACCGCTGTCAGCCTATAGTTCCCTTCTGTGCATTATTTTGATCTATTTATTATGAAGTGATTACTTTCTAGAGAAAAGGTTGGTGCACTCAGTGCCCTAGACTTTGTTGTCTTATGTCGCGCACTTGAGGGCGACAATACTTATAGCTTGGGAGATATTGTGGCGCGCCGCCTACACCTCAACGGGTCCAAGTGTAAAATTCGTGGAGGTATTTATGCCACTCATTCAGCGAGTCACTTTAATATAGAAATACACAAGCACGATTATTAGTTCCCCAAGGTTTATTTAGATCGTTGGGCTATGGAACATCACCACTTTATTGATGGGGAGAACACTACTATGGATGTTCCTTATAACTTAGTCTTTAGTGAAGATACGTGTGATATTATTCCATTGCCTACACCTGCTTTGTTTGATCCTATTGCCAGGGCCGGATACAGGATTATGCCAGCAGCCATTGTTGCCTATTGAGATGCCCAGGCAGCGGCTAAGGAGTGGGACGCTTAGGTGCCCCCGCCACAGCACTTCTACATGGGACCAGATGGCTACTACGGTGGTGATTACCGAGCTAGGCAAAAATCCTAAGCTTGGGGAGTACGTATTTCCACCAACATTACATTCACGTTTGCACATTTCATTCTCATTATCGGTGTTCAAACTTTTTCATTGTATTATCCATGCTAGATTCATTTTCTTGGTTCTTCTTGTGTGTTTTGAGAAAATCCAAAAAAAATCTGTTCATTCCAGTTTTTCTTTTTAGTTCAGTTAGTTGTAGTATTTAAAAGAAAACCCAAAAAGATTTCTCAATTTTTTCTTTTGTCTGTTGGGAGCTCTCCCATGTAAATAGTTTTCTTGTTTTTGTTTTCTTGTTTTGCTTTCTTTGAGAAAATCAAAAACTCCAAAAATATTTCCTGTACTTCTATGATTTCTTTTCTAGTTTTTGAGTTGTATCATGGAGAGGACCATGATGAAAATGTTGAGTGGCTCTCATCTGCATTATTATCGATCTAACAAGAGGCCCAAATTATTTTTTCTTCTCCTTCTTGAGTTTTTTGGATATTCTAGCTTAGTCCATGGCTGGCTTGCACTATTATTATTATTATCATTCGGTCGTGCAAGTGAAAGGCAATAATGACGATATTCGGTGAACTGGCCGTGCCAGAGAGAAACGGGTATGAACTCAACTTGTTTTTATTTTTGTAAATATGTTTAACCCAGTATCCATGCTAGCCTATCATGATCAAACATGTTTGCAATGACAATTAGAGATTATAGTTTCTCAAGCCATGCTTAAATAGCTAGGAGTGAATAATGATTTATCTGGAAGATCAACATAGCGTTAAAATGATTGTGATGTTGTATGATGATATGGTATCCTCCTCCGTATGTTTCAAGTGTCTTGACTTGGCGCATGTTCATGCATGTAGTTGAATCAAAACCAACATAGCCTCTATGATATTTATGTTCATGGTGTCCATATCCTACTCATGCTGATATCCAATGTTTGATATGCATAATGTATGTTCATGACCATTGTTACTCTCTAGCTGGCCACTTCCCAACCTACTTGCTAGCCTTCGCCGGTACTAATAGGAAATACTACTTGTGCATCAGATTCAAAAATCAAAGTTATTCCAGATGAGTCCACCATACCTACCTATATGCGGTATTACCCTGCCGTCCTAAGTAAATTTGCATGTGCCACCTCCAAAAACTTCAAATAAACATCTTTTTGTGTGCCTGGAATGTTCATAGAGTGACAGGAGGTAGTCAGTATCTTCCATGCTAAGTGGGTTATTCTCATGATGGGTGTTTATTCACTTGTCCTTGCACGAGAGGGGCGGTAAAAAGGGATTCCCAGTTCCAACTTCAAAAGGAGAAGAGCTTACAAATGATCAAACAAAAACTCCTACAGAGTAATAACCTTTACTTTTTCGCTTGGGAACTGCTACTAATGTGTTTAGCATGGAAGATATTGATAATTGATTATCGTGAAGTAAATGAAGGGTGCACCTCTGAAAATTTTATTTATCTCTATTTTAAAACCTTAAGCTCTGTCACCTCTGCAAATCCCTCATTCCCTCTATGAAGGGACTATCTATTTAACTATATGTTGAGTCATCACCTTCTCTAATAAGCGCCAGATCTGAGAGCACTGCTGTCATGCTCATGCATTGTGTGCAGTGAATGTTGGGTGTTAGCATGACTGGATCTTTTCTACCATGAATTACAATGTTTAGTCGAGCAGGTGGTTCTCTCTCAGAAAATGAGTAGTGGAAGTGTAGGCACGTTCTGATGGCTCTCTCTCGGATGGAGAAGGGGTGGTGGGGTATGTATAGCCTCCACACAAAATCCAACCGTTACAGACATTTGACCCAACTCGGTCAGACCGAATAGAAGAACTCAGTGAGACCAAAGCAGTTCAAAATGTGAATGTTAGGAATCTCGGTGGGACCGACATGATCAACTCGATGTGACCGATGTGCTAGGGCTAGGGGAAAATCTCATCTCGGTGACGCTGATTGCATGAACTCGGTGAGACCGATTTCAGCAAAGAGCAATACAGAGAGCTGGTCAAGCAAACTCGGTGGGACCGATTGCAAATTTTGGTGAGATCGAAATTATTAGAACAGGCAACAGAGAGTTTGCCGGGCCATCTCGGTGAGACCGAGATCCGTATGGGTGTGATAGAATTCTCTAGGGTTTCTGGCAGTGGCTATGTCAAATGAACTCGATGGCATCGGATAGATCAAATCGTGCGGGCCGAGTTTGCGTTAGGGTTTTGGACTTATGTGGAAATGGGTAATTGGTTGAGGGTTTTGGGAGCTATATCACCAAGTACTTGAGCAACCAGATCATTAAGCAACACCTCATCCCCTTTTAATATTATTGGCTTTCCTATAGACTCAATGTGATCTTGGATCACTAAAATAAAAATGGAGAGTATTGAGCTTTTGCCAATCTTTGTCCTTGGCATTTTGAGGGGTCCACATCTCTCGTCCATGTCATGCCAATCATTGAACTTCCTGAAATATTTAACTTGAATGGACATTAGTTCAATGAGCTATATGTTTTTATTAATTACCAAAACCACCCAGGGAGTCATGTGCTTTAATATTTTTGTAGAAATTATCTCTTGCTTCACTTAGATTATTTTGAGAGAAAAAAAATTAATGCTCATGTTCTTCAGTTAGATTTGTTTGAGCTTATAAAAATCAACATATGAAACTAGTCCCAATATGATACATATTCAAGAGGGATATAATAAAAACTTTCATGAAGATCATTGGACAAAATAAACTTGATTCTTTGTAGTTTTGAGATATGATGATAGTGATATGTGAGTCATGTTAATGAGTAATTATATTTTAGTAAGAATATTGATGTTAAGGTTTTCTATGCAAGCACGAAAGTCAATAGTTATGCAATGAAATTACATCATACTTGTGGTGCATTATTCGGTGTTAGTTATGCTCAATGCTTGATTATGTGATTTTTCGTTTCTTGGTTGGTCGCTTCTCAATCTATTTGCTAGCCTCCACTTGTTCTAAGTAGAAATACTACTTATGCATCCAAAATCCTTAAACCCAGTTTTGCCATATGAGTCCACCATGTCTACCTATATGTGGTATTCCCTGGCCGTTCTAAGCAAATTTGTATGTGCCATCTCTGAAATTCAAAATAAATTTCTCTTTTGCGTGCCCGTACCGCTCATGAGGTGGTGACGGGTGGCCGATATTTTTCCATGCTAGATGTGTTATTCTCAAGATGAGTGCTTATTCACTTGTCATTGCACGAGAGTACGGCAAAGGTATTAGGGTTGCCCAGTCCCGAAATGAAAAATAAATTTACTTTATGTTGTTAAATAAATAAATTCCATGGAAAGTATTGGTATGGAGGGCACCCGTGGATATGATTAGCCATGGATTGTGAAAGAATGGTGGAAAAAGGAATAAACTTTAATTTCTGTTTGGGTACTGTTTATGATGTATCTAGCATGGAAAGTATTGGAAACTTAAGTCGTTTTTGTTGATGGGAAAAGTATGCCTCCCAAAATTATTTATTATCTCTCCATTTTTAAGCTTGGAGCTCTGGTACCTCTACAAATCCCTACTTCCCTTTGCGAAGGGCCTATCTTTTACTTTATGCAATTTTCATTTTTTATTTGAGTCTCCATCTTCTCTTATAAAGCACCAACTACGGAACACTATTATCACACTTGAGCATTGGATGTAGTTAATATTTGGATGTGTTGCATGAATGGATCAATGGTTGAGCATAATGGGCTAGGCTTGCTTTTGTGTTGATATCTTGAAAGACATGATTGTTTGTTGGTATGCTTGAGTATTAAAGTCTTCATGTCAAAACTAGACTACTGCTTTGAATCATATAAAAGTTGGAATGTCCATGCTACAAAAGAAAGGAATATGTGATGAACATGATAGGTAGCATTCCACATCAAAAAATTTGTTTTTATCATTTACCTACTCGAGGACGAACAGGAATTATGCTTGGGGATGTTGATACGTCTTCAACGTATCTATAATTTTTGACTGTTCCATGCTGTTATATTATTTTTCTTGGATGTTTTACAATCATTTTATAGAAACTTTATATCATTTTTTGGGACTAACCTACTGACATAGTGCCCAGTGCTAGTTGCTATTTTTTGCCTGTTTTTTACATCGCAGAAAATTAATATCAAACGGAGTCCAAATGCAGCAAAACTTTGTGGAGATTTTTTTTCGACCAGAAGACATCCAGTGGGCCAGAGAAGCACCTGGGGGTGCCCCGAGGGGGGCACAACCCACCACAGCGTGCCTGGGGGGCCAAGCCTACCCAGGTGGGTTATGCCCACCTCAGTAGCCTCCCGCACTGTAATGAGCAGGATGCGACTATAGCTCCTATGTGTCGAGGCACGAGTTAGAGACATAATCGCATACTGGAATGGTCGCAAGCATGGTGTCTTTGCACAACTTATTTAATGAACAGGGGTAAAAGAGATAAATGGTTGGCTTACACTCGCCATGTCACACAATTAAATTCAATAGCATACATTCATCCAAATAGCACAGAGTCCGGCTACGGACGAAATCAAACGAGAAAAGATACCACAACCACAAGTCCTGACCGCCCCTAGTAGGAACCACTACTGATCGCCGGGATACGTCACATACATACGGCCACGCTCTTCATCGAACTCCTAGTGAAGTTCTTGTCCATCTCCTGCGTCGTACTCAGTTGTACCTGCATCTGATGCAACACACACCAGATGCTGAGTCCTTGTGACTCATAGGTTGTAATCCAGCAAGACCTCCTGGCATGCTGACACCCTGATAGTAGCCGCGCGTATCTCGTCTCAGGCCACGACCGGATAGGTCAGCCTACAGGTATATACCAGCCCTCGGGTTTCCCCAAGGTGGCCCTGCAATCCGCCCAGTTTGGACCAACACTCACGAGGAGCATTGGCCCGTGTTGTTGATTAAGAACTCGGGTTAATTACTCCCTATGCAAGTTTTAGTTGTTAGGAAAATGTAGTACCAATGTTGGTCCTTGCTGGAAAAGCTTTAAGCAATGTGAATTATCGAGGGGGTGCCCATAAACCCCAACCGTGTTAGGAACACAAATCAAGGAACATAACACCGGCTTATCAGGTCCTAAGGCGGCATGAGTGGAACAAAATACCAAGTAGAAGGCCAAGCCTTCCACCCATTACCAATATATATGTCCATTAATTAATTAAGTTATATATAGTGTTATCCCAATAAAGAAGTCCAAACATGGAGCAATCTTCCACCTTCACCCGCAACTAACAACGCTATAAGAGGGGCTGAGCAAAAGCGTACTTAGCCAATCAATGGTTTGCTAGGAAGGCGGTTAGAGTGTTTCATGGCAACATAGGAGGCTGACAAGACAAGAATAGGCATCGAGGCATAACTATAGAGCGAGACAACTAGCAAAGCAAAGATAGAGGTGATATTTGGGGAACGGTCATCTTTCCTGTTAAGTTCTCGGTGGAATGGTAAGACGGCTCCTCAAACTCAGTCTCGATAAGATCCTCGAACTCGGTATCGGCTCCTGGCTCTACCCAACACAAGAACACAACAACGGAACAAGATCAATCATGGTGCAATGCACAAACAACATGATGCAAGTCATGATGCATGTGAGCATGAACATAGTTCATGCTCATATGCATGCAGTTATTTAGTATGATGCATGACAAATGGAACATGATGAGTGCAACATGTGGCATGGACAAATGCAACAATCACAATTCAACTAAGGGAACACAACATGCAAAAAAAGCAAGAACAACATAGCCAGACATGCAGTTATTTTGTTTGAACTAGCTAAGCACCCAACAAGTTTAATATGTTGCTTAGCATGGCAAGGAGTGCATCACAAGACCAACTACAACATGCAGGCAATTTAAATGGGCTGGAAGAAACAAACAACAATTCCGAAAAATCCCATGAGCATATAACAAATTTGGTGCTGATCTGCTAAAACCATATTTTAGAGTTGTTAAGCATGCAAAGTAATAGCACCATGTTATTATACACATTTTTCCACCCCATTTGCATATAAAGTTTGTTAAATTTGGAGCTACGGTTATTTAGTTATGAAATAAACCAATTTCAACATGTTATTTACAAAATGTGAGCAAACATCAATTTAAATATTTTAAACATGGCAGAAAATTACATATTATGAATCTACACTAAAAACTAAGCTGGTTTGGTTTTTACTTTATTTAAAAAGGATGCCTAGATTAAAAGATATGAGCAAAACAAAAAGAATGCAAAAACTGAAAATATAACTAAACAGAAAAAGAAATAAAATGCCTCTGACCCGGCATGGACTAGCCTCAGCCACTGACTAGTGGGTCCAGGGGCGCTGAGGTGGCAGAGCTGGGTGTGGGAGTGGGTGTGTGCGCATGTAGAGGATGACAGGTCGGGCCGGCGTGTCAGCGAGACAGAATAGCAAAATATTGGGCATTTTACAACAACCCGAGGGGGATTCGAACCCTGGTCTCCAGGTTAACTGAACAAGGCGTCGACCAGGTTGGCTAGGTGTGTGTGTGTGTGTGTGTGACAGAAGGGGTGCACCGCACCTGACGTACAAACAAAGCGGGGGTCAGAGCCATGCCACTCCGGCGAGCAGAGACGGCGGCGAGGCCCGCAGGGCTGCTCCGGCGACCACAAGGGACGGCGGAGGTGCGTGACGTGTCCGCAAGGGGATCCCGCACATGCGACTGGGACCAGCTGTACCTAATGAAGACTATGGCGACGCCGATGACAACGAGCAGAGGCGACGACGACGAGCTCCAGCACGACAGCTATGGGCCCTATCGGAGCGGTGCGAGCACGCAGCTGACCCTACGCGACACGGTGGAGACGAAGGGCATACACGGAGGAGCTACGGTGGTCGGAGCACTCGCCGGAGATGAGGTCCGACGGCGACGAACATGGGCGCGCGTGGCTAGCGTGGCTAGAGCATGCAAATAAGAAGGGAAAGCGGTCAGGGAGGTGCGCAAGCTCACCACGTACACGCTCACGGGATCGGGACGACGGGAGAAGGACGGAGTCGTCGCCGGAGGCATTCGAACACATGCGGCAACCGGAGACGAAGACGAGGAAGGAGAGGAAGCAGACAGGGCCCTCAGCTTCGTGTAGTTGATGTCAAGGACGTAGACGAAAATGGGGAAGTAGACGGACAGGCTCGGCAAGGCGGAGGAGGACGGGGAGCACACCGGCGACGAGGCCGTGCTCCTAGATGCGCTCGGGACACCGTGCAGGTGGGAGATCTGGTGGCCGAAGCGCACCTGGCAGCGGGGAGGAGGAAGAGGGAAACCTAGGGAAGTTGGTGGACACTGAGGGGGCTTACGAGAGGGGCCAGGGCGACGGAACGGAGCTCGCATGCTCTCATGCTCACGGTCCCCATGGAGACGGCACGAGGAGGATGAAAAGGTGGGTGTTGAGGATGGTGCGGTCACTAACGGGCGAGCCCAATCTGGCCACGTGGAAGGGGGGTAGAGGGGTTATGCGCGGGCGTGTGTGAGAAAAGGCTGAGGGGTGCGCGGGGGAAGAGCTGGGCTGCGGCGCGCGCAGGCTAGTGGGCCGGGCTGGTGGCCGAGGCCGAGGTTGCTTGTTGTTGCTCGGCTGCACTGCTGGCTGCTGCTGCTCTGCTGCTTCTTCTTTTCTTTTTCTTTTCTTCAGACAGAAAAACAAAATGAAAAGCCCAGGCAGCTAGGATAGGAGTTAGGGAGAAATAAAAATATCAGTGAGCTCCTGGTTTATGCTTGATTTAATAAAATTGCCTTGGACTTTTTTATAGGTGAAAAAATAAACCAAGTTTGAACTTAGTTCAAACTTGAGCCATTTTAAAACCTAACCAAAGTAAGTCCAAATAATATGAAATTTGGCCGAGAGGTTAAAGGCATGGTCTAAGAATTTTAGGGAAAAGATGGACATTAAAAGAGAAGGGAATGTGGCACTTGCAATAAAATAAGAAAAGTAAGAGAGAGGGAAGGAGAGATGGTTATGCTTGGAAGTGTGTGTGCCTTGAACATACCCATGGCTCAAGCAATACCATAATGAGAAAGAAAACACACATGAACATGATGAGGATGAGAAATGCAAGATGACAAGGTATGAATGCACTATGATGTGATCATGATGCATATGATGATAATGAAGCAAAGGCATGACAATGCAATAATGATGCCAAAGTATGAATGAAAGATAAGACCCCCAAGGAAAGGATAAGGACCAAATGGAATATATTGCCATATAAGGAAGTTTTACATCTGGGGTGTTACAAACTCTCCTCCACTACGAAAAGATCTCGTCCCGAGATCTAGGACTGAAAAAAAGCGGGATACTCGGAACGGAGAAGATCTTCTATTTCCCATGTAGCTTATCGGTCAGTATGATGTGACCACTTTACTTTTAGGAATTTGATGGACTTGTTGTGGGTCTTGCGCTCGGTTTCTTCAAGGATAGCAACGAGGTGCTCACGATAAGACAGGTCTTGTTGAAGATCAATCTCTTTGAAAGGAATGGTGCGTTCGGGCGTCTTGAAGCACTTGCGGAGTTGTGACACGTGAAACACGTCATGCACATTTGCAAAGTTGGAGGGAAACTCGAGTTGGTAGGCTAGATATCCTCTCTTGCCAATTATCTTGAAAGGGCACACATATCTTGGAGCAAGCTTGCCCTTGATACCGAACCTCTGGGTACCCTTCATGGGAGAAACACGGAGATAGACATGATCTCCAATGTCGAAAGCCAAATCACGGTGTTTGCCGTCATAGTAGCTCTTTTGGCGCGATTGCGCGGCTTTGAGATTCTCATGTATGACTTTGCACATCTCCTTGGCCTCTGAGATCAATTCATTGCCAAGAAGTTGACGTTCACTAGTCTCAGACCAGTTGACAGGGGTACGACACTTTCTGCCATTGAGAATTTCAAACGGTGCTTTGCCTAAACTTGCTTGGAAGCTGTTGTTGTAGGAGAACTCGGAAAATGGAAGGCAGTCTTCCCATTTCATACCAAAGGAGATTACACATGCCCTGAGCATATCTTCAAGAATTTGGTTCACTCTTTTGACTTGGCCACTAGTTTGAGGGTGAGAAGTTGTGCTGAAGCGAATCTTGGTACCCATAGCTGACTGGAAGGAATCCCAGAATTTGGAAGTGAACAAGCTTCCACAATCTGAGGAGATTAGTTGAGGCATACCATGTAAAGAGACAATTCTGGAGGCATATAGCTCTGCCAGTTGTGCTGCGTTGATGGATTCCTTGACTGGAAGAAAATGAGCCACTTTTGTGAGCTTTTAAATCACCACAAGGATGGCGTCGTTTCGTCGCTTGGACTTGGGAAAACCGGTGATGAAATCCATCTCAGTGTGATCGAATTTCCACTCGGGAATAGGTAGAGGTTGAAGGAGTCCGACTAGACATTGATGTTCTGCTTTCACTCTTCGGCAGACATCACACTCGTTCACGAATTGAGCAATTTCTCTTTTCATGCGAGTCCACCAATAGGATTGCTTGGGGTCATGGTACATCTTGGAGCTTCCTGGATGTATCGAGAGGAGTGAATCATGTGCTTCGTTCATTATGAGCTTCCTGAGATCACCTTTGGGAACCACAATTATGTCCTCAAAGAACAAAGTGTCTATGTCATCAATGCTATAGCACTTGTACTTGGGAGTACCCTTGGCAATACCATGTTTCACCTTCTGCACCATAGCATCACTGAGTTGGGCCTCACGGATTTGATCCTCCAAGGTTGGAGTTACTTGAAGGTGGGCAAGAAATCCTTGTGGAATGAGTTGGAGGTTGAGCTTCCTGAATGACTCATAAAGTTCAGGTTGGAACGGTTTGAGGATGAGACTGTTGCAATAAGCCTTTCTGCTCAAGGCATCTGCAATGACATTGGCCTTGCGAGGAGTATATTCAATGCTCGGGTTGTATTCTTGAATCATCTCAACCCAACAAGTCTGACGGAGGTTGAGGTTTGGTTGGGTGAAGATGTACTTCAGGCTCTTGTGATCGGTGAAGATGTAAACCTGTCTGCCCAACAAGAGGTGTCTCCACGTGATCAATGCATGGAAAACTGCTGCCGGCTCAAGATCATGTGTGGGGTAGTTCTTCTCATTTGGTTTTAGCTGACGCGAAGTGTATGCAACGATCTTCTTGTCTTGCATGAGAACACCGCCGAGACCTTGCAATGAAGCATCACAGAACACTTCATAAGGCCTTGACTCATCTGGAGGAGTAAGTATCGGAGCAGAAACGAGCTTCTCTTTGAGTGTATTGAATGCCACATCACACTTAGGAGTCCATGAGTACTTGACATTCTTTTGCAACAGGTTGGACAGAGGCTTGGAAATCTTGGAGAAGTTCTCAACGAACCTTCTGCAATAGCTTGCGAGGCTGAGGAAACTTCAGAGTTGCTTGACGTTATGAGGATATTCCCACTTAACAATAGCTTCAACCTTCTTGGGGTTAACAGAAATGCCCTTGGCAGAGATAATATGACCAAGATACAGGACTTCATCGAGCCAAAATTCGCACTTTGAGAATTTCGCATAAAAGCCGTGCTCTCTAAGCCTGTCAAGAACTAAACAGAGGTGCTTGGCGTGGTCTTCTTTAGTCTTGGAGGATACCAAGATATCATCAAGGTAGACAAGGACGAACTCATTGGTGTAGGGGTTGAATATGAAGTGCATCATCCGAGAGAAGGTAGGAGGTGCATTTGCAAGCCCGAAGGACATGACTGTGTACTCATAGGAGCCATAACTTGTTCTAAACGTGTTCTTGGGGATATCCTCTTCATGGATACGAATTTGATGGTAGCCCATTCAGAGATCAAGCTTCGAGAAAACCTTGGCTCCTTTGAGCTGCTCGAACAGTTCATTGATATTGGGGAGAGGGTACTTATTCTTAATTGTCTTCTTGTTCAATGGCCGATGATCGACGCACAATTGTTTCGTACCATCCTTCTTCTTGACAAAAAAAAACACTGCGGCCCCAAGGAGAAGAACTTGGTCTGATCAGACCCAAGCGTTCTTGCTCATCGAGTTGCTTCTTCAATTCCTTCAAATCTTTAGGAGAAAGCTTGTACGGACGCCGATAGGCTGGCTCCATACCATGTTCAAGTTCAATGATGAATTCAACTGGACTGTTGGGAGGCATCACTGGCAATTTTTCAGGAAATACGTCTTCATATTCACAAACCACCGGAATCTGGGATATGGCATTAATCTCGCCCATGTCATTGAGAGAGAATAGCCTGATTGTGTTATCTCGAGCTGCGAAGATAATCACGTCTTCAGAAGGATGAGTTAGATTGACCTCCTTGTTTGCACAATCAATAAGTGCATCATGCTTAGAGAGCCAATCCATTCCAAGAATAAGATCAATGTCCGAGTTGCCGAGAACAACTGGGGAAGCTAGAAATTTGTAATCGCCCATCTTGATGGAGATATCCGAAACAGACAAGCTAGAATTCATGTGTTTTCCCGGAGAAATAATTGATAACTCCTTATCCATGGGTGCCGAAATGAAATCATGCTTGGTAAAGAATGGAGTTGACATGAAGCAAAGCGATGCACCAAAATCAAACAAGACTTTTGCAGGAATCAAGTTAATCGAAAGATTACCCATAATCACATGAGAAGAATCCTCTGCTTGAGATGCGTTCATCAGCTTCACTCTTGCATACTTGGGATTGTGATTGACAATGGCATTACTGACAGGTGGAGGAGGCGAAAGGCACCTTTGATTGGGACACTAGTAAGCATAGTAACCCTTCTGAGTAAACTTGTTGCACGTAACCTGTGAGAGTGGCCGATGATAAGGACCGCTTGGCCTTGGGGCTTGGTATTGAGACTTGTTCTGGATGCTTGGTTTGGGTGGGTGGGCAGATCGACGACCACCTAAGTGCTTGCTCTGACTCGGAGGACGGAACACTGGAGGAGGCGGGAGCCAGAACTTCTGCTGCTTGGCGACTGTCGGTGTCAAAACCGGCAGATCTCGGGTAGGGGGTCACGAACTGTGCGTCTAAGGTTGATGGTTACAGGAGACTGGGGACATGATGTTGACCCAGGTTCGGGCCCTCTCTATGCAGGTAATACCCTACTTCCTGCTTGATTGATCTTGATGAATATGAGTATTACAAGAGTTGATCTACCATGAGATCGTAATGGCTAAACCCTAGGAGCCTAGCATGTATGACTATGGTAATGCGTATATCCTTTCCGAACTACACCCTCCGGTTTATATAGACACCGGGGGGATCTAGGGTTACATAGAGTCGGTTACATAAGAAGGAATCTTCATAGTTGGTCACCAAGCTTGCCTCCCACGCCAAGGAGAGTCCAATCCGGACACGGGTGCAGTCTTCGGCCTTCATGTCTTCATAGCCCACCAGTCCGGCCCATGGATAACAGGCTGAATGCCCGAGGACCCCTTAGTCTAGGACTCCCTCGGTAGCCCCTGAACCTGGCTTCAATGACGAGGAGTCCGACGCGCGAATTGTCTTCGGCATTGCAAGATGGGTTCCCTTTTTTCCGAACTCCAAGATAGTCTTCGGACGCGATGATAGTATCCATACCTGTCGAACACACCATACACAACCACAAAGAGAATATAATTTTGCACGAGTCCAATCCGCTGACAAATTTTTGTAGCATGACATCATGTTCGACCACTCATAATTCCGGACTGCTTTGTGCTAGACGCTCCACCTCCCGAGACGCGGTTTCCATTGGCACGTCTTGTCAAAGTAGAGATCGTGTCCCCTTATCACCGGATTCTCATCAATGCGGGCATGGGTAACCCAACCGTGTTGTTTACACAGGCCTTGGGAATAGGCGAATTCCGAGGCGAGTTAGGAGTCGTTCAATATTTGCTGCCTTTATAAGGGGATAAGGACTCCCTCTTCCTCTCCCACGCCTTCTCTCTATCTCTGCCCTTCCAATCTCGAGCTCTGGCTCCCAAGTTCTCATCTCCTTTCCACTCGAGCTAGCACTCAACCATGTTCGGATCCAGAGGTCATGGCAAGTGGATGGTCTCCTCCGTCAAGGAGGAGGATATTACTGAGCTTCGGGCGGCCGGATACTTGGCGAAGGAAATCGCCCACTGTCTGCCAGCCGAGGTACAAGTCGTCCCTACACCGGTGCCCAACGAGAGGGTGGTATTAATCCCTCATTTCTTCCGTGGACTAGGGTTTCCACTGCACCCTTTCGTCCGCGGGCTGATGTATTATTACGGGATAGATTTCCATGATATGTCCCCGAATTCCTTCCTCAACATCTCGGCGTTCATCGTCATGTGTGAGGCCTTCCTCCGCATCCAACCCAACTCCGGGCTGTGGCTCAAAGTCTTCAACGTGAAGCCGAATGTGCTGGATCGCCAGCACGCGGAGTGCGGAGGAGCCATGGTGAGTAAGCTGTCCAACGTCTCCTGGCCGAAAGGCACTTTTGTGGAGACAGTAAAGGAGTGGCAGAAATAGTGGTTCTACATCACGGAACCCCGCGGCACCACCTGGGCCGCAGCTGCTGAATTCCGCTCCGGCGGTCCCACGCGACTCACCTCCTGGGTCGAGAAGAGTCCGAACTGGTGTTCGCCCGATGAGCTGATTGCGCTGCAGACGCGCGTTCAAAGCATGATAGCCAAGAACGTCAAGCTTGTCGATGTAATTCAGGTGATGTTGATTCACCGGATCCTCCCGTGCGAGCACAAAAGTCGCCCTCTATGGGAGTTCAATCTGAAGAAGCACCAAACCCTGGTGAGGCTCCTTGAAACCACTCACGAGGGTGCCTGGAGGTTGCTCTTCAAGGGAAATGAGAAACCGCCGGCCACAGATTCAGACCGTGGGCACGACATTAAACATCCCGCCAGCAAGGTATGTAATTTTTAACGTATCCCCTACTTGTTTATTTCGGGGATGCTGTCTGAGCTTTTATCATTTGCTTTTTCAGGATTGGATGGAGAGGGTGAAGCGGATCCAGTGTCCGGCTCCGCCGCCTGAAGAACCGGTCATCCCGCGTCTGGCGAAGATGCTGGTGCCGGCACCATATAAAGCGTCGGAGAAAAAGGCCACGAAGAAGGCCAAGGGGGCCAAAAGTGGCCCCTGTCGTAAGGGTGCTTCAGACATGACGTCTAAAGACGAAGAAGCCCATTCCTCCGTCCCTGAGGATGATGACGAGGAAGAGGAGGAGGAGGAGGAGAAGAACCCTCCCCCTGAGGAGGGGAAGAAGAAAAGGGTGGCCTCCACGAATCTGGAGGTGGAACGCCCAAGAAGGGGAAGGGCGCCCTTGCGGTCAACACCGCGTGGGACGTTGATAGCAGTCCGGAGCGACACCTCCGCACTAAGCCTCGGGCCGCATCGTAAGTACTATGACTCACGTATGCAAGTGTGCCCGGCCTCTCCTTTTTGTTGTTTTGACATGGTTAATTGTGCTATAGCAGTCCGGCTTGTGATAGCATCCAGCGATCCTCATCTGGAGGTTCGTTGGATCCGACGGAAATGGCTAGCATGTCGCCGCCGCCTGTTTATTCCCCCGAGGCCAAGGACGACACTGAAGTATTGTCCCGAAGGACCGCTCCGAGCCGCGGAGGGACCCATGATGTTGTCCAGGAGGCACCGCGAGGCGAGACCTCTGCTGCCGGACACATGGGGGAGCCGATCCCCATGGAGACTGGTGAGGAGGGACGTATTCAGTTCGGCCCTCAACCGAATACGATTCCGGGGACCGATGCGGCCCCGGAATCCGGCGCGCACCTTCCTTCGAAGGAGGGTGCGCCAACTGCACCGATGGCCCCTGTCCAACCGAGGGCACCGGATAACCTGATGGAGGCGCTACAAAGCGCCTCCATCGTGGACGAGCACCGTGTCCTTATGGGTACGGTGATCGAGAAGGTTAAGTCTGTCACAAGAGGACCGAACGAGGCCTGCAACAATCTGTGGACAGGTTTCGAGGTAAGTCTCGTATTAAGAAAACACCCCATGCTGACAGTACCCCCTGAGACATTGTCTGGCGTTTGGAAAGAGAGGTCGGACAGAGGATCAACCCTTTGCAGGAGACTAACTTGATATGCCTGAATGAGCAGGTGATACGTCTCCAACGTATCTATAATTTTTTATTGTTCCATGCTATTATATTATCCTTCTAGGATGTCTTATGGGCTTTATTATGCACTTTTATATGATTTTCGGGACTAACCTATTAACCCAGAGCCCAGTGCCAATTTCTGTTTTTCTCCTGTTTTAGGGTTTTACAGAAAAGGAATATCAAACGTAGTCCAATTGATGAGCCAATTTTTTATGATTTTTTCTGGACCAAAAGAAGGCCCCGAAGCAAAAGAGTTGTGCCAGGAGAGCCACGGGATGCCCTCGATGGTGGAGGGCACGCCCTGGGAAGGGGGGAGCGCCCCCCTATCTCGAGGACGTCCCGTAGCTCCCCTTTACTTGGCCCCGACTCCAAAAATTCCTATAAATACTGAAACCTTCGGAAATTAACCTAGATTAGGAGTTATGCCGCCGAAAGCCTCTGTAGCCACCGAAGACCAATCTATAGCCGTTCTGGCACCCTGCCGGAGGGGGGGAATCCCTCTCCGGTGGCTATCTTCATCATCCCGGCGCTCTCCATGACGAGGAGGGAGTAGTCCACCCTCGGGGCTGAGGGTATGTATCAGTAGCTATGTGTTTGATCTCTCTCTCTCTCTCTCTCTCTCTCTCTCGTGTTCTTGAGATGGCACAATCTTGATGTATCGCGAGCTTTGCTATTCTAGTTGGATATTCTTCTCCCCCTCTACTCTCTTGTAATGGATTGAGTTTTCCCTTTGAAGTTATCTTATCGGATTGAGTCTTTAAGGATTTGAGAACACTTGATGTATGTCTTGCACATGTTTATCTGTGGTAACAATGGGATATCATGTGATCCACTTGATGTATGTTTTGGTGATCAACTTGCGGGTTCCATGACCTTGGGAATCTATGCATAGGGGTTGGCACACGTTTTCGTCTTGACTCTCTGGTAGAAACTCTGGGGCACTCTTTGAAGTTCTATGTGTTGGTTGAATAGATGTTTCTGAGATTGTGTGATGCATATCATATAATCATGCCCACGGATACTTGAGGTGACAATGGAGTATCTAGGTGACATTAGGGTTTTGATTGATTTGTGTCTTAAGGTTTTATTTTAGTACGAACTCTATGATAGATTGAACGTTACTACGGACTCTTGAATAGATCGATCAGAAAGAATAGCTTTGAGGTGGTTTCGTACCCTACCATAATCTCTTCGTTTGTTCTCTGCTATTAGTGACTTTGGAGTGACTCTTTGTTGCATGTTGAGGGCTAGTAATATGATCCAATTATGTTATCCTTGTTGAGAGAACTTGCACTAGTGAAAGTATGAACCCTAGGCCGTGTTCACTATCATTGCAATACCGTTTATGCTCACTTTTACCACTTGCTACCTTGCTGTTTTTATATTTTCAGTTTACAAAAACCAATATCTACCATCCATATTGCACTTGTATCACCATCTCTTCGCCGAACTAGTGCACCTATACAATTTACCATTGTATTGGGTGTGGTGGGGACACAAGAGACTCTTTATTATTTGGTTGCAGGGTTGCTTGAGAGAGACCATCTTCGTCCTACGCCTCCCCCGGATTGATAAACCTTAGGTCATCCACTTGAGGGAAATTTGCTACTGTCCTACAAACCTCCGCACTTGGAGGCCCAACAACGTCTACAAGAAGAAGGGTGCGTAGTAGACATCAAGCTCTTTTCTGGCGCCGTTGCCGGGGAGGTTAGTGCCTGAAGGTATATCTTTAGATCTTGCAATCGAATGTTTTAGTTCCTTGTTTTATCCCTAGTTTAGTTTATAAAAGAAAACTACCAAAAAAATGGAATTGAAGGTACCTCATATGCTTCATCTTTTTAATATCTTTCGTGAAAATGATGGGAAGGAAAATTATGCTCAGGTACTAGAAGAAGAATTACATAGAATGCTTGGCATAAAATATGTGCATGATGAGCATGCTTGCAATGTTGTTAGTGTGAATCCCTTGAATATCCATGATGCCAATGATATGCAAAGCCACAAGCTTGGGGAAGCTATGTTTGATGAAGATGATATTTTTAGTCCCCCAAGTTTTTATGAGACAATTTATTATGATGAAAGCATGCCTCTTATTTATGATGATTATATTGATGAAAGTGGATTTGGAGAGGCCATGACTTTATTTAGTGATGAATCCACTATTTCGGAAGAGGTTCAAATTGATTATGAGAACAAAGTTGCTATCTATGATGATTATTGTGATGACTTGTATGCTATTAAGAATAATGATAACCATGAAACTTGTCATCATGATTTTAGTTTTCAATTGAATTATGCTTCACATGATATTTATTTTGTTGAATTTGATGCTCCCACTATTCTGAATGAGAAGAATTTTGCTTATGATGGGAGTAGTAAAATTTCTATGCAAGTAGATCATGAAAAGAATGGTTTATGTGCTGGTTATATTGTTGAATTCATTCATGATTCTACTGAAAATTATTATGAGAGAGGAACATATGCTTGTAGGAGTTGCAATAATATCAAGTTTCCTCTCTATGTGCTTAAAATTTTGAGGTTATGCTTGTTTCCCTTCCTATGCTAGCTGATTATCGTTCCCATAAGTTGTTTGCTCACAAAATCCCTATGCATAGGAAGTGGGTTAGACTTAAATGTGCTATTCGTATGCTTCATGATGCTCCCGTTATGTTTCAATTCTTATCTTTTATGTGAGCATCATTATGCCTAGCTAGGGGCGTTAAACGATAGCGCTTGTTGGGAGGCAACCCAACTTTATTTTGTTTTCTTTGATTTTGTTGCTGTTAGGGAATAAATATTGCATCTAGCCTCTGATTAGATGTGGTTTCATGTTTTGTTTAGTGTTTGTGCCAAGTAGAACCTTTGGCAAGACTTGTCTGAAGTTTATGTGATCTTGCTATGAAAAACAGAATCGCTAGCGCTTGGTAAAGTAGTCGTGGGATTTTACTGGAGCGTGATTTTTATTTGATTCTTCTTTCATATGATTGGTAGAAAAATTCCCCAAATTTACCAATTTATTTTGAATTTTTTGGAGTTCCAGAAGTAGGTGAACCCTGCAGATTACTACAACCTGTTCTGTTTTTGACAGATTCTGTTCTTCGTGTGTTGTTTGCTTATTTCAATGCATCTATGAGTAGTATTGGGAAGTATGAACCATACAGAAGTTGGAATACAGTAGGTTTAACACCAATATAAACAAATAATGAATTCATTGCTGCACTTTTGAGTAGTGGTTTGGTTTCTTATACTAACGGAGCTCACGAGAATTTTTGTCTAAGTTTTGTGTTGTGAAGTTTTCAAGTTTTGAGTATTGCTTTGATGGACTATGGAACAAGGAGTAGCAAAGGCCTAAGCTTGGTGATGCCCATGGTACCCCAAGTAAATTCAAGATAATCAAAAGCCTAAGCTTGGGGATGCCCCGGGAAGGCATCCCCTCTTTCGTCTTCATCCATCGGTAACTATACTCGGAGCTATATTTTTATTCACCACATGATATGTGTTTTGCTTGGAGCGTCATTTTGTTTTAGTTTTTTTTCTTGCTGTTCGAATAATATCCTAAGATCTGGGGTTCTTAAATGTTAGAGAGTCTTCACATAGTTACATAACTATTCAACTACTCATTGATCTTCACTTATATCTTTCGGAGTAGTTTGATATTGCTCTAGTGCTTCACTTATATCTTTTAGAGCATGGCGGTGGTTTTATTTTGAAGAAATAGATGAACTCTCATGCTTCACTTATATCCTTTTGAGAGTCTATTAAAACAGCATGGTAATGTGTTTAGGCTATAAAACTAGTCTTCACATGATAGACATCCAAGATCAATGTAGTAAAAAAAATCACACCAAATGCATTGAATAGAATGAGATGTTGGGTGCTTGATAATTGTTTTGAGACATGAGGATAGTGATATTAGAGTCATGCTAGTGGAGTTATTATGAAATTGAGAAATTCTTGTGTTAAGGTTAGTGATTCTCGTAGCATGCACGTATGGTGAACCGCTATGTGACGAAGTTAGAGCATGAGGTATTTGTAAAGTGTCAACCTTTGTGTGGAGGTCGGGGCGCGCGATGGTTAACTCCTTCCAACCTCCCCCTATGTGCATGCGTTGATTGCTTTGTTTTGATCACTCGTAGATTTTTGCAATAAGTATATGAGTTCTTATGACTAATGTTGACTCCATGGATTATACGCACTCTCACCCTTCCACCATTGCTAGTCTCTCTTGTACCACACAATTTTCGCCGGTACCATATACCCACTATATATCCTTCCTCAAAACAGCCAACATATTATTCCTCAAAACAGCCACCATACCTACCTATCATGGCATTTCCATAGCCAGTCCGAGATATATTGCCATGCAACTTTCCACCGTTCTGTTCATATGACACGCATCATATTGTCATATTGCCATGCATGATCATGTGGTTGACATCGTATTTGTGGCAGTGCCACCATGCATAACTTTTCATACATGTCACTCTTGATTCAGTGCACATCCCGGTACACCGCCGGAGGCATTCATATAGAGTCATACTTTGTTCTAGTATCGAGTTGTAATGAAAGTGTGATGATCATAATTATTAGAGCATTGTCCCATGGGAGGAAAGGCTAAATCTATAAAGCCCCTCCGCAAAAAAAAAGAAAAAAAAAAGAAAGGCCAAAGAAAAAAGAAAGGCCCAAAAAAGAGAAAAAAAAGAAAGAAAAAAGAAAAGAAAAAAGGGACAATTGCTACTATCTTTTTCCACACTTGTGCTTCAAAGTAGCACCATGTTCTTCATTGTAGAGAGTCTCATGTTTAGTCACTTTCATATACTAGTGGGAATTTTTGTTATAGAACTTGGCTTGTATATTCCAACGATGGGCTTCCTCAAATACCCTAGGTCTTCGTGAGCAAGCAAGTTGGATGCACACCCACTAGTTTCTTTTGTTGAGCTTTCATCCATATTTAGCTCTAGTGCATCCGTTGCATGGCAATCCCTACTCACTCACATTGATATCTATTGATGGGCATCTCCATAGCCCGTTGATATGCCTAATCGATGTGAGACTATCTCCCTCCTTTTTGTCTTCTCCACAACCACCTCTATTCCACCCATAGTGCTATATACATGGATCACGCTCATGTATTGCATGAAAGTTGAAAGGTTTGAAAAGATAGAGTATGAAAACAAATGCTTGGCTGAAATCGGGGTTGTGCTTGATATGAATACTTTTTTGTGATAATAAGGGAGCATAGCCAAGACTATATGATTTTGTAGGGATAACTTTCTTTAGCCATAGTATTTTGAGAAAACATAATTGCTTTGTTAGTATGCTTGAAGTATTATTGTTTCTTATGTCAATATAGACTTTTATCTTGAATCTTTCATATCTGAACATTCATGCCACAATTAAGAGAATTACATTGAAAAACTATATTGGTTAGCATTCCACATCAAATATTCTTTCTTTATCATTTACCTACTCGAGGACGAGCAGGAATTAAGCTTGGGGATGCTGATACGTCTGCAATGTATCTATAATTTTTGATTGTTCCATGCTATTATATTATCATTCTAGGATGTCTTATGGGCTTTATTATACACCTTTATATGATTTTTTGGGACTAACCTATTAACCCAGAGCCCAGTGCCAGTTTCTGTTTTTCTCCTGTTTTAGGGTTTTACAGAAAAGGAATATCAAATGGAGTCCAATTGACAAGCCAATTTTTTATGATTTTTTCTGGACCAAAAGAAGCCCCTGAAGCAAAAGAATTGGGCCAGGAGAGCCACGGGCTGCCCTCGAGGGTGGAGGGTGCGCCGTGGGAAGTGGGGCGCACCCCCCTATCTTGAGGACGGCCCATAGCTCCCCTTTACTTGGCCCCGACTCCAAAAATTCCTATAAATACTGAAACCTTCGAAAATTAACCTAGATCGGGAGTTCCGCCGCCGAAAGCCTCTGTAGACACCGAAAACCAATCTACAACCGTACTGGCACCCTGCCGGAGGGGGGGATCCCTCTCCGGTGGCTATCTTCATCATCCCGGCGCTCTCCATGACTAGGAGGGAGTAGTCCACCCTCGGGGCTGAGGGTATGTATCAGTAGCTATGTGTTTGATCTCTCTCTCGTGTTCTTGAGATGGCACAATCTTGATGTATCGCGAGCTTTCCTATTCTAGTTGGATCTTCTTCTCCCCCTCTACTCTCTTGTAATGGATTGAGTTTTCCCTTTGAAGTTATCTTATCGGATTGAGTCTTTAAGGATTTGAGAACACTTGATGTATGTCTTGCACGTGTTTATTTGTGGTGACAATGGGATATCATGTGATCCACTTGATGTATGTTTTGGTGATCCACTTGCGGGTTTCGTGACCTTGGGAATCTATGCATAGGAGTTGGCACACGTTTACGTCTGGACTCTCCGGTAGAAACTTTCGGGCACTCTTTGAAGTTCTATGTGTTGGTTGAATAGATGTTTCTGAGATTGTGTGATGCATATTATATAATCATGCCCACGGATACTTGAGGTGACAATGGAGTATCTCGGTGACATTAGGGTTTTGATTGATTTGTGTCCTAAGGTGTTATTCTAGTATGAACTCTATGATAGATTGAACGTTACTACGGACTCTTGAATAGATCGATCAGAAAGAATAGCTTTGAGGTGGTTTCTAACCCTACCATAATCTCTTCGTTTGTTCTCCGCTATTAGTGACTTTGGAGTGACTCTTTGTTGCATGTTGAGGGCTTGTAATATGATCCAATTATGTTATCCTTATTGAGATAACTTGCACTAGTGAAAGTATGAACCCTAGGTCTTGTTCAGTATCATTGCAATGCCATTTATGCTCACTTTTACCACTTGCTACCTTGCTGTTTCTATATTTTTAGTTTAAAAAAACCAATATCTACCATCCATATTGCACTTGTATCACCATCTCTTCGCCGAACTTGTGCACCTATACAATTTACCAGTGTATTGGGTGTGTTGGGGACACAAGAGACTCTTTGTTATT
Organism: Secale cereale; assembly: GCA_902687465.1. Taxonomy (NCBI): domain Eukaryota; kingdom Viridiplantae; phylum Streptophyta; class Magnoliopsida; order Poales; family Poaceae; genus Secale; species Secale cereale. Next base: position 281,233,639 of record LR738709.1, on the reverse strand, counting down.
TGGTTGCAGGGTTGCTTGAGAGAGACCATCTTCATCCTACGCCTCCCACGGATTGATAAACCTTAGGTCATCCACTTGAGGGAAATTTTCTACTGTCCTACAAACCTCTGCACTTGGAGGCACAACAACGTCTACAAGAAGAAGGGTGCATAGTAGACATCAGCAGGTGTCGCTGTTGGCCGCGACCTCGCATGCTGCAGAAGTCTCTGAACTGAAGCAGAGGTTGGAGCGGGCCGAGACGAGCTCGGCGAGGTGAAGATTCACCTCCTGGAGAAGCAAGGTGAGTGACGACTTGATGTGTATTCGGAAAGAATAAGTGGTGACTATTGACCAGATTGTCATAATATGTGTAGGGGCAGCGACCGAGGTCGAGGACCTAAAAAATGCTTTGGCCGAAGCCGAGGGGAAGGCTGTCCAGCAGCATGCCGCCCGTAAGAAGCTCATGGCCCGGGTCAGCGAGGTCCAGCAGGAGCTCCAGGACGCGGTGAAGAAATGCGATGCCTTGGAGTGCGAGGCGTGAGCTCAAGAGACCGAACTTACTAAGGCTCCCCAGAGTGCGGACACCACATGTAATGAAGCCCGGAAAGTGTAACATCCCGATTCTCGGAATGTTTAAGAAAAAAAAGTTTTCTAAAAATCAGGGCGAGAAAATTTCATTTGTTTTATTTGTTAATAAAGCTTAAATTGAGTTTTCACAAATTTGGTGGAGTTAATTTGATCTAATGTCAACTTAAATTATTTGTGTTTCATTCTTTTCTTCTAACTGGATTTAGTTTTGTTTGCACCATATTTAAGAATGCGTGTCTGCACTTTTTGGATTTTCTCAGTTCGTTTGATATGTGTTCGAGCTTGTAATCCCCTTCTAGAGTTTCCTTTCCTAAAAGGAAATCATTTCATTTTCTCCTTGCCAAACTCTGGAAATAATTTCCTAGGCCCAATCCGTTTCTCTTTTACATCTAAAATTTTCCAACCGAATGGGGCAAGCCCACCTCATTCTTTTATTTCCATTTTCTTACCTATCTCTCCTGGGCTGCAGCCCAACTTCTCCCGCTCTTTATTTTTGCTGCTCACCTTCTTCCTCATGGTCTGGCCAAACTGGCCCACCTCTCCCAACCAAGCAACCCCTCTCATTCCTCTGTGTACTCCAGCACCTACAGAAAAGATAAACGTACACAAAGAAAAACTGCCAAGCACTCACGCATGAAGCTACCTCATGCCCTTCTCCTTTAATTCCATCCCTTTGACTCCTCCCTTGGCATATTTCTTTCCACTATCCCATCTCCCACCGAGGGAAACCTCCTCTCCTACCTCTTCTACGTTCATTCTCAACTTACAGAACAGAAGAGAAAACCTACAGCCACCACACACCCCTCCTCCAATTCCTTCAACTCTCAATCGTTTCGGATTTTGACTACATGTAGAAGTGCGTCTTGATCTCCTCTTTCAATCCCACCACTTGTCCTGCCCTCTCCCTTCCTTCTCTACCCAAGATCTCTCCCTGAACTATGAAGCTCCATGGACACCTATGCTTGATCCCGGTGACTTGGACCATCACAACACAAACCCTCGCGCCAGAAGATCATCATCCATGCCATGAATCCATTCAGAGAAGAAAGAACACGATTCGTCAACCACACACGAAGAATTCTGCATGTCCGTGTACACTGTTCATCAAGTTCGTCGTACCGTTCCGTCAAACTCGGTGAGCCTCCATCAAATTCCTCTTGCACACCTTCTCAACATCACTCGTGTTATCTCCTAAACATCATAGTTCTTCATTTTTTTTTCGTTGGGCGTGTCGATGCTATCTGTCGCCCCAACCAAATATTATAGGCATATTTCCATCATTTTTGTTCATCGTGTGATCTTGATCCCAATAGACGAAATGTTTTAAGTGGTTATAGGAACCCGTTTGTGGTTTAGATTTTACGTATATCATATTAGACGCTCGTATAGTTCAAATGGGAACTGCACTACGTGCATGTTTCTTACACTATTTATTTTTACTTGTGTGATGTATACCTAGGAGTCGTTCCTAATTATTTCATATTCGTAGGAGTAACATATGATTTACTAGAATTACTTTACTCTTGTTTAAATAGTTGTAGGTATTGTTTCGGCTTGATGATTTATGGTACAATGTATAGTTCTCTTTTATGCATGTGTGCTAATTTTGCGAATTAGTTCCATCTTTAGTATTTTGTACTATTATTCTAGATTTTCTGTGAGTTGCTAAATATTGTTGAACGTGTTGTTTCATGTGATATTTTTCTTTCGTGTGGCATGTATTCGTATGATATGCCTATGTACATGTTTTTTTTGATTTATTACCATGTGTAGGCTTACGTAGGATTATCTTAGGCTTTGCATGATTATAGAATATTTTATGTTTGATTTATTTTCATTTTTGTTTAGCATGAAAATATCGTACTTATGATTTACCTATTCGTTATCATGCATGCCCCATGTTGTTTTGGTTTCAACTCGTGCCATGTCAATCATAGAAGCTTATTTATTGTTTCTAATATATGTTATTGCATATTTCACTTTGTGCTATATGTCAAATGAGATGCCTTGATATTGGAAATGAGTACATTGTAGTTTATTGGGGGACAATATTAATGCTTAGTTGTTCCTCTGTATTGTAGATGATTGTGATGCAAGATTACATGGTTGATTGTCATACAACACTTGCTCAAAGTAGAATTCGTGTTTTGCTTGTATAACTACCTTGTGTTATATCGCTGCTAGTTTATACTTTATGTTTACACACATGGTTAGTCTTAGCTTAGATATACATTTTAGTAGATACATGTTGTTAGTAGTTTATTGATCTCATAATTATATAAGTAGGATTTATTTTACATGATTAAAATCATGACATCGTTTGGTGTGATTGTAACTAGATGCATAGTGTGTGTTACAAATCATGCCTAAGTTGTCCACTATGCATTTGCAAAGTGTAGGTTGTACAACATAGGAATGCATGCCATCTTATTACTCATTTTAGTATAATATATTGCTTGATATTGTTGATGGTATGACCTAGTTGTTTAATTTGCCTACATGCTTAGTATGATGTGTCAATGTGCTTGCATGTTATAAACAACAATTGGTGTGTGCTACTATCATGCTTCCGTGTTCATGCATGTCAACTAGCTAGTCTCATAGAGTTGTGTCATATTTCCATGTTTACTATTTATGATAGTCGATATAAATTCAGTTGAGTGTTGCATTGTATTGTAATGGTGTCGTAGTGTGGTATCCCGTGTGATGACCATCTATCATTACATATCATATTAGTTTACCTTGTTATTGCATTGTTGTATGCCTAGTGTTTGATAATTTGTTTTACCTTTATATTGCATTAGGATATGCCTAGACATATTTCATACAAGTTATCTTTCATGTCTTATGATGTTGCGTACAGTTGCTTAGTTTAGTTCTTCGTTACAGATGTTTAACTTCGTTACATCTTAGTCTTATGAGTGTTTTAATACTTCTTGCTATAAGTCATATACTTAGGACGAGTCATATGTAATGTGAGTAAAGTTGTGCTTTGATCACACACTCAGTATATGCATCATCCTTTGTTATTGTAAGCATGTGGTGATAATATTATTGCTAGTGGTTATTGGTATTAGTTGTCCTTTATTATTGAGACCATGTAATAGTTTAGTATCTTCTCATGAGCACTTTTATGTTGAATGCTTGTGTTATTAGTAAATACATCTATATGATTCCATACTCACATACCTTGTGTGAGAGGTGTATTGTTAGTAAGTTGTTTAATTAGTTTCTACCATAGTATTGGTTTGTCTTTCATTATAGAAATGCTTGCACATAGTTCTTATGATTGATGTTTAGTCTTTGCTTATTGTTAACAATTATAAATATTTGGATTCATCCAAATATTTACTTGTGGATGATTATTAATCTTAAATCATATTATGTTTAGATAGTGTGCATCCATTTGTTCCATTTGTTCTATTGTTTCTTGTTAATTGTCCGACAAATGAATTGGTTTGCTATAATGAAGTTGATTCTATTCTATTCTTGTTTTAAATTTAGATCCAACTCAATTCATGTTGTTGTATGATGTTTCATTGCTTGCTAGTATGATTTCTCATGGTTGTTTGTTTGCTTTATGGAACTATTGCCTTTTGAATTATTATATAGTTGATGTATATGTTTGGTTGCTATCGGCCACTCTAAATATTTATCTGTGGTTAAACTTTACCTTTATCATGCTGTGATGTGATTGTGTAGTTAAAATGCATACCTAGGTTCCATTCCATGTGTGTTGTTGCCGTTGTATTGGTTATACAGTAGTTTCCTATGTAGTTAGTCGTGATGTGTAGTGGGAACTACCTGTGGTCAATAGCATAAGTATCAGAACGTTAGTTTTGTTGGGAAGTCTCAATTATCCATCATCAACCTAAACCATGTCAATTCATTGAGTCCTCTCTACTTACCTTGCAATCATGCTACCTCATTTTGGATCTCCATCTGATCAATATCTTGCTATCCATCAACTCTTAATTTTTTTGGGCGTTATTTGGATTTAATTTTGCTTTGGTATTTTTTTATTTTTCATTTGCTATCGCGACGAGTAGGGAGTGACGATGTTGGACATGGATATAACAGGTTACTGAAGGACTCAACAACGAAGGCATGCCTCCTTCTTTGATCATACTTATCCTATGTTTACAAAATTGCATTGTGTTTTATGGTTACTATATGCATGCTTTTCAATCTCATAGCTAGCGTGTCCATTGACACATTACCTTGATTCTCTTGTCGCCTATTCATTTGACACCTGAGTAGAACTATATTATTTTGGCAGAGTAGAAATGCTTAGCCATGCTTATCACCCTATAGGTCTTTTGTTGAATGACCTTTGAGTCATTGACACTTGAAATATTGCTAAGCTAGGTCAGTTGGCCTAGTTGTCTTCCTCTATCCTCTTCTACTCTGGGTGAAACTTACCATCTGAATACTGGCGCGGGCGACAGCTGAATCAAGGAGAGCGATTGGCCACCCTTCACGAGTTGAAGGGGGCAATCAGTCGTCCGTGCCGCATGAGGCCTAATAAGTCTTGGATTTGAAGATTGTGATAACAGTACAGCCATATGCTATATGGGCACTGGCTTGGTTAATTAGTTAGCTCACTCTTATTGTCGTCATTTCCGTACCGCAGATGGGATAGCTGCCTTGCAAGGAGTGTCCTCGGCACAAAAGGGGGCTCGGACTGTGAACTGCGGTTACTTCCGCATTGAAACCTAGTGGGCTTGGCACAATAAGTTTGGTTTAATGAAAGACCTCGTCACAATCTCCCTGTCGGTATACCAAATGGTGTACTACGCTAGCGACGGCTAGTGGCAACAAGTCGGGATTGTGTCGTGTGGGTAAAGTGTACAACCTCTGCAGAGTGTAAAACTATTCGAATAGCCGTGTCCACGGTCATGGACGGCACATGAATCTTTCTCGACAAACAGGACCTGTCTTTCTTATTCCCTCTTTCCCCTATTCTTGGAACCTGTGAAGAGTGTGAGTCGATCGAGGATCCTCACTTTGATGAAAGTTATTGTGGAGACAAAACATGTTTCCATCTTAAACTGCTATTATCCAACTGCTATATGTTTTTCAAACAAAATTAGCTTTTATGCAAATGAGCCATACAGCCTTCCTTTGAAGCCACATGTAGCTGTTAGGACCTTCCCCGTGGGAGGCATGTTGAGTACGTAATGTACTCATGGCAATAATTTTGCTGACAACAGAGTTTCATGAAGACAAAGGTGATGACTATGACAACAATGGCGACCCGTAGGAGTGAGGTCACGTGGACTACATCAACTGCCTGTGGCTGAGATGGAGTCGCTACGCATTGTACTTTCCGCTGTTTTCTGATTATAAATGTCATGAGACAATTCGCTAGGTATGTCTTGTGACAAATATACTACTTGTAATACTTTTACATATTGTGCAATGATATCATTTCGCTGTGTTGTCAACAATGATCCTGGGGTTGACAAATATACACAGGAGGGTCTGGAAGCTGATTCCGGGTTCTCACAGAAGTGGTATCAGAGCGAATTGGTCCACGGTCATGGACGGCACATGAATCTTTCTCGACATACAGGACCTGTCTTTCTCAGGACCTTCCCCGCGGGAGGCATGTTGAGTACGTAATGTACTCATGGCAATAATTTTGTTGACAACAGAGATCCATGAAGACGAAGGTGATGACTACGACTACTATGGCGATCTGTAGGAGTGAGGTCACGTGGACTACATCGACTGCCTGTGGCTAAGATGGAGTCGCTACGCATTGTACTTTCCGCTGTTTTCTGATTGTGACAAATGTCATGAGACATTTCTCTAGGTATGCCTTGTGGCAAGATTTATTAAACTTGTAATACTTTTATGCATTGTTCAATGATATCATTTCACTGTGTTGTCAACAATGATCCTGGGGTTGACAAATATACACAGGAGGGTCTGGAAGTTAATTCCGGGTTCTCACAGAAGTGGTATCAGAGCCGATGTCGACCTAGTCATGTGGCCTTAGTTAGAATGGAAAGCCTTAGGGACTATTATTATAAGAAAAACTATTTTTGAAAAGGATCATTCTCGTACTCTTCTCCTTCACTATTGCTCTCCTTGTCTCATCTTATTCTAATAAAGTTTAAACTCTGCTTCCTTACCTTCTTCATTATAGTATGTGAAACCCTTTTTCCTTGCCCATGGTGTTTAAAAGTCAGAAGCTTCAGAAGATGTGCCAAGAGTTTCCAGATAACTTCAACCCCTGAATCTTCGAGTAGCAACATTTTCTTGAACAAGACACCTCGAGAACTCAAGAATTCAACAACTGATGATGATGCTTCAATTGTCAAGGTTGAAGATCTGCACCAAGTTATGATGTGACCTGCCATATAGGATTAGGTTGGTTAACACCCCTGTAGTGAAAGAACTCGTAGCTTGTAAACGCAAAACCTTTCTTGTGTGAGTATTGTCTGCATATTTTTGGTGTTTTCCTATGCAGTCATACTAAAACCATATTTGCGAAAATGAGTTGCTTTTGAGTTTTATTTGTATAGCTTCATGGTTATCTCGGTGTTATCTTTTGTTTATCTTCTGGGGTATCTCTGCCTTTGGGTAGGATTATGTAACTCATCTTTATGCTTTCCCTCTTCTCTATAAACCCCGGAAGACACCTTGAGAGCAAGGAAGCCGCAACAACCATTTGGAGGTCTATTATCGAAGAGAGCCTTATGGAAAACCTCTTTTAAGGGGGGTAGTAGATGATGACCCATGTCAAGATCAAAGAAGATGAAGACTTCAGTACCTCAGTACACCTACCATAAAGTTCAACCTGAAGGAAGGATCAACGAGTTTATCCGTACCAAAGCTTGACCTACAAAAAAAGGGAAAGACAGAAGAATGTTCAAACACTTAGAGAAGTTATCAGATTATCATCGCCAAGACCGAAGAATGACCAACCACTCAGAGATGCTATCAGATTACCATCAAAAGACCGAAGGGATTCTTCCAGGCCTTGAACAAGCTAGAGGCATTATCAACAATTGAAGTATCTCAAATCAAGACCCAAAGTGTCAGCCGTGATTCCACAAGTGTCTAAGAACAACTGTGTGGAAGATGAAGATGAAGCTAACCAAAACACATCTTCTTTAGTCAGCCTGAATCTCGGGGACGAGATTTCTTTTAAGGGGGGTAGATCTGTAACATCCCGATTCTCGGAATGTTTAAGAAAAAAAAGTTTTCTAAAAATCAGGGCGAGAAAATTTCATTTGTTTTATTTGTTAATAAATCTTAAATTGAGTTTTCACAAATTTGGTGGAGTTAATTTGATCTAATGTCAACTTAAATTATTTGTGTTTCATTCTTTTCTTCTAACTGGATTTAGTTTTGTTTGCACCATATTTAAGAATGCGTGTCTGCACTTTCTGGATTTTTCTCAGTTCGTTTGATATGTGTTCGAGCTTGTAATCCCCTTCTAGAGTTTCCTTTCCTAAAAGGAAATCATTTCATTTTCTCCTTGCCAAACTCTGGAAATAATTTCCTAGGTCCAATCCGTTTCTCTTTTACATCTAAAATTTTCCAACCGAATGGGGCAAGCCCACCTCATTCTTTTATTTCCATTTTCTTACCTATCTCTCCTGGGCTGCAGCCCAACTTCTCCTGCTCTTTATTTTTGCTGCTCGCCTTCTTCCTCATGGGCTGGCCAAACTGGCCCACCTCTCCCAACCAAGCAACCCCTATCCTTCCTCTGTGTACTCCAGCACCTACAGAAAAGATAAACGTACACAAAGAAAAACTGCCAAGCACTCACGCATGAAGCTACCTCCTGCCCTTCTCCTTTAATTCCATCCCTTTGACTCCTCCCTTGGCATATTTCTTTCCACTATCCCATCTCCCACCGAGGGAAACCTCCTCTCCTACCTCTTCTACGTTCATTCTCAACTTACAGAACATAAGAGAAAACCTACAGCCACCACACACCCCTCCTCCAATTCCTTCAACTCTCAGTCGTTTCGGATTTTGACTACATGTATAAGTGCGTCTTGATCTCCTCTTTCAATCCCACCACTTGTCCTGCCCTCTCCCTTCCTTCTCTACCCAAGATCTCTCCCTGAACTATGAAGCTCCATGGACACCTATGCTTGATCCCGGTGACTTGGACCATCACAACACAAACCCTCGCGCCAAAAGATCATCATCCATGCCATGAATCCATTCAGAGAAGAAAGAACACGATTCGTCAACCACACACGAAGAATTCTGCATGTCCGCGTACACTGTTCATCAAGTTCGTCGTACCGTTCCGTCAAACTCGGTGAGCCTGCATCAAATTCCTCTTGCACACCTTCTCAACATCACTCGTGTTATCTCCTAGACATCATAGTTCTTCATATTTTTGTCGTTGGGCGTGTCGATGCTATCTGTCGCCCCAACCAAATATTATAGGCATATTTCCATCATTTTTGTTCATCGTGTGATCTTGATCCCAATAGATGAAACGTTTTAAGTGGTTATAGGAACCCGTTTGTGGTTTAGATTTTACGTATATCATATTAGACGCTCGTATAGTTCAAATGGGAATTGCACTACGTGCATGTTTCTTACACTATTTATTTTTACTAGTGTGATGTATACCTAGGAGTCGTTCCTAATTATTTCATAATCGTAGGAGTAACATATGATTTACTAGAATTACTTTACTCTTGTTTAAATAGTTGTAGGTATTGTTTCGGCTTGATGATTTATGGTACAATGTATAGTTCTCTTTTATGCATGTGTGCTAATTTTGTGAATTAGTTCCATCTTTAGTATTTTGTACTATTATTCTAGATTTTCTGTGAGTTGCTAAATATTGTTGAACGTGTTGTTTCATGTGATATTTTTCTTTCGTGTGGCACGTATTCGTATGATATGCCTATGTACATGTTTTTTTGATTTATTACCATGTGTAGGTTTACGTAGGATTATCTTAGGCTTTCATGATTATAGAATATTTTATGTTTGATTTATTTTCATTTTTGTTTAGCATGAAAATATCGTACTTATGGTTTACCTATTCGTTATCATTCATGCCCCATGTTGTTTTGGTTTGAACTCGTGCCATGTGAATCATATAAGCTTATTTATTGTTTCTAATATATGTTATTGCATATTTCACTTTGTGCTATATGTCAAATGAGATGCCTTGATATTGGAAACGAGTACATTGTAGTTTATTGGGGGACAATATTAATGCTTAGTTTTTCCTCTGTATTGTAGATGATTGTTATGCAAGATTACATGGTTGATTGCCATACAACACTTGCTCAAAGTAGAATTCGTGTTTTGCTTGTATAACTACCTTGTGTTATATCGCTGCTAGTTTATACTTTATGTTTACACACATGGTTAGTCTTAGCTTAGATATACATTTTAGTAGATACATGTTGTTAGTAGTTTATTGATCTCATAATTATATAAGTAGGATTTATTTTACATGATTAAAATCATGACATCGTTTGGTGTGATTGTAACTAGATGCATAGTGTGTGTTACAAATCATGCCTAAGTTGTCCACTATGCATTTGCAAAGTGTAGGTTGTACAACATAGGAATGCATGCCATCTTATTACTCATTTTAGTATAATATATTGCTTGATATTGTTGATGGTATGACCTAGTTGTTTAATTTGCCTACATGCTTAGTATGATGTGTCAATGTGCTTGCATGTTATAAACAACAATTGTTGTGTGCTACTATCATGCTTCCGTGTTCATGCATGTCAACTAGCTAGTCTCATAGAGTTGTGTCATATTTCCATGTTTACTATTTATGATAGTCGGTATAAATTCAGTTTAGTGTTGCATTGTATTGTAATGGTGTCGTAGTGTGGTATCCCGTGTGATGACCATCTATCATTACATATCATATTAGTTTACCTTGTTATTGCATTGTTGTATGCCTAGTGTTTGATAAATTTTTTTACCTTTATATTGCATTAGGATATGCCTAGACATATTTCATACAAGTAATCTTTCATGTCTTATGATGTTGCGTACAATTGCTTAGTTTAGTTCTTCGTTACAGATGTTTAACTTCGTTACATCTTAGTCTTATGAGTGTTTTATTACTTCTTGCTATAAGTCATATACTTAGGACGAGTCATATGTATTGTGAGTACAGTTGTGCTTTGATCACACACTCGGTATATGCATCATCCTTTGTTATTGTAAGCATGTGGTGATAATATTATTGCTAGTGGTTATTGGTATTAGTTGTCCTTTATTATTGAGACCATGTAATAGTTTAGTATCTTCTCATGAGCACTTTTATGTTGAATGCTTGTGTTATTAGTAAATACATCTATATGATTCCATACTCACATACCTTGTGTGAGAGGTGTATTGTTAGTAAGTTGTTTAATTAGTTTCTACCATAGTATTGGTTTGTCTTTCATTATAGAAATGCTTGCACATAGTTCTTATGATTGATGTTTAGTCTTTGCTTATTGTTAACAATTATAAATATTTGGATTCATCCAAATATTTACTTGTGGATGATTATTAATCTTAAATCATATTATGTTTAGATAGTGTGCATCCATTTGTTCCATTTGTTCTATTGTTTCTTGTTAATTGTTCGACAAATGAATTGGTTTGCTATAATGAAGTTGATTCTATTATATTCTTGTTTTAAATCTAGATCCAACTCAATTCATGTTGTTGTATGATGTTTCATTGCTTACTAGTATGATTTCTCATGGTTGTTTGTTTGCTTTATGGAACTATTGCCTTTTGAATTATTATATAGTTGATGTATATGTTTGGTTGCTATCGGCCACTCTAAATATTTATCTGTGGTTAAACTTTACCTTTATCATGCTGTGATGTGATTGTGTAGTTAAAATGCATACCTAGGTTCCATTCCATGTGTGTTGTTGCCATTGTATTGGTTATACAGTAGTTTCCTATGTAGTTAGTCGTGATGTGTAGTGGGAACTACCTGTGGTCAATAGCATAAGTATCAGAACGTTAGTTTTGTTGGGAAGTCTCGATTATCCATCATCAACCTAAACCATGTCAATTCTTTGAGTCCTCTCTACTTACCTTGCAATCATGCTACCTCATTTTGGATCTCCATCTGATCAATATCTTGCTATCCATCAACTCTTAATTTGTTTTGGGCGTTATTTGGATTTAATTTTGCTTTGGTATTTATTTATTTTTCATTTGCTATCGCGACGAGTAGGGAGTGACGATGTTGGACATGGAGATAACAGGTTACTGAAGGACTCAACAACGAAGGCATGCCTCTTCTTTGATCATACTTATCCTATGTTTACAAAATTGCATTGTGTTTTATGGTTACTATATGCATGCTTTTCAGTCTCATAGCTAGCGTGTCCATTGACACATTACCTTGATTCTCTTGTCGCCTATTCATTTGACACCTGAGTAGAACTATATTATTTTGGTAGAGTAGAAATGCTTAGACATGCTTATCACCCTATAGGTCTTTTGTTGAATGACCTTTGAGTCATTGACACTTGAAATATTGCTAAGCTAGGTCGGTTGGCCTTGTTGTATTCCTCTATCCTATTCTACTCTGGGTGAAACTTACCATCTGAATACTGGTGCGGGCGACAGCTGAATCAAGGATTGAAGGAGCGATTGGCTGCCCTTCACGAGTTGGAGGGGGCAATCAGTCTTACGTGCCGCATGAGGCCTAATAAGTCTTGGATTTGAAGATTGTGATAACAGTACATCCACATGTTATATGGGCACTGGCTTGGTTAATTAGTTAGCTCACTCTTATTGTCGTCATTGCCGTACCGCAGATGGGATAGCTGCCTTGCGAGGAGTGTCCTCGGCACAAAAGGGGGCTCGGACTGTGAACTGCGGTTACTTCCGTGTTGAAACCTAGTGGGCTTGGCACAGTAAGTTTGGTCTAATGAAAGACCTCGTCACAATCTCCCTGCCGGTATACCAAATGGTGTACTACGCTAACGACAGCTAGTGGCAACAAGTCGGGATTGTGTCGTGTGGGTAAAGTGTACAACCTCTGCAGAGTGTAAAACTATTCGAATAGCCGTGTCCACGGTCATGGACGGCACATGAATCTTTCTTGACATAGGGGACCTGTCTTTCTTATTCCCTCTTACCCTATTCTTGGAACCTATGAAAGTGTGAGTTGATAGAGGATCCTCACTTTGATGAAAGTTATTGTGGAGACAAAACATGTTTTCATCTAAAAGTGCTATTATCCAACTGCTATATATTTTTCAAACAAAATTAGCTTTTATGCAAATGAGCCATATAGCCTTCCTTTGAAGCCACATGTAGCTGTTAGGACCTTCCCCGTGGGAGGCATGTTGAGTACGTAATGTACTCATGGCAATAATTTTGCTAACAACAGAGTTTCATGAAGACAAAGGTGATGACTACGACAACAATGGCGACCCATAGGAGTGAGGTCACGTGGACTACATCGACTGCCTGTGGCTGAGATGGAGTCGCTACGCATTGTACTTTCCGCTGTTTTCTGATTGTAAATGTCATGAGACAATTCGCTAGGTATGTCTTGTGACAAATATACTACTTGTAATACTTTTACGTATTGTGCAATGATATCATTTCGCTGTGTTGTCAACAATGATCCTGGGGTTGACAAATATACACAGGAGGGTCTGGAAGCTGATTCCGGGTTCTCACAGAAAGCTCTCCAGAAGATCCAGGAGGCCAAGAAGATTGTGGCGGGTAAGGCTTTTAACATGCAAAGCAAGTGTGCGGAGAGGAAGTACCTTTTACTAACCTGGATTCGGGGTTACCTAGGGGCTTTTGCGGATCTACCCCGCAGAGCGTCCGATGCTATGAAGTTCTTACGAGCCAGAGAAGGGAATTCCACGGAGAAGTTGTTCTGGTCGCAGTATGATGTGCCAGAACATCCGGTGCCCTTTGTCGATCAACTGAAGCAGTTGGTCGAGCTGCACAGGGTGGCCGAACTGGCCATGAAGGATTTAAAATCCGGCTGTGGCCAGCCGAAGCTATACCCAGCAGTTATTTTGGCCTCATGAAGCGGGTGGTGGAAGCCTGTCCGCAGCTAGACATCGTCAAGCGATCAGTCTGCATTGAAGGTGCCCGCATGGCCTTCGCCCGTTGCAAGATGTGGTGGGCGAAGATGGACGCCGTCGAGGTGGCCAGGGGACCGCCAAAGGGCAAGGAGCACTGCACACCCGAGAAATATTTTGCGGATGTTCTAAAAGGGTCTCGACTTGTAGCGGCGCATTGCGGGCAGGACATTATTTTCGAATGAATACATTCATTTTTTGTCTTTCCTTGTATGAAAACAGAGCCAGTTTGTAATATAATGTTTGTTATGTTTTAATTGTTTCCTCCTGTGCGGCCGTGTTATATGGAATCTGAGGGTTAGCCTGTCGTCTGCTTCTGCCCTCACGTAGGTAGTACGGAGGTGTTCGGGATGGAATCTAAACAATCTTTATCCAATTACATGGCCCTTGAAGGAGTTGTTTAGCGCAACGAACTAGGCAATCAGACTATGCGGCTTAAACGCCCTCACTTAGCCATAGGAGTTTTATAATAAAACATGGGTGCAGCCCCTGGTATACGAAACCAGAGTGCTGTCAGTGTCTAATCGGGAAGTACCAATCCTTCGCGTAATGCGGGAAAAAATCTCTAGTGATTTTAAACCTCTCGAACAGCTGACCGGCTCTCGCCACATCATGACAGTCAGTTTTCAGCTTTCTCTACTGAGGTGCTTATCCGGGTAAACTAGGGCACAATCGCAGTAGTTCTCCCTTTACTACCCTAGCCGATGTAGCGGAACGTAGGGTAGCAAGCACAAGAGTCGGGCAACCCAACTACTGACCAAAGACATGATTCGGAGCCAATGCATATACTGCTAAATTCGGGGTGCCGAACTTATCTATAAGAAGTGTTCAGACTTCGTTGCCGTATTATGGTGCGGTGAGGAGCCCCTGGCAAATATGAAACGTACCAAAGTGTACGGGTGCTAGAATATAAGAAATTAATGGAAAAGGAAAACATAAAAAGAGCAGAGGTAATATCTGTGGCCCTTGAGCCTGGGCCATGAACTGTCTCCATTATAATTGGATTGATGTGTTAAAGCGCATCGATACAAATAGTGCGATAAACAGCCGGCTATTTAACATGCCGCCAGCGAAGCTGCGTGTGAGTCCCGAAAACAGGTAGAGCAAATGTTAGATTGACCTCTAGGGCTTCTCCTGTACGCCTGTGCTTCGTGACGTTTTGGTGTACTTATCCTTGGACCGGACCAGCAATCAGGCCCTCGAAGGAGGCATCTGTAAAACCTGAGAAGGGAAGAGGAAATAGTGAGGGTGTATGTGAGTCCGGGATCGGTCTAACCGAACTATGGATCACAAGCTAGTTGTGCCTCCGTCAGTGCCCATGGAATTTTGAGTGTGTGATTATGTACGCGTTGTACGAATGCCACTAGCTCATCGGGACTAGGACGAAGGCCAAATTGCTAATCGAGCTCTTGACGAGCTGAGCTATCCTATTGTAGTGTAGTCCGGACCCTGTTGATGATGTCCAAGGGCTTGGCAGCCGGATTATGGTTCTGCTTGAGAAGACCGCTTTGTACCTCTGCTGCCAGTGCGGTTGTGTGCTCCTCCGTACGGAGGGAGCGTTCATTGTTTCCATTCACTGTTATGACGCCGCGTGGACCGGGCATCTTGAGCTTGAGATAAGCATAGTGTGGTACCGCGTTGAACCTTGCAAACGTGGTTCGTCCGAGCAGTGCGTGGCAGCCGCCGTAGAAGGGGACAAAATCGAAGAGTAGCTCTTCACTTCGGAAGTTGTCCGGGGAACCGAAGACTACTTCCAGCATGATTGAGCCCGTACAATAGGCCTCTACGCCTGGTATGACTCCTTTAAAGGTAGTCTTTGTGGGTTTGATTCGTGAGGGATTAATACCCATCTTGCGCGCTGTATCCTGATAGAGCAGGTTGAGGCTACTGCCTCCGTCCATTAGGACTCGTGTTAGGTTAAATCCTTTGATGATTAGGTCTAGAACCAGTGCGGCCGAACCGCCATGGCGGATACTAGTTGGATGATCTCGACGATCGAAGGTGATTGGAAATGACGACCACGGGTTGAATTTTGGGGCGACTGGCTCTACCGCGTAGACGTCGCTGAGTGCGCGCTTGCGCTCCCTTTTGGGGATGTGTATAGCATAAATCATGTTCACTGTTTTGACTTGCGGGGGGGATTTCTTCTACCCCCCAGTGCTCGGCTTCCGGGGCTCTTCGTCATCGTCCTCACTTTGTGATCCCTTTTCCTTGTTCTCGGCATTTAACTTGCCGGCCTGTTTAAAAACTCAACAATCTCTGTTGGTATGGTTGGCTTGTTTGTCTGGGGTGCCATGTATCTGGTACAGACGGTCGAGTATGTGGTCCAAGCTAGATGGTCCCTCGCTGTTCCTTTTGTAGGGCTGCTTCCGCTGACCGGACTTGGAGCCCTTGAATCCGACGTTAACTGTAGTGTCATCGGTGTTATCATCGTTGCTTCGACGTTTGTGTCTATTGCGCCGGAGCTTGCCGATGCTGTTTTTGGCCTCAGAGGGGCCTGCCTCGCTGACTGTGTTTTTGCTACGAGCCAGCCAGCTATCCTCACCCGCACAAAAGTAGGTCATGAGTGCCGTGAGGGCTGCCATGGATTTCGGCTTTTCTTGGCCGAGGTGGCGGGCGAGCCATTCTTCATGGATGCTGTGTTTGAAGGCCGCTAGGGCTTCGGCATTTGGACAGTCAACGATCTGGTTCTTTTTGGTTAGGAACCTAGTCCAGAATTTTCTGGTTGATTCTCCAGGTTGTTAAACTATGTGACTTAAGTCATCGGCGTCTGGTGGCCGGACGTAAGTGCCTTGGAAGTTGTCAAGAAAAGCTTCTTCCAAGTCCTCCCGGCTGCCGATGGAATTTTCAGGAAGGCTATTTAACCAGTGTCTAGCTGGCCCTTCTGGTTTTAGTGGGAGGTATTTGATGGCGCGGAGATCGTCTCCTCGGGCCATATGGATGTGGAGAATAAAATCATCGATCCATACTGCGGGTTCGGTTGTTCCGTCGTATGATTCAATGTTAATGGCTTGAACCCCTCGGGGAATTCATGATCAAGTACTTCATTTGTGAAGCAGAGAGGGTGTGTGGTGCCTCTCTATCGGGCAGCATCGCGGCGCACCTCCGATGAAGTCCGCCTGTGGTTATTGGCCCGGGCGTGACTAGGTTTGTCACGTCCGAATAGGTAGCCCTCGTCGCGAGTTGAAAGGCGTCCTCGCGATCCGTAGATTGATCTAGTGTGTCCTGCTCTACTGTCCTGGTCCTGCCGAAGGTCGTATGTATAGTCCCGAGCTATTTTGTCTCTGTTTTTACGAGGCGGTGGGGCGGGCTGGTGTTCGTCATGAGTTGCCGTTTTATCTCGACCACGAGGTGGTTGGTCCGCATTGCGCGAGGGCGGTATGGGCTCCGGTGCCTCCTCATCGAACTGAGGTAGCAGTCTGCGTTTTGGATAACTCTTGGCTAGATGCTTGGGGCCGTATTCTTGGGCTGCCAGGACGTCAGTCCATCTGTCAATGAGTAGGTCTTGATCAGCTTGAAGTTGCTGCTAATTTTTCTTCAGGCTTCTTGCAGTAGCTATTAGCCGGCGCTTGAAGCGCTCCTGCTCGAGGGGTGCCTCAGGCACGATGAAATCCTCGTTGCCGATGCTCTCCTCCTCGGAGGGTGGACAGTAACTATCGTCATCCGGGTCGTTAGGCGTGGCCTGTTTATCAGGGTTGACTTGCCCGTTGTCTTGTTCCTCCTATTCGGATGGTGTTCCAACGGGGTCTTCATTGTTTTCGGCGTCGTCTGGAGTACTATTTTCTCTGGTGCCAGTGTTGCTGTCTTTTGAGCGACGTGACTTAGAATGGCGTTTAGGCCGCCGGCGCTTGGATTGTGTCTCATGAGGTTTATTCTCAACTGGATGTTCTTTGTCATCGTCATCAGTTTTTTTAGATGTATCAACCATGTACACATCATATGAGGAAGTGGCCGTCCATCGCCCAGTAAATGGCGGGTTTTGACCCTGCTCCTCATCGTCATCGTCGTCCATGTCGTCGATGTCTTCGAAGCTGTAATCAAGCGTGTCGGTTAAGTCCTCGACAGTGGCTATGAAGTGGGTGGCGGGTGGGAAGCAAAATTCTCCGTCGTTGGCCCCTAGTTCGAACCGGACATAGTTCATCTGTGAGTCCCTCGCTAAGGGCAGGTTTTTTAATGAGTTTAGCACGTCGCCCAGGGGCGAGTGTTGGAAGATGTCTGTGGCGCCGAATTTGAAAATCGATAACCAATCCAGCTAGGTGTATGCATGCGTACGTGGTTCGGAACTTATAGTCGGAGACGAGTCCAGAGTTCCATTGACACAAATATTGGAAGGTGTCGAGTCTGTGTGCGGCTCCAGCGCCGTGGACTCTGTGTCCTAGGATGGCACAATCTGCTCCGGATTTAAGGCCATTGCAGCAATAGGAACCATCTCCTGGATGTGATCCGGTGACAGATTTAAATCATCTTCATCGGAGCGAGGGCAGCGATCGACGAGGTCTCAAATCCATCGAAGATCAAGTCTCCACGGATGTCCGCGATGTAATTCAAGCTTCCGAATCTGACCTGATGGCCAGGGGCGTAGGTGTCGATCTGCTCCAGATGGCAAAACGAGTTGGCCCGCAGTACGAAGCCGCCGAATACGCAGATCTGTCCAGGGAGGAAGGTTTCTCCCTGGACAGCGTCACTATCGACGATTGAAGGGGCCGTCGAACCTATCGTCGACGGCACAATGGAACTCTCAGTGAAAGCACCAATGTCTATGTCAAAACCGGCGGATCTCGGGTAGGGGGTCTCGAACTGTGCGTCTAAGGTTGATGCTTATAGGAGACTGCGGACACGATGTTTACCCAGGTTCGCCCTCTCTATGGAGGTAATACCTGATAAC
This sequence comes from Secale cereale, assembly GCA_902687465.1. Lineage (NCBI taxonomy): Eukaryota > Viridiplantae > Streptophyta > Magnoliopsida > Poales > Poaceae > Secale > Secale cereale. The sequence continues at coordinate 281,215,105 of LR738709.1, read as the reverse complement.
CCACAAGTGTAGGGGATCGCAACAATTTTTGAGGGTAAAGTATTCAACCCAAATTTATTGATTCGACACAAGGGGAGCCAAAGAATACTCTTAAGTATTAGCAGCTGAGTTGTCAATTCAACCACACCTGGAAACTTAGAGCAACTCTAGCAGACACCGCATCCCACCGGCCCGCAAAACGTGTTTGGAGTTCGCGCAAAATTGCTTTTGCGGGCTGGCACAGATGCAGACCCCGCATAATGGACCCGTAAAAAAGCATATTCGCGGAATATGCTTTTTTACGGGCCAGCTTCTGTGGGTTCTGATCTGGCGCAGCTCCTCCCGGCCCGAAAAACTTAGAGTTGCAACTTAAATTGATCTAGCATAATGTTATTCTTTGCTTTTGCAACAACATTAGATACAAAAGATATCACCAAATCTTGGCTAGAATAGCAAAACCAAAGAAAACAAGAACCACAAGTATGCATTCAGAATATTTCCAACTTCCATAACTGCTCCCACTAGTTGAAGCAATATCTTCTCCATGCACTCATTGTTGATCTGCAGATTCTTGATCTTGCTTTCATCATTCTTCATTTTTGGTTTCAAAGATGTAGACGTTGCTTCCCCACTAGTTGCACATGCCGCCGCATCATTGCCTTCGATTGTACTAAGGAGTGCAGTAACATCTAATAAGTTTCTTTCTATCAACAAATCAATGTATTGGCCTTCCCAATACCAAAATGAGCATCCATCATCCTACACAAAACATCAAGCTCGAAGTGAGCTACCGCAATTGAACTAAAGAATGAGCTATGAAACGAGCTACCGCAAGTGCACGTACCCCGTCGTTTTCGCATTTGTAGAACACCCATCCGGGGTGCTTCGGCGTGCCCGAAGTGAGTCGCAGCACTTGCCGCGGGCAGTCATCGCACTCTATGAGCGGCATCGGTAGGCCACAAAGACGCTACGCGAGCACCGAGCCCGGTGGACGGCCGGACGAGTCCATGCCCGCAAACCTTCGGCGGCGGCGGGCGGACGAATCAGTGCCTGCATGCGGCGATGCGCCCTTGCCTGCGCTGCGGGAGAGGCTCCCCGACCACTCCATCGCCCTGGGCAGCAACCGGCGGCGGCTGGAAAAGGCAAATCCGGCGGCCCGCAATGAAGTGCTGCAGATCTAAAAATTCGGCGGCCCGCCGACGCAGGGGGGAAGGGAGGGGAGGCCTCGTGCGCTTGGCGGCCTTTCGGCGTGCTCCTGCCGGCTACTGTCGCCGGAATCTTGGGCGGCAGCCAACGGCGGCGCACGGGGGGAGAGGAGAGGTGGTTGGTGGGAGAAAGTGCGGGCTGAAATGTCCCCCCACCAACCGCTTCCGCTTATATGCAGGGCACCGCAGCCGCGAGGCCGAATCCTGCGTTTTCCCGGGTTGGGGGTCGGGATTTTGCCGCGCCCCCTAAAATATTTTGCGGACCGGGGCGGGATGCGGGGTCTGATCGGGCTGGATTTTCCGCCTCGACCTGCATTTTGGTGGTTATTTTGCGGATCGGGGCGGGATGTGGGGTCTGCTAGAGTTGCTCTTAGTATCTGCAGCAAGGTAGTTTAGTAGCAAAGTAATATGGTAATAGTGGTAACAGCAATAAAAGTAACGGTAGTGTTTTTGTAAATAGTAGCAGCGAAAAAGTAAATAAGCAACAAGCAATAAGTGAAAAGCTCATAGGCATTGGATCGGTGATGGGGAATTATGTCGGATGCAATTCATCATGTAAAAGTTATAACCTAGGGTGACACAGAACTAGCTCCAGTTCATCAATGTAATGTAGGCATGTATTCCGAACATAGTCATACGTGCTTATGGAAAAGAACTTGCATGACATCTTTTGTCCTACCCTCCCGTGGCAGCGGGGTCCTAGTGGAAACTAAGGGATATTATGGCCTCCTTTTAATAGAGTACCGGACCAAAGCATTAACACATATTGAATACATGAACTCCTTAAGCTACGGTCATCACCGGGAGTGGTCCCGATTATTGTCAGTTCGAGGTTGTCGGATCATAACACATAGTAGGTGACTATAGACTTGCAAGATAGGATCAAGAACACACATATATTCATGAAAACATAATAGGTTCAGAGCTGAAATCTTGGCACTCGGGCCCTAGTGACAAGCATTAAGCATGGCAAAGTCATAGCAACATCAATCTTAGAACATAGTGGATACTAGGGATCAAACCCTAACAAAACTAACTCGATTACATGGTAAATCTCATCCAACCCATCACCGTCCAGCAAGCCTACGATGGAATTACTCACGCACTGCGGTGAGCATCATGGAATTGGTGATGGAGGAAGGTTGATGATGACGATAGCGACGATCTCCACTCTCCGGAGCCCCGAACGGACTCCAGATCAGCCCTCCGAAGAGAGATTAGGGCTTGGCGGCGGCTCCGTATCGTAAAACCCGATAATTCTTCCTCACTGATTTTTTTCTCCCCGAAAGTGAATATATGGAGTCCGGGGTACGTCGATGGAGCAACAGGGGGCCCAAAAGGCACGGGGCGCGCCCAGGGGGAGGGGGCGCGCCCCCCACCCTCGTGGACAGGGTGTGGGCCCCCTGTCGTAGATCTTTCCGCAGGTATTTTTTATATTTCCAAAACAATTCTCCATGGATTTTCATGTCATTCCGAGAAAATTTTATTTCTGCACAAAAACAACACCATGGCAATTCTGCTGAAAACAGCGTCAGTCCGGGTTAGTTCCATTCAAATCATGCAAGTTAGAGTCCAAAACAAGGAGATAAGTGTTTGCAAAAGTAGATGCGTTGGAGACGTATTAACTCCCCCCAAGCTTAAACCTTTGCTTGTCCTCAAGCAATTCAGTTGATAAACTGAAAGTGATAGAGAAAAACTTTGAAAAACTCTATTTGCTCATGTTGTTGTAAATATGTAAAGCCAGCATTCAAGTTTTCAGCAAAGATCATGAAATAACCACATTCACAATAACTTTCAGGTCTCATGTCTACTCATATCAATGGCATAATCAACTAGCGAGCAATAATAATAAACCTCGGATGACAACGCTTTCTCAAAACAATCATGATATGATATAACAAGATGGTATCTCGCTAGCCCTTTCTCAGACCGCAAAACATAAATGCAGAGCACCTTTAAAGATCAAGGACTGACTAGACATTGTAATTCATGGTAAAAGAGATCCAATCCTGATCATATTGAATGCAAATTAATAGTAATACATGCAAATGACAGAGGTGCTCTCCAACTGGTGCTCTTTAATAAGAGGATGATGACTCGGCATAGAAGTAAATAGATAGGCCCTTCGCAGAGGGAAGCAGGGATTTGTAGAGGTGCCAGAGCTCGATTTTTAAATAGAGATGAATAACATTTTGAGCGGTATACTCTCATTGTCAACATAGCAACCAAGAATCTCGATATCTTCCATGCTACGCACATTATACGCGGTTCCCAAACAGAATGGTAAAGTTTTTACTCCCCAAACCACCAACAAGCACACTCCATGGCTAACCCGAAACAATGGGCACCGTCCAAACCAGCAACAGCCCTGGGGAGTTTTGTTTAATTATTATGATTTTGATCATGGGACTGGGCATCCCGGTTACCAGCCATTTTCTCATGAATGATGAGCGGAGTCCACTCATCGTGAGAATAACCCACCTAGCATGGAAGATATAGACAGCCCTAGTTGATACATGAGTTGTTCGAGCATACAAAACAGAATTTCATTTGAAGGTTTATAGTTTGGCACATACAAATTTGCTTGGAACGGCAGGTAAATACCGCATATAGGAAGTTATGGTGAACTCATATGGAATAACTTTGGGGTTTATGGAAGTGGATGCACAAGCAGTATTCCCGCTTAGTACAGGTCAAGGCTAGAAAGAGACTGGGAAGCGACCAGCTAGAGAGTGACAACAGTCATGAACATGTATTAAAATTAATCAATAGTGAATGCAAGCATGAGTAGGATATAAATCACCATGAACATAAATATCGTGGAGGCTATGTTGATTTTGTTTCAACTACATGCGTGAACACGTGCCAAGTCAGACCACTTGAATTGTTCAAAGGAGGATTCCACCCTATCATACCACATCACAACCATTTTAATATCATGTTGTCACGCAAGATAGACCATTATAAACTCCTAGCTAATTAAGCATGGCATAAGCAACTATGATCTCTAATTGTCATTGCAAGCATGTTTCATTCATAACAAGCTGAATCAGGAACGATGAACTATCATATTTACAAAAACAAGAGAGGTCGAGTTCATACCAGCTTTTCTCATCTCAATCAATTCATCATAAATCATCCTTATTGCTTTTCACTCGCACGACTGAACGGTGTGGATAATAATAATAATAGTGCACGTGCATTGGACTAAGCTAAATCTGCAAGCATTTAATACAAGAGAGAAGACAAGGTAATATGGCTCAAGGTTAAATTGACAATAAAGCATATGAGAGCCACTAAGCATTTTCAATCATGGTCTTCTACTCTTGACCCCCAAAGAAAAGAATAGAAACTATTTACACGGGAAAGCTCCCAACAAGCAAAAGAAGAGCGACAAATCTTTTTGGGTTTCCTTTTAATTACTACTACAACAGGCAAGGAAAGTAAACTAGCTAAAAGCTACAACTAATACTTTTTTTTGTTTTTCTTATGGTTTTTCTAGCACACAAGAAAAAGACTAAGAAAAAGAAATGAAACTAAGCATGGATAGTACAATGAAAGAGTGTGAGCACCGAAAACTAGAATAAATGTGTGAACATGAATATAATGTCGGTGAGAAACACGTACTCCCCAAGCTTAGGCTTTTGGCCTAAGTTGGTCTATGGCCAATATTGGCCTCACGGATATCCAAAGTTGTAGTTGGGGTTATACTGGGATGCAGCAGCTACTGCCTCCTGAGCTGCACCTTGGAGACGGGTTGCCTCCATCGTCTCCTGATACTCATTTGCCTCCTCCCTGGTTATAGCATATCTCCTTTTTTCCTAAAAGTCAAACAAGGTAGGAGCAGGAAGAGCAATATGGACGGCGTGACGCCTGTTAAAGATTAGTCGATATTTGAGGGATTGTTCATCCCTCTCTTTAAACCGGTGACTAACCATAGCATTAAAATCAACATGAGCAGGTGGTAATAATTCATCATTTTCATGTATAGGCACACCAAGACGACGGGATATGCGAGTGGCATAAATCCCACCAAATAAATCTCCATATAAACCATTATGATGTAGCCTACGTGCAACAATGGCTCCCAAGTTATATTGTCTATCACCTAATACAACACTTTTGAGAACACTAAGATCCGGGACACACATGTGGTAAGCCTCATCTTTACCGTTTATGCATCTACCAATAAACAGAGCCAAGTAATGAATAGCAGGAAAATGAATGCTCCCTATGGTAGCTTGTGTGATTTCTCTAGATTCCCCCAAGTGATACTAGGAAGGAAGTCTTTATATTCAGATTTGCGAGGATCACCCATACTTCCCCACTGCGGGAGCTTACAAGCATCATTAAAATCTCCTAAGTCCATGGTGTAAGATTTATCATAAAGATCAAACAAGACAGTGTGAGAATTACGTGAAGATGAAAATTTAAGCCTTCTCACAAAGGTATCAGTTAAGTAACAGTACTGAGGGTACTTATCTTGCATGAAGCCCTCGAGGTCAGCATTACACACATATGCATCAAATTCCTCCTTAATGCCTACCCGAACCATAAATTCCTCCAACGGCCATTCACAAGGCCGCACTTTAGCTTCCCTCGGTAGTTCATCATCCGGCTCATGCATCGCGAGCCTTGGTTCTTGCTTCCTTGAGGAACCACCTTGGATGATTTCCCTATGCATTTTTCTGAAATTTTCTGAAATTTTTAGTAACTCAAAATAAAAGTTAACCAAACTTAACAAGATTGATAGCAACAACACCTACAAGTGCCTAGAGACCATATCATACATTAAAACTACTTGGGACCAAAGAAATTTGACATGCAAGCTCAAGAACAAGGTCACCACAGCAGCAAAAATTTGCAATAAATAAAGCACTAGAACAAAAACTAATTGGACTAATGGAGGAGTCACATACCAAGGAACAATCTACCCAAACAGTTTTGTGAATGGAGCTTTGAGCAAGGAGATCGAAAATGGCAGCAAGATGAGCTAGAACTCATGCTTGAGCTGGATAGTGATTTTTTGGGAAGAAGAAGGAGTGTGTGGGTGTAGGAATAAGTGGAGGGGGGCCATGTGGGGCCCACGAGGCAGGGGCACGCCCTGTGAGGGTGGGCGCGCCCTGGACCCTCGTGGCGAGGTGCTGGCTCCCCTCGCTGTGTTTTCTGTGCCAAATATTCTCAAATATTCTAGAAAAAATCATATTTCATTTTCAGGGCATTTGGAGAACTTTTATTTTTGGGATATTTTTTTTATTGCACGGATAAGTCTGGAAACAGACAGAAAATACTATTTTTTCTTTATTTAATCTAATTAACAGAAAGTAAAAGGAGGGTACAGAAGGTTGTGCTATCTAGATTCACCCATCTCATGCTCATCAAAAGGAATCCATTAACAAGGTTGATCAGGTCTTGTTAATAAACTCTTTCTGAATAACACGAAACCGGAGAATTTTCGAATAACACTAGGTTACCTCAATGGGGATATGTATGTCCCCAACAATAAGAATATCATATGTCTTCTTGATAGTAGGAAGAGGAAATTCAAAACCTCGAATAGTAATAGTTGAAATTTTGCCAATATAATTGATACTGTGGACCTGAGGTTGTTTCCACGGAAAGTGTACCGTATGCTCATTACCATTGACATGAAAAGTGACATTGCCTTTGTTGCAATCAATAACAGCCCCTGCAGTATTCAAAAATGTTCTACCAAGGATAATAGACATACTATCGTCCTCGGGAATATCAAGTATAACAAAGTCCGTTAGAATAGTAACATTTGCAACCACAACAGGCACATCCTCACAGATACCGACAGGTATAGCAGTTGATTTATCGACCATTTGCAAAGATATTTCAGTAGGTGTCAACTTACTCAAGTCAAGTCTACGATATAAAGAGAGAGGCATAACACTAACGCCGGATCCAAGATCACATAAAGCAGTTTAACATAGTTTCCATTAATGGAGCAAGGTATAGTAGGTACTCCTGGATCTCCTAGTTTCTTAGGTATTCCACCCTTAAAAGTGTAATTGGCAAGCATGGTGGAAATTTCTACTTCGGGTATCTTTCTTTTGTTGGTAATAATATCTTTAATGTACTTAGCATAAGGATTTGTTTTAAGCATATGAGTCAAACGCATACGCAAAAAGATAGGTCTAATCATTTCAGCAAAGCGCTCAAAATCCTCATCATCCTTTTTCTTGGATGGTTTATGAGGAAAAGGCATGGGCTTCTGAACCCATGGTTCTCTTTCCTTACCGTGCTTCCTAGCAACAAAGTCTCTCTTATCATAACGTTGATTCTTTGATTGTGGGTTATCAAGATCAAGAGCAGGTTCATTCTCTACATCATTATCATTGCTAGGTTGAGCATCATCATGAACATTCTCACTAGGTTCATGTTCATTACCAGATTGTGTCTCACCATCAGAGACAGATTTATCATTGGGATTCTCAGGTGTGTCAGCTACAGGTTCACTAGAAGCATGCAAAGTCCTATCATTTTTATTTTTATTTTTCTTCTTCTTAGAAGGACTAGGTGCATCTAAATTAGCTCTCTGAGAATCTTGCTCAATTCTCTTAGAGTGGCCCTCCGGATACAGAGGTTCCTGGGTCATTTTACCACCTCTAGTTGCAACTCTAATAGCATAATCATTATTCTTACTATTTAATTCCTTGAGAAAATCATTATGAGCCTTAAGTACTTGTTCTACTTGAGTGGTAACCATAGAAGCATGTTTACTAATGAGTTTCAATTCAACTTTAACTCTGGACATATAATCACTCAAGCGTTCAATCATATAAGCATTGCATTGCAATTGTCTACCAACATAAGCATTGAAGTTTTCTTGCTTCACAATAAAATTGTCAAACTCATCTAAGCATTGGCTAGCAGACTTATAACGAGGAATATCACCTTCATCAAATCTATAAATAGAATTTACCGTTACTACCTATGTCGGGTTATCAATACCATGTATTTCTTCAATAGGTGGTAAATTCTTAACATCTTCAGCTTTAACACCTTTTTCTTTCATAGATTTCTTCGCCTCTTGCATATCTTCTAGACTGAGAAATAGAACACCCCTTTTCTTCGGAGTTGGCTTAGGGGCTGGTTCAGGAAGTGTCCAATTATTTTCATTGACCAACATATTATTCAATAGTAATTCAGCTTGATCAAGTGTTCTTTCCCTGAAAACACAACCAGCACAACTGTCCAGGTGGTCTCTGGAAGCATCGGTTAGTCCATTATAAAAGACATCAAGTATATCATTCCTCTGAAGAGGATGATCAGGCAAAGCATTAAGTAATTGGAGAAGCCTCCCCCAAGCTTCTGGGAGACTCTCTTCTTCAATTTGCACAAAGTTATATATTTCCCGTAAGGCAACTTGTTTCTTATGAGCGGGAATATATTTAGCAGAAAAGTAATGCATCATATCCTAGGGACTACGCACACAACCAGGATCAAGAGAATTAAACCAAGTCTTAGGATCACCCTTTAATGAGAACGGAAATAGCTTAAGGATATAATAATAACGAATTTTTTCATCGTTGGTAAACAGGGTGGCTATATCATTCAACTTAGTAAGATGTGCCACAACAGTTTCATATTCATAGCCATGGAAAGGATCAGATTCAACCAAAGTAATTAACTCGGGATCAACAGAGAAATCATAATCCTTATCAGTAACAAAGATAGGTGAAGTAGCAAAAGCAGGGTCATGTTTCATTCTAGCATTCAAAGACTTTTCTTACAGCTTAGCTAATAATTTCTTAAGATCATATCTATCATTGCAAGCAAGAAATTCTCTAGTAGTTTCTTCATCCATAACATAACCCTCAGGAACAACAGGCAATTCATATCTAGGGGGAGAAGCGTCATCATCACTTTCGTAAATATTATCAGTTTCAATATTTACCTTCTCCCTAACCTTAGCAATTTGTTCATCTAGAAATTCACCTGGTGGCACATTATTATCAAGTATGGAAGTAGTTTCCTCATACATAGCAGAAGTGGCATCATCAAGAACATACGACATATCAGATTCAATAGCAGGAGTAGGTGTCGCAAATTTACTCATAACAAAAGGAGAATCAAGTGCAGAGCTAGATGGCAGTTCCTTACCTCCCCTCGTAGTTGAGGGAAAGATCTTGGTTTTTGAGTCCTTCAAATTATTCATAGTGATCAACAGATATAAATCCCAAGTGACTTAAAGAATAGAGCTATGCTCCCCGGCAACGGCACCAGAAAATAGTCTTGATAACCCACAAGTGTAGGGGGTCGCAACAGTTTTCGAGGGTAAAGTATTCAACCCAAATTTATTGATTCGACACAAGGGGAGCCAAAGAATACTCTTAAGTATTAGCAGCTGAGTTGTCAATTCAACCACACCTGGAAACTTAGTATGTGCAGCAAGGTAGTTTAGTAGCAAAGTAATATGGTAATAGTGGTAACAGCAATAAAAGTAACCACAGTGTTTTTGTAGTTTTTGTAAATAGTAGCAGCGGAAAAGTAAATAAGCAACAAGGAATATGTGAAAAGGTCGTAGGCATTGGATCGGTGATGGGGAATTATGTCGGATGCAATTCATCACGTATAAGTTATAACCTAGGGTGACGCAGAACTAGCTCTAGTTCATCAATGTAATGTAGGCATGTATTCCGAATATAGTCATACGTGCTTATGGAAAAGAACTTGCATGACATCTTTTGTCCTACCCTCCCGTGGCAGTGGGGTACAAGTGGAAACTAAGGGATATTAAGGCCTCATTTTAATAGAGTACCGGACCAAAGCATTAACACATAGTGAATACATGAACTCCTCAAACTACGGTCATCACCGGGAGTGGTCCCGATTATTGTCACTTCGGGGTTGTCGGATCATAACACATAGTAGGTGACTATAGACTTGCAAGATAGGATCAAGAACACACATATATTCACGAAAACATAATAGGTTCATATCTGAAATCATGGCACTCGGGCCCTAGTGACAAGCAATAAGCATGGAAAAGTCATAGCAACATCAATCTTAGAACATAGTGGATACTAGGGATCAAACCCTAACAAAACTAACTCATTTACATGGTAAATCTCATCCAACCCATCACCGTCCAGCAAGCCTACGATGGAATTACTCACGCACGGCGGTGAGCATCATGGAATTGGTGATGGAGGAAGGTTGATGATGACGATGGCGACGATCTCCACTCTCCGGAGCCCCGAACGGACTCCAGATCAGCCCTCCCGAGAGAGATTAGGGCTTGGCAGCGGCTACGTATCGTAAAACCCGATAGTTCTTCCTCATTGATTTTTTTCTCCCCAAAAGTGAATATATAGAGTCCGGGGGTATGACTGTGGAGCAACACGGGGCCCACGAGTTAGGGGGTCGCTCCCAGGGGGAGGGGGCGCGCCCCCACCCTCGTGGACAGGGTGTGGGGCCCTGAGATAGATCTTTCCACATATATTTTTTATATTTTCCAAAACAATTCTCCGTGGATTTTCATGTCATTCCGAGAACTTTTTATTTTTGCACAAAAATAACACCATGGCAATTCTGCTGAAAACAGCGTCAGTCCGGGTTAGTTACATTCAAATAATGCAAGTTAGAGTCCAAAACAAGGGCAAAATTGTTTGGAAAAGTAGATACGTTGGAGACGTATCAATACCCTACTTCCTGCTTGATTGATCTTGATGAATATGAGTATTACAATAGTTGATCTACCACGAGATCGTAATGGATAAACCCTAGGAGCCTAGCATGTATGACTATGGTAATGAGTATATCCTTTCCGAACTACACCCTCCGGTTTATATAGACTCCGGGGGGATCTATGGTTACATAGAGTCGGTTACATAAGAAGGAATCTTCATAGTTGGTCGCCAAGCTTGCCTCCCACACCAAGGAGAGTCCAATCCAGACACGGGTGCAGTCTTTGGCCTTCATGTCTTCATAGCTCGCCAGTCCGGCCCATGGATAACAGGCCGGATGCCCGAGGACCCCTTAGTCCAGGACTCCCTCAGCGACCACTTGAGAGGAAGAGGAGGAGTGAACAACATCTCTTATCCTCTTTTTGGAAGCTTCAAATTTGAGCTTAGTTGCCTCTTGCTTGAGTGTCATATTGTAGAATTTATCAAATTCATTTGCTCGAACAGAGTGAGTGCAAGTTGGAGTTCATCTTTTAGACCACCTCCGAAATGGTAGATTTTTCTCTTGGCATCGGGAATGTCTTGCTTCGCATAACGGGCAAGATTCTGGAACTTGACATTGTACTGGTAGATAGACATGGTGCCTTGCTTGAGGTTGTGAAACTGCTCACGCATGCCCTCAATGACATGGGTAGGGATGTGGTGCGCACGGAAATCACGAAAAAAGTCAGTCCAAGAGATCTCACGACCCGCTCTAGAGTCTTTGTATTGTTGCCACCAATCTGCAGCTTGGTGTTTGAGTCAGAAAGCGGAAACTTGACATAATCCTCAGGTCTGACATTACTGCACTCGAAATGCTTGTTGATATCAGTGAGCCAATCTTCAGCATCGAGCGGATCAACACAGTAGCTGATAGACTTGGGTTGATTGGCAAGGAATTGGTAGAAAGTCGCAAAGTGAGGTTGATTGAACATATTTCCTTGGCCTTGGTTCCCCTGATTGCCTTGATTCCCTTGATTTGCTTGGAAATTCCGCAACATTTGCATGAGCATCTGAGTGTTTGCATTGGTTGCTTGCATAATCTCTCTCCATGCCTCAGCCAGAGGAGGAGGGGAAGGTGAACGCTCTTCTTCACCCTCTGGGTTCTGGCTCATAACTTTTTTAGGTGCCATCTTGAAGATGATGATAACCGTTAGCCATTGAAGCAATAATAGATATGTTGAATCAAAGGATAGATATCTGCAACATATAGTCTTCACAATGAACATCCGAACAAAATTGAACGAATGAATTCCATAACTTAATGGTACATCAACTTGTCGAGAAGCCAGTTGAGAGAATGATAGAATAAACCAACAAGGTAACAAATGGAACAAATACATAATAGAGGTTTCCTCCCACATGTTCGTGTTGAGGCCCTATGGTACGACGTTACAAAGGGCCTTGCAATCCTCGAGTCAGCATAGCCAAGGACTCTTTAAGATGCAACCCCTAGTGTAACAAAAACCATAATAACCTCTCCACTAGATGTTGAACCCCAACCTCATATCATGCACCCATTGGAAGATTACCTAAGAGCTACCTGAATTCCCACCTATTAATTCTCAAAGCTTTCCGGTTATGCAATCTGGTGTTGGGGATACAGGGAAGCACCGCATATCACACAACTAATAAGTCCTACATCCGACTGTATCCATCCATCAACACATAACCAGTCACCTTCGGAAACCATTTACCTCAGACCTTCGAAACGCATCCACTATACTAACAGTGGCAATAGGCCCGAACTATCCCCCCCAGTACTGGGTGACGTCGGGGTTATCTCACCACCAGACACGCATAGAAGAGTTTTCGATGTCAGCCGCCTCTGGTTTTCTAGAACTGCAATGATACAATTGTGACGACAACACCTCGGAGCTCAACTCTCAGGGACACTGCCACAACCCCTAAATGACAGGAGGCACCAAGAACAATGTTCTCGTCACAAAGATATCAGAACAATCCAAATAATACCCGCGTGATCTTAAAAAAAATTGGTGAAAAATTGAGGATAGTGATTTTAAACAATGTCAGGAATCCTCACCAGAGCGACAAAGGGGTAAGAAGTAAAAGAAATTCTACTCTCCGATATAAATATATAGGACTGAATGAAGGAAATATGCCCTAGAGGCAATAATAAAGATGTTATTTGTATTTCCTTATATCATCATAAATGTCTTTTATTCATGCTAGAATTGTATTAACCGGAAACTTAGTACATGTGTGGATACATAGACAAAACAGTATGTCCCTAGTATGCCTCTACTAGACTAGCTCATTGATCAAAGATGGTTATGTTTCCTAGCCATAGACATGAGTTGTCATTTGATCAACGGGATCACATCATTAGGAGAATGATGTGATGGACAAGACCCATCCGTTAGCATAGCACTATGATCGTTTAGTTTAACTGCTATTGCTTTCTTCATGACTTATACATGTTCCTATGACTATGAGATTATGCAACTCCCGAATACCGTAGGAACACCTTGTGTGCTATCAAACGTCACAACGTAACTGGGTGATCATAAAGATGCTCTACAGGTGTCTCCAAAAGTATTCATGGTGTTGGCATAGATCAAGATTAGGATTTGTCACTCCGAGTGTCGGAGAGGTATCTCTGGGCCCTCTCGATAACACACATCACAATAAGCCTTGCAAGCAAAAGACTAATGAGTTAGTCACGAGATGATGTGTTACGGAACGAGTAAAGAGACTTGCCGGTAAACGAGATTGAACTAGGTATAAAGATACCGACGATCGAATCTCGGGCAAGTAACATACCGTTTGACAAAAGGAACAACGTATGTTGTTATGCGGTTCTGACCGATAAAAGATCTTCGTAGAATATGTAGGAGCCAATATGAACATCCAGGTTCCGCTATTGGTTATTGACCAGAGATGAGTCTCGGTCATGTCTACATAGTTCTCGAACCCGTAGGGTCCGCACGCTTAACGTTTGATGACGATCGGTATTATGAGTTTTTGAGTATTGATGTACCGAAGGTAGTTCGGAGTCCCGGATGAGATCACGGACATGACGAGGAGTCTCGGAATGTCCGAGACATAAAGATTGATATATTGGACGGCTATATTCGGACACCGGAAGTATACCGGAAAGGTTTCGGATTTATCGGGAATGCCGGAGGGGGTTACCGGAACCCCCTACGAGAGGGGATGGTCCATAGTGGGCCTAAAGGGTGAGAGAGAGGCAGCCCATAGGGCTGGCCGGCGCCCCCACCTAGGAATCCTAGTTGGACTAGGATTGGGGGGGGCGCCACCTCTCCTATTCCTTTCCCCCTTCTTCCTTTCGGTGAATCCTACTAGGAATAGGATTGCAATCCTATTCCTAGTAGGAATCCCTTCCCTAGCCGCACCAGGAGAGTTGGCCGGCCCCTCCTCCCTTGCTCCTTTATATACGGGGGCAGGGGGGCACCCAAAGACACACAAGTTGAATTGTTTTAGCCGTGTGCGGTGCCCCCCTCCACAGAATCACACCTCGGTCGTACCGTCGCGGAGCTTAGGCGAAGCCCTGCGCCGGTGAACACATCATATCTGTCACCACGCCGTCGTGCTGACGAAACTCTCCCGTGAAGCTCAACTGGATCAAGAGCTCGTGGGACGTCATCAAGCTGAACGTGTGCTGAACGCGGAGGTGCCGTACGTTCGGTGCTTGATCGGTTGGATCGCGAAGAAGTTCGACAACATCAACCGCGTCACTTGACGCTTCCGCTCCCGGTCTACGAGGGTACGTAGACACACTCTCCCCTCTCGTTGCTATGCATCTGGTAGATAGATCTTGCGTGATCGTAGGAAAATTTTAAAATACTACGTTCCCCAACACGACCACTGCAGAAGATAGAGAGAAAATGAAAGTCATTCCCTATGCCTCAGCCATAGGATCTATCATGTATGCAATGCTGTGTACCAGACCTGATGTGTGCCTTGCTATAAGTCTAGCAGGGAGGTACCAAAGTAATCCAGGAGTGGATCACTGGACATCGGTCAAAAACATCCTAAAGTATCTGAAAAGAACAAAGGATATGTTTCTCGTATATGGAGGTGACAAAGAGCTCGTCGTAAACGGTTACGTCGATTCTAGCTTTGACACTGATCCGGATGACTCAAAGTCACAAACCGGATATGTATTTTTATTGAACGGTGGAGCTGTCAGTTGGTGCAGTTCCAAGCAGAGCGTCGTGGCGGGATCTACGTGTGAAGCGGAATACATAGCTGCTTCGGAAGCAGCAAATGAAGGAGTCTGGATGAAGGAGTTCATATCCGATCTAGGTGTAGTACCTAGTGCATCGGGTCCAATGAAAATCTTTTGTGACAACACTGGAGCCATAGCCTTGGCGAAGGAATCTAGGTTTCACAAGAGAACAAAGCACATCAAAAGACGCTTCAATTCCATCCGCGATCTAGTCAAGGAGGGAGACATAGAGATTTGCAAAATACATACGGATCTGAATATTGCAGACCCGTTGACTAAGCCTCTTCCACGGGCAAAACATGATCAGCACCAAGACTCCATGGGTGTGAGGATCATCACTTTGTAATCTAGATTATTGACTCTAGTTCAAGTGGGAGACTGAAGGAAATATGCCCTAGAGGCAATAATAAAGATGTTATTTGTATTTCCTTATATCATGATAAATGTCTTTTATTCATGCTAGAATTGTATTAACTGGAAACTTAGTACATGTGTGGATACATAGACAAAACAGTATGTCCCTAGTATGCCTCTACTAGACTAGCTCATTGATCAAAGATGGTTATGTTTCCTAACCATAGACATGAGTTGTCATTTGATCAACGGGATCACATCATTAGGAGAATGATGTGATGGACAAGACCCATCCGTTAGCATAGCACTATGATCGTTTAGTTTAACTGCTATTGCTTTCTTCATGACTTATACATGTTCCTATGACTATGAGATTATGCAACTCCCGAATACCATAGGAACACCTTGTGTGCTATCAAACGTCACAACGTAACTGGGTGATCATAAAGATGCTCTACAGGTGTCTCCGAAAGTATTCGTGGTGTTGGCATAGATCAAGATTGGGATTTGTCACTCCGAGTGTCGGAGAGGTATCTCTGGGCCCTCTCGGTAACACACATCATAATAAGCCTTGCAAGCAAAAGACTAATGAGTTAGTCACGAGATGATGTGTTACGGAACGAGTAAAGAGACTTGCCGGTAACGAGATTGAACTAGGTATAAAGATACCGACGATCGAATCTCGGGCAAGTAACATACCGTTTGACAAAAGGAACAACGTATGTTGTTATGCGGTTCTGACCGATAAAAGATCTTCGTAGAATATGTAGGAGCCAATATGAACATCTAGGTTCCGCTATTGGTTATTGACCAGAGATGAGTCTCGGTCATGTCTACATAGTTCTAGAACCCGTAGGGTCCGCACGCTTAACGTTTGATGACGATCGGTATTATGAGTTTTTGAGTATTGATGTACCGAAGGTAGTTCGGAGTCCCGGATGAGATCACGGACATGACGAGGAGTCTCGGAATGTCCGAGACATAAAGATTGATATATTGGACGGCTATATTCGGACACCGGAAAAGTTTCGGATTTATCGGGAATGCCGGAAGGGGTTACCGGAACCCCCTACGAGAGGGGATGGTCCATAGTGGGCCTAAAGGGTGAGAGAGAGGCAGCCCATAGGGCTGGCCGGCGCCCCCACCTAGGAATCCTAGTTGGACTAGGATTGGGGGGGCGCCACCTCTCCTAATCCTTTCCCCCTTCTTCCTTCCGGTGAATCCTACTAGGAATAGGATTGCAATCCAATTCCTAGTAGGAGTCCCCTCCCTAGCCGCACCATAGGAGGTGGCCGGCCCCTCCTCCCTTGCTCCTTTATATACGGGGGCAGGGGGGCACCCAAAGATACACAAGTTGAATTGTTTTAGCCGTGTGCGGTGCCCCCCTCCACAGAATCACACCTCGGTCGTACCGTCGCGAAGCTTAGGAGAAGCCCTGCGCCGGTGATCACATCATATCCGTCACCACGCCGTCGTGCTGACGAAACTCTCCCGTGAAGCTCAACTGGATCAAGAGCTCGTGGGACGTCATCAAGCTGAACGTGTGCTGAACGCGGAGGTGCCGTACGTTCGGTGCTTGATCGGTTGGATCGCAAAGAAGTTCGACAACATCAACCGCGTCACATGACGCTTCCGCTCCCGGTCTACGAGGGTACGTAGACACACTCTCCCCTCTCGTTGCTATGCATCTGGTAGATAGATCTTGCGTGATCGTAGGAAAATTTTAAAATACTACGTTCCCCAACAGTGGCATCATGAGCCAGGTCTATGCGTAGATGATATGCACGAGTAGAACACAATGAGATTGTGGACGATACTAGTCATACTGCTTACCAGCATGTCATACTTTGCTTCAGCGGTATTGTGAGATGAAGCGGCCCGGACCGACATTACGCGTACGCTTACGCGAGACTGGTTTCACCGTTACGAGCACTCGTTGCTTAAAGGTGACTGGCGGGTGTCTGTCTCTCTCACTTTAGCTGAATCAAGTGTGGCTACGCCCGGTCCTTGTGAAGGTTAAAACAGCACATACTTGACGAAACATCGTTGTGGTTTTGTATGCGTAGGTAAGAACGGTTCTTGCTAAGCCCGTAGCAGCCACGTAAAACTTGCAACAAACAAAGTAGAGGACGTCTAACTTGTTTTTGCAGGGCATGTTGTGATGTGATATGATCAAGACATGATGAGTTATACGGTTTTGTATGAGATGATCATGTTTTGTAAAGTTATCGGCAACTGGCAGGAGCCATATGGTTGTCGCTTTATTGTATGAAATGCAATCGCCATGTAATTGCTTTAGTTTATCACTAAGCGGTAGCGATAGTCGAAGAAGCAATAGTTGGCGAGTCGACAACGATGCTACGATGGAGATCAAGGTGTCAAGGCGGTGACGAAGGTGATCATGACGGTGCTTTGGAGATGGAGATCAAAAGCACAAGATGATGATGGCCATATCATGTCACATATTTTGATTGCATGTGATGTTTATCTTATTATGCTTCTTATTTTGCTTAGAACGACGGTAGCATTATAAGATGATCCCTTACTAAATTTCAAGGTATAAGTGTTCTCCCTGAGTATGCACCGTTGCGAAAGTTCGTCGTGCCGAGACACCACGTGATGATCGGGTGTGATAAGCTCTACGTTCAAATACAACGGGTGTAAGCCAGTTTTGCACACGCAGAATACTCGGGTTAAACTTGACGAGCCTAGCATATACAGATATGGCCTCAGAACACTGGAGACCGAAAGGTCGAGTGTGAATCATATAGTAGATATGATCAACATAAGATGTTCACCATTGAAAACTACTCCATCTCACGTGATGATCGGACATGGTTTAGTTGATTTGGATCACGTGATCATTTCGATGACCAGAGGGATGTCTATCTAAGTGGGAGTTCTTTAAATTAATATGATTAAATTGAACTTTAATTTATCATGAACTTAGTCCTGATAGTTTTGCATATCTATGTCGTTGTAGATCAATGGCCCGTGCTACCGTTCCTTTGAATTTTAATGCATTCCTAGAGAAAGCTAAGTTGAAAGATGATGGTAGCAATTACACGGACTGGGTCCGTAACCTGAGGATTATCCTCATTGCTGCACAGAAGAATTATGTCCTTGAAGCACCGCTAGGTGACAAGCCCCCTTCCGCTAATGCAGACGCTTTGAACGTCTGGCAGTCGTGGTCTGATGACTACACGATAGTTCAGTGTGCCATGCTTTACGGCTTAGAACCGGGACTTCAACGACGTTTTGAACGTCATGGAGCATATGAAATGTTCCAGGAGTTGAAGTTAATATTTCAAGCAAATGCCCGAATTGAGAAATATGAGATTTCCAATAAGTTCTACAGCTGCAAAATGGAGGAGAATAGTTCTATCAGTGAACACTTGCTCAGAATGTCTGGGTACTACAATCATATGACTCAACTTGGTTGCAATGTTGACGAGGATGGTGTTATTGATAGAGTTCTTCAATCACTGCCACCAAGCTATAAAGGCTTCGTGATGAACTATAACATGCAAGGGATGCAAAAGACAATTCCCGAGCTCTTCGCTATGCTCAAAGCTGCGGAGGTAGAAATCAAAAAGGAGCATCAAGTGTTGATGGTTAACAAGACCACTAGTTTCAAGAAAAAGGGCAAGGGAAAGAAAGGGAACTTCAAAAAGAATAGCAAGTCAGTTGCTACTTCAACGAAGAAACCCAAATCTGGAGCCAAGCCTGAAACTGAGTGCTTCTACTGCAAGGGGACTGGACACTGGAAGCGGAACTGCCCCAAGTATTTGGCGGATAAGAAGGATGGCAAGATGAACAAAGGTATATGTGATATACATGTTATTGATGTGTACCTTACTAATGCTCGTAGTAGTACCTGGGTATTTGATACCGGTTCGGTTGCTAATATTTGTAACTCGAAACAGGGACTACAGATTAAACGAAGATTAGCTAAGGACGAGGTGACGATGCGCGTGGGAAATGGTTCCAAAGTCGATGTGATCGCCGTCGGCACGCTACCTCTACATCTACCTTCGGGATTAGTTTTAGACCTAAATAATTGTTATTTGGTGCCAGCGTTGAGCATGAACATTATATCTGGATCTTGTTTATTGCGAGACGGTTATTCATTTAAATCAGAGAATAATGGTTGTTCCATTTTGATGAATAATATCTTTTATGGTCATGCACCCTTAAAGAGTGGTCTATTCTTATTGGATCTCGATTGTAGTGATACACATATTCATAATATTGAAACCAAAAGATGCAAGGTTAATAATGATAGTGCAACTTATTTGTGGCACTGCCGTTTAGGTCATATTGGTGTAAAACGCATGAAGAAACTCCATAAAGATGGACTTTTGGAATCACTTGGTGCTTGCGAACCATGCCTCATGGGCAAGATGACTAAAACTCCGTTCTCCAGAACTATGGAGCGAGCAACAGATTTGTTGGAAATCATACATACTAATGTATGTGGACCAATGAGTGTTGATGCTCGCGGCGGGTATCGTTATTTTCTGACTTTCACTGATGATTTGAGCAGATATGGGTATATCTACTTAATGAAACACAAGTCTGAAACATTTGAAAAGTTCAAAGAATTTCAGAGTGAAGTAGAGAATCATCGTAACAAGAAAATAAAGTTCCTATGATCTGATCGTGGAGGAGAATATTTGAGTTACGAGTTTGGTCTTCATTTGAAACAATGTGGAATAGTTTCACAACTCACGCCACCTGGAACACCACAACGTAATGGTGTGTCCGAACGTCGTAACCGTACTTTATTAGATATGGTGCGATCTATGATGTCTCTTACCGATTTACCACTATCGTTTTGGGGTTATGCTTCAGAGACAGCTGCATTCACGTTAAATAGGGCACCATCTAAATCCGTTGATACGACGCCTTATGAACTATGGTTTGGCAAGAAACCAAAGTTGTCGTTTCTTAAAATTTGGGGCTGCGATGCTTATGTGAAAACACTTCAACCTGATAAGCTCGATCCCAAGTCGGAAAAATGTGTCTTCATAGGATACCCAAAAGAAACTGTTGGGTACACCTTCTATCACAGATCCGAAGGCAAAATATTCGTTGCTAAGAACGGATCCTTTCTAGAAAAAGAGTTTCTCTCGAAAGAAGTGAGTGGGAGGAAAGTAGAACTTGATGAGGTAATTGTACCTTCTCCCATATTGGAAAGTAGTACATCACAGGAAATTGTTCCAGTGATTCCTACACCAATTAGTGAGGAAGTTGATGATAATGATCATGAAACTTCGGATCAAGTTTCTACTGAACGTCGTAGATCAACCAGAGTACGTTCCGCACCAGAGTGGTACGGCAACCCAGTTCTGGAAATCATGTTACTAGACCATGATCAACCTACGAACTATGAGGAAGCGATGATGAGCCCAGATTCCGCAAAATGGCTTGAAGCCATGAAATCTGAGATGGGATCCATGTATGAGAACAAAGTATGGACTTTGGTTGACTTGCCCGATGATCGGCAGGCCATCGAAAATAAATGGATCTTCAAGAGGAAGACCGACGCAGACGGTAATATTACTGTTTACAAAGCTCGACTTGTTGCGAAAGGTTTTCGACAAGTTCAAGGAGTTGACTACGATGAGACTTTCTCACCTGTAGCGATGCTTAAGTCTGTCCGAATCATGTTAGCAATTGCCGCATTTTATGATTATGAAATCTGGCAAATGGATGTCAAAACTGCATTCCTAAATGGATATCTCAAAGAAGAGTTGTATATGATGCAACCAGAAGGTTTTGTCGATCCAAAAGGTGCTAACAAAGTTTGCAAACTCCAGCGATCCATCTATGGATTGGTGCAAGCATCTCGGAGTTGGAATATACGCTTTGATGAGGTGATCAAAGCATATGGTTTTATACAGACTTTTGGAGAAGCCTGTATTTACAAGAAAGTGAGTGGGAGCTCTGTAGCATTTCTAATATTATATGTAGATGACATATTGTTAATTGGAAATGATATAGAATTTCTGAATAGCATAAAAGGATACTTGAATAAAAGTTTTTCAATGAAAGACCTCGGTGAAGCTGCTTACATATTAGGCATCAAGATCTATAGAGATAGATCAAGACGCTTAATTGGACTTTCACAAAGCACATACCTTGATAAGATTTTGAAAAGGTTCAAAATGGATCAGTCAAAGAAAGGGTTCTTGCCTGTTTTACAAGGTATAAAGTTGAGTAAGACTCAATGCCCGACCACTGCAGAAGATAGAGAGAAAATGAAAGTCATTCCCTATGCCTCAGCCATAGGATCTATCATGTATGCAATGCTGTGTACCAGACCTGATGTGTGCCTTGCTATAAGTCTAGCAGGGAGGTACCAAAGTAATCCAGGAGTGGATCACTAGACAGCGGTCAAAAACATCCTAAAGTATCTGAAAAGAACAAAGGATATGTTTCTCGTATATGGAAGTGACAAAGAGCTCGTCGTAAACGGTTACGTCGATTCTAGCTTTGACACTGATCCGGATGACTCAAAGTCACAAACCGGATATGTATTTTTATTGAACGGCGGAGCTGTCAGCTGGTGCAGTTCCAAGCAGAGCGTCGTGGCAGGATCTACGTGTGAAGCGGAATACATAGCTGCTTCGGAAGCAGCAAATGAAGGAGTCTGGATGAAGGAGTTCATATCCGATCTAGGTGTAGTACCTAGTGCATCGGGTCCAATGAAAATCTTTTGTGACAACACTGGAGCCATAGCTTTGGCGAAGGAATCCAGGTTTCACAAGAGAACAAAGCACATCAAAAGACGCTTCAATTCCATCCGCGATCTAGTCAAGGAGGGAGACATAGAGATTTGCAAAATACATACGGATCTGAATGTTGCAGACCCGTTGACTAAGCCTCTTCCACGGGCAAAACATGATCAGCACCAAGACTCCATGGGTGTGAGGATCATCACTTTGTAATCTAGATTATTGACTCTAGTTCAAGTGGGAGACTGAAGGAAATATGCCCTAGAGGCAATAATAAAGATGTTATTTGTATTTCCCTATATCATGATAAATGTCTTTTATTCATGCTAGAATTGTATTAACCGGAAACTTAGTACATGTGTGGATACATAGACAAAACAGTATGTCCCTAGTATGCCTCTACTAGACTAGCTCATTGATCAAAGATGGTTATGTTTCCTAGCCATAGACATGAGTTGTCATTTGATCAACGGAATCACATCATTAGGAGAATGATGTGATGGACAAGACCCATCCGTTAGCATAGCACTATGATCGTTTAGTTTAACTGCTATTGCTTTCTTCATGACTTATACATGTTCCCATGACTATGAGATTATGCAACTCCCGAATACCGTAGGAACACCTTGTGTGCTATCAAACGTCACAACGTAACTGGGTGATCATAAAGATGCTCTACAGGTGTCTCCGAAAGTATTCGTGGTGTTGGCATAGATCAAGATTGGGATTTGTCACTCCGAGTGTCGGAGAGGTATCTCTGGGCCCTCTCGGTAACGCACATCATAATAAGCCTTGCAAGCAAAAGACTAATGAGTTAGTCACGAGATGATGTGTTGCGGAACGAGTAAAGAGACTTGCCGGTAACGAGATTGAACTAGGTATAAAGATACCGACGATCGAATCTCGGGCAAGTAACATACCGTTTGACAAAAGGAACAACGTATGTTGTTATGCGGTTCTGACCGATAAAAGATCTTCGTAGAATATGTAGGAGCCAATATGAACATCCAGGTTCCGCTATTGGTTATTGACCAAAGATGAGTCTCGGTCATGTCTACATAGTTCTAGAACCCGTAGGGTCCGCACGCTTAACGTTTGATGACGATCGGTATTATGAGTTTTTGAGTATTGATGTACCGAAGGTAGTTCGGAGTCCCGGATGAGATCACGGACATGACAAGGAGTCTCGGAATGTCCGAGACATAAAGATTGATATATTGGACGGCTATATTCGGACACTGGAAGTATACCGGAAAAGTTTCGGATTTATCGGGAATGCCGGAAGGGGTTACCGGAACCCCCTACGAGAGGGGATGGTCCATAGTTGGCCTAAAGGGTGAGAGAGAGGCAGCCCATAGGGCTGGCCGGCGCCCCCACCTAGGAATCCTAGTTGGACTAGGATTGGGGGGGCGCCACCTCTCCTAATCCTTTCCCCCTTCTTCCTTCCGGTGAATCCTACTAGGAATAGGATTGCAATCCTATTCCTAGTAGGAGTCCCCTCCCTAGCCGCACCATAGGAGATGGCCGGCCCCTCCTCCCTTGCTCCTTTATATACGGGGGCAGGGGGGCACCCAAAGATACACAAGTTGAATTGTTTTAGCCGTGTGCGGTGCCCCCCTCCACAGAATCACACCTCGGTCGTACCGTCGCGAAGCTTAGGAGAAGCCCTGCGCCGGTGATCACATCATATCCGTCACCACGCCGTCGTGCTGACGAAACTCTCCCGTGAAGCTCAACTGGATCAAGAGCTCGTGGGACGTCATCAAGCTGAACGTGTGCTGAACGCGGAGGTGCCGTACGTTCGGTGCTTGATCGGTTGGATCGCGAAGAAGTTCGACAACATCAACCGCGTCACTTGACGCTTCCGCTCCCGGTCTACGAGGGTACGTAGACACACTCTCCCCTCTCGTTGCTATGCATCTGGTAGATAGATCTTGCGTGATCGTAGGAAAATTTTAAAATACTACGTTCCCCAACACTGAAAACATTTTTGTGTGTGTGCCTAGACTCAACATCGGCAGTGGTTCAATCAATCAGGGGGCTCCTAGGTCGGAGAAGGCTCTGAATACTAACTTGTAATGCCCAGGATGCGACTATAGCTCCTACGTGTCGAGGCATCAGTTAGAGACATAATCGCACACTGGAATGATCGCAAGCATGGTATCTTTGCACAACTCATGTAATGAACAGGGGTAAAAGAGATAAATAGTTGGCTTACACTCGCCATGTCACACAATTAAATTCAATAGCATACATTCATCCAAATAACACAGAGTCCGGCTATGGACGAAATCAAAAGAGAAAAGATACCACAACCACAAGTCCTGATCGCCCCTAGTAGGAACCACTACTGATCGTGGGGATACGTCACATACATACGGCCATGCTCTTCATCGAACTCCCAGTGAAGTTCTTGTCCATCTCCTGTGTCGTACTCAGTTGTACCTGCATCTGGTGTGTGTTGTAATCTGTGAGTCACAAGGACTCAGCAATCCCATTCCCGGGTATCAAAACTATCGATGCCTTTTAGGTGTGGAGAGGTAATAAAGTGGCTGCAGCAAACACTAAGCAACTAGCTTACGAAGTCAGAGCGAGATGAGGATATGTGCCAACGGTCGCCGAAGATGATCAATAAGTGATCCTAGCTACTCACGTTCATGCATAACCCCACTGTGTTCACTTTCTGAAGCCCTTCGAAAAGAGACCATCACAGTTACTCACACGGGTTGTGTATTCTTAAGGATATGGTGTCAAGTTATCTACAACCGTATATTAACAACTCCAATCTGCCACTTAACCGCGGGCATGGCTTTCGAAAGTTCATAACCCTGCAGGGGTGTCCTAACTTAGCCCATAACAAGCTCACGATCCGCGGAGTCGCAACTCCATGTTGGGAAGACCCGAGTATTCTTGGAATCCCGTGCTTAGGATATTTCGACAAAGGTAAAACTAATCCAGCAAGACCTCCCGGCATGCCGACACCCTGATAGTAGCCGCGCGTATCTCGTCTCAGGCCACGACCGGATAGGTCAGCCTACAGGTATATACCAGCCCTCGGGTTTCCCCAAGGTGGCCCCACAGTCCGCCCAGTTTGGACCAACACTCATGAGGAGCACTGGCCCGGGTTGTTGATTAAGAATTCGGGTTAATTACTCCCTATGCAAGTTTTAGTTGTTAGGAAAATGTAGTACCAAAGTTAGGTCTTGCTGGAAAAGCTCTAAGCAGTGCAAATTATCAAGGGGGCCCATAAACCCCAACCGTGTTAGGAACACAAATCAAGGAACATAACACCGGTTTATCGGGTCCTAAGGCGGCATGAGTGGAACAAAACACTAAGCAGAAGGCCAAGCCTTCCACCCGTTACCAATATATATGTGCATTAATTAATTAAGTATATATTGTTATCCCAATAAAGAATTCCAAACATGGAGCAATCTTCCAACTTCACCTGCAACTAACAACGCTATAAGAGGGGCTGAGCAAAAGCGTACTTATCCAATCAATAGTTTGCTAGGAAGGCGGTTAGAGTGTTTCATGGTAACATAGGAGGCTGACAAGACAAGAGTAGGCATCGAGGCATAACTATAGAGCGAGACAACTAGCAAAGCAAAGATAGAGGTGATATCGGGGAACGGTCATCTTGCCTGTTACGTTCTCGGTGGAATGGTAAGATGGCTCCTCAAACTCAGTCTCGACAAGATCCTCAAACTCGCTATCGGCTCCCGGCTCTACCCAACACAAGAACACAACAACGGAACAAAATCAATCATGGTGCAATGCACAAACAACATGATGCAAGACATGATGCATATGAGCATGAACATAGTATGATGCATCACATGGAACATGATGAGTGCAACATGTGGCATGGACAAATGCAACAATCACATTTCAACTAAGGGAACACAACATGCAATAGAAAGCAAAAACAACATAGCCAGACATGCAGTTATTTAGTTTGAATTAGATAAGCACCCAACAAGTTAATATGTTGCTTAGCATGGCAAGGAGTGCATCACAAGATCAACTACAATATTCAAGCAATTTAA
Source organism: Secale cereale (assembly GCA_902687465.1). Taxonomy (NCBI): domain Eukaryota; kingdom Viridiplantae; phylum Streptophyta; class Magnoliopsida; order Poales; family Poaceae; genus Secale; species Secale cereale. The sequence goes on along the minus strand of LR738709.1, from coordinate 281,188,873 downwards.
ATGGGCCAGAAGAAACAAACAACAATTCCGGAAAATCCCATGAGCATATAATAAATTTGGTGCTGATCAGCTAAAACCATATTTTAGAGTTGTTAAGCATGCAAAGTAAGAGCACCTTGTTATTCTACACATTTTTTCACCCCATTTGCATATAAAGTTTGTTAAATTTGGAGCTACGGTTATTTAGTTATGAAATAAACCAATTTCAACATGTTATTTACAAAACGTGAGCAAACATCAATTTAAATATTTTAAACATGACAGAAAATAACATAGTTTGAATCTACACTAAAAACTAAGTAGGTTTGATTTTTACTTTAATTAAAAAGGATGCCTAGATTAAAAGATTTGAGCAAAACTAAAGGAATGCAAAAACTCAAAATAAAACTAAACAGAAAAAGAAATAAAATGCCTGTGACCCGGTGCTACTTCTCGAGCTTGCGTTGTATTCCCTCGAAGAGGAAAGGGTGATGCAGCACAGTAGCGTAAGTATTTCCCTCAGTTTTTGAGAACCAAGGTATCAATCCAGTAGGAGATCCCTTTACGGTCACTAACGAAAGTGAGATTTGATAGATATGATAGTTTGATATTTTTGGTAGTTTTGTATATAAGAACGGAAAGTAAAAACAATAAAGTAAAGTAGATTGTAGATTAATATGTTGAGAATAGACCCGAGGACATAGGTTTCACTAGTGGCTTCTCTCATGATAGCAGATTTCTACGATGGGTGAACAAATTACTGTCGAGCAATTGATAGAAAATCGAATAATTATGAGAATATATAGGCATCACGTCCGTGACAAGTAGGCCGAAACGATTCTGCATCTACTACTATTACTCCACACATCGACCGCTATCCAGCATGCATCTAGAGTATTAAGTTCAAAAGAACAGAGTAACGCTTTAAGCAAGATGACATGATGTAGAGGGATAAACTAAAGAAATATGATATAAACCCCATCATTTTATCCTCGATGGCAACAATACAATACGTGTCTTGCTGCCCCCGATGTCACTGGGAAAGGACACCGCAAGATTGAACCCAAAGCCAAGCACTTCTCCCATTGCAAGAACTATAGATCTAGTAGGCCAAACCAAACCGATAATTCTAAGAGACTTGCAAGGATATTATAATCATACATAAAATAATTCAGAAAAGAACCAAATATTTCTCATAGATAATCTTGATCATAATCCCACAATTCATCGGATCTCGACAAACACACCGCAAAAAGATTACATCAAATAGATATCCTCGAAGACCGAGGAGAACTTGGTATTGAGATCCAAAGAGAGAGAAGAAGCCATCTAGGTACTAACTATGGACGCGAAGGTCTATGGTAAACTACTCACAACTCATGGTGAGGCGATGGTGTTGATGTAGAAACATTCTGTGCAAGATCCCCCCCTCTGGCAGAGCTCCGGAAAAGGCCAAAGATGGGATCTCACGGAATAGAAGGTTGCGGCGGTGGAATTAGGGTTTTCTCTGTTGCTTCGATGTTTTCAAGGTACATGGGTATATATAGGAGGAAGGAGGGCATCGGGGGAGCAACGTGGGGCCCACAAGGCATGTGTGCCCTATTCCGTGGTTCTCAAGTCTCCCGTGAAGATATCGCTCCAAAAATATCTCTCCCAAAGGTTTCATTCCGTTTGGACTCCGTTTGATATTCTTTTTCTGCAAAACCCTGAAATAGGCAAAAAAACAGCAATCTGGACTGGGCCTTTGGGTTAATAGGTTTGTCCCAAAAATAATATAAAAGTGTATAATAAAGCCCATTAAACATCCAAAACATCATATATAATAGCATGGAATAATAAAAAAATTATAGATACGTTGGAGACGTATCAAGCATCCCCAAGCTTAATTCCTGCTCGTCCTCGAGTAGGTAAATGATAAAAACAGAATTTTTGATGTGGAATGCTAACCAACATAATTTTCAATGTAATTCTCTTTACAGTGGCATGAATGTTCAAATCCGAAAGATTCATAACAAAAGTTTATATTGACATAAGAAATAATAATACTTCAAGCATACTAACAAAGCAATCATGTCTTCTCAAAATAACATGGCTAAAAAAAGTTATCCCTACAAAATCATATAGTCTGGCTATGCTCCCTCTTCATCACACAAAATATTCATATCATGCACAACCCCGGTTTCAGCCATGCACTTGTTTTCATACTCAATTTTTTCAAACCTTTCAACTTTCACACAATACATGAGCGTGAGCCATGTATATAGCACTATGGGTGGAATAGAATGGTGGTTGTGGAGAATACAAAAAGGAGGAAGATAGTCTCACATTGACTAGGCGTATCAACGGGCTATGGAGATGCCCATCAATAGATATCAATGTGAGTGAGTAGGGATTGCCATGCAACGGATGCACTAGAGCTAAAAAGGTATGAAAGCTCAACAAAAGAAACTAAGTGGGTGTGCATCCAACTTGCTTGCTCACGAAGACCTAGGGCATTTGAAGACGCCCATCGTTGGAATATACAAGCTAAGTTCTATAATGAAAATTCCCACTAGTATATGAAAGTGACTAAACATGAGACTCTCTATCATGAATAACATGGTGCTACTTTGAAGCACAAGTGTGGAAAAAGATAGTAGCATTGTCCCTTTTCTTTTATTTTCTTTTCTTTTTCTTTTTTTCTTTTTTTCTTTTTTTCTTTTTGGGCCTTTCTTTTTCTTGGCCTTTCCTTCTTTTTTTCTTTTTTTTCTTTGGGACAATGATCTAATAATGATGATCATCACACTTATATTGATTTACAACTCGATATTACAACTCAATAGTAGAACAAAGTATGACTCTATATGAATGCCTCCGGCGGTGTACCGGGATGTGCAATGAATCAAGAGTGACATGTATGAAAAATTATGCATGGTGGCTTTGCCACAAATACGATGTCAACTACATGATCATGCATGGCAATATGACAATATGAAGCGTGTCATATGAACGGAACGGTGGAAAGTTGCATGGCAATATATCTCGGAATGGCTATGGGAATGCCATGATAGGTAGGTATGGTGGCTGTTTTGTGGAATGTATATGGTGGGTGTATGGTACCGGCGAAAGTTGTGAGGTACAAGAGAGGTTAGCAATGGTGGAAGGGTGAGAGTGCGTATAATCCATGGACTCAACATTAGTCACAAAGAACTCATATACTTGTTGCAAAAATTTACGAGTCATCAAAACAAAGCAATCAACACATGCTCCTAGGGGGTAGGTTGGTAGGAGTTAACCATCGCGCGCCCCCGACCTCCACACAAAGGATGACACTCTACAAATACCTCATGCTCTAACTTCATCACATAGCGGTTCACCATACGTGCATGCTACGGGACTCACGAACCTTAACACAAGTATTTCTCAATTTCATAATAACTCCACTAGCATGACTCTAATATCACTATCCTCATATCTCAAAAAAATCAGCAAGCATCCAACTTCTCATCGTATTCAACACACTTAGTGTGAAAGTTTTTACTACATTTATCTTGGATGTCTATCATGTGAAGACTAGTTTTATAACCAAAGCACATTACCATGCTGTTTTAAAAGACTCTCCAACGAATATAAGTGAAGCATGAGAGATCAACAATTTCTACAAAATATAATCACCACCGTGCTCTAAAAGATATAAGTGAAGCACTAGAGCAAAACTATTTAGCTCAAAAGATATAAGTGAAGCACATAAAATGTTCTAACAATTTCTAGGCCATATTTATCTCTCTCAAAAAGGCGTGTCCAGCAAGGATGATTGTGGCAAACTAACAAGCAATGACTCAAATCATACATGACGCTCCAAGTAAAACACATATCATGTGGTAAATAAAAATATAGTCCCGAGTATAGTTACCGATAGATGAAGACGAAAGAGGGGATGCCTTCCCGGGGCATCCCCAAGCTTAGGCTTTTGGTTGTCCTTGAATTTTACCTTGGGGTGCCTTGGGCATCCCCAAGCTTAGGCTCTTGCCACTCTTTGTTCCATAGTCCATCAAAGCAATACTCAAAACTTGAAAACCTCACAACACAAAACTTAGCCAAAAATCTCGTGAGCTCTGTTAGTATAAGAAAACAAACCACCACTCAAAGGTATTGTAATGAACTCATTCTTTGTTTATATTGGTGTTAAACCTACGGTATTCCAACTTCTATATGATTCATATACTCCAATACTACTCATAGATTCATCAAAATTAGCAAACAACACACGAAAAACAGAATTTGTCAAAAACAGAATAGTCTATAGTAATCTGTAACTTTCGCATACTTCTGTAACTCCAAAAAAATTGAAATAAATTGACAAATGTGAGGAATTTGTCTATTAATCATCTGCAAAAAGAATCAACTAAATAGCACTCTCCAGTAAAATCTGGTGACTATTCTAGTGAGCGCTAACATTTCTGTTTTTTTTACAGCAAGATCATATAAACTTCACACAAGTCTTCCCAAAGGTTCTACTTGGCACAAACACTAATTAAAACACAAAACCACATATAAACAGAAGCTAGATGCAATATTTATTCCTAAACAGAAGAAAAAACAAAGAAAGTAAAATTGGGTTGCCTCCCAACAAGCGCTATCGTTTAACGCCCCTAGCTAGGCATGATACAAGGATAGATCTAGGTATTGCCATCTTTGGAAGGCAATCCATAAGTGGCTCTAATAATAGATTCATAAGGTAATTTAATTTTCTTTCTAGGAAAGTGTTCCATGCCTTTCCTTAACGGAAATTGGAATCTAATATTTCCTTCCTTCATATCAATAATTGCACCAATCGTTCTAAGGAAAGGTCTACCAAGAATAATAGGACATGAAGCATTGCAATCTATATCAAGAACAATGAAATCTACGGGCACATAATTACTATTGGCAACAATAAGAACATCATCAATCCTTCCCATAGGTTTCTTAATGGTAGAATCCGCAAGATGCAAATTTAAAGAACAATCATCAAGCTCATGGAAACCTAACAAATCACACAAAGTATTTGGGATAGTGAAACACTTGCACCCAAATCACACAAAGCAAAGCATTCATGATCTTTAATTTTAATTTTAATAATAGGTTCCCACTCATCATAAAGCTTTCTAGGGATAGAAATTTCTAATTCAAGTTTTTATTCATAAGATTGCATCAAAGAATCAACTATGTGTTTGGTAAAAGCTTTATTTTGACTATAAGCATGCAGAGAGTTTAGTACGGATTGCAACAAGGAAATACAATCAATCAAAGAGCAATTATCATAATTGAATCCCTTGAAATCCAAAGTAGTGGGTTCATCACTATGCAAAGTTTTAATCTCTTCCATCCCACTTTTAACAATTTTAGCATCAAGATCTAAAAACTCCGAATCATTGGGACACCTTTTAATTAAAGTAGACTCATCTCCAGTCCCATCTTTATTGAGATTCGTATTAGAAAACAAGGATCTAATAGGAGACACATCAATAACTTTCAGATCTTCATCTTTATTTTCATGATAACTAGAAGAACACGCTTTTATAAAGCTCTCTTTTTTAGCACGCATCCTAGCGGTTCTTTCTTTGCATTCATCAATGGATTCTCATAGCTTTAAGAGACTCATTGATATCATGCTTAGGTGGAATAGATCTAAGTTTCAAAGAATCAACATCAAGAGTAATTCTATCCACACTTCTAGCCAAATCATCAATCTTAAGCAATTTTTCTTCAAGCAAAGCATTGAAATTCTTTTGCGAATTCATAAACTCCTTAACACTAGTTTCAAATTCAGAAGGCATCTTTCCATGAGAGTTATTGTAGGAATTACCATAATTATTAGAGGAATTACTACGAAAAGGCCTAGGATTAAAGTTTCCTCTATAAGCATTGTTACCAAAATTATTCCTACCAACAAAATTCACATCCAAAGATTCATTATTATTTTCAATCAACGTGGATAAAGGCATATCATTAGGATTAGAAGAAGCACTCTTAGCAGCAAATACTTTCATAAGTTCATCCATCTTTCCACTCAAAACACTAATCTCTTCAATAGCATGCACTTTTTTACTAGTAGATCTTTCGGTGTGCCATTGAGAATAATTAACCATAATATTATCTAGGAGTTTGGTAGCTTCTCCTAAGGTAGTTTCCATGAAAGTGCCTCCTGCGGCCGAATCTAAAAGATTTCTAGAAGCAAAATTCAAGCCAGCATAAAAGTTTGTATAACCATCCATAAGTTCAAACCATGTGTTGGGAAATTACGTATCATTAATTTCATTCTCTGCCAAGCTTGTGCAACATGCTCATGATCTAGTTGCTTAAAATTCATAATATAGTTTCTAAGAGAGATGATCTTAGCAGGAGGAAAATACTTAGAGATAAAAGCATCTTTGCACTTATTCCATGAATCAATATTATTTCTAGGCAAAGAGGAAAACCAAGTCTTAGCACGATCTCTAAGTGAAAACGGAAATAACTTCAGTTTAACAATATCATTATCTATATCCCTCTTCTTTTGCATATGACACAAATCAACAAAGTTGTTTGGATGGTAGCGGTATCTTCACTAGAAAGGCCGGAAAATTGATCTTTCATGACAAGATTCAACAGAGCAGCATTGATCTCACAAGATTTGGCATCGGTATTAGGAGCAATCGGAGTGCTAATAAAATCATTATTGTTGGTATTGGAGAAGTCACATAATTTGGTATTGTTCTGAACCATAGTGACAAGCAAGCAATCCTACACACAAGCAAACAAGAAGCAAGTGAACGGTAAACACACGGCAAAAAGAAGGGCAAATAAAACGGCAAGGGTGAAGTGGGGGAGAGGAAAACGAGAGGCAAATAAATGTAATGCGAAGGATAAGGGTTTGTGATAGGTACTTGGTATATGACTTTTGCGTAAGTCTCCCCGGCAACGGCGCCAGAAATTCTTCTTGCTACTTCTCGAGCTTGCGTTGTATTCCCTCGAACAGGAAAGGGTGATGCAGCACAGTAGCGTAAGTATTTCCCTCAATTTTTAGAACCAAGGTATCAATCTAGTAGGAGACCACGCGCGAGTCCCTCGCACCTGCACAAACAAATAGGAACTTCGTAGCCAACGCCATAAGGGGTTGTCAATCCCTTTACGGTCACTTACGAAAGTGAGATCTGATAGATATGATAGTTTGATATTTTTGGTATTTATGGATATAAGAACAGAAAGCAAAAACCGTAAAGTAAAGTAGATTGTAGATTAGTATGTTAAGAATAGACCCGGGGGCCATAGGTTTAACTAGTGGCTTCTCTCATGATAGCGGATTTCTACAGTGGGTGAACAAATTACTGTCGAGCAATTGATAGAAAAGCGAATAATTATGAGAATATCTAGGCATGATCATTATATATAGGCATCACGTCCGTGACAAGTAGACCGAAACGATTCTACATCTACTACTATTACTCCACACATCGACCGCTATCCAACATGCATCCAGAGTATTAAGTTCAAAAGAATAGAGTAATGCTTTAAGCAATATGACATGATGTAGAGGGATAAACTCAAGCAATATGATATAAACCCCATCTTTTTATCCTTGATGGCAACAATACAATACGTGCCTTGCTGCCCCTGCTGTCAAGGTTGTCAGAATCGTGATCCTGAATCGGATCGGAGCTTTGATGGTAGAATCGTAAATCGTAGAATCTTCACTATCGGCATCGTAGAAACGTAGATTCTATGAACCAAAATCGTAGCATCAGAAGGGTTAATTCGAATCGTAAAGTCGTAGAATCGTACAATAGAATAGCGATTCTGACAACCTTGCCTGCTGTCACTGGGAAAGGACACCGCAAGATTGAACCCAAAGCCAAGCACTTCTCCCATTGCAAGAACTATAGATCTAGTAGGCCAAACCAAACCGATAATTCTAAGAGACTTGCAAGGATATTATAATCAAACATAAATAAATTCTGAAAAGAACCAAATATTTCTCATTGATAATCTTGATCATAAACTCACAATTCATCGGATCTCGACAAGCACACCGCAAAATAATTACCTCGAATAGATCTCCTCGAAGACCGAGGAGAACATGGTATTGAGATCCAAAGAGAGAGAAGAAGCCATCTAGGTACTAACTATGGATCCGGAGGTCTGTGGTAAACTACTCACAACTCATGGTGAGGCGATGGTGTTGATGTAGAAGCACTCTGTGGAAGATACCCCCTCCGGTGGAGCTCCAGAACAGGCCCCAAGATGGGATCTCACGGGAACAAAAGGTTGCGGCGGTGGAATTAGGGTTTTCTCTGTTGCTTCAATGTTTTCAGGGTATATGGATATATATAGGAGGAAGGAGGGCATCGAGGGAGCAACATGGGGCCCACGAGGGAGGGGCACGCTCCCAGGGGGAGGGGGCACGCCCCCACCGTCATGGACGCCACGTGTGCCCTATTCTGTGGTTCTCAAGTCTCCCGTGATAATATCCCCTGACTAGTGGGTCTAGGGGGTGCTGAGGTGGCAGAGCTGGGTGTGGGAGTGGGTGTGTGTGGGTGTGGGACAGGTGGGGCCGGGGTGTCAGCGAGAAAGAATAGCAAAATATTGGGCATTTTACAACGGCCCAAGGAGGATTCGAACCCTGGTCTCCAGGTTAACTGAACAAGGCGTCGACCAGGTGGGCTAGGCATGTGTGTGTGACAGAAAGGGTGCACCGCACCTGAGGAACAAACAAAACGGGGGTCAAAGCCACGCCACTCCGGTGAGCAGAGACGGCGGCGAGGCCCGCGGGGCTACTCCGGCGACCACAAGGGACGGCGGAGGTGCGCGACGCGTCCGCAAGGGGATCCCGCACATGCGACTAGGACCAACTGCACCTAATGAAGACTACGGCGATGCCGGCGACAACGAACAAAGGCAGTGACAATGAATTCCAACACGACAGCTATGGGCCCTATCGGAGCAGAGAGAGCACGCAACTGACCCTACGACACACGACGGAGACGAAGGGCATACACGGAGGAGCTACGGTGGCCGAAGCACTCGCCGGAGACGAGGTCCGACGGCGATGAGCTCGGGCATGCGCGGCTAGCGTGGCTAAAGCATGCAAATAAGGAGGGAAAGGGGTCAGGGAGGTACGAAAGCTCACCACGTACATGCTCGCATGATCGGGACGACGGGAGAAGGACGGAGTCGTTGCCGAAGGCGGTCGAACACGTGCGGCGGCCGGAGACGAAGATGAGGAAGTAGAGGAACCAGACCGGGCCCTCAGCTCCGTGTAGTCGACGTCGGGGACGTAGACAACGATGGGGAAGCAGACGGACAGGCTCGGGAAGGTGGAGGAGGATGGGGAGCACGCCAGCGACGAGGCCGTGCTCCTGGATGTGCTCGGTACGCGGTGCAGGTGGGAGATCTGGTGGTCAAAGCACACCTGGCGGCGGGAAGGAGGAAGAGGGGAACCTAGGGGAGTTGGTGGACAGCGAGGGGTCTTAAGATAGGGGCCAGGGCGACAGAATGGAGCTCGCATGCTCCCATGCTTGCGGTCCCCATGGCGATGGCGCGAGGAGGACAAAAAGGTGGGTGTGGAGGATGGTGCGGTCACTGACGGGCGGGCCCAACCGGGCCACGTGGAAGGGGGGTTGAGGGGTATGTGCAGGCGTGGGTGAGAAAAGGCAGAGGGGCGCATGGGGGAGGAGTTGGGCTGCGGGGCGCGCTGGCTGCTAGGCCGGGCTGGTGGCCGAGGCCCAGGTTGCTTGTTGCTGCTGGGCTGCACTGCTGGCTACTGCTGCTCTGCTGCTTCTTCTTTCCTTTTTCTTTTCTTCAGACAGAAAAAACAAAATGAAAAGCCCAGGCAGCTAGGATAGGAGTTAGGGAGAAATAAAAATATCACTGAGCTCCTGGATTTATGCTTGATTTAATAAAATTGCCTTGGACATTTTTATAGGTGGAAAAATAAACCAAGTTTGAATTTAGTTCAAACTTGAGCCATTTTAAACCTAACCAAAGCAAGTCCAAGTAAGATGAAATTTGGCAGAGAGGTTAAAGGCATGGTCTAAGAATTTTAGGGAAAATATGGACATTAAAAGAGAAGGGGAATGTTACTTGCAATAAAATAAGAAAAGAAAGAGAGAGGGAAGGAGAGATGGTTATGCTTGGAAGTGTGTGTGCCTTGAACATACCCATGGCTCAAGCAACAACATAATGAGCAAGAAAACACACATGAACCTGATGAGGATGAGAAATGCAAGATGACAAGGTATGAATGTAATATGATGTGATCATGATCCATATGATGATAATGAAGCAAAGACATGATAATGCAATAATGATGCCAAAGTATGAATGAAAGAGAAGACCCCCAAGGAGAGGATAAGGACCAAATGGAATATATTCCCATATAAGGAAGTTTTACATCTGGGGTGTTACACGCACCGCCTCTTCACTCTATATATGCACAAATAATCCAAAAACCCTAGGGGAGTCAACGAAATTTTGTTCCAACTGTTGCCAGTTCTAGAACCACGAGATCCAATCTAGAGACCTTCTCCGGTACTCCGTCGGAGGGGGGAAATCATCACCTATGGACATCTTCATCATCCCGGCCTCCACCATGATGAGGAGGGAGTAGTCCACCCTTGAGGCCGAGGTTTTGTACTAGTAGCTATGTGTTTAATCTCTCTCTCTCCCTCTCTCTCGTGTTCTTGAGATGTCATGATCTTGATGTATCACGGGCTTTGTTAATCTAGTAGGATCATATGGTGTTTTCCCCTCTCTATCTTGTTGTGAATCGAGTTTCCCCTTTGAGATTTCGTTTTATCGGAATGAATACTTTTATGGATTTGATAGCACTTGATGTATGTCTTTCTATGAAAACCCATGGTGGCAATGGGGTATCATATTGATTTACTTGATATGTGTTTTGGCACTCAACTCATGGATTCCCGAGGTGACATTGGGGTAATCTATGCATAGGGGTTGATGCACGTTCACGTCTTTGTTTCTCCCGTAGAAATCTTGGGGCACTCTTTGAGGTTCTTTGCATTGGATTGAGTATTATGAATCTGAAATTGTTTGATGCATATCGTATAATTAACTCACGGATACTCGCGGTGACATTGGAGTATCTAGGTGACATTAGAGTTGGTTGATGTGTATCATATGGTGTTATTTTAGTACGAACCCTTGATAGATCGATCGGAAAGGATAACTTGATGTTATTTTAGTACGAACTCTTGATAGATCGATCGGAAAGAATAACTTTGAGGTGGTTTCGTACCCTACAAAGAATTTCTTCTTATGTTCTGCACCAGATAGGAACTTTGGAGTGATTCTCTATCGCACGTTGAGGGATGGTTATCTGATCCAATTATATTGGCATTGTTGGGAGTTTCCACTAGCGAAAGTATGAACCCTAGGCCTCATTTTCAAGCATTGCAATATCGTTTGTGCTCACTTTTGGTACTTGCTACCTTGATGTTTTTTATTGTTCCTATTACAAAAATCAATATATGCTATCCATATTACACTTGTATCACTATCTCTTCACCGAACTAGTGCACTAGTACAATTTACAATTGTATTTGGTGTGTTGGGACACAAGAGACTCTTTGTTATTTGGTTGCAGGGTTGTTTGAGAGAGACCATCTTCATCCTACACCTCCCATGCACTGATAAACCTTAGGTCATCCACTTGAGGGAAAATTATGCTGTCCTACAAAACTCTGCGCTTGGAGGCCCAACACGAGTCTACAAGAATAAAGTTGCATAGTAGACATCACATACGGACCCGTGAGTCTGTGGTGAAGTACTCACGCATCATTAGAGAGGCGCCAATGAGGATGAAGAACACCTCCATTACCGTGTTCCCCTCTGGCGGAGTGCCGGAGAAGGGCTCTAGATTGGATCTCATGGTTCAGGAACTTGCGGCGGCTGAAACAAAACTCCCCTAGGGTTTCTAGAATATTTGGGTATTTTATAGAGCTGAGAGGCGGGGCAGGAGGCCACTGTGGGGGGCACAACCTGTGAGGGCACGCTCTGGTGGTTGTGTTCCCCACGGGGCACCCCCTAGCTGCTTCTTTGGCCCATTGGATGTCTTCTGGTCCAGAAAAAATCACCAAAAAGTTCCGTTGTGTTTGGTCTCCGTTTGATAGGATTTTCTGCGAAGTAAAAAACAAGCAAAAAGCAGCAATTAGCACTTGGGACTATGTCAATAGGTTAGTCCCCAAAAATGATATAAAGTTGCTATAAAATGATTGTAAAACATCCAAGATTGCTCATATAACAGCATGGAACAAGCAAAAATTATAGATACGTTGGAGACGTATTAGCATCCCCAAGCTTAATCCATACTCGTCCTCGAGTAGGTAAATGATAAAAACAGAAATTTTGATGTGGAATGCTGCCTATCATGTTTATCACATATTCTTTTATTTTGTAGCATGGACATTTTGACTTTTATATGATTCAAAACAATAGTCTAGTTTTGACATGAAGATTTAAATACTCAAGCATATCAACAAGCAATCGTGTCTTTCAAAATATCAACACTAAAGAAAGTTATCCCTAGCCCATTATGCTTAAGTGTGATAATAGTGTTGCGTAGTTGGTGCTTTATAAGAGATAATGAGACTCAAATAAAAATAAAAATTGCATAAAGTAAATAGATAGGCCCTTCGCAGAGGGAAGTAGGGATTTGTAGAGGTGCCAGAGCTCAAAGCTTAAATTGAGAGATAAAATTAATTTGGGTGGCATGTTGTTCTCATCAACAAGAACAACTAAGAGTTCCCAATACTTTCCATGCTAGATACATCATAGGCGGTTCCCAAACATAAAATAAAGTTTATTCTTTTTCCACAATACTTTCACATTCCACGGCTAGTCGTATCCACGGGTACCGTCCATACCAACACTTTCCAAGGAATTTATTATTTGACAACATAAAGTAAATTTTTTCTCGATTTCGCGACCGGGAATCCCTATTGCCTTTGTACTCTCATGCAATGTCAAGTGAATAAACACTCTTCTTGAGAATAACACATCTAGCATTAAAAAATATCAGCCACCCCTCACCGCTTCTTGAGCGGAGTGGGCATCAAAAGAGAAGTTTATTTTGACATTATAGTTGGCATATACAAATTTTCTTAGGACGGCATGAAAATACCGCATATAGGTAGGTATGGTGGAATCATTTGGCACAACTTGGGTTTTAGGATTTGGATGCACAAGTAGTATTTCTACGTAGTACAAGGTGAAGGCTAGCAAAACGATTGAGAAGTGGCCAACCAAGGAACCACAACCAGCATAAAAAACATTAAACATAACTAACACTGAATAATGCAACACAAGTAGGATGTAATTTTATTGCATAACTATTGACTTTCATTCTTGCATAAGGAATCAGAATCCTTAACACTAATATTCTTAGTAAAGCACAATTACTCATCAACATGACTCACATATCACTATCATCATATCTCAAAACTATTACAAAAAATCAAGTTTATTTTGTCCAATGATTTTCATGAAAGTTTTTATTATATCCTTCTTGGATAACTATCACTTTGGGACTAGTTTCATATGTTGCAATTGCTTTTGACAAGCTCAATCAATTTTAAGTGAAGAACATGAGCATAAACATTTTCATCTCTCAAAATAGTATAAGTGAAGCATGAGAGAATTACTTCAAAAAATTTACTAACTCTTGAATAAATCTAAGTGAATCATGAGAGTGTTTCTTCAAAAATACTAAAGCACGCCGTGCTAAAAAGATATAAGTGAAGCACTAGAGCAATTCCTTTGCTCTCAAATTTTTTTGGTGAAGCTTAAGTGCAATTCTAACAAATCATAGCATGATTTGGCTTTCTCAAATAAGTGTGTCCAGAAAGGATGATTGTGACATACTAAAAAGCAAAACAAGCAAAGCCTCATATAATACAAGACGCTCCCAGCGAAACTCATGATATGTGAAGAATAAAAATATAGCTCCAAGTAAAATACTGATGTTCGTTAGAATAAAGAGGGGATGCCTTCCGAGGTCATCCCCATGCTTAGTTGCTTGATACTATGCTTAATGAAGATGATCTATTTAGTCCCCTACTTTGAATGATCAAATTTGTTATGATGAGTGCATGCCTCCTATTTATGATGATTGCAGTATTTATTAAAGTGGGTTTGGAAGAGTGTCAACTTTAGATAATATTTATCCCACTATTTTGGAGGGTGTTGAATCTTATTATAATGGTAAAAGTGGATTTGTAGAGGTCATGACTTTACTTAGTAATGATTTCACTATTTCGGGAGATGTTTCAGTTGACTATGATGAGAACAAAGTTGTTACTTATGATGATTATTGTGATGATACTTATGTTATAAAAAGTAGCGATAATTATTGTCATAGTTTCAAATATCATTTCACTGAACATTACTCTTTTAATGTGGAAACAATTTATAGTGTTCGAGTTTTATATGATACTCCCACCTTTATGAATGAGAAGAAATTTGCTTATGTGGAGAGTAATAAAAATTCTATGCTTGTGAATCATGAAAGGAATGCTTTGTGTGATTGTTATATTGATGAATCCATTCATGATGCTACTGAAAATTATTATGAGAGAGGAACTTATGATTCATGATGCTCTACTTGTGGTTCAATTCTTTACTTTTATGTGAGCATCATTGGAATCATCATGCCTAGCTAAAAAGGCATTAAAGACAAGCGCTTTTTGGGAGACAACCCAACACTTATACCTACTTTTTGGTGTGTTAACACGATTAAGCTACTTTAGTAATCATTTTTGTAGCTTTTGTTTCAATAAAGTGCCAAGTAAAGCTTTTGGAATAGTGTGGATGATAGTTGACTTGATTCTCTGGAAAACAGAAAGTTTTGCGTCCAGTGCAGAAACTTCTATAAATTCCTGGAACATTCTAATTTTCTGAAATCTTTACACATGATTTATAAAGAAACTGTCTAGATTTTCCTAAATTTTCTGAATTTTTAGAGTTGCAGAAGTATGGTCATTGTCCAGATCGTTACAGACTATTCTGTTTTTGACAGATTCTGTTGTTTAATGCATAGTTTGCTTGCTTTAGTGTTTCCATAACTTATATTAAGTGATATAAATTATGGAAATGATAGAATACAGTAGGAATTATGTGGAAACGATTATGAAATTATCTTTGAGAGTACTAGTCGTGGAGTTGTCACGGCAGATGTCCTAAGGAAAGGACTTGATGGCGGAGCCATAGCGACGTGGTTAGATTAAAGGGGTTAAACGGGACAAAAGACACGGGGAGTTTATACGGGTTTGGCCCCTTGCGGTGAGGGTAAAACCTAATCTAGTTTGAGGTGGAATTGCTGGGGTGTCGATTGCTAGGGAGCTGATGCGCTTGCCTAGCTCTCGATCTGTTCTTTCTTGCCCTAAGCCGCTGCCGGGTCATCCCCTTATATACACGGGGTGACGCCCTGCGGCCTACGGAGTCCCGACCGGCTCATACTATCGTGTCCAACCTGGTGACTCTTGTCACATGCCTTACAATACAAGTCACATATATGGCGGTTGATACTCATAGGCTTTAAGCCGCCTCAGGCCTTGGGCCCACTCCTAATCCGCCATCTTTAACATGCTTCTAGGCTTGGCCCATGAACCTCCATTGGGTAACCCGGCCCCTCCTGGGCGGGTCATATCAAATACTTATATCCCCAACATTAGGCCCCAGGTTGACTTGAACTTGTTCATGTCAATCTTCCTTCATCTTCTTACGAGAAACCATAACCCGCCATGACGTCAGCTCTTTGAAATGATGGTAACCCGCCATGACGTCATATGTTGTTTTGCCTTTGAACTATCCAAATCCTTACAAATCTTTCCACATTTAATGGGATCCTCACAGTCGAGGCGCCTGTATCGTCACTTTCCTGTTTATTCGCCTCCTCGATCTTCGTGCATGACCCTTATCCACTTTGCTTATAAATAGGGCCAGGAGCCCTTTCCATTGTCCTCTTGCTTCTTCCGCTTCGTCTTCTTCCTCGCGACCCTCCTGCATCTGAGCTCCGCTGGCGCCGCCGTCTTCTTGCTTCGTCTTCATCAACAGCTACAACATCCACCTGTCGTCGCCAGGCTTCTTCCATGCGCCGCCGCCGCTCATTCGTCCAGGTACGTTCTTCTTGTTCCTTCCTCTTAGATCTGTTAGGGTTCCCGTGATGTTCACTGGCGTTCATCTTCCTCTTCTTCCACAATTACAGTTTTCCATCTGAACTTGATATGCCTTCATGCACTGATGCTAATAATATCCCTTTAGAAAATATTGTAATATCTCATCTCTGATAAAATATATTCATCCCCAGGTACTGCATCATTTTGAACTTAGGTTTACCTGTTCGTCATTTTAATCTTAATTTTCGAACAGCTGTAGATCCAAAGTTACTGCTGCAATTTGTAAAAACTATTTTTCTCAGACTTAGTGAAATCTGCTTTTCTGAATATCCGCACGTGTCATGGCGGCTTAATTTTCCGACTTATAATTATTCTTATGCCATTAGGCCCCATTTAAGCCGCCATGCCGAACTTATAGTATAACATTTGCTTCCGGTTTAATGAACTGATTCTGAACCGGCAATAATCTTCTCCTTCTTTAGGCTTGTTTGTTCATAATGCCACCAAAGACAGTCACCACGTGCAACTAGGTCCATTCATTTGTTACTGAGGCCACACTTGCCGATTATCTCAAGGTTGGATACCTGCCGAATAATCCAGTTATGCCTTACCGCGCCCCCAAACCGGGCGAAAAGAAACCTGCACCAAACAATGATGAAGTTATTGTTTTCACTGATCACATGAACCGGGGTTTTTCACCACCCGGCTCTAAATTCTTCAGAGACATTCTGCACTTTTTCCAACTCCATCCTCAAGACATTGGACCCAATTCCATGTCAAATATCTGCAACTTCCAGGTTTTTTGTGAAGTGTATCTTCAAGAAGAACCTAGCCTTGAACTCTTTAGAGAATTCTTTTACTTAAACCGCCAGAACGAATTCACCAATGGTCCCAGTTTGGAGCTTGGGGCCGTCTCAATCCAAAGGAGGAGAGATTCTATTTTCCATTATGCTTGTCTGTCGAGTCACCCAAAGGACTGGAATCAAACCTGGTTCTACTACAATGATACTTCTCCGGCTGATGAGAACCCACTGCCGGGTTTCCATGCAGAACATTTAGACACGAAACATCCCCTTGCCGGAACACTCACTTCTGCAGAATGCAAGAAACTTGCTCCAGCTCTTTCAAAGGTCAGAGCCCAACTAGGGAATGGGCTAACAAGAATTGACTTAGCCCCCTGGTGGCTCGCCTGGCGGATCATTCCTTTGAGTCGCCGGACTGGCTTAATGTGCGATTACACTAGAGAAAAAGATGATCCATTACGTCACAGCTCTAAGGATCTGGAGGAGGATGTAATCACATACATGACTAAAACTGTTTTGAATGAGACCCTGGCTGACTGCAGCAAAGTGGGTCTGCAGCCCTTCTGCAAATTTAATCCGGCACCAGAGGTAAGTCTTAACTTTAACTGTTGTCATCTTACAACTTTGGTTCCTCTATCAATCTTGAATTTTGCCGCCTCTCGCAGGCTAAGTCGGCTTTCTGTAAAAAATCTTACGACCATGAAGCTGCTAAGAGGGCTAGAGCTATTAAGAAAGCTGCCAAGAGAGCCGTAAAAAGACCAAGAAGAAAACCAGCGCTTCTGATTTGTTGGAAATGAATTACGGCACTGAGTCAGAGGTAGTCCTTGACTCTCTTGGTTCTTACTTCAATTATCTTATGGACACTGATTATTGTCAGGATGACATGGAGGCCAGCCTGGCCATGGTTGAAGAGGTAATTACTATTTCCTCCGGCTCAGAATCCTTGCCAAGTCAAAAAGTTCGACGGGTAATCCGAAAAGTAAGATTTTCACACTTTTCAGCTCATTTAGATCCTCACTTTCTTTTGAAGCAACAACAACACGAGAGTCGGCGTCGTACTCGGAACACGAGAGAAGAGGAATTGTCCTCCGGTTTACCAAATACCCCAACTCGGCGAAAACACTGGAATGAGGTCTTTCCACTCTTAGACTCTTGTTACCCGCTAGCGGGTCTTATACGTCAACCACTGAATTTGTCCAATTCAAACTATCAGGAAACCTCCCGCTCTTCATCTGGCGATTCATCCCAAAGTCAACTCCCGGCTTTGAAGACAGCCCCTGGGTAAGTAGTTTCTTCCATGTTCATCTTTTCCTTAAATCTTTGTAACTTTGCAGTGACTTACTTTAACTCGTGCAGAGGCCAAGCTAAATCTATCAAGAGGGCCAGGGCGAGTAAGCCGGCAGCGGATCCAAAGGTCATTGAGCCGGAGCAGCAGGTTTTGGTAACAGATGTTCATAAACCAACAGAGGAAGCCACTCATGATGCTCCTCCTAAAATTCCTGATGCCTCCATTGACCCTGCCAAAGCTGATTCTGCAACTACTGAACCGCCAGCCCCGTCTGAGCCAACAAAGAACCGGACTGAAGATGTTATAGTCGTTGGCACTGCTTTCAGAGAGCCGGGTAACCCGACTGTGCTAGCGAAGCATACTGCCAAGCAAGAACTCGTTGAGAAACAAAGAGTGAGGTTTGACACAGCTCAATACACACAGTTGAGCACTGGCAAAGTCCTTTCTAGATATGTCAATCAGGTCCACAGCAACCGTGACCTTTAGATTGATATGGTGAAGCAGATGCACCAGAAGTTTGAGGTAAAATTCTTGAGCAAACTATAATCATCCTTCCAGCCCCCAAGTCTATTGGATATGATAGAAATGAATATACTGTAGACTGAGAAACAATTGTCACCTTTTTAAATCGGCACACCTCTTAATAAGAAATATGTCCTTGAAGAACATTGCATGTGTAGCCCCCAAGGGCCGGCTTAATCAGCTTGAATGAGCTGGTCCTAATTATCATTGCATAGAACTTGCATGCATACCCTCCATGAGCCGGTGGTAATAACCATGTTGCCGCCGGGTTAGTATAATTAACTGGTAATACAGAAGCAATATGCATTAGCCCCCAAGTGCCAAGTACTCTTGCTTGCAAAGTGCTTGGGACTTCATTGATATGAACTGCTAATTTAAAAGAATTCCGCATCCATTAGCCCCCAAGGGTCAAGTGCTCTTGCTTGCGAAGTGCTTGAGACTTTATTGATATGATTCCGGCTCATAAAAGGAAAAAACTTCGGCCTCAATTAGCCCCCAAGTGCCAAGTGTTGTCGTTTGCAAAAGGCTTGGGACTTCAATTTCTGTAAACCGGAAACTAGTTTGCCTTATGTTCTCTTTGTTTGTTGAGGATACCACTTCTGAATTGAAAGCGCAGTTAGAGGATGCCAAGAACCGGCTTAAGCATCAAGAGTCGGAGACCCAGAAGGCTGAATCAAAGTTTCAATTTAGCCTATCTGAATTGAATGAACTGAAGGCTAAACTTAAGTCGGAGAAATCTGCATGGGCGGAAGAAAGAACCGCCTTGGTGCAGAGAGCTGAAAAAGCCGAATCAACTCTTGAAAAGGTGACAACAGAGCTCACCGGGTTAAAGCATCGTGTCTCAGAAATGACTTCAGCCATCTTTGGTAAGCCGCCATACTGAAACTTGAATAATATCTTTAGGTAACATAACCCATTACTGACCAATTGTACGGCTTATGTAGGTAGCAGGAGTAGTAATCTTGGCAGAGAACCGCTTGTCAAGCTCAAAGCTATCTACACCCTTGTGGAGCAACTATATACTGGAGCACAATGTGCCCTGGCTGCTGTCTCTCCGTCCAGCGAGGCACCAGCGTTGTTTATGGATATTTTAAGAAGACTCTCCGTTCTACATACCAGAATAGATGAAATAAAACGGTCATCTGCAAGAGCCGGTGCTGTAACAGCCTTGAGCCGGGCTAAGGCGTGGCTTCCAGAGCTGGACCCATCCGACTTGTCTACTGGTTATCCAAGCTTGAAAGAAGACGACACAACTTTTGATAATAAAGACTTTGCTGCCTGCGTCAAAGATATCCGCCCTCTGGCCAGTTTAATTGTTAATGAAACGGACTTGTCCAAATATCAGCCGGCTTATAATATGGAGAATCAGAGGATGCCCACTCCATCGTACAAAGTGATGGAGCTGATTCCTCCGACCAGTAAGCATACTTTTCCTCGCGTAATTGATCCCTCTGAACTTATTGATGAAGAGGCTAAGTTTGAAGCATTGGCTGGCTTGGATTGGTTGGCACGGAACTTTCAGACAGAGGAGGACAAAGAACCGGAGAAGGATGACACGGAATTGTCGAAGCAGCAAAGCCAAGGAGAGTGAACCGTCGGGCGGCTCATATACTTGTGAGAAAAATATCTTAATTTTGTCTGGCTCACAACATCTTGTAATAGGATAGTGAAACTTTGAACCTGTTCGGTTTATTGTGCCAATTGTCGTGCCATCATGCACGCTTCTTGTCTTTTGATGATATTATTAATCCACCGAATGTTGAAATCATTACTTTGTGCTTGTGATGGTATTGGCTTGTGTAGATCCATATAAACTGTATCCTGCATATAAACGGAAAGCAAATGCCCTGGCGGCTTGCCGTCGGGCGGGTCATTATGCCCGACCGGTGCCATTGGGGACAGATGTCCATAACCAGGGCCGCTTTAATTATTATAAAAATATTCATACTTGAAGATACGATTTGGACTGCCGGCTTGATTAGTCGTCATACAATCGTAATCATGTAAAGGTATAATTCCAGAAATAAGATTGTTACTTTTCAGCGGCGTAGAGCCGTTCATTAGGTTTGGTTTCAGAGACCCGGAGAGGCTTCAAATATGAGCCACCAGAAGAGGCAGCTTGGCCGAATTTGCAAAGAACACAAATCAAAACAGAGAACTTCATAAAAACAAAGGAACTAGAGAAAAAGGTCAAAAAACACTCGAGGCTTTTGCAGGCCGCCAAGCCAAAGGTTCTTCTTCAATGAAACTAGCCTTGGTGGCCACTAGAAGGTATGTGCGTGCTATGAGCCGGCTCTCACAGTACCAAATCGACATTTGAACCTAGACAAGTACAGGTCTTTGTTTTAAAGATAGACTTGCCTAGAGTGCGCGAGGTCAGAGTTGCATCTTGCATCATAGGACGAATTATCCAAGTTTCAAGGAAGGCTGCATTTGAGCCTGGATCTATCCCGACTATCTGTAAATCGTGCTCTCTCAGTGACAGTCGGCGTTTGAACCTTAACAAGCTTAGGTCTTGGTCGAATACGCCATATAAGACTGATTGCCAAGAGTTCGCCGGGTCAATCAGGATGACCTGATGAAGTTGAAGCAGCTGGGTATAGGTAGGATGACCCACCGGTTATGTCCTCTTTGGTCGAATACACCTATGTTTGAACATAACCCGGTCAAATGGGTAGTAATGTTGTGTTCTTTTTGGTCGAATATGCCTATGTTGGAATAGGAAGCCCCCAAGTGACATACTTATAAATTATTCTCGCCAAGAGCTTATTTTGGAGCTGTGCTATGCATTCACCTCTATGTGATCCCTGTAATTTGGGTGGTAAGCCTCTTGAGAAAACATGCATGATTATAACAAGGACTTAGCTTTGAAAAAATGGCAGAGGCCCCGATTTATCAGGGATGCCGGCTTTATTATATTGTGCTAATATTTACATCATCGAACTACATCATGAGAGCCAGAGGCTTAAGTATAGTAAGGCTGGAGGTGAGCAATATTCCACGGCCGATTAGTCTCCTCTTCTGATGTGCGTGAGTCCTTGTGCTCTCGAATGTTGATCAGATAGTATGACCCGTTGTGCAGATTCTTGCTGACGACAAAAGGTCCCTCCCAAGGTGGCGAAAGTTTATGCATGTCAGTCTGATTTTGGTTGAGCCGGAGAACTAAGTCGCCTTCTTGAAAGGTTCTGGTCTTGACCCGCCGGCTATGATATCGTCTTAAATCCTGTTGATAGATCGTTGAACGAGCCGTCGCGAGATCACGCTCTTCATCCAACCGATCCAACGCATCCTGACGTGCCTTCTCATAATCAGTTTCGACGTAAGCCGCCACTCGGGGCGAGTCATGACGGATGTCGCTGGGAAGAACCGCCTCAGCCCCATAGACCATGAAGAAGGGCATGTAACTTGTAGATCGGTTGGGTGTTGTATTAATGCTCCATAACACAGAAGGTAACTCCTGCACCCAGCAACCCGGTGTTCTCTTCAGAGGAACCATGAGACGAGGCTTGATCCCTCGCAGAATCTCTTGGTTAGCCCGCTCTGCTTGACCATTGGACTAGGGGTGAGCCACAGAAGAAACATCAAGCCGGATATGCTCATGTTGACAAAACTCCCTCATAGCACCCTTAGACAGATTAGTGCCATTGTCTCTTATGATACTGCGGGGAAAGCCAAACCAGAAAATCACCTTCTTGATGAATTGCATCGCTATTTCCGCATCACACTTGCTGACTGGCTCTGCCTCAATCCACTTGGTGAACTTGTCCATTGCCACCAACAGGTGGGTTTTCTTATCTTTGGACCTTTTAAAGGGCCATACCATATCAAGTCCCCAAATCGCAAACGGCCAGGTTATCGGAATCATCCTCAACTCTTGAGTCGGAACATGAGTGCGCTGTGGAAATTTCTGACAACCGTCACATCTGCTGACCAAGTCTTTAGCATCAGCATAAGCTGTCAACCAATAGAATCCGTGACAAAAAGCTTTGGCCACCAGAGATTTAGAGCCGGCGTGCTGACCACAATCTCCCTCGTGAATCTCCCGTAGGATCTCACAACCTTCCTCAGACAAGATACAACGTTGAAACGCACCTCTAACACTGCGATGGTGCAACTCTCCGTTGACAATCGTCATCGACTTAGACTGCCGGGTGATTTGTCTGGCCAAGATTTCATCCTCAGGTAACTCACCCCGGGTCATGTAAGCCAAATATGGAACCGTCTCGTCTGGTATGACATGAAGCGCCGCCACCAACTGTGCCTCCGGGTCAGGGATAGCAAGGTCCTCCTCTGTAGGCAACTTGACAGATCGGTTAAGCAAAACATCCAAAAAGGTGTTGGGGGCACCGGCTTATGCTGAGATCCTAACTGGCTTAAGGCATCAGCTGCCTCGTTCTTCCTTCGATCAATATGCTCAACTTTGTAACCCTTGAAGTGACCCGCAATAGCATCAACCTCCCGACGATAAGCCGCCATGAGTGGGTCCTTGGAATCCCAGGTGCTAGAAACCTGCTGAGCTACCAGATCTGAATCGCCGAAACATCTTACCCGACTTAAATTCATCTCCTTGGCCATCCGAACACCGTGGAGCAAGGCTTCATACTCAGCTACATTATTAGTACATGGGAACATTAACCGGAGAACATAAGAGAATTTGTCACCTCGCGGGGAAGTTAAAACAACTCCAGCCCCCGAGCCTTCTAACTGTCTGTATCCATCAAAGTGAATTGTCCAATATGTGCTATCCGGCTTTTCCTCAGGCGTCTGCAGCTCCGTCCAGTCATTGATAAAGTCCACGAGCGCTTGCGACTTGATGGCTGTCCGAGGCATATATTTTAAACCATGAGGCCCGAGCTCAATGGCCCACTTGACCACTCGTCCTGTAGCTTCTCTATTTTGGATGGTATCCCCTAAGGGAGCAGAACTCACCACTGTAATAGGATGACCCAAAAAATATTGCTTAAGCTTTCGGCTCGCCATGAAGACCCCACATACTAGCTTCTGCCAATGTGGATATCTCTGTTTGGACTCAATAAGCACTTCACTGATATAATAAACTGGCCTTTGAACCGGATATTCCTTCCCAGCCTCTTTCCTTTCTACCACAATGGCCACACTGACAGCCCTGCTATTTGCAGCAACATATAATAACAATGGCTCCTTATCAATGGGAGCCGCCAGAACCGGCGGCTCAAACAATTGTTTCTTGAGTGCCTCGAATGCCTCGTCAGCAGCTTCACTCCAGACAAAGTCATCTGTCTTTTTCATCATCTGGTATAGAGGGATGGCCTTTTCACCTAACCGGCTTATGAACCGGCTCAACGCTGCTATCCGTCCTGCCAAGCGCTGGACATCATTGACACACTTTGGTCTTGCCAAGGAGGTGACGGCCTTGATTTTCTCCGGGATAGCCTCAATGCCTCGCTCAGAAAGCAAAAAACACAAGAGCTTGCCTGCTGGAACTCCAAAAACACACTTGGCCGGGTTAAGCATCATCTTGTACACCCAAAGATTGTCAAACGTTTCCTTCAAGTCGTCGATCAGGGTCTCCTTCTTTCTAGACTTGACCACAATGTCATCCACATAAGCATGAACGTTACACCCAATCTGACCGTGCAGGCAATTCTGTACGCACCGCTGGTAAGTCGCCTGGGCACTCTTAAGCCCGAAAGGCATAGATACATAGCAAAAGGCTCCAAACGGAGTAATGAAAGCCGTCTTCTCCTCGTCCTTAACTGCCATCTTGATCTGGTGATATCCAGAATACGCATCCAAAAAACTCAAACGCTCATAACCTGCCGTAGCATCAATGATCTGATCAATACGGGGGAGGGCAAACGGGTCAGCTGGGCAAGCCTTGTTTAAGTCTATGTAGTCCACACACATGCGCCACGTGACATTCTTTTTAAGCACCAAAATCGGGTTAGACAACCACTCCGAATGAAAAACTTCAATGATGAACCCGGCCGCCAAGAGCCGGGCCACCTCTTCACCATTGGCTTTCCGTCTCTCTTCACTAAAACGGCGAAGAAACTATCTGAACGGGTTATACTTCGGATCAATATTGAGAGTGTGCTCAGCGAGTTCTCTCGGTACACCCGGCATGTCTGAAGGCTTCCATGCAAAGATGTCCCGGTTCTCACGGATGAACTCGATGAGCGCGCTTTCCTATTTCGGATCCAGATTAGCACAGATGTTGAACTGCTTAGATGATTCACCAGGAATAAAGTCAACTAGCTTGGTGTCGTCCGCCGATTTAAACTTCAGCAACGGGTCATGCTCTGTGGTTGGCTTCTTCAAAGATGTCATATCTGTCAGGTCAACATTATCTTTGTAAAACTTAAGATCCTCCGTGGCACAAACTGACTCTGTGTAAGCCGCATCACCTTCTTCACATTCCAAGGCTATCATGCAACTCCCATGTACTGTGATGGTCCCCTTGTGACCTGTCATCTTGAGCTGTAAATAAACATAACACGGCCTCGCCATGAACTTAGCGTAAGCCGGTCTTCCGAACAGAGCATGGTATGGGATGTGGATCCTAACAACCTCAAACATCAAAGTCTCTGTCCTGGCATCATATTCATCCCCAAAGGATACCTGCAAATCAATTTTGCCTACTAGGTACGTCGACTTACCAGGCACAACTCCATGAAAGACAGTGTTGGACGGCCTAAGCTTCTTGTCGGTTAACCCCGAACGACGGAAGGTATTGTAATAAAGGATATTGATGCTGCTACCTCCATCCATGAGTACCTTGGTGAACTTGTATCCTCCGACCTGAGGTGCTACCACCAAAGCCAGCTGACCCGAATTATCAACTCCGGGTGGGTGATCTTCACAGCTCCACACAATGGGCTGCTCAGACCATTGCAAGTAACAGGGAACTGCCGGATCAACAGCATTCACCGCCCTTTTGGGAAGCTTCTGGTCCCGCTTGCACAGACTTGTGGTGAAGATGTGGTACTGCCCGCTGCTCAACTGTTTCGGGTTACTCTGATAACCATATTGCTGCTGATTCCCTTGACTGTTCTGCTGGTTGTTGCCACCTTGATTTCCCTGGCCTTGAAAACCAAAGTTTGAGCCGCCGCCTCCATGACCCGGACCATGAAAATCGGATCCTGAACCGCCGTTTAGTCCATAATTCTCCTGAATAGACTCCCTGTAAGACCTCATGATACTGCAGTCTTTCCACATATGCGTAGCCAGCTTTTCGTCCGTTCCATGCTTTGGACATGGCTGGTTCATCACCTCATCGATGTTATATCTTGGAGGCGGCTTCCCCTTGCGACGCTGGTTAAAATTCCGCGCCTCAGTATTAGCTACAAAAGTATCAGCCTTGCATTTATTGCCACTTTGTTGATTGGCCGGGTTATACTGCTATCCCCCTGGCTCATTACTCTTCTTTCCCTTTCCAGGTCTTTCAGCCTCAGACTCGGGGTCCTTGGTACTATCAGAGTCGGCATATTTTACGAGAGCCGCCATGAGCTCCCCCATATCACTACAATGGCGCTTAAGCTGCCCCAACTTCAGCTTGAGCAGAGGAAAACGACAATTTTTCTCCAACGTTAATATCGCAGATTCGGCGTTGATTTTATCTGAAGAGTGCATGATGGTTGAGACCTGGTGCATCCAACTGGTCGTTGACTCACCCTCGTTCTGAACACAAGAGTCTAGATCCAAAATTGACATCGGCTTCTTGCATGTATCCTTGAAATGCTTGATAAACTTGGCCTTCCGCTCCGCCCATGACCCGTTGGAGTTGATGGGTAATCCTTTCAACCAGTTACGGGCCGTACCTTCCAGCATCATTGTGAAATACTTGGCACACGCGGCTTTGCTAACGTCTAGCATCTCCATAGCCATCTCGTAACTCTCTATCCAAGCCTCATGGGGTTGATCCGCTGTGTAATTGGGCACTTTACGAGGGCCCTTGAAATCTTTAGGCAACCGCTCGTTCCGTATAGCCGCCGTTAAACATGGCATGCCCCAAGCTCTAGAAGTCCTGCCTGTCTCCACTGAGGTTGCCGGGTAATATGGCGTTGGCTGATAATTGGCCGCCTGAGCCGCCAGCTCGGCCTCCCGGCGCATCCTACCCTGATCCACCAGATCCTGCGCATGGGCGTCATGCCACGCTGGGTTATGTCCGCGAGGCGAGTTACAGCGCTGCTCTGTGCTCGAAACTTCTGGCGAGTCAACATTCCTGCTGTAACTCGCATTTGGATGGGGAGTTGCATGAATCCGGTCTCGACTATAAGAATAAGCTTGTTGCTGCTGCATCACCGTTTGAAGCAGTTCCCGAGCCCTCCGAGTTTCCACTGCTACTGGAGTTTCGCCTTCAACTGGTAATGCCGCCAATCTCGTTGCTGCTGCTATCATGTTGTCCAGAGGGTTTGAGTAGTGATCCGCCGGCGTCGTCGGGTAGTGAGGCGACGGGTGGTTTGCGTACAGAGAACCTGCCATGCGCTGGTGAACCAGCCTGCCGGTCCTAGGCACGTCAGGCGTTCGGTTTACCACCGGCGGGCTACTGCCCCCTGTTCCAGCTATGCTAAAAAGATTCCTTGGCTCATAAACGAAGGGGAGACGACTCCGTTGCTTTCTCCTCATAGACTCATTAGCCACGTTCTGATCCACCGAGAGTCGGTAAGAATCCGCTTGAATCCGCTGAGCCTGGGCGTCCAAAACAGCATGTTCCTCAGTCATCCTGGGGTTCTCCGCCGCCAGTTCTTCTTTGGCCTGCGCTATCTCCTGTCGTAGCTTGTCCACAGCTGCCTTACGTTGATCCTGGTTTTTTGGGGTTACATCTGTCCCCATCAGAGTCGCCAGATCCTCCAACAGATCTGTCAGGACTTGAGTCGGCGGGCGTGTTGATCCGCCAGCACCTGCCACTGCTGCTGTCGCGTCGGGTGTTATGTCCCCGACGACTATTGATCTGAGAGCTGGCTGGGTGCTAGTCATGAAAATCGCCGCCCTGCTCGGCAGCTCACAGAGGTCTGAAATACTACTACCGTCGGACGAGCCCCCAAACCATCCACTCTGCATCTGGTACATTTAATCGGTCTCACCTGTGGATGACTCGCCATTGGAAAGAGCGGCCGTCTCATTGTGAGATCCGGAGCTTCTAGCACCCTGGATATATCCAACAAAGGCACGCTTCACGGCGGGCTGAACACGGGCAGATTGTGCACACTGAGCCGTCTCGAAGATGTCGATATAGGTTTCTGGCTCAAGGCCCGGTTCGTTGATCTTGCCGATGAATACATGGATTCCGCCGAAGGGGACCCGGTACCCGTACTCAATTGAGTCGGCCTCGGGACCCTGGCCTTCGTCATCGATGTAAAGCTTGCCGCGACGACTCTTGGTCATTCGGCCCACAGCGTATCCCCTGAGCCCTTCGAAATCGTCCTTCAAGAACTCAAAACCACAGGTCGCAGGCCCCACGGTGAGCGCCAACTGTCGTGGAGTTATCACGGCAGATGTCCTAAGGAAAGGACTTGATGGCGGAGCTATAGCGACGTGGTTAGCTTAAAGGGGATAAACAGGACAAAAGACACGGGGAGTTTATACGGGTTCGGCCCCTTGCGGTGAGGGTAAAACCTAATCCAGTTTGAGGTGGAATTGCTGGGGTGTCAATTGCTAGGGAGCCGATGCGCTTGCCTAGCTCTTGATCTGTTCTTTCTTGCCCTAAGCCACTGCCTAGACGTCCCCTTAAATACACGGGTTGACGCCCTGCGGCGTACAGAGTCTCGGTCGGCTCATACAATCGTGTCCGCCCTGGTGACTCTTGTTACATGCCTTAGCATACAAGTCACATATATGGAGGTTGATACTCATAGGCTTTAAGCCGCCTCAGGCCTTGGGCTCTCTCCTAAACTGCCATCTTTAACATGCTTCTGGGCTTGGCCCATGAACCGCCATTGGGTAACCCGGCCCCTCCTAGGCGGGTCATATCAAATACTTATATCCCCAACAGTACCCAAGTGAATGATTTGCTTTATTATACTAACGCATCTCACAAAGTTCCATTAAGTTTTATGTGACTGAAGTTTTCAAGTTTTGGGTGAGATATCGATATGAGGAGAATAAGGAATGACAATACCCTAAGCTTGGGGATGCCCAAGGCACCCCCAAGGTAATATTCAAGGAATACTCAAGCAACTAAGCTTGGGGATGTCCCGGAAGGCATCCCCTATTTCGTTTTCAACATTATCGGTAACCTCATTTGGAGCCATATTTCCATTCGTCACATCAGATGTGTTTTGCTTGGAGCGTCATTTACTTTTATTTGGATTTGCTTGCTATTATTTATAATAATGTTTTGTATCTTTTATTTCAATAAAGATGTCAAGTATAGCCTTTACTATGCTTATTTTGCAAGTCTACAAGTTGCTGTTTCAAAACAAAAAGTTTGTCGCTG
This sequence comes from Secale cereale, assembly GCA_902687465.1. NCBI lineage: Eukaryota > Viridiplantae > Streptophyta > Magnoliopsida > Poales > Poaceae > Secale > Secale cereale. The sequence goes on along the minus strand of LR738709.1, from coordinate 281,159,734 downwards.
TTGCAAAAAATCCCGAGAAAAGTCAGAATGTGATAAAATGTTAATTTTTTTTTGCATGTCAAGCTATGATAAATTTTCTACATTCTGGTGAATGTTTAGAATTGTTTGAGTTAGAGAATTATGAATCTTCTTGCATTCTTTACGGACAGTCTTGTTTAGACAGATTGTTGTTATGTTTGCATATGTTGGCTTGTTTAATGACTCTATTTTAGGATAGGAGTATTAAACATGGAGAGCCATTTAGTATGAAATGTTAAATTATAATTTTAGTGATTTGTCACAGTAGAGAATCATAAGGTTTTGAGTTGATTTATACTAACTTATCTCATGCGTTCATGTTGAGTTTTGTGTGGATGAAGTTTTCAAGATTTAGGGAAACTATGATATAGAAGGAATTAAGGAGACACAAAAGTTCAAGCTTGGGGATGCCCAAGGCACCCTAAGATAATATTTCAGGAAGTCTCAAGCATCTAAGCTTGGGGATGCCCCGGTAGGCATCCCACCTTTCTTCATCAACAATTATCGGTTAGCCTCGATTGATCCTAAGTTTTTGCTTCTTCACATGATGTGTGCTGTTCTTGAAATGCTTTTTTGTTTTTTTGCTGTTTGAATAAAACTAGCAGAGTGGCCTGCTCGATACGCGGGCTAGGATTTTTGAAGTAAAATATTAAGAATAATTGTGGAGATATATTTTAAGTATTATAATTTCTTAATAAAATTCATTGATGTTTTTTGTTTTTATTGATATATGAATATATTGGTTCCCGTTCATCCTTTGTTTGCTAATTATTCATTCCATAATAATTGTGGTTTTATGATCGACTGTATTTTTTATTATACTTTTAAACTATAGTTTTGCTATCGACTGCATCATTCAAATTGTTTTTGTATATCTTTGCATTATGTTGTTTATTTATTATGTAAATAGTAATTTGTGTACGGTTTGTAGGATTGGAAGATTTTTGTATTGTTTCTTTAATGTATTTTTTGTTGCGAGAAACTGTCTTACATTTTGACATCGATCAGTTGTTTATATAGACATGCATCATAGTAGCAAGGGTAACCTTTTGTATCTTTACTGTGTTTAAAGAACATGTTGCTCCGTAGTTGTCCGTAGTGGAATTATCAGACTTATATTTAGGAAGGAGGGAGTAGATTATTTGAGGGTGTACTAATATGAAATGGAGTGATTACCTAGGTATTGTTTGTTTGGTTATGTACACGTACACTCAACAGTACCAAGCGCCTTACATTTTCACGTTACATTGTTTTCTTATAGTTTGCACAGTATGAACCCCTGGGAAAAAATCCACAGTACGTAACTGGTCTCATGGATACCACAAACATTACTCTTCACTTTATCCATTTTGTAGTCTTCTGGACTTCTCCAGTCGTTCTTCTTTCTTCACACTAGTGAGAATGTTTTTGGCCAATCCCCTTTCTTCTTTACCTTTTTGTTTCTTCCCAGTTAAAATTTGCTACTACAGGATAGTTCCCGTTTGCATTCCTCCTAACCTGAAGCCACCCCTGCACCTGGTGCTTCCATAGGGCGACCATTGACGGCAGCTAGTTTTCCTCCTCGTACACCTCTTGTAGCTTGGTAAATGGCGATGTAGGGGTATCATGGACCAAGGATCTGGTGCGCCAGGTAGGAGGCGAGATCGTCGATTTGCACGGTGTCGTTAATGTTGTAGTCTATGCAATTGATTCGGTCATGAATTCCATCTTCCGTAGGTCTGCAATTTTTTGGATCCAGCTTTAGTATGAGGATGGTAGTGTTGTTTTCTTCCGTAAGCATGCAAGCCAGACGCATGTTTGTTATTTTTGCTGGAGGCAGCTCGAGACGTCCTCCTCATCCTCCAAAGTGGCAACATTCTTCGAAGTTGAACCGCAGGTCCATTTTTTTCATTTTCCTTACTGTGCCATATTTCCCTTTTCCTTAAGTAAATGGCTGTTATTGGTAATTATTTCATTTTTTGAAGAAGATCTGATGTTTTTATGTGATGCCGAAGTGTTTAATTAGGTACATAGTAGATACTAATAAGTTAGTCAACATTTCATAATGTAAGCAGAATGGCCCGCTCCATGCGCGGGCTAGAACTTTAGCTATTTGAATACTAAGAACATACTATTTCATAAATTTAAAGAAAAATTGTGGCCGAATGCGATGAAATTTACAAATATAAGACCTACATAAATTATATTTGTATCATTTTTTCTATCTTGTTGTGTGAAAAAAATGTTAAACCAAAACTCTTCTAGTAGTAAAAAAATCCAAATCCAAATAGATGATGTATATATCCTACATATATAATAAAGGAGTATGTTGAGTGAGCTTTTACTATAAGTGTTATGTTAGTTTGGTATACGAAGCTAGAGCGCATTTCTATACTATATGTTTATCTTTTAGAATAGTTTAGTACCATATATATTGTCAGTGCACTTTTCGTATCCTTATTGATGATACACATTGCGAAATAAAATGGATGTTCATCAGTTATATGATTTAGTCTAAAGTGTAAAGCATATGTGTCGTCCCTAACTCACAGTAAGTAACTTCCCATGAGTAATTCATCTTCTGGAAGTTTGTTACTTGATTCCTCATTTATCTCTCTAATAATGTGTGTTTAATTTAGCAATTATTTGCAATATACTTATTAGTACAATGCACTCCAAAATAACATAATTTTTTTAATGTGAAATGAGCTTATATTTCAAGTTGTAGCAGAACATAAATAGATAAATGACACTGCAATCATTATGACAAATGACAAAAGAGATAGCTAAAAAAATCAAGGACATACTCCCTTCGAAGAAAAATCAAGGGCATATATGTGTGTCTCCAAGTAACACGGAAAATATACCTTTAGCAATATTTTGTGCGACATAGTTCAGTACCTTCAAGGAAATTTTAGTTATTTCTACATCATCAATACTAATCGACACTTTGTGAGGAAGTGGTTAATGAGCTAAAAGCATAGGGCGTATGTATAGTATGTCAATGTGCCCCTAGTTGCAGCTCGGATATCCTCATGAATTACGAGGCACAAAAAATATTTAAAGAATTATGCTTGAACTTGTAATAAAAACACATTGAAACTATGTTTTTTCTATGGTCTTATGGCATATCCAAGTTACAACAATACATGGTTGTACTTTTAACAAAAAGACATGGCATGCTTAAAGTTGGTTTATGTGAGTTAGCATCAACATTTCTTGTACATATCAAATGGCTCGACACATTATATTTACTAACTTTTGGACCTCGAGTTTATCATGAAAGGCCACCCTATTGTTTATTTAGTTAGAAATGTGCACCTCTATATATAAAGTACGTATAACGGTGTAAAGCACTTACTTAATAGACCAGATGCTTTAACTGTAAATAAGATTAGGAAAAAATATGAATAGATCACCGTATTCGTAGGATACACCCATTTTTCGTGAGGACACCTAATAGCATTTTGTAACTATATACAATAAGAATGCTAAAAGTCTTACCTAAGTTATTCCATACCTTTATGTCGTTGTTCTGCATCATTTTCATCGGCATAGATTTTTCAATCCAAATATCGAGCAAATATTTGGAGGTATATAAAGTACTCAGGTGGTCTGCCCAAATAAATATGTATATAAATAAGTTCACAATAACCTACCATAGTGGAAGCCGGTGCGACCCGAATGAGGAGACTCGAAAGATGGAGCACAAAAAGGAAATCCTTGAATACCATGTACTAAGCCATAGGAATATGCCAATTACATCACTAAATGCATAAATGGGGACATACCAAATTATGTCAGAAAAATGACCATTACCATACTCATCGTGTTCGAGGGCTACATATGCATAAAAGTATAAGTTATTAATTTATAAAAATATTGGGACCCTCAATTTAGCATCAACATGCAGAGATGTTAGATTTAAATGCGACAATAGATATCCAATTGTAGTCATGTTGTGGCTGTCATATGCACATATGAATAATTTTAGAAGTACCTAACTTGAACCATGAGACATATATATATATATATATATATATATATATATATATATATATATATATATATATATATACACACACACACACACACACACACACACACACACACATCTAGGCTATTCTGTTTCGCGTAAAGAGAATATTATTCTGTTACCCTACTTGAACCGATGGTTTCAGGCGATTGTACTGATGATTTTCATCTCGTCAAACTGGTCGTCTTTTCGTCGGAATGGGGCGTGTAATATATCGTTGGAAAGCTCTTGACATCTACTCCATTCGTTCCTAAATATAAGTCTTTGTAGAGATTTCACTATGGACTACATACGGAGCAAAATGAGTGAATCTACACTCTAAAATGCATCTATATACATCCGTATGTGGTCTATAGTGGAATCGCTACAGAGACTTATATTAGGAACGGAGGGAGTACATTACAAATATATAGGAATGTTTTGCAAAATCATTATGATTTAAGAGCAGTTTTAAAAAAAACGTTGTTTTTCAAAACCAAAAACGTGAATCATATTTTGGACTCAATTTTTGAACGGTTTGTCGGAATTGAGCAAATAAGAGGGCGTTGGAAAGCTGGTGAAAATCTGCATCTTCCATATATCTATTGTTTTTTCTAATTCTATACGATTTAAAAGTAATTTGGAAAATGGTGAAGTTCTGGGCAAAATGTATTTTCACGATTTTTTTCAAACGGTTTGTCGGATTGATGCAAATGATACGGCCTTGGGAAGTTATGGAAAATACACAACTTTTTCGTATTGAAATGTTTTTCTAATTCCTTACGGTTTAAAAATGAATTCGAATAGGGTCAAATTTGATTTCAAACACGATTTTTTTAAAAGTTTGTCGAAATGAGGCAAATAATATATGGCTAGAAAGATATCAAAAATACGAAACTTAGTCAAGTTGAGCGTTTTATCAAATTCGCAACCCATGAAGAGTAATTTGGATTACGATGAGACCCAACGTGTTGTTTTTCCGTGTGCGTTTGTACTGATATATTCTTTGGAGAGTAATTTTGAAAGGTTTCGAAAAGAAGAGTACTTGAACTGATGTTTGCATGGGTTTGTACTAAGCGTGTTTTCACTAACTAGACTTTGCTCTGATTTGGGTAATATTTTTGCTCGTAAGTTTTCAACGGTTTATTGTATCGTCGCCCTTGTACTTGGACTTCTCCTTTTTTATGACTTGTACTTTTCCCATTTGAATTGCATGGGGTTTCTTTTTTGCTTGAACTTTTACAAGTTGAATTTCTGTCATTTCTTTTATTCCGAATGGACCACTATTTTTAACTTGTACTGATCAATATATTTAATTCAACCATTTTTCCTTTGTAGAACGGACCACCGTCTTTTTGTACGGATCAGTTGTAGAACTTGGACGTCAACGTTGCAGAATTACACTTTGGACGGATCACCTTCTCCCATCCGGGCTGACCACAAAAGTTGCATAAGGAAACTCACAAATACAAGGACGATTACAGCGAGATCGACGAGAATGTATGAACCATACCATTTTCAGCTCAATAAATACTATACACGGAACAAGCAGAACTTATTAAACAAGATGTTTTTTGAAGTTTCTCACATTAACACTTTTTATAATACAAAACCGAATGGTTCACTTTTACCTTAAAATATTACAAACTGACGAACTAAAATAAAATGGTGAGCATAGTGCATTTTTGTACCAAAGTTGGTAATAGGGGCACAATCCATGTGAATTGTATAAAAGGTAAGTACTAGTAAAAATGGATTGCTAGTGTTTTTATAGAGTTTGTAGTACCATCACAATCAAAGTTCGTACTGACATAAGTTATGGTTGTGCGATACATAAGTACACTGTGGCCAAAGTATTACAAACTGACAAACATAATCATCCACCTCGCTAGAACAGAGCATCTCAGACGCCTCTACTCCTGTTGCTTTTCCTTGTGCAGGAGGCTGTTGACGGATCACGCAGTGATGCAAGTGGCCATGGTAGCGACACTGGCAGTGACGTAGGTCTCCGAACTGATGGTCGTGACAAACTCGGCCACCCTGAAGCCATGGGGTTGGACTGAGCATGGCGCTGAAGTTGAGTAGAACATTTAGGAATTGGGATAAATAGGAAACAACAAACAGGTGAAGAAACCGTGAAGTGAAATGAGTTATCGAAGACATTATGCATTTTTCTCACTAAAACAAACTTCTGTTTGTGTGCAACTTTTGTACTTGCATACATTTGGAGGGAGAAACACAGAAAATACAACCACATGGATCAACACATTTGGAGGGAGAAACTATAGACGTACATCACGGGGTATCAAATAATATGAACTCCAGGCAGATCATTTTTAAACTTCTTTTTTGTATCTCGCAAACTGGAAATAAGAAGAAAGCAAATTAGAACACAAAGTAAGAAGAAAGTAGAGCACCAGTGCTTGTGCGGCATTGATCCGTCAATCCTTTTGCATCCAAGTTCCAACCAGCATGAGCTAGCACCTCCTTGATTGAGATGCAGTAGTACAACTCAACGCATCAGAGAGATAAAAAGGTGAGTCGCAGCATGTACATGAAGGGGAGAAAGTGTAACATCCCAATTTTCAGTTTGAATGTTATCATCGATCATTCATATGCATTCATTATTTGAGCATTTTTGGAGCATGAGTTTTATTTGAAAATTGATCCAAAACTTTAAGCAACTCAAGGACCCAAATGAGAGAGTTGGAGGTTTTTCAAAGAGAAGCCCACTATTTTATTTATTTTCCAAGTGGGGTGGATCAATAATATTTTAGCCAAATTTCATTTTTCCAATATTTAAAATAAATGAGAGAAGATAATATGACTTCATCAAAAATATAATAAAAATGTTGGAATTTGATTTTGTAAAATCCCAAATTTTCAATTTGGAATGTTATACATAGATCATATTGCATTGCATGTTTATTTGCATTTTGTTTGTGGCGAGCCTCGAAATTCTAAGCAACTCAAGGACCTACGGAGAGAGTTGGGAATTCTACCGTTTTCGTATTTGAGTTCACTCGAATACCGGTACGAGGACAGTGTTGGTTTTAATTATTTTTCTCTCCCAAAAGTATTTCTAAATACAATATATGAGCAGAGATAATATGACTTCTCCAAAATAACAGAAATATTGGAGGAAAAATATTAAAATCACTTTTGGTATTTTTCTAGATTTATTTGCGATTGTATTTGCATAGGAAAAATATGCGTTTTTCAAAACTGCATTTAGGTCCGGGAAAAATGTTCCCTTTGTCCTAAATATTATTAGAGGACGGTGAAAATTTATTTCGGGATTTTTGGAGTCCGTTTAGTATTTCTTTCGTTAGTTTTGCTACGTCAGGACTCTTTTGAAAAAAAAACGAACCGACTCCGGGCCGTAAGTGGCCAGGACTCTCGCCTCTATATAGCGCCGGCCCGCTAGCGCCCCGAACCCCAGCCCGCTCCGCGCCCCGCCCCGAACCCTAGCCGCCGCCGCTCGCCACCTGCGCCGTCGCCGCCGCGGCTCCGCCCGCCTCCCCACGCCGTCGCCGCTCGCCGCTGCTCGCCGACCCCGCCGCCGCCCTTCGCCGGAGCCGCTGCCGCCGTCGAGGTAGTTATCCGCCGCGTCGGTTTTTCGTTAGAAACCAATCGGTTTTTTTAGGAAAACCCTAGATCCATTTTTTAAGGTTTAGATCGGTTTTCTTCGGTTTAGTTATTTAGCGGACGCTCGTCCGTACGTTCATTTTAACGAACGATGTTCGTCCGTTAGCCGCAAACAGCGAACGTTCGTTTGTTAGCCTGTTCGTTAGTTTTTCTTTTTCTGGGTTTTTATCCGCGATTATTTCGATCGCGATTTCTGCCCTGATCTTATTTTTCGTTTTTCTTTTCGCTCGAGAGTCGGAATCAGGTGATTGAAAATCCCAGATCTTCGTCTCGACGCCCCCTTTCCGTATAACCAACTTGAACAAGTTTTGGCTACTGTAGAATTTGACTTTACATGAATTAGTAACCAGAGCTCGTTACTTTCGCAGTTTGAGTTTCGTTGCTTCTTTCAATTTAATTCTTTTTGCAAACCGGAGTTCTTAAGTTGAACTTTCTGGTTAGATCTTATCTTTTGGAGTTTGGTTTGTGCATATATGCTTGTTTGCTTATGTATGCTATTGTTTGCTTGCGATAGAATACCCGGACTGTGAAGCGTGCTACTACGAGTCTCTAGGTTTTGCGAATCGTCAGCAAGGCAAGTAACACTTTGATCATACCTTTTATTACCCAGTTTTTATGCATTAGATCTAACCCTCACACATTGCATGAGTAGGATCTATTAAATTGTGGGACTGAGAAGTAGTTTGAGGTAGAACCTATTACCTGCATTATTTTCAAACCATTGGGAGTTACTTCTACGGTTGCTTAGGTTGCTATGCTCTGCTCGTAGACGTGGTTTGGGTTTGAGTTAAATCCATGACAGATCTGAGTTGTTAATTAAGGATTCAACTTAAGGTGTCTACTTGAATACACATATGGGTGGATTGGTTGCAGGGCACCTGGAGAATCCAGTGTTGTCCTAGGAAATCCCGGGGTTCCGTGTGATTTTTCCTATGGAATGCCACCCAGGCTCAAAGGGATCATAAAACTATTCATGCTAGAAACTTCCGTGTGCAGCCACATGCCAATATGGGCTCTGGCATAGTTGAGTAAGTTGTGGGAAACCTTTCCGTGATGGGCTAGCAAATGTAGAGGGATTGTAGGTGTACCGGCCTATCTATCCGATTAAGGGGACCCCTTCGGAAAGACTGTGTCTCGGTCATCCGTTTCTCAAACACCATGCAGTGCGAGAAACCAAACGGAGGCGATCGAGTCTTGTGGGAAAAGTGCACAAACCTCTACAGAGAGTACAAACTGATCATGATTAGTCGTGTCCCCGGTTATGGACATCCTGAGTATCTGGTACTTGAATTATTGGTTGATCTCATCACTCTATAATTTAATTTGTTGGGTTAATGATAACTTTAATTTGGGATTGAGTTGGAGGTACCTTCTCAATGATTTTTCAACCACCATGATAGTTAAACTAAAATCTATTCCTTTGTTGTAGGGAAAAATTGGCTTTACGCAAAAACATTAACCTTAGAGCCTCCACCAGCCAAATATGCATATAGTATAGCCTTTATTCTGTTACTTGCATCTTCTGTGTTATCTTGCTAGCATATTCCATGTGCTAACCCGTGTTCGGGTTGCAACATATTATGTTGCAGACTTTTCAGACGAGGAATAAGACGTGCTAGGTCGTTTGTCATGCACTCAGCTATGCCGTTGGAGTTGATGGACTCACTTATCTTCCAAGCCTTCCGCTGTTATTTTGTTAGATGGCCTTATGCCATATACTTTTGTAATAAGTTCTCATTGGAGACATTCGATGTAATAAGTGTGTGATTGCCACTCTGTTATAAATCATTCAAGTACTGTGTGTGTCAGCATTACTGAACCAGGGATGACACAGAACACAGAGACTTCGGTCCATTCGGATCGTGGTCGCTACAAAGATGGTATCAGAGCACACACTGATTGTAGGACACGACCACTAAGACAGACCCTAGATCACTCTTCTCTACTCATTTCTGACTTCTCTCCATTTTCTATTTCTTTAGGATGGTGGACCCAAGGAACAAGTTCACTCAACCGGATGAAGACACACCTTTTGGACGACACTTGAAGGAAGTCGCTAGGTACCTGAACATAGGAATAGCAAGCTTTACCGGAACCTACACCGCCACCTTACCAGAAGAAAAGTGATGGAGCGTCCAAGTTCAAATTCCCAGAAGAACCTTCGCCTCATCCACTGAGCCAATAGAGTTTTATTTTGATGCACCAACCTGGAGCCTAGGCAAGAGCATGGCCGCCCACATCACGATGGAAAGGATCGGAGAAGTCTACAAGCAGGAGCTGAAGGACACCATCTACCAGATTTGTGGACGCCGAGATGAGCATTGGGATATGATCAGCACCCGGAAGGATAGGTCCATTGCAGCATTCATCCAGCAGTTGAACCAGCACATTCGACGACAGGAGCACCAGATGTGCGCTGGGATGATAGAATTGAAGAAGGCACTAAACAGGAATTTGGAGCTAGAAGAAGAACTTAAGTCTACTCGTGACGGATACGAGGAGGGGATGTTGATACTAGTGGAGAAGAATGATGATTTTACAAGGAAGCTAGGAGTATTCATGGGAGATCCAGCACTAGGAGGTGAAGAAGAGGAAGAAGAACCCTAGGAGATTTGTTCTGAAGATTAGATTATCATCGACGACACAGATTCAAAACCCGATGATAGTAAAGACGAAGACTATGAAGATGAAGCTGAAGCAGACATCATGGAATCTTCCGCCGATCAATATTTTTAGATGACCACCCCATGACTAGTAGTTTACCCCCACACAGTAGTATTTAGAGCACTCTTTGTAACGTTAGTTAGATTTGTAAGATCTTGCTTGAAATTGATTGGTGTAATATGATTGTGTTTGTCTCATGTGCATATGGGTAGTGATTTTCCCCTATACCTCAATTCTATTCTAATCTCTTCCATCTACACCCATCAGATGCCTCCAAGACATGAGCCCGGATTTGAGTTTCCCCTGAGCTCACTCAGTTGATCCAGCAGCAGAACACCTTGATGCAACTACTTGTCCAGAACACTCAGAACAACCAGAACAACAACAACAACCCTCCACGACCACCACCACCCGTGGACAACCTGACACGTTTCTTAAGATTGCAACCACCAGTGTTTGCTAGCAGCATCGAACCCATAGTGGCTGATGACTGGCTGCGCAAGATTGGAAGGGATTTGACCACCGCCAATTGCTTGGACGCTGAGAAGGTGCGATTTCCCGCACACCAGTTGTCTGGACCAGCCGCAACATGGTGGGAGAATTACACAACCACTTTCCCCATAGCCAATGTCACCTGGGAGCAGTTTCAGCAAGCTTTCCGTATTGCCCATGTCTCAACTGGAGCTATGAGCATGAAGAAGCGGGAGTTTCGCAACTTGCGCCAAGGAAATCGTACTGTAGCTCAATACGTGGATGAGTTTAGTACCCTATCTCGTTACGCCCCAGATGATGTGGCCATAAATGCCGCTAAGCAGAAGAGATTTATGGAAGGGTTGAATGATGAGATGAGCGTACAGTTGATGGTGGCAACTTTCAACAAGTACCAGGAGTTGGTAGATAAAGCTCTTATGATTGAAGGGAAGCAACAGCAGATTGAGAGCCGCAAGAGGAAGTATGGACAAGGAAGGAATAATTCTGGAGCCCAGCAGAAGCCTCGATTCACTCCGAATTCGGGAGGATATACCCATAACCATGGAATTCGCCACAACCACAATGGCCCTAAGAATGGAAATGGGAATGGTGCAAGTAGTAACCAGAGCCGCTCTACACCGTCCACACCCGCTAAGAAGGATTTCAGCTATATCACTTGTTTCAAGTGCGGGAAGAATGGACATTATGCCACGGACTGCCCTGAAGCTAAGAATGGGAACGGTAATGGAAGCACCGGGAAGAAGCCCAATCTGTTCAACAAAGGACAAGTGAACCACGTGACCGTGGAGGAGGTAGAAGAGCAACCAGATGCTGTTGTTGGTAAGTTTTTGGTTAAGACATATACCGCAATAGTTCTTTTCGATACTGGTGCATCGCATTCATACATTTCTAGGGGATTCGTAAATATACATAGGATGTCCACCCGAGTTCTTATGACCCCCATGTTAGTAAGTTCACCCGGAGCAGAGTATATGGCACACCAAGGATGTTTTCAGACACCATTGATCATAGGACGCCACACTTTCTCCTCCGACCTAATAGTCCTGGAGTCACAAGGATTGGATGTGATATTAGGTATGGATTGGCTATCGAAGTATGGAGGTAACATCGATTGTGCCAGCAAGTCTATTTTGCTTACCACCTCGGAGGGAAAAAGGATTAAGTATGTATCTAGGCATTTGCCTATAAGGACGCAAGTACATTCTCTCACATGAGTTGTTCAGGAGGAAGTGCCAGTAGTAAAGGATTATCCGGATGTGTTTCCAGAGGAGTTACCTGGCATGCCACCGGATAGAGATATTGAGTTTTTGATAGAGTTGTTGCCTGGCACCGGACCAATATCTAAGAGACCGTATCGGATGCCAGCGAATGATCTGGAGGAGATCAAGAAGCAGATTAAGGAGTTATTGGAGAAAGGTTTTATTCGCCGAAGTTCATCACCTTGGGGAGCCCAATGCTTTTGGTTGAGAAGAAGGATGGATCATTAAGAATGGTCGTTGATTATCGTGCGTTGAATGAAGTGACTATTAAGAATAAGTACCCGCTGCCGATGATCAATGATTTGTTCGACCAACTCCAGGGAGCGAAAGTATTCTCCAAGATAGATCTACGATCTGGATACCACCAATTGAAGATCCGAGAGAAGGATATACCTAAGACATCCTTCACCACACGATACGGGCTATATGAGTATACGGTTATGACATTTGGATTGACTAACGCGCCTGCCTATTTCATGAGTATGATGAACAAGGTGTTCATGGAGTTCTTGGATAAGTTCGTCGTGGTATTCATAAATGATATTCTGGTGTACTCAAAGGATGAAGAGGAACATGCAGAGCATTTGTGTTTGGTATTGGAGAAGCTCAGAGAACATCAGTTGTATGCCAAGTTTAGCAAATGCGAGTTTTGGTTGAAGGAAGTCGGATTCCTAGGGCATGTTATATCGGGAGAAGGTATAGTAGTGGACCCCGTCAAAGTGAAGGCAGTCACTGAGTGGTTGGCACCCACTTCAGTTGGAGAGATCCGTAGTTTTCTTGGACTCGCGGGATACTACCGGAGGTTCATAGAAAATTTCTCCAAGATTGCTAAGCCAATGACGACATTGTTGAAGAAGGAGACGAAGTTCGATTGGACTGAAGAGTGTGAAGAAAGTTTCCAGGAGTTGAAGAAACGGTTGACGACAGCCCCAGTGCTGATATTGCCAGATATACGCAAGGATTTCCAAGTGTATTGCGATGCTTCACGCTTAGGACTTGGAGGAGTACTTATGCAGGATGGAAGAGTTGTTTCCTATGCATCCCGTCAACTGCGACCACACTAGTTGAATTATGCGACGCACGATCTGGAGTTAGCAGCTGTAGTGCATGCACTAAAAACCTGGAGACATTTCCTTATTGGAAATCGTTGTGATGTGTACATGGATCACAAGAGTTTGAAGTACATTTTTCACACAGAAGGAGCTGAACCTCAGACAAAGGAGATGGTTGGAGCTTATAAAGGATTATGATATGAAGCTGCACTATCACCCCGGAAAGGCCAACGTCGTGGCAGATGCTTTGAGCCGGAAGAGTTATGCAAATACCCTAATAAAAGGGGGATTGCCACAAGAGTTAGCAGAACATCTCAGAGAGCTTCGTTTGGAGATAGTTCCTAGAGGTTTCGTTGCAACGTTGGAGGTTCAGTCGACATTACTGGGAAAGATACGTGAAGCCCAGAAGGATGATAAGGAAATTGCAGAGATGAGGAAAAGGATGAGTGAAGGAAAAGCCAAGGGATTTCTGTGACGCCCGAGACCGACGTCCCAGAAGATTCCAGAAGCTTCACGAAGCTTCCAGATGGTCCGGGGTCTCCCGTGTGTTTCGTTTGTGCTTGTGTTATTTATTTTTTGCATTGCATCATGTCATCATGCCATCATGTCATTTTAATCTTTGCATCTCAACCTAAATAAATCGTGTGGACCTTCGGTCCATTTAAATCGAGGGAAGATGTCTTCTCTTTATAACATATAAAAGCCTCCTAATAATTATGGAGCTATATTAATAAATATTCCAATTTGTTGGAATTCACCGTAACACACTTGCACAATTTCCCCATGTCTTTTTCACTTCAAGTTTCACCTCCAAAAATCTTGCCGGTATTTTTTTTTCCGTTGTTTCGAGGCTCCTCCAAAAATCTAGACTCCTTTTAAACTCCTTGAGGCAAGCTATTTATTTAGTTTGCACTTCCCTTTTGTTGGAAATATTTTTGTGAGGTTGGAACTATTCCGTAAAGCCTTACAAAAATGTCCATCATTTTATTCTTTTTCTCTGCCTCTTTTCTTTTATTTTTTTGGCTCTCTCCTTATTTGTTTTATTTCTGTTAAAGAAATAAAAAGAAAAAGAAGCAGCCAGCATCCAGCCCAGTTCCCTCTAGCCCAGCTGCATCCTTCCCTCTTGGGCCTCCTCCATCCCTTCTGGCCCATCTCTAGGCCCAACCAGCCTCCAACCCGCACCCCTCGAACCCTAGCCTTTAGCGATCTCTCCTCGTTCTCCCTCTCTCCCGCAGCGAGCGCCGCCAGGCTTCTCTTTCCCTCTCGCTCTCTTCTCACTCTGCCCGAAAACTCCTTCGTCTCGAGCCCCCAATCGCCATCGCCCGAGGCCTCCCTCTCCAGTCCCGCGCCTCGAGCCTTGCAGCCTCCTGCACCCTCTCCCTTCGGTCCCGCGGCCAGCCAGCCGCCTCGCCCTGCTGCCCCGACGTCCCTCCTCCGCGCGTCCCCTCCTCGTCGCCTCGAGCGGCCGGATCCCGAGCCCGGCGAGCGCTCGGCCAGGCCCGTGGCACCGGCGCCCTTCTGCCTCTCCGGCCGGCCAGGAGGTGCGCCTCCAGCAGCACAGCAACGGTGCCCCGAGCGCAGGCCAGGAGCCCAGCAGCCCCGACGACCCGTTCTCCTCGCGGCCAGGAAGGAGCAGCGCCCGAGCCCGCTTCGGCCCCTGCCCCGCGAGCGCGTCGTCCTCCCGAGCGCCTTGGTGCAACCAGGCCGCGCAGCTGCGGCCAGAAGCCGCAACGTCCGAGCGCCCTCGTCGTCCCTCTGGCCGGGTCCGCCGCCTCCTCTGCGCCCTGCGCCTCCCCGTCGTCCTCAAGGCCGGCCCTGCCTCCTCGACAGCAGCGTCCAGGGTGTTGCCCTGCTGCCTCTTTTGCCTTGGATGTCGCTGCCGCCCTGTTCTTGTTTTTTTTTTGTTTTGTTGCTGTAATGTTAATCTCAGATAACTATGGAGATGCAAGTATTACTACTTTTGGGCCCGAACGTCTACCGTCGCCGAGACCCCCCCAAGTACCACGACGACCGAACGGCTACGGTGACGAGTACATCTACGAACTCGACGCCCGGAGACACCAAGTACCACTACGGAATGTGAACGTCTACCGTCGCCCGTGTACCTACTTCCCTCTACGGCATGTACCACTACCGTGGCCCGGAAACGAGGAATTCGCCAAGTACCACGACACGATGACGTGAACCACTACTTCCTCTACGAGTTGCGAGAACGACTACTTCCCTCTACGGAACGGCTACTCCTCTCCGACGTGAACGACTCCTTCCTCTACGTCTCGAACCGCCCCGAAACGCACGCTTCGAAGGTATACCGAGACGACCCCGTGGATGACCCGTGTGATGCTTGTTGTGTTGTATGAATGTCTCCCTTGTGTGCTTCGTGCCCGTTTCGTCCGTTGTCATGTTCCTCGGTTGCCTCGTCACCGACTCGTGGGAACCCGGCAACGGGATCGCCCACCTTTCATCTCGTTTGACTCGCTCACGCCGTCTATCTTTTGCATCGGACTCTCAACGAGTTACCGGTACCGATATGTTGCCGTGGCATCATTTTCGGAATCGTTGCCGTGGCACCCTTTCATTCCACCACGGTGACAATACTTCATGTCTCTCTTGTCAACCTTTTAATAAAAACTTGCATAAACTTGTTCATGTCATCCGCATCATGTTAACAACACTAAATGCTTAATTGTTGTTGCTTTATAATTATTAAACATGCTCATGGGGATTTTCCGGATATGTTGTTGTTATTTTCCGGCCTCATTTAAAATGTCTTAATAGTGTAGTTTCTTTATGCTTCACCTCTTGCCATGTTAAAAACATTTAATCTTGTCTTGTAAATAATGAGAGCCAACTAAATAATTAATATGTGGTGTTTCGTCAATATGCAACTCTTTGCATATTGATCTCCACTTAACTTGTAGTATTGTTTGTGCACTTTGCCATGCCATGCAAATTAAACCGGACATGCATCATGCTTGCTTGTGCATTGTATGCCATGTTTATGATATGTGTGTTTACCGTGTTGTTCTTTCTTTCCGGTTGCTTCTCTTGTTAGCTTCGGTTTTGTTCCGGAGTTGTGAGGATCCGCTCGACTGTTGCTCCGTCTTCTTCTTGGATCCGTTCTTCTCCTTTGTGGAATCCCAGGCAAGATGACCGAACCCGGATACCATTACTATTTTTGCCTATTGCTAGAAGTCTCGATCTATAGTTTTGCCTCGATGCCCATGTCTTCTTGTCAGCCTCCTACTTGTAACCAATTGCCATGTTTAACCACCCTACCTACGCAAACCGTTGCTTGGCTATACGTAGGCTTGCTCAGCCCCTCTTATAGCATTGTTAGTTGCAGGTGAAGATTGAAGATGCTTGCTTCATGTTGAAGTTTGGTTGGGTTATATCACACTATATAATGCTTAAAAATGAAATCATCTATATACTGGCAAGGGTGGAAGGCTAAGCCTTTTGCTTGGTGTTTTGTTCCACTCATGCCATTAGGAACCGTATAAACCGGTGTTATGTTCCTTGATTTTGCGTTCCTAACACGGTTGGGGTGTATGGGACCCCCTTGATAAACCGCTAAGTGCTAAGTCTTTTCCAGCAAATCCCAACATTGGTACTATTTGCCTAATAACAACTAATAGAACTTGCATAAGGGCCTTGCAAACCCTCTTTTATTTAATTCTACAACCCCGGGCCAGTGCTCCACATGAGTGTTGGTCCGAAACGGGGGTTACGCGGGGCCACCTCGAGGAAACTCAAGGTTTGGTAAAAACCTGTGGGATCACCCATCCGGTCGTGGCCTGAGACGAGATACGCGCGGCTACTATCAGGGTGTCGGCACGCCGGGAGGATTTGCTGGATTAGCCTTACCTTAGTTCGGTTTAACTCGAGCACGGGATTCCGAGAATACTCGGGTCTTCCCAACTATGGAGTTGCGACTCCGCGGATCGTGGGCTTGTGATGGGCCAAGTTGGAACACCCCTGCAGGGTTTGAACTTTCGAAAGCCGTGCCCGCGGTTATGTGGCAGATGGGAGCTTGTTAATTCCGGTTGTAGATAACTTGACACAATGATTCAATACACTACCAGCGTGTGTACCGTGACTGTCAATTTCCGAATAGGGATTCGGGAGTTGAACACGGTGGGGTTATGTTTGACCGGCTTTAGCTAGGATCACTTCGTGATCATCTTTCGACCGATGCTCTTCTCTTCTCGCTCTCTATTACGTAAGTTAGTGCTAGTTGCTGCTGCAGACTCTTGTTTTGTTTCCTTCACCTCTCGTTCTTTCTTCAGCCTTATCCTCACCCAAGGCTTAAATAGTTCTGTTACCCGGGAACGGGATTGCTGAGTCCTCTGTGGCTCACAGTTACTTCACCACACCAGATGCAGGTTCAGCCGAGTTTGATGCAGGAGCTGGTTCAGTGCTTCACCAGGAGCTTGTTGAAGAGTTTGACCGTTTGCTTGTGACGTTTCGATGTTCAGTAGTGGTTTCTACTAGGATTTGATCCTGACCTGTGGCTTTTGTTGTTTTGGTATCTTTCTTTGGATCTTCACCCGTAGTCGGGTTGTGATGTTTTGTATGATGATTGCTTATGTAATGTATTGTGTGAAGTGGCGAGTGTAAGCCAACTATCTTCTTTTGTAATTTAATCCCTCTTTTACATGAGTCGTGCAAAGATACCACACTTGAGATCATTCTAGGATGGGCTTATACCTTTAAGTCGTGCCTCGACACGTAGGAGGTATAGTCCCATCCTGGGCATTACAAGTTGGTATTGAGAGCCTTCTCCGACCTAGAAGCCCCCACTGATTGATCGAATCGTTGACGGTTGAGTCTAGGCACACACTGAAAACTTTTGAGTCCTATATTATATCGGAGAGTAGGATTTCTTTGCTTCTCATCCCCTTTCTCTCTGGTGAGGACTCCTGACGTCTACTCTTGTCTCTCCTATCTTCAAAATTTGCACAAATTTTTTTTAGGATCTCGCGAGTATTCTTGGATTGTTTCGATGTTCTTGTGACAAGGATATTGTTCTCGATGCCTCCTGTTACCGAGGAGTTGAGCTTCGGGGTATCGTTGTAACAAGCATATCGCGGCAGTACTAAATACTTAAGACGGCCGACATCGAAAATCTCTCCTATACGGCCAGTGGCAAGATAACCCCGACATCACCCAGTACTGGGGAGGTAGTTCGAGAGTATTGCCATAGCTTGTTATAGTGGATGCGTTTTCGAAGGTCCGAGGTAAACAGTTTCCGAGAAAGACTGGTTATGTGTTGAAGGATGGATACACCTGGATGTAGGTTTAGAGTTGATTGCGCGGTGCTTCCCGTGTATCCCCAACACCTGATTGCATAACTGGAAACTTTCGGAAATCTATAGGTGGGTTCATCTAGTAGTTCTAGGCATTCTTCCAACGGATGCTCGATAT
>LR738709.1:281123897-281141170 GCA_902687465.1 Secale cereale | reverse complement strand
CGATATGAAGTTTGGGGTTCTACATTGAGTGAAGTGGTTTTATGGACTTGTTCTGATCGGGAGTTGCATCTTAAAGGGTCCTTGGCTATGCTGATCCGGGGATTGCAAAACCCTTTTGTAACATGTTCCATGAGCTTTCAGCACAAAGATGTCGAGCGAAGCTTCTTTCTTGTATTTGTTCTATCTGATCCTTGTTCCTTTTTATTTATCTTTGTTCTCCAAGTGGCTTCAAGTCGAGTTGATGTACCTGCGGAATTCATTCGTTCAATTCTCTGTTCGAATGATATTGTGAAGATCATGTTGCATATCTATCCTTTGTTCTTGTTTTGATTCTGGTATTCGAGTTGCTTCAATGTCAAATGTTGATTCCATACCTTTCCTAATCGGTGTTCTCATATTTCTATGGGAGTCCTAATTCTTCTTGACCATCGAGACCTTCATGTTAATCCTTTTCAACCGGTGTGCCTTCTCTTCAAGTTATTCCTTACGGACGTCGTTGTGAAATCTGACGATTTGTCTGTTTCATTCATCCCAAGTTGTCTTTTCTTTTCCCCACCCTCCCTCCCTTTTCTTCTTGGAGCCAGAAATTCTCAAATGAAGTATCCATTTTATTCATGTGATATTTCTTCATTCTTTTCCTCTCTTGCTATTCTTATCCGGAGTGCTGAAGATTCATAATTCCATTCTTAATCAGTTCAAGCTATTTTTTTTGAGGATTATCATCTTATTCAAGCCTTTTTAATTCATCCGGTGCTATATCTTTTAAGCAATCTTTTCAACGGTGATTTCTTTTGAGTGGGCCCTAACCCACAGGTCTTTTCCCAGGATCTTACCTGACTCTTCTAATTTTTTCCGGAGTTGTTTTAAAATTCTTTCAAATGTGACGTAAGAATGATTTGCCATCAGTCACATGCCTTCTCCAAGATCGCTTCAAATTCCTTTTCATCATTGGT
Organism: Secale cereale; assembly: GCA_902687465.1. Taxonomy (NCBI): domain Eukaryota; kingdom Viridiplantae; phylum Streptophyta; class Magnoliopsida; order Poales; family Poaceae; genus Secale; species Secale cereale. Next base: position 281,140,217 of record LR738709.1, on the reverse strand, counting down.
TCAACCTTTTTAATTCTTCATTCCGGAGTGCTCAACAATTCTTATGGCATTTCTCGTCTTCATTCTCAGCATTTGAAGACCGAAGAAGTGTTTCTCTTAAATCTTGGCTCGTTCTCTTGAAGATTCATACCCATCCGAAGCATTTCATGAATTCTTTTCCTTTGTGTTCCTCCGAAGGCCATCATTTCAGGATATTTCTTCGTTCTCAGTTTTCAACTTCGTTCTCCAAATATTCTTCATTGATGCCTCTTCGTTCGTCTCCATATTCTTACGGTGCTTCTTTCTAGTTTACCCTTCCGTTGTTACCATTATAATTCATTTGTTCTTTCATAATCCTACCGGTGGTTCGTTGAAGATTTATCCAAGCTTGTGCGAGATCTCTCTTAATCCTTTCCAACGAGAATAAGTAGTATGCCAAATCCTTTGGTTGTCATCAATTTAACTGGTGAAGGAGATGCATGACATAATTCTTATTCTTATTCCTTCAAGGTGATTTAATTCTTTTGCCTGGAGCTTGTTCATCATATCATATTCTCGGTTCTAAATTCTTCATCTTGTTTTCCGGAGATCCATGTTATTTCAATAATATCATTTCAAAGCTCCATCTAATTCATCGCATGCCTTGAATCTTATTCTTTCATCTTTCACTTCTCTTGTTTTCATTACTGGAGTTCTTATGGTGGTTTATCATCATTTAATTCATCCTCGAAGTCTTCATCAAGATTCTTGTTGGAGCTCAAGCATTCTTCATCATGCTTCCAATTGCAATCCTTTCTACCTTATCTTTTCAGGTGGTGTTATGTCATTCTTGATAATTTTCCTCCATGTTTCATGATTCACGAGTTATCAAGAATGAGATATTTAAAACCATCATTTGCTTTGTTCAGGAGATCTTTTCAACCCTTCAATTTATTCATTGGAGTTATCTTGGGTTGTATTTCACCTAAAGCTTTCCCTAAGGATTGTTGCCATTATGGTGCTTATAAATGACCCAAGTTCTTCATTTTTCATTCCGGTGAATTAAGTTTATCGTCTCCTTGTTGTTCTCAATCCAAGCAATGTTTCCGTCAGTGGCTGGTTGTCACCTCATAATTTTGAGATGTTTGCCATAAGCCCACATCAAGCTTATTCTTCTCGTTGTTGAAATTCCAACAACTCCGTTCAACCCTTCTTCGTAAGGATGCTCTTTCAAATTCAATTTTGAGAGAAGTTGTCATTTTCTTCTCCGTTCTTTCTTTCCAACGATCTTGCTTCTATTCTTTCGTTCCGGAGGCTTGGTGATGTTGCTCTCTCCAAACCATCATCTTGTTTTCTTTTCAAGATCATGTTCTTTCCCTTGCTTATCATTTAACCGGAGTATTGTATTCTTCATTCTAGTTTCGTCATCATATCAAGTTTTGCCTATCTTTTCAACCGGAGTGCTGTCTGAATCCTTCTTACCTCTTATGCCATTCTTTTAATTGTTCCGGAAGCTATATGTTGTTGTTTTCATCAAGTATCACTCCATCTTCTCTAGTTTTTGTTCAATTCCTTCCATTTTCAAACGGAGTGCTGTCCAAATTCTATCATTCTTAGTCCTTGGCTATACCATTGCGGTTCTTATTCTTTCGTCATCCGTGAGCTCTTGTTTCATGTCTTTCAACCTTCAAGGTTCTCATTATGTTACTTGTTCCTCTTTTTTCTAACGGAGTGCTCTTAACTTCGTTCATCTCCGTTGCATTCTTCTTTCAACTTGTTTAACCTCTCAAGGTTCTTTGGTTTTCACTCGTTTGTCGAAGAAGCAACTTTGTTTTACCTCTTCCTCTTCGTTTTTACCCGGTGATATCTCTAGGATCTCGGGTCGAGATCCTCTGTTAGTGTGGGAGAGTTGTGACGCCCGAGACCGACGTCCCAGAAGATTCCAGAAGCTTCACGAAGCTTCCAGATGGTCCGGGGTCTCCCGTGTGTTTCGTTTGTGCTTGTGTTATTTATTTTTTGCATTGCATCATGTCATCATGCCATCATGTCATTTTAATCTTTGCATCTCAACCTAAATAAATCGTGTGGACCTTCGGTCCATTTAAATCGAGGGAAGATGTCTTCTCTTTATAACATATAAAAGCCTCCTAATAATTAAGGAGCTATATTAATAAATATTCCAATTTGTTGGAATTCACCGTAACACACTTGCACAATTTCCCCATGTCTTTTTCACTTCAAGTTTCACCTCCAAAAATCTTGCCGGTATTTTTTTTTCCGTTGTTTCGAGGCTCCTCCAAAAATCTAGACTCCTTTTAAACTCCTTGAGGCAAGCTATTTATTTAGTTTGCACTTCCCTTTTGTTGGAAATATTTTTGTGAGGTTGGAACTATTCCGTAAAGCCTTACAAAAAAGTCCATCATTTTATTCTTTTTCTCTGCCTCTTTTCTTTTATTTTTTTGGCTCTCTCCTTATTTGTTTTATTTCTGTTAAAGAAATAAAAAGAAAAAGAAGCAGCCAGCATCCAGCCCAGTTCCCTCTAGCCCAGCTGCATCCTTCCCTCTTGGGCCTCCTCCATCCCTTCTGGCCCATCTCTAGGCCCAACCAGCCTCCAGCCCGCACCCCTCGAACCCTAGCCTTTAGCGATCTCTCCTCGTTCTCCCTCTCTCCCGCAGCGAGCGCCGCCAGGCTTCTCTTTCCCTCTCGCTCTCTTCTCACTCTGCCCGAAAACTCCTTCGTCTCGAGCCCCCAATCGCCATCGCCCGAGGCCTCCCTCTCCAGTCCCGCGCCTCGAGCCTTGCAGCCTCCTGCGCCCTCTCCCTTCGGTCCCGCGGCCAGCCAGCCGCCTCGCCCTGCTGCCCCGACGTCCCTCCTCCGCGCGTCCCCTCCTCGTCGCCTCGAGCGGCCGGATCCCGAGCCCGGCGAGCGCTCAGCCAGGCCCGTGGCACCGGCGCCCTTCTGCCCCTCCGGCCGGCCAGGAGGTGCGCCTCCAGCAGCACAGCAACGGCGCCCCGAGCGCAGGCCAGGAGCCCAGCAGCCCCGACGACCCGTTCTCCTCGCGGCCAGGAAGGAGCAGCGCCCGAGCCCGCTTCGGCCCCTGCCCCGCGAGCGCGTCGTCCTCCCGAGCGCCTTGGTGCAACCAGGCCGCGCAGCTGCGGCCAGAAGCCGCAACGTCCGAGCGCCCTCGTCGTCCCTCTGGCCGGGTCCGCCGCCTCCTCTGCGCCCTGCGCCTCCCCGTCGTCCTCAAGGCCGGCCCTGCCTCCTCGACAGCAGCGTCCAGGGTGTTGCCCTGCTGCCTCTTTTTCCTTGGATGTCGCTGCCGCCCTGTTCTTGTTTTTTTTTGTTTTGTTGCTGTAATGTTAATCTCAGATAACTATGGAGATGCAAGTATTACTACTTTTGGGCCCGAACGTCTACCGTCGCCGAGACCCCCCCCAAGTACCACGACGACCGAACGGCTACGGTGACGAGTACATCTACGAACTCGACGCCCGGAGACACCAAGTACCACTACGGAATGTGAACGTCTACCGTCGCCCGTGTACCTACTTCCCTCTACGGCATGTACCACTACCGTGGCCCGGAAACGAGGAATTCGCCAAGTACCACGACACGATGACGTGAACCACTACTTCCTCTACGAGTTGCGAGAACGACTACTTCCCTCTACGGAACGGCTACTCCTCTCCGACGTGAACGACTCCTTCCTCTACGTCTCGAACCGCCCCGAAACGCACGCTTCGAAGGTATACCGAGACGACCCCGTGGATGACCCGTGTGATGCTTGTTGTGTTGTATGAATGTCTCCCTTGTGTGCTTCGTGCCCGTTTCGTCCGTTGTCATGTTCCTCGGTTGCCTCGTCACCGACTCGTGGGAACCCGGCAACGGGATCGCCCACCTTTCATCTCGTTTGACTCGCTCACGCCGTCTATCTTTTGCATCGGACTCTCAACGAGTTACCGGTACCGATATGTTGCCGTGGCATCATTTTCGGAATCGTTGCCGTGGCACCCTTTCATTCCACCACGGTGACAATACTTCATGTCTCTCTTGTCAACCTTTTAATAAAAACTTGCATAAACTTGTTCATGTCATCCGCATCATGTTAACAACACTAAATGCTTAATTGTTGTTGCTTTATAATTATTAAACATGCTCATGGGGATTTTCCGGATATGTTGTTGTTATTTTCCGGCCTCATTTAAAATGTCTTAATAGTGTAGTTTCTTTATGCTTCACCTCTTGCCATGTTAAAAACATTTAATCTTGTCTTGTAAATAATGAGAGCCAACTAAATAATTAATATGTGGTGTTTCGTCAATATGCAACTCTTTGCATATTGATCTCCACTTAACTTGTAGTATTGTTTGTGCACTTTGCCATGCCATGCAAATTAAACCGGACATGCATCATGCTTGCTTGTGCATTGTATGCCATGTTTATGATATGTGTGTTTACCGTGTTGTTCTTTCTTTCCGGTTGCTTCTCTTGTTAGCTTCGGTTTCGTTCCGGAGTTGTGAGGATCCGCTCGACTGTTGCTCCGTCTTCTTCTTGGATCCGTTCTTCTCCCTTGTGGAATCCCAGGCAAGATGACCGAACCCGGATACCATTACTATTTTTGCCTATTGCTAGAAGTCTCGATCTATAGTTTTGCCTCGATGCCCATGTCTTCTTGTCAGCCTCCTACTTGTAACCAATTGCCATGTTTAACCACCCTACCTACGCAAACCGTTGCTTGGCTATACGTAGGCTTGCTCAGCCCCTCTTATAGCATTGTTAGTTGCAGGTGAAGATTGAAGATGCTTGCTTCATGTTGAAGTTTGGTTGGGTTATATCACACTATATAATGCTTAAAAATGAAATCATCTATATACTGGCAAGGGTGGAAGGCTAAGCCTTTTGCTTGGTGTTTTGTTCCACTCATGCCGTTAGGAACCGTATAAACCGGTGTTATGTTCCTTGATTTTGCGTTCCTAACACGGTTGGGGTGTATGGGACCCCCTTGATAAACCGCTAAGTGCTAAGTCTTTTCCAGCAAATCCCAACATTGGTACTATTTGCCTAATAACAACTAATAAAACTTGCATAAGGGCCTTGCAAACCCTCTTTTATTTAATTCTACAACCCCGGGCCAGTGCTCCACATGAGTGTTGGTCCGAAACGGGGGTTACGCGGGGCCACCTCGAGGAAACTCAAGGTTTGGTAAAAACCTGTGGGATCACCCATCCGGTCGTGGCCTGAGACGAGATACGCGCGGCTACTATCAGGGTGTCGGCACGCCGGGAGGATTTGCTGGATTAGCCTTACCTTAGTTCGGTTTAACTCGAGCACGGGATTCCGAGAATACTCGGGTCTTCCCAACTATGGAGTTGCGACTCCGCGAATCGTGGGCTTGTGATGGGCCAAGTTGGAACACCCCTGCAGGGTTTGAACTTTCGAAAGCCGTGCCCGCGGTTATGTGGCAGATGGGAGCTTGTTAATTCCGGTTGTAGATAACTTGACACAATGATTCAATACACTACCAGCGTGTGTACCGTGACTGTCAATTTCCGAATAGGGATTCGGGAGTTGAACACGGTGGGGTTATGTTTGACCGGCTTTAGCTAGGATCACTTCGTGATCATCTTTCGACCGATGCTCTTCTCTTCTCGCTCTCTATTACGTAAGTTAGTGCTAGTTGCTGCTGCAGACTCTTGTTTTGTTTCCTTCACCTCTCGTTCTTTCTTCAGCCTTATCCTCACCCAAGGCTTAAATAGTTCTGTTACCCGGGAACGGGATTGCTGAGTCCTCTGTGGCTCACAGTTACTTCACCACACCAGATGCAGGTTCAGCCGAGTTTGATGCAGGAGCTGGTTCAGTGCTTCACCAGGAGCTTGTTGAAGAGTTTGACCGTTTGCTTGTGACGTTTCGATGTTCAGTAGTGGTTTCTACTAGGATTTGATCCTGACCTGTGGCTTTTGTTGTTTTGGTATCTTTCTTTGGATCTTCACCCGTAGTCGGGTTGTGATGTTCTGTATGATGATTGCTTATGTAATGTATTGTGTGAAGTGGCGAGTGTAAGCCAACTATCTTCTTTTGTAATTTAATCCCTCTTTTACATGAGTCGTGCAAAGATACCACACTTGAGATCATTCTAGGATGGGCTTATACCTTTAAGTCGTGCCTCGACACGTAGGAGGTATAGTCCCATCCTGGGGATTACAATTTCGTGAGGACAAAAACGACACCTTGTGGTTTGAGGATCAAATCTATGTGCCCAACGACCCGGAAATCAGGAAGTTGATACTGCAGGAAGCACATGATTCGCCATACTCAATACACCCCAAAAACACCAAGATGTATTTGGATTTGAAGGAACGTTTCTGGTGGACGGGAATGAAGAAGGATATTGCCGAGTATGTAGCCGTATGTGATGTATGCCAGAGAGTAACGGCAGAGCATCAGAAGCCAGCAGGATTGCTGCAGCCTATGCCGATACCCGAATGGAAGTGGGAGAAGCTTGGCATGGATTTTATCACCGGATTGCCTAGGACCAAAGCAGGATATGACTCAATCTGGGTAGTGGTGGAACGATTGACGAAGGTAGCCCACTTTATCCCCGTGAAAACCACCTACACCAGTGCAAAGTTGGCCAAGATATACATGACCAGGATAGTATGTCTGCACGGGGTTTCGAGGACCATTGTATCAGATAGAGGAACGCAGTTCACCTCAAAGTTTTGGCATCAGCTACACCAAACTTTGGGAACGAGGCTGGAATTCAGCACCGCTTTTCATCCGCAGACCGATGGACAGACCGAGAGAGTCAACCAGATCCTGGAGGATATGTTGAGAGCATGTGCGTTAGATTATTGATCTAGTTGTGATGATAATTTGCCCTACGCGGAGTTCTCGTACAACAACAGTTACCAGTCCAGTTTGAAGATGGCACCATTCGAGGCATTGTATGGAAGGAGATGCCGAACACCGTTAATGTGGGATGAAGTTGGAGACCGACAGTTGTTTGGACCAGACTTGATCAAAGAGTCTGAGGAGAAGGTGAAGTTGATTCGAGATAGATTGAAGGTAGCTCAGTCCAGGCAGAAGAGTTATGCTGACTCGAAGCGCAAGGAGATAGCCTATGAGATCGGAGACAGAGCGTACCTAAGAGTAACGCCTCTACGAGGAGTTAAACGTTTTGGAGTTAAGGGAAAGCTAGCCCCGAGATTTGTGGGACCTTACCGTGTTTTGGAACGCATGGCAGAGGTTGCCTGTAAGTTGGAATTGCCCGAAGGATTGTCAGGAGTGCACGACGTGTTTCACGTTTCGCAGCTTAAGAAGTGCCACGCGGAGATGGCCGATATACCGCTTAGAGACACCGTACCCTTGGAAGCAAATCAGTTGGATAGTGATCTAACTTACGAGGAGAAGCCTGTTAAGATCCTCGAATTTTCGAGCAGAGTCACCCGCAGTAAGGTTATCAAGTTTTGCAAAGTTCAGTGGAGTCACCACACCGAGGAAGAAGCCACTTGGGAATGAGAAGATGATCTACACAAGGACCACCCACACATGTTCTCTAGCCAAGTCGAATCTCGAGGACGAGATTCATTCTAAGGGGGTGTAGGTTTGTAACATCCCAAATTTTCAATTTGGAATGTTATACATAGATCATATTGCATTGCATGTTTATTTGCATTTTGTTTGTGGCGAGCCTCGAAATTCTAAGCAACTCAAGGACCTACAGAGAGAGTTAGGAATTCTACCGTTTTCGTATTTGAGTTCACTCGAATACCGGTACGAGGATAGTGTTGGTTTTAATTATTTTTCTCTCCCAAAAGTATTTCTAAGTACAATGTATGAGCGGAGATAATATGCTTCTCCAAAATAACAGAAATATTGGAGGAAAAATGTTAAAATCTTTGTCCTAAATATTATTAGAGGACGGTGAAAATTTATTTCGGGATTTTTGGAGTCCGTTTAGTATTTCTGTCGTTAGTTTTGCTACGTCAGGACTCTTTTGAAAAAAAAAACGAACCGACTCCGGGCGGTAAGTGGCCAGGATTCTGGCCTTTATATAGCACCGGCCCGCTAGCGCCCTGAACCCCAGCCCGCTCCGCGCCCCGCCCCGAACCCTAGCCGCCGCCGCCTGCCGAGCCGCCGCCGACGCCGCCGCGTCGCCTCCCGCCGCCCCACGCGGCCGCCGCTCGCCGATCCCGCCGCCGCCGCCGTCGAGGTAGTTATCCGCCGCGTCAGTTTTTCGTTAGAAACCGATCGGTTTTTTTAGGAAAACCCTAGATCCGTTTTTTTAGGTTTAGATCGGTTTTCTTCGGTTTAGTTATTTAGCAGACGGTCGTCCGTACATTCGTTTTAACGAACGCTGTTCGTCCGTTAGCCGCAGACAGCGAACGTTCGTTCGTTAGCATGTTCGTCGGTTTTTCTTTTTCGGGGTTTTTATCCGCGATTATTTCGATCGCTATTTCTGCCCTGATCTCGTTTTTCGTTTTTCTTTTCGCTCGAGAGTCGGAATCAGGTGATTCAAAATCCCAGATCTTCATCTCGACGCCCTCTTTCCATTTAACCAACTTGAACAAAGTTTTGACTACTGTAAAATTTGACTTTAGATCAATTAGTAACCGGAGCTCGTTTCTTTCGCAGTTTGAGTTTCGTTGCTTCTTTCGATTGGATTCTTTTTGCAAACCGGAGTTCTTAAGTTGAACTTTCTGGTTAGATCTTATCTTTTGGAGTTTGGTTTGTGCATAAATGCTTGTTTGCTTATGTATGCTATTGTTTGCTTGCGATAGAATACCCAGACTATGAAGCGTGCTACTACGAGTCTCTAGGTTTTGCGAATCGTCAGCAAGGCAAGTAACACTATGATCATACCTTTTATTACCCAGTTTTTATGCATTAGATCAAACCCTCCCACATTGCATGAGTAGGATCTATTAAATTGTGGGACTGGGAAGTAGTTTGAGGTAGAACCTATTACCTGCATTATTTTCAAACCCTTGGGAGTTACTTCTATGGTTGCTTAGGTTGCTATGCTATGCTCGTAGACGTGGTTTGGGTTTGAGTGAAATCCATGACAGATGTGAGTTGTTAATTAAGGATTCAACTTAAGGTGGCTACTAGAATACACATCTGGGTGGATTGGTTGCAGGGGACCTGGAGAATCCAGTGTTTTCCAAGGAAATCCCGGGGTTCCGTGTGATTTTTCCTATGGAATGTCACCCAGGCTCAAAGGGATCATAAAACTATTCATGATAGAAACTTCCGTGTGCAGCCACATGCCAATATGGGCTCTGGCATAGTTGAGTAAGTTGTGGGAAACCTTTCCGTGATGGGCTAGCAGATGTAGAGGGATTGTAGGTGTACCGGCCTATCTATCCGGTTAAGGGGACCTCTTCGGAAAGACTGTGTCACGGTCATCCGTTTCTCAAACACCATGCAGTGCGAGAAACCAAACGGAGGCGATCGAGTCTTGTGGGCAAAGTGCACAAACCTCTACAGAGTGTACAAACTGATCATGATTAGCCGTGTCCCCGGTTATGGACATCCTGAGTATATGGTACTTGAATTATTGGTTGATCTCATCACTCTATAATTTAATTTGTTGGGTTAATGATAACTTTAATTTGGGATTGAGTTGGAGGTACCTTCTCAATGATTTTTCAACCACCATGATAGTTAAAATAAAATCTATTCCTTTGTTGTAAGGAAAAATTGGCTTTACGCAAAAACTTTAACCTTAGAGCCTCCACCAGCCAAATGTGCATATAGTATAGCCTTTATTATGTTACTTGCATCTTCTGTGTTATCTTGCCAGCATATTCCATGTGCCGACCCGTTTTCGGGCTGCAACATATTACGTTGCAGACTTTTCAAACGAGGAATAAGACGTGCTAGGTCGTTTGTCATGCACTCAGCTATGCCGTTGGAGTTGATGGACTCACTTATCTTCCAAGCCTTCCGCTGTTATTTTGTTAGATGGCCTTATGCCAGTTCTCATTGGAGACATTCGATGTAATAAGTGTGTGATTGCCACTCTATTATAAATCATTCAAGTACTGTGTGTGTCAGCATTACCGATCCAGGGATGAAACAGAACACAGAGATTTCAGTCCATTCGGATCGTGGTCGCTACAAAGATGGTATCAGAGCACACGCTGATTATAGGACACGACCACTAAGACAGACCCTAGATCACTCTTCTCTACTCATTTCTGACTTCTCTCCATTTTCTATTTCTTTTGGATGGTGGACCCAAGGAACAAGTTCACTCAACCGGATGAAGACACACCTTTTGGACGACACTTGAAGGAAGTCACTAGGTACCTGAACATAGGAATACCAAGCTTTACCGGAACCTACACCGCCACCTTACCAGAAGAACAGCGATGGAGCGTCCAAGTTCAAATTCCCGGAAGAACCTTCGCCCCATCCACTAAGCCAATAGAGTTTTCTTTTGATGCACCAACCTCGAGCCTAGGAAAGAGCATGGCCGCCCACATAACGATGGGAAGGATCGGAGAAGTCTACAAGCAGGAGCTGAAGGACAACATCTACCAGATTTGCGGACGCCGAGATGAGCGTTGGGATATGATCAGCACCCGGAAGGATAGGTCCATTGCAGCATTCATCCAGGAGTTGAACCAGCACATTCGATGACAGGAGCACCAGATGTGCGCTGGGATGATAGAATTGAAGAAGGCACTAAACAGGAATTTGGAGCTAGAAGAAGAACTTAAGTCTACTCGTGACGGATACGAGGAGGAGATGTTGATACTAGTGGAGAAGAATGATGATTTGACAAGGAAGCTAGGAGTATTCATGGGAGATCCAGCACCAGGAGGTGAAGAAAAGGAAGAAGAACCCAAGGAGATTTGTCCTGAAGATTAGATTATCATCGACGACTCGGATTCAAAACCCGATGATAGTAAAGACGAAGACTATGAAGATGAAGCTGGAGCAAACATCATGGAATCTTCCGCCGATCAATATTTTTAGATGACCACCCCATGACTAGTAGTTTACCCCCACATAGTAGTATTTAGAGCACTCTTTGTAACTTTAGTTATATTTGTAAGATCTTGCTTGAAATTGATTGGTGTGATATGATTATGTTTGTCTCATGTGCATATGGGTAGTGATTTTCCCCTAGACCTCAATTCTATTCTAATCTCTTCCCTCTACACCCATCAGATGCCTCCAAGACGTGAGCCCGGATTTGAGTTTCCCCCTGATTTCACTCAGTTGATCCAGCAGCAGAACACCTTGATGCAACTACTTGTCCAGAACACTCAGAACAACCAGAACAACAACAACAACAACCCTCCACCACCACCACCCGTGGACAACCTGACACGTTAAGGTTGCAACCACCAGTGTTTGCTAGCAGCATCGAACCCATAGTGGCTGATGACTGGCTGCGCAATATTGGAAGGGATTTGACCACCGCCAATTGCTCGGACGCTGAGAAGGTGCGATTTGCCGCACACCAGTTGTCTGGACCAGCCGCAGCATGGCGGGAGAATTACACAGCCACTTTCCCCATAGCCAATGTCACCTGGGAGCTGTTTCAGCAAGCTTTCCGTACTGCCCATGTCTCGACTAGAGCTATGAGCATGAAGAAGCGGGAGTTTCGCAACTTGCGCCAAGGAAATCGTACTGTGGCTCAGTACGTGGATGAGTTTAGTACCCTATCGCGTTACGCCCCGGATGATGTGGCCACAGATGCCGCTAAGCAGGAGAGATTTATGGAAGGGTTGAATGATGAGATGAGCATACAGTTGATGGTGGTAACTTTCAACAACTACCAAGAGTTGGTAGATAAAGCTCTTATGATTGAAGGGAAGCAACAGCAGATTGAGAGCCGCACCCCGCCGCCGTCACCCACGCCGCCGCTCCGCCGGATCGAGCCGCCGGAGCCGCCGGATTTCGCCGTCTCAGTTTTTTGGTTTTTAGGTAAATGCCGCCGGTTTTCTTAAAAACCCTAGGTTCCTTTTATTTATTTATTTAGATCGGTTCCGCTTTTCTCGGTTTAGTTCGCTTGCGTTTGTTCGTTCGTTCATTCGTTTTAATAAACAAATTCACCCGTTCGTCTGTGTTAGCGGACGTTCGTCAGATAGATTTTCCTTTTTATTTTCTTTTTCAGCCAGGGACCTATTCATGATTATTTTTATTGCAGATTAGCCCATAATCTTCAAACCCTTGCCGTTTCTAAACCGTTCGTCCAAATCCAGTGAAACCAACGCCAAAATCTTCGTCTCGAGCCCCTCTTTCTGTTTAACCAACGTGAACAAGGTTTTGACAATTTAAAATTTGGTTTCAAGCATATTTGAATTTGAAGTTTTTTGACCCTAGTTTCAGTTCCGTAGCTCCGATTCGATCGATTCTTTTTGCAAATGGAAGATCTTCAGTTGGGCTTTCAGATTTGATATTCTTATTTGAGTTTTACCCATGCATCTTTGCTAGAGTGCTTATGTATGCTTTTGTTTGTTTGTGATAGTATTCCCGGAGTGCGAAGCGTGCTACTACGAGTCTTTAGGTTTCAGCGATCGTCGGCAAGGCAAGTTCATACTTTGATCATACTTTCCAACACCTAGTTTTTATTGCATTAGTTATATCCTCAAACACTTGCATGAGTAGGACTGGTTAAATGTGGTATTGCTATGTAGTTCATGAGGTAGGAACCCAATGACCTGTGATCAATCCAAGGGAATATACGCTTTGTTATTTATTGCTTAGCCATGCTTGTAGACCTGGATTGGTATGAGTGATTTCATGAAAGTTGTGAGTGTAATAACAACTAAAGGTTTCTTTAAGGTGGAAATTTAATACACATCTGGGTGGATTGGTTGTGGCACCCTAGAGATGGACTAGTGGTTGCTAGGGCACCTGGGGATATACCAGTGCTGCCCAAGGAACGCCACCCCGGCTCAAAGGGATCATATATCATTCATGCCTAGAAACTTCCGTGTGCAGCCACAATGCCATTATGGGCTCTGGCATAGTTGAGTATGTTGTGTGACCTCTTTCCGTGGTAGACTAGCAGATGTAGCGGATGTAGGTGGTACGGTCTACCTAGGGTTAAGAGTTAATGCTTCTGAAAGACTGTGTCTCGGTCATCCGTTTCTCAAACACCATGCAGTGCGAGAAATTAAACGGAGGAGATCGAGTCTTGTGGGGAAAAGTGCACAAACCTCTACAGAGTGTACAAACTATTCATGAGTAGCCGTGTCCCCGGTTATGGACATCTTGAGTATCCTAGTATTTGAATTATGGACTGATCTCATCACTTGATTTAACTCGTTGGGTTATTAATGACTTTGGTTTTGGGATTGAGATGGGGGTACCATTCTCAATTGTTCATGAATAAATTTAACCAAGTAGTTAAATAAATACATTCCTTTGTTGTAGGGAAAAACTAGCTTTATGCAAAAATTAAACCTTACAGCCTCCACCAGCCAAATATGCATGTAGTTGTAGACATTGTTCTTTATTATTACAGTGTGTTCTTGCAAACATATTCAATGTGCTGACCTACATGGCTGCAACGTATCATGTTGCAGAGTTTTCAGACGAAGATTAAGGTGCGATAGGTCGTTGTCATGCACTCAATGTTTGCCGTGGAGTTGGATGGACTCAACTACTCTTCATAGCTTCCGTAGTTTATTTGTTTTAGATGGCCTTCAACCATTCTCGTGTAATGGATATTGCCTCTTCGAGGACATTCGATGTAATAAAGCGTGTTTGAACCTCTGTTATAAATCCTTGAGTACTGTGTGTGTCAGCATACCAATCCAGGGATGACACTGAGCACAGACACTTCGGTTCATTAGAACCGTGGTCGCTACAGAAAGCAACTATAGCACACGAGCATCCACGGACAGAGAGAGATGCAGCAACTTCTCTCCACTTGGGACTAAAATTATATTATTTTTATTGTTGAACTTTCAGATATCTTTACAAGAATTGCATGGTTTTAGTGTTTTTGCTTTTACCTCGTTGCTTCTCTGAACTTACAAAATAAACTTTGTTACATGTGCTCATTAACATAACCACACACACCTGTTGTGCTATAGAAATAACATGGAAACACAAAGGAAACTGGACTTACAATTGGTAAGTAGATGTTCTAAAAAGCATTCAAAAGATGAACTAAAAACAATTGAAGCTCTTCAAAAGCATTTAGGAGAGATAACAAGAAACCAAAACACGGGGGCGACATAGTTACTTGAACCCGGCCATAAGGACTAGAACCAATACTATCACTACAAGTAGATGTTTTTTTGGAGGTTTTTGGAAATGAGAATTCATTTTTGCAATTATATAAAAGTTTAAAAATGTGTACTACCCCATAACAAATGTTTATACTGCACATGTCCATAAATTTTAGCTTTTTATTTGGCAACAAAGAAATATAAAAAATGATATTTCATTTCTTATAACCATATGAACAAATAGGTTGATAGCAGCAGGAATAGAACAAGTTCTTACCATTGGGGACATTCCCACTTGCGCGAGTAGAATCGATGGACACACCACCGGGGACCTGCCCACTGTGCGAGATCGAACTGAACCTGTTCGTGATGCCAAGGCCGACTAAACTTACGGTCTCTTGAGATCTGAATTGATTGTATTACAAGTATACACAAAAATCCAAACGAACTCATGTGAGTACATGTTAAAAAGATAATTGAGTTCATGTATATTAACTGGAGAAGTTCAAACAGAACCTTTTTTTAAAGAAAAATGTACTTTTTTGCTATAACAACTATACTTGTCTTGCCAACCCTATATATTTAACCAGTTAAAAAGATAATCAAGTTCATGTATATTAAAAGGAGAACTTCAAAAAGAAACTTTTAATAACAACTACATTCATCTTGCCACCCATTTGGTTTTTGCTTTGACAAAATCCACACATTTAAAAAGTTTGTACTGGCGTGGGGAAGCCTCGGTTCTTTTGACAAAAACTCTCATGTTCTTTGACATTTTCAGTTTTGTCTGAACTTACTAGTTTCCCGGTTTTGAACTTATAGAATTTTATACCCCAAACTTCTACAGGTTTCTTTAATTTCTATGGAACAAAAATCGAAGGAGTCTGGACTCAAGAATTATATGAAAGAGTGAAACCATAGTGTGAACTTATCTGAGGCTTTTGTCGAACGGAGGAGACGAGGTGATGAAGGAGAAAAACCCGACTCCTTCAATATACAGTAGCTGTGCTGTCAATACTTCTCTGAGTTTTGATTTCTGAACATTCCTAGTAGTAATACATGTACCGTGCGATACACAATTCTGTCATTGAGCAAGTTAGTTTAGAAAATCTAGCGATACTACATAACAATAGACAACACATAGTCCAAAGCATGCACACGGCACAGGAATGCTCGTAATACCGCACATGAACGCACTAGAGAAGCACAACGAAGGTGGGCTGGACAAGCTCGAGGTCGTCCATTCCCAACTCTATTTTCCTTCTGTATTGGATAGATGATAATCTGTCTTGAATTGAACTAATATTAGATTTTAAATTGAACTTAAATAAGAAAATGAACAAAACTAAAATAAGAATTTGAATGGCACTACATCAAAGAAGTCGTGTCCTTATGTTAATATGAAAAACTACATTTTCTTTACAAATTAGAAGAATTGATGTTTAACTTTCTGGGAACGGAGAACCCATAGCTGAATAGAGCTACAAAGTGGTTTCTGAAAGAAGTTATTAGAACACACCGTGATTACAAACACACATGTACATGACTGATTATAAAAGATGAACACGACCTAACAACAAGGACACACATGAACTAACAACAAGAACATATCGGTCATTAACAGATTATAAATGGTGACAACACATCATAGCAGCTTGCGATGACAGCAGACTAGAATAATACAACTCGAAATTCTTCTAACATATGTACTAGAACTGCTAGAAAATCAGAATTCGTCCCCTAAGTAAACTAGTGATGTTGAATTCCATTTTTCCAGTTCCCTCTTAGACATGTACACAAACAAAAGAGTAGAGGTATTTAAAGTTTTGAACTGGACCTCTGTTGAAGCTTCGCGTGGGGTAGACAGGGGCGTCGTTGACACGCGAGATTGTGCGGGCGGTGTTGAACGGGAAATGGTGGTGGTGGTGAACGGCCTTGTGTAGCGGAGATGAACAAAAGGGGATGGTTGAATCCGGCGGCTGAAGGAGGACAATACCTCATGTGCAATGCAACGCGAGCTGGGGGAGAGGGGGCTGCAGGGGACTGGTGACGCAAGCTAGGGGCAGGGGAGCGCGGCACCATCAGCGGCCAAGGGAGGAGGGCGGTGGCGCGAGCGGCGCCCAGGGGAGTACGGCGGCGACGCGATCCGGGGTGCGTGGGG
>LR738709.1:281017229-281121347 GCA_902687465.1 Secale cereale | reverse complement strand
ATATATATATATATATATATATATATATATATATATATATATATATATATACTCCTGCTCCTCATATATCACATAGATGAATCTTTCATACCTCATTATTTTTTTAATATAGTACATTAATAATTACTAGATACCCCAAAATGAGTTTCATGAAAAAATCATGTGAGTCTACATATTTTTGAAGGTTTACGTATATATTGATTTGTTCGTACGTGAAAAAGGTATATTAATTCTCTGCGTACTATCTCCTCTAAAATACCTGTCACCTCACCAAGATATAAATTAGACAATTAAAATGTGACTGCACCCATAAGACACGACATTTCAGTTGTATAGCTCACACCGGGTTTTCTAGATTTTTATGCAATTTTATTTCAAGAAGCATAGCTCATGTAATTCATCATCATCACATAGTGCTAATGATCTGTTCATTTGCATGAAAATATGTCAGGATTCTCACAAGTATCATACATGATGTAGAATTTGATACCAATCGTGCCATCCGTATACAGACCCCAAGCGCGCAGTGTTACAAAAAACTAGCTTAAAAGACCACAGTTAATATTGTGTAATATTATTCTCCCAAAAAGGTATTGTGTACTACAAGAGTGATGTAGTCGCCTAGCTTATAGCAATGTTTCTCTCAGGGGTGAGGTATATATATGGTTCTTTTTTTTGAGAATGGTATATATATGGTTCTAATGCCATGCAAGGAGCCCAATCAAATAAGCTTCTTTGAAATTAGTATAGAATATATAGTTCCTCCACATTGTTTGGAACATAGCCTATTAGCTGCAGTTAAGGAAAACAAAATGGGGTATTAACTGTACTGATACAACTCCATTCTTTAAATAAAATATATTATTAATAACGAAGATACTTGGATCATCTATACACTTAGGTGTTTCTCATCAGTGGCAGTACTGGAAAACTATATATTATTTCAAAGTGTCATCCATAATTAACCATAAGCGAAGGACATTTTGATGTGAAATAGAATTATCCGAACCTAAAAAACTGCACTACTTAGATCATGCTTTGCGATGGAATCGTGGTATAATTTCATTATAACTTCACAGGCTTCAGTCACATCATCATGCAAGTAAGTACCCCCAAAACTGAAACCAATTACCATGTTTTTTTGTTCTCCAGACGAAACTAAAACGGCACCAACTCATCCAATGCAGTTCCCCAAAACACTTCAAATATATCAAAATACCTAGACATCACGTGCATATATACTACGGGAATAAGATTCCAAGATAGGAGCATGATTTATCACTATATTTAGGAGATATGCACTAAGTAATAGGGCACTTGTAACTGAAAATGAAATTACTTTTCTACATCCACAGTCGAGGTACCCCATCTAATTCGAGAGGAGGCAATTGAGCATGTGTAGATTAGAATCAAATATCTTATTTACAACAAAACATGCATATGCAATTAATTAACTATCAGAACGTGTTTGACTGCTCGTGTTTTTGTGTACCAACCTAGAGCTTACCATGGAGCATGAAGGCGATGGTGCTAAGAGTTGGGCCATAAATCTCTAAGCTTGCTCCGCAACTATAATCCTGAACATGTGTTCGTCGAGTAATTATTGAAGGAACCAAATCTTTGTACTTTCAGATATAAGGTAACTATGGTTGTCTTTACTACCCCTCCCTCAGCCTTCTTGCCGCTTTATTTGTTGTAGATCGTCTACATATGGTAGCCACAAGCAAAGATTATTCATGTCGAACCAATCCTCCAAGGCCACCTGCTACAGTTGTGACCCAAAGGATCGACCCATCAATTGTCGGTTGTTCCGCAAGTTAGGTGATTCCAGCTAATCGTCATACATGGCAAGTTCCGACAAGATTATTGGTATGAACCCAATTATCAACCGGTAGATGACAACATGTTGCTGCAGTTGCACTACCGGAGTTGCACCGATGTTTGTGTCAAACCATCCGAGTATTCTCCAAGATGAGGTCTGCTCGTATGTTGCTGGCTCTATTACTTTCTAAACCGGCCGAGATTGTATGGAGACAACAGTTTACGGGGCCATACACGTACTGATGAAGCTTGGATGGATTTTGCCTTATACGACATGCATTCTCGTTTCTATGTAACATGCATTCTCATTTCTATGTATGAGCCGAACAGGTCACCTCGTGGTTAATTCAACCTACTCATTTCCGCAGCCATTACCTACACAGAGCTCCTGCAGCCTGGTCAGCGACGATCAGAAAAGCAGTTAATGGAGGGCTGACTGGTTGGCGGCAATCTGAAAAGCAGGCGATGGAGGCGGTAGCAGCAAGGAAGAAAAATACTTTCTTCACGATACATAATAAGGTTGTCATCGTCCTGCGGAAAATTAACTATCTTTTATGATTTGCAAAATAAAATTGTATTATCTTTTATGTTTCGTAAAAGACATCTTTTATGTAATGACAATGGTGGGCAATTATTTAGCTTTAAAGTAGATCTAACGGTTATGATTTTCTAATGGAAAAAATTAAAGGTTGGATGTTTCTCATTATTGTGGTAATTTCTATCATTATTCTCTTTTTTGTCAGCTCGTAAATTACACTTTTTATATAATAGATACATAAATATGGAAGTTTTAAAATGAGAGAGAGTCCTCAAATAGCTACTCGTTTACTTAACTACTCACTTGATATTCACTTGATCTTCACTTATATCTTTTTGGAGTAGTTAATCATTTACTCTAGTGCTTCACTTATATCCTATGAGCAAATTGTTGAATAAATTTAATATCATGAAGTTGGAAATTATATGTTCATATCATGCTTAGTATTAGCTTCACATTGGGTTTAAAAAGTGAAATCTATTGAAGCTTTACAATCACAATATTGGTCATACAAGTAATTCATGAATAATTAGTATAAGAAAGAGAACTTTCACATACAAATATATTATTTTGCACATCTTCTATGATTTTGAATACCCATTAATTATTTTGAAACTTAAGAAAATAGTTGACGTTGGACAAGGAAGACAACGTAATGAGTAATGGTTGTGTATATTTGCATAGAAGTTATATTGTTATGGATCCTCCAACATGTGAAGTTTGCTTAGGATCTTTTGCTAGCCACAAATTCGTACTAAGTAGAGATGCTACTTGTGCTTCCGAAAACCGTTAAACCCAGTCTCTTGTCATGAGTGTCCACCATATCTACCTATGGATTGAATAAGATCCTTCAAGTAAATTATCATTGGTGCATAAAGCAATAAAAATTGCTCCTAAATATATTTAATGTTTTATTGTAAGGGAAAATAAGCATTGTACACACTTGTGATCGCAAAGTAATGAAAGCGACGGACTACATAATAAAGGTTGCTATCATAAGGGGCAATATAACGTGACGTTCCTTTGCATTAAGAGCTTGGGCATCCAAAATAAAAAGTGCATGACAACCTCTGCTTCCCTCTGCAAAGGGCCTATCTTTTACTTTTCAGTATTTACTTTTATGCAAGAGTCAATAGTATGCATTCTCAATTCAACCTCAATTATTCTCTAGTTGGCAAGCATCATGAGGTGGGGAAAGATCTAGGCACGTATGACCAATCAATATATTCGATCATGAATTATTATTGTTGACAACTATCTCTATGATAAATAAGTTGGGAGGCAAAACATTAAGCCCCTATCTTTCTCTGTGTTCAATGGACACCGTTTGTTCTAAAAATATGATTTAAGTACTAGCAGTACTAGCAATCATAGAAGACTATATGATGATTGAGTATGTGGAGCTCTTACTTAGACTTTGTTGAATAAGTTCAATTGCAATTGCTTGGTAACTAAGAACATAGGTTGTTAAGTTTTAAGAGAATTCATTGTTTGAACCATACCATGTGAATTGGTTGCTACTTTAACATGATAAGTTTTTTGAGAAAGAGTTGTTGTTATGATGCTAGGAAAAGTGATTGATATTATTATTGATAAAACTTGTGCACTTTGCTAGCATTCACACTTCATAGATTATTTATTTTATCATTTACCTACTCGAGGACGAGTAGGAATTAAGCTTGGGGATGCTGATACGTCTCCAACGTATTTATAACTAGATGATGCCCCGCACGTTGTTGCGGGGATATTTTGCAATATTTCAATGAGATTTTGGTTATATGGTACATGAATATTTTGAAATACTAGTTTTTTAAAGTACATAAGAATTAAATGCAATACCATCATAGAATGGAATTTTACATGCATGCATGTTTGCATGTTGAAGTGGATTTTTAATATGCATATTGCATGTTGAGGTGGGCCTTTTCCTATGCACGTTGTATGATGAGGTGGCATGCTTGCATGTTGAGAGAAATATGTTATTGGGGGCAAGCTATTTATATATATATAAGATTTATGAAGTATTCATGCCATGTTTACAACAATTTTATATGGTTTTGGTATGATTTGCATGGAACTAACCCAGACTAACGTTGTTTTCAGCAGAACTACTGTGGTATTGTTTTTGTGCAGAAATCAAAGTTCTCCAAATGCAACGAAACTTTTTGATGATTTATTTGGAACAAATGAGGCACTAGAAGCTTCGTGGGAGAGCAATAAGAGCCATGAGGTGGGCACAACACACCAGGGCGCGCTAGGCCTCCCTGGCGCACCCTGGTGTATCATGCCCACCTCGAGGCCCATCTTTGCGTGAAACCGACGCCCAAAAATCCTATAAATACAGAAACCTCCAGAAATAACCCTAGATCATAAGTTCCGCCGTCGCAAGCCTCTATAGCCATCAAAAACCAATCTAGACCCTGTTCCAGCACCCTACCGGAGGGGGAAATCATCACCGGTGGCCATCTTCATCATCCTGGCGGACACCATGACGAGGATGGAGTATTCCACCCTCGGGGTTGAGGGTTTGTACAAGTAGTTGTGTGTTTAATCTCTCTCTTGCGTTCTTGAGATGGCACGATCTTGCTGTATCGCAGGCTTTGTTAGTATAGTTGGATCATATGGTGTTTCTCCATCTCTATCTTGTTGTGATGAATTGAGTTTCCCCGTTGATATTTTGTTATTATCGGATTGAATACTTTTATGGGTTTGAGAACACTTGATGTATGTCTTGCTATGAAAACCCATGGTGATGACGGGGTATCATATTGATTCACTTGATATGTGTTTTGGCACTCAACTCATGGGTTCCCGAGGTGACATTGGACTAATCTATGCATAGGTGTTGGTGCATGTTCTCGTCTTTGCTTCTCCGGTAGAAATCTTGCGGCACTCTTTGAGGTTCTTTGTGTTGGATTGAGTATTAAGAATCTGAATTTGTTTTGGTGTTATTTTAGTACGAACTCTTTATAGATCGATCAAAAAGAATAACTTGGTGTTATTTTAGTACAAACTCTTGGATAGATCGATCGGAAATAATAGCTACAAACAATTTCTTCTTATGTTCTCCGCCAGATAGGAACTTTGGAGTGATTCTTCATCGCACGTTGAGGGATGGTTATGTGATCCAATTATATTAGCATTGTTAAGAGATTGCACTAGCAAAAGTACGGACCCTAGGCCTCGTTTTCAAACATTGCAATATTGTTTGTGCTCCATTTTATCACTTGCTACCTTGCTATTTTTTATTGTTACTATTATAAAAATCAATATCTACTATCATTACTACACTTGTATCACCATCTCTTCGCCAAACTAGTGCACCTATACAATTTCCCATTGTACTGGGTCTGTTGGGGACACAAGAGACTCTTCATTATTTGGTTGCACGGTTGTTTCAGAGAAACCGTCTTCATCCTACCCCTCCCACGGATTGATAAACCTTAGGTCATCCACTTGAGGGAAATTTGCTACTGTACTCCTACAAAACTCTGCGCTTCGAGGCCCAACACGACTCTACAAGAATAAAGTTGCATAGTAGACATCAGCGTCATTTTCTTTTTACTGAGATCTGCTTGCTATAATTTAGAATAATGTTTTGTATCTTTTATTTCGATAAAAATGGCAAGTATAGCCTACCATGCTCAACTTGCAAGTATATGAGTTGTTGTTTCAAAACATAAAGTTTCGCGTTCTTGCGTGAATTCCCTAGAAAAGTCAGAATGTGATACAATGTTGAAATTTTATACAATGTGGTAAAGTTTTAGATTTGTTTTGAGTTAAATAAGGATGGATGTTACTTCATCCTTTACATACTGTCCTGTTTAGACAGATTGCTGTTATGGTTGCATTGTTTGCATATGTTTGCTTGTTTAATGATTCTATTTGAGGATAAGAGTATTAAATATGCAGATTAATTCAGTATGCAATGTCAAATTATAATTTTAGTGATTTGCTATAGTAGAGAATGATAAGGTTTTTCATTGATTTATACTAATTTCTCTCACGAGTTCTTTTTTTTTGAAAATTCTATCACGAGTTCTTGTTGAGTCTTATGTGGATGGCGTTTTTGAGATTCAGGGAAACCCTGGTATGAGAGGAATGAAGGAGACACAAAAGCTCAAGCTTGGGGATGCCCAAGGCATCCAAAGTTAATATTCGAAGAGGTATCAAGCATCTAAGCTTGGGGATGTCCCGGTAGTTATCCCACCTTTATTCATCAACAATTATTGGTTAGTATCAGTTGAGCCTAAGTATTTTCTTCACATGAGATGTGCTATTCTTGTAATGTATTTTATATTAGTTTGTTCTTTGAATAAAATGCTTAAGATCTGAAATTTTTAAATGAGAGAGAGTCCTCACATAGCTACTTAATTGTTTGACTACTCATTGATCTTCACTTATATCTCTTTGGAGTAGTTTATCATTCATTCTTGTGCTTCACTTATATTGTCTTGATTTTGTCACGGCAGATGTCCTAGTGTAAGGACTTAGTCGTGGAACCATCGCTACGGGTTAGCTTAAAGGGGTTAAAGTGGACAAAGGACGCAAGGGATTTTATACTAGTTCGTCCCCTTCGATGAAGGTAAAAGCCTACGTCTAGTTGTTGTGGTATTGCTAGGGTTTCGATGACCAGGGAGCGAATCCGCTTTGCCTGTGTCTCGAGTAGTTGTCCCTGTCCCTGAACCGCCGTCGGGTCGTCCCTTTATATACACAGGATACGCCCGGCCGGCTTACAGAACCCCGAGGCCGGCTCCTCATGTGCCTGGCTCGGTCTCTACCTTACTTATCTTACAATACAAGTTACACGTTGTATGGCGGTTTACATCTACAGGCCCTAACACCCTTTGGGACCTAGACATCTTCTATGGTAAAGCGTTGTATCCTTATGTCTTGATGGGCTTCATAGAAGTGATTTCATCAGAGGAATGAATCGGCCGCTCCTGGGCGGTTTATATCTAATAGTTACATCCCTGACATTAGGCCCCAGATTGATTTGAACCTGTTCATGTCAATCTTCAACACTTCGGGGGAATCTGGTCCTTCGTGGCTTCAAATGACCTTGTAAACCGCCATGATGTCATCTTCCTTGATAATGTTAAACCGCCATGACGTCACCTATTCATTTAATGCATGTATCTGTTTTAACCTTTATTTATTAAACCTCCAAAGATCGAGGCGACATCGCCGTCCCATATCCATTTTTCGGGCTCCTTGATTCACGCGCCTGCCGTTTATCCTTTCGGCTTATAAATAGGGCGAGGGGTCCTTTCTTTTTCTTCCCCTCGTCTCTTCGCCCTACTTCTTCCTCGCGCCCACTCAGTGCTCAAGCATCGCCGCCGCCGTCGACCTTCACCTTTGTTCCAACCCAGGCCGCTGCATCAACCTGTTCGTACCAGAGTTTCTCTAGCGCACCTCTGCATCCGATAGCTCTGGTAAGCCCTTTCTTTCCTTCTCCTATAGATCTCATTAGGGTTTCCTTCGCGAGTTCATCCCAGCGGCCGCACTGTTTCTCCCTATTCTTCATCGTGGTTTAAGTGTAGATCTGATACTTTTTGTCCGTGGCGGTAGTGATAATCCTTCTTTTTGCTCATTAACACACTTGTCCTTTTAAGGTAATCCCTCATATAGGTTTGCTTGAACTGTTGCGGTACCTGTTCAGTTTAAGCCTGAATATTTCTGAATTTTTTGACATGCTGTAGATCCGTAATTCTGCTGTTGATTTGTGAAACCTGTTTTTCCATAATTTTAGATCTGCATCTTTCGTATCCTTATCGGCGGTTTAACCTTAGAAAAATCATAATCCGGTAGGTAACATTAGGCCCCACTTAAACCGCCGTTGCAGCTGTCCTTGTAACGCTTCCAATGCTTAGTTCCGGTTTATTATTGCGTATATCTCAATACCTGCCAATCATAAACCATAAACCGGCCCTTATCTGTAATTTCAGCTTTTCTCCTTTGAAATGGAAAAGCAAGCCAAGCAATTTAATTCCTGCAACTGGGTTCGATCTCGGGTTACTGAAGAGGAATTGAACGGTTTGGTTGAGATTGGCGCTTTAGCCGAAAAGGATGTTATCCATTGGAGAGTCTCTGGTCCGGAACACCCTCCTGAACCCAAAGATAGAGAAGTAATTGTATTTGTTGATCACTTAGCCCGAGGGTTTAGTCCTCCCGAATCAAAATTCTTCCATGATGTACTGACTAGTTTCCAACTCCATCCTCAAGATATTGGACCAAACTCTGTGTCCAATATTTGTAATTTTCAAGTATTATGTGAGCCTTATTTGCAAGAGGAGCCCACAATGGAGCTGTTTAGGGATTTCTTCCACTTGAACCGCCGCATTGAATTTACGGATGGACCTAACAACAAACTTGGCGGGATGTCCATTCAAAAAAGGAAAGATGTCAGTTTTCCTCACGCCAAGCATCATAGTCATCCTAAAGATTGGAACAAGACTTGGTTTTAATGTCAAGATACATCTCCAGCTAACGAGAATCCTCTGCTGGGTTATCGTCCTCACCGGCTTACCAATAATCATCCATTCCCCCAATAGCTAAGTGCTCAGGAGTGATCCCAATACGCACCGCAGCTTTCAAAGCTCCGGGCCTTTACCGCAAACGGTTTAACAAGCATCGATTTTGTTCATTGCTAGATTTCTTGGAGCATTCTACCGCTAAGCCGGCGTTCCGGTTTGATGTGTGAGTACACCAGGGATCCCAAAGACCTTCAACGTCATACTGAAGTTGTGCTGACAGAAAATGAACCGGTGGATGTCTGCAACAAAACTGGGTTGGCTCCCTTCTGTGAATCCAATAAACCGCCAGCGGTAAACCTCCTTATACATTTTGCTTTATTTCAATCTGATGAGCATCCTTTGTAAAACTCCTTAATTTCTGACAGAGTAATGATCCGTTCTGGAAGAGGAAACCCCAAGATAAACCGGCAAAAGCAGCTCGTCTTAAGACCAAGGTCATCAAGAAGACCGTCAAGAAGAAAACTACTGAAACGTCCAAGCTAAACATCGAGCATGATGAACCGGCCTCAGAGGTAGCACTTGACTCCCTCAGCTCCCTTTTCTTGCACCTTTTTGACAATGATTATGTTCAGTAAAACGCTGAAGGCAGCCAAGCTGATGGTGTTGAGATAATTATCCTTTCCTCCGGTTCAGACCATCTGTCAACACAGAAAATCCATCAAGCAAACCAGAAAGTAAGATTTTCTCACCCTTTAGCTCACTTGGACCAAAACTTTATTTTGAAGAAGCAGTAACATGAAGCTCGCCGCACAACTCGGCACAGCGGTCAAGTAATTACGTCCACCGGTTTACCACATACCCCGATCAGGAAGCATCGATCAGAGGTCTTGTATATTCCAGATGCTCTTTATCCCAAAGCGGGTCATTTTCTCCAGCCTCTTAATCCGTCTGATTCAAATTATCAGGACACCCCTCGTTCGTCATCTGGCGAGTCGACAGCCACACAACTTCCTCCTCTCAAAACTGTTCCTGGGTGAGTTTTATTTTCCTGTTAATCCTTCTATTTTAATCCACTGACTAACTTTTACTTTTATCTTTCTCAGTAGGCCAAAACCTAGTAAGAAGGCTAAATTGAGTAAATCGGCAGATGATGATATAAACCCTGAACCGGAAAAGACTCCAGAACCGGCAGAAGAAGATGCTGATGCCTTGCGCGACGATCCACCTCCACCGGATCATGAAATTTTTACTGAAAAAGAAGCTGCGCCAATGGACCTTGATTATAATCAAAATAACCCAGTCTGGGCCAGTAACAATCTGGCAAGCCTGCCAGAGCCGCTGCTGCTACAACAGATGATGTTATGATTACCGGTTTTGGCCACACCACTCCTGGTGAACCCATCGCTTTGTCGAAGCACAACGCCAAGGAAGAAGTTTCTGGTATGGACAAAGGCAAGTGGAATGCCGATTTATCGAGCTATGCTCACCTCAGCACCTAGGACCTTCACTCCGGCTATCTGAACCGGTTGTATACAAGCCAGGATTATGAAGCTGGTTTGGTGAACCTTATGAAGGAACGATATCAGGTAACTGTTGCTTAATTTCTGCAATATTATTTCTGCCTAAGTCCAATAGCTTGTCTCAACTCCACTGTAGCCCCCAAGGGCCGGTTTATCTCTTCAGGATGAGCCGGGACTTTAGTCTGTAACTTTCCTTTGAACAATTATGCATTAGTCCCTAAGTGCCAAGTGCATAACTTGTTATGTGCTTGGGACTTCCATAAAAATATTTGATAACTGCAAATATGCATTAGCCCCCAAGTGCCAAGTGTATAACTTGTTATGTGCTTGGGACTTTCAATACAATTTACCAATGTATGATGTGTATGCCTCTTTGTAGGCTGAGCTAAACCAGAAGGAATCTCAAGCCGCTGACCTTCAAGAAAATCTTAAATTCCAGCAAACAGCCGCCTCCAAAGCCAAGGATGAGCTGACCAGTGCTTTGGCAAGCATGGAAAAGTTGAAAATAGATTTTCATAAGGAGCGGGCGGATTGGGAAACAGAGAAATCTGCTTTGGAGAAAAGAGCTGTTGATGCAGAGGCCGCCCTTAAACCGGTGTCCGAAGAGCTATTTGGCCTAAAGCGTCAAATAAACGCTATGACTACTACTGTCTTTGGTAAACACCCTTATCACAACTCTGAATATACCATCCCCACAAATTTTCGGCTTAACACTGATTCCATGATGCAGGAAAACGCACTGCCCATCTAGGCTCTGACATGCGGAAGAAGCCGAAGGCTGCCTATACACTTATATAGCAACTTTATACCGGTGTGCAACGGATCATTTGTACCGCTGCTCACAACAAACCGCCCCCAACTTTGATCAAGGAAACCTTGGAGAAACTGTCAGTGTTGCCCGCCCAGTTTGAAGAGCTGAAGAGATCGGCTGCAAGGGCAGGTGGTTTAACTGCACTAACCCAGGTGAAGGCATGGGTACCTGACCTTGATCCGGCTGACGTTGTAAACGGTTATCCAAGCTTGAAAGAGGACGGATCAGAATTCACCAATAAAGATCTTCGAGCTTTAACAAAGGAGATGCAGCCCTTGGCCAGCAAGTTAGCCGAAGAAGCTGATCTGTCCCACTACCAGGCAATTTATGATGCTGACAACAGACGGGTTAACGCATCGACTCATGATGTGGAGGATCTCATCCCGCCCGTCGTAAGCATACTTACGCCCCTGATGTTGAACCATCCGAGCTTATAAGCGATGAAGCTGTTTTCCAGGCCCTAACTGGAATCAATTGGGCAACCACTGACTTCCAGCTACTGGGTGGATACAAGGAGGAGCAAATAGTGCAGGGTGATCCGCAGCCGTCTGGCCGGGCTGGCGAGGAGTCATGAACCAGGGCCGGTTTAACCTTCAATATCTCATGATCCTTGATGAACAACTGCTATTCTTTTGGGCTACAAAATGCCTTGTAATAGGCTAGCTGAAAACACTTGGTCTGTTATGTCATCATGCATATTTCTTCTGCATAAATTTCTTAAGCCGGAAGCTTTATAGTATTTCTGCTTATTCTTCTAAACAACTTTTCTCAACCTGTTTCTGCATGAAACAAATTTAAAGTGTCCTGGCGGTTCATCGCCGGACGGGTCATGATGCCCAAATACATGATCTAGGTTTATAACCCAGGCTGCATTTTGAAATAAATATGAAAGTACATATCATACCTATGATATCAAATCGCATCGTTGGCTTTACCAACATTTGTAGTGAGGATGATCATGCCAAATTGTGAGTACTGATGAGTCCTGCAATATTTCGCCGGTTTATGACAAAACCATACCGGGTTGTGATAAACACCGGATTAGCTACAGATGATACTGGTGATTTGTAATCAAACTAGACCGGGTTTAATAAACACCGGTTTACTTGATGGTGATGATTTATAGTCAACCACTAGGCCGAATCGATAGATATCGGATGAATACTAAGAATCTCATTAAAAGATTAAAAACTTGGCAAATAAAAGCATATGAAAACTTGTAGTCGAGGCTTCTTACAGGATGCCAGGCCCCAAATTCAAGGCTTTTCATGGGCTGCCAGGCCGCTGAGTTAAACCATTTCACAAAGCCTGTTAAGATGGACCTCACATTAACCAATCGTCGTTTTAACAATGACAAGTTCAAGGTCTGTTATAAGATTGACTTGCTAATCGTTCGACGGGTGATACCAGGTTTACCTGGACGGAGTGACTTACTTGATGCAGGCAGGTTAACACGGGGTTTTAGGTGTATACACCAGGCTTCCAAGCCGTGGCTTGATAGCCTATTACGAGGGCCTTAAAAGCTCTTTGTCGCTGTGCGACAAGAGCCCCCAAGTAACATTGTGAGCTGTGCTCGATGGGTGCCTATGTTTGAGTTGTGCTATGCATCAAACTCTCTTTGCCCCTTATCATCATGTTGGCTTGATAGTCGGATTACCGAAGTAACCATAGCTGTGCTCTTATGATCATATTGGCTTGATAGCCTGTCTAAAAGGGCCATGGGAACTCCGTTTGCACACAGAAACCCCCATGTGATAAACTCTTATGGAAAAAATAGCAGAGGCCCCGCTTTAACAGGGATGCCAGTTTATTATATTGATCATAATATATACATCGTGAATATATGTACATAAAGAGGAGCCTATGGCTCAGGTGTAGTAAGGCCGAAGATGAGCAATGTTCCACGGCTGTTGGGTTTCCTCCTCCGTGGTGCATGAGTCCTTGTGCTCTCGAACGTCAATGAGGTAGTATGACCCGTTGTGTAGATTCTTGCTGACAACAAAGGGTCCTTCCCAAGGCGGGGACATCTTGTGCATATTTGTCTGGTCTTGGATGAGCCGGAGCACCAGATCGCCTTCTTGAAACGTTCTGGTTCTAACTCGGCGACTATGGTATCGACGCAGATCTTGCTGGTAAATCGCCGACCGAGCCGCTGCAATGTCACATTCCTCATCCAACCGGTCCAGTGCTTCTTGTCGCGCCTTCTCGTTATCAGCTTCAACGTAAGCCGCCATGCGAGGCGAAACATGACGGATGTCACTAGGGAGAATTGCTTCAGCTCCGTATACCATGAAAAAAGGCGTGTAACCCATTGATCCATTGGGCGTGGTATTGATGCTCCATAATACAGAAGGTAGCTCCTCCACCCAACAACCTGGCGTCCTTTGTAAGGGAACCATAAGCCGGGGCTTGATGCCTCTCAAGATCTCTTGATTGGCTCTCTCAGCTTGACCCTTAGATTGGGGGTGAGTCACTAAAGATACGTCAAGCCGGATGTGCTCTCGTTGACAAAATTCTTTCATAGCCCCCTTGGACAAATTAGTGCAGTTATCAGTTATAATACTGTGTGGAAAGCCAAACCGGAAAATCACCTTCTTGATGAATTGAACCGCCGTTGCTGCATCACACTTGCTGACCGGCTCTGCCTCTACCCACTTGGTAAACTTATCAACCGCCACCAGAAGGTGGGTCTTCTTATCTGGAGATCTCTTAAAGGACCCAACCATATCTCACCCCCAAGTCGCGAATGGCCAAGTAATTGGAATTATCCTCAATTCTTGAGCTGGTATATGAGCATGCCGTGAGAATTGATGACAAGCATCACACTTATTGACCAAGTCCTCCGCATCAGCATGAGCCGTCAGCCAATAGAATCCATGACGACAAGCTTTAGCTACCAAGGACTATGAACCGGCGTGCTGACCACAATCTCCTTCGTGTATCTCTCGAAGAATCTCACAGCCTTCATCCGGAGACACGCAACGTTGAAACACCCGTGTTACACTACAATGATGTAATTCCCCATTGACAATAGTCATTGACTTGGACCGCCGGACTACCTGCCTGGCCAAAACTTCATCTTCTGGTAACTTGCCTTGGTTCATATACGCCAACTACGGGACCGTCCAATCCGGGATAGCGTGAAGTGCCGCTGCCAACTGAGCCTCTGAATCAGGAACAACCAAGTCCTCTTCTGAAGGTAATTTAACCGACGGACTATGCAGAATGTCCAGAAAAACATTAGGTGGAACCAGTTTACGTTGGGAACCCAGACGGCTTAATGCGTCCGCCGCTTCATTCTTTCGCCGGTCCACATGATCCACCTCATAACCCTTAAAGTGTCCAACGATAGTGTCCACCTCTCGACGATATGCTACCATGAGTGGGTCCTTGGAATCCCATGTACCAGATACTTGTTGGGCCACCAAGTCCGAATCACCAAAGCATTTAACCCGGCTTAAATTAATCTCTTTAGCCATTCAAAGACCGTGGAGGAGAGCCTCATATTCTGCTGCATTGTTAGTGCAAGGGAACATTAAACGAAGAACATAACAAAATTTATCACCTCGCGGGAAAGTTAATACAACTCCAGCCCCCGAGCCCTCCAATTGCCCGGATCCATCAAAGTGAATAGTCCAGTATGTCTGATCCGGCTGTCCTCCGATGCTTGTAACTCTGTCCAATCATTGATGAAATCCACCAGCGCCTGGGACTTGATTGTCGTACGAGGCACATATTTCAACCCGTGATGTCACAACCCTAGCTAACCCTTGCATTAGGACCTGACTAGAGTGTGCATCATGTTTACTTTCAAAGAAACTTGAAATGGGATTAACAGAAACCCCAGCACCCCCTCCCCTAACAACTAGGGTTTGCTAAAATATTTTCCAATGTACCCAAAATGCCCTTCAAA
The DNA here is from genome assembly GCA_902687465.1 of Secale cereale. Taxonomy (NCBI): domain Eukaryota; kingdom Viridiplantae; phylum Streptophyta; class Magnoliopsida; order Poales; family Poaceae; genus Secale; species Secale cereale. Next base: position 281,106,268 of record LR738709.1, on the reverse strand, counting down.
ATGTTCATCATTTCTGCCTTGGTCTTAAACCTCTGCCAAAAATGGTGCACAATTTTCTAGGACAATCTAGGGCTTGGATTAATTCATATGGTAATTGAATTTGGGCATTTAAATACTAGTAAATAATTTAAATGCTCAAATAATCATGAACTATAATGTTTCCTACTGTTCATATTGTTCCTCGAGGATTCCTTTCCACCTTGGTGGAGAAACCTACCCTTTTGGATCAAATCATAGTTGCCCAGCGGTATGATAAAGGCATATCTCGGATCAAGGAGAACATCGCTAGCGGACTCGCTAGAAGTTTCTCTATGGATGATCGAGGTGTAGTGTACTTTGAGAACCGCTTGGTGGTGCCCAAGAAACCACAACTACGACAACTGATTCTCAAGGAGGCTCATGAATCTCCTCTCACGATTCATCCCGCTAGTACCAAAATGTATCAAGACCTACGTCAAAGATTCTGGTGGACTAGGATGAAGAGAGAAATCGCTCAGTTCATTGCTAACTGCGACGTTTGTCGTCGAGTTAAAGCAGAGCATCAACGGCCTGCTGGCACCCTTCAACCTCTAGCTATTCCTGAATGGAAATGGGATAAAGTCGGTATGGACTTCATTACCGGGTTTCCCAGGTCCAGGAAAGGGAATAATACTATCTTCGTCGTTATCGACCGCCTCTCTAAAGTAGCTCACTTCCTGCCTGTTCGGGAGAGTATTACCGCTAGCCAGCTAGTAGACTTATACATCTCTCGAATAGTATCACTACATGGTGTACCGTTGGAGATTAACTCAGACCGTGGAAGTCTTTTCACTTCACGATTTTGGGAAAGTTTCCAGAACGCTATGGGGACTCATCTCTCTTTCAGTACTGCCTTCCATCCGCAGTCAAGTGGTCAAGTGGAACGAGTCAATCAAATTCTGGAAGACATGCTTCGAGCCTCTGTCATTTCTTTCGGTATGGAATGGGAAAAGTGTCTTCCATTTGCCGAATTCGCTTATAACAATAGTTATCAAGCCAGCTTGGGTAAAGCTCCCTTCGAAGTTCTATATGGACGAAGGTGTCGAACACCTCTTAACTGGTCAGAAACCGGCGAAAGACAATTCTTTGGCCCGGATATGATTCAGGAAGCAGAGGAACAAGTTCGCATCGTTCGTGAGAGATTGAAAACAGCCCAGTCTCGCCAAAAGAGCCAATATGATAGTCATCATAAGGCTGTGACTTTTGAAGTCGGCGATAAGGCTTACCTTCGGGTTACTCCTCTTAAGGGAACCCATCGCTTCGGTATCAAAGGCAAATTGGCCCCTCGTTTCATCGGTCCTTTTCGCATTCTTGCCAAACGAGGAGAAGTTGCCTACCAATTGGAACTACCTCCGCACCTCTCCAGAGTTCATGATGTTTTCCACGTTTCCCAACTCAGGCGTTGCTTCTCGGATCCTATCCGCGGAGTGGACCACGAAACGCTTGATCTCCAAGACAATCTCACATATCGAGAATACCCCATTCGTATTCTTGATCAAACTGAGCGCACCACTCGACGCCACAATATCAAGTTTCTCAAGGTTCAATGGTCACATCATTCCGAGAGTGAAGCCACTCGGGAAAGGGAGGATCGTCTTCGACTTGAGTACCCCACCCTCTTTCCGGAGGAACCCGAATCTCGGGACGCGATTCTTTTAAGTGGGGGTGAGTTGTCACATCCCTAGCTAACCCTTGCATTAGGACCTGACTAGAGTGTGCATCATGTTTACTTTCAAAGAAACTTGAAATGGGATTAACAGAAACCCCAGCACCCCCTCCCCTAACAACTAGGGTTTGCTAAAATATTTTCCAATGTACCCAAAATGCCCTTCAAAATGTTCATCATTTCTGCCTTGGTCTTAAACCTCTGCCAAAAATGGTGCACAATTTTCTAGGACAATCTAGGGCTTGGATTAATTCATATGGTAATTGAATTTGGGCATTTAAATACTAGTAAATAATTTAAATGCTCAAATAATCATGAACTATAATGTTTCCTACTGTTCATATTATATACAGCAGGTATGACAAGTGTCATGAGTTATAAAAATGTTTAGGCATTTTTATTAATTGAACAAAGCTGCAAAAGAAATGTAACAGAAAAGAAAATAGAAAAGGGAGAGAGAGAGAGAACGCTTACCTGGCGCCCACCCGGCCCACCTGCCGGCCCAGCCCAGCTGCCGCTCCAGCGAGCTGCTTGGCTCGGCCAGGCAGGCAGGCAGGTGCTCGACGGCGACCGCGCCGCGCGCCACGCAGCTGCCCGCCGCCCTGCTTCGCCCCCTCGCCGTCCTGGAGGAGTGGATCAAGCGTCCACGTCTCCCCCGACCCCTCAGACACCTCCGTTTCTCCCCGGCTCCTCTCCTCTGCTCTCCCCGCGCCATGGCCGACGCCGCCGGGATCGCACCGTCGTAGTAACCACGTCCACCGTCGTCCCCGAGCTCCGCCGTGTTGTCCCTCGTCTCCGCCGTCCTCGACTGCTTCGACAGGCCGAGCCCCGAGCGCTCGCCCGCCCCGGAGACGCCCCCGAGCTCTTCTTCCCCAACTCCGGCCGCGGAGATCCCCCTCGCCGTGCTGCTCGGCTCCGACCACCTCCGAGCTCGCTTCGGTGCTCGCTGCAACCGCTGTGAGCCTAGCTACCTCCTCCCCCTCTCCGTTGGCCCCCTCTTGCCCTGTAACCCACTGCACGTAGCTCCACCGCACGCACCGTCGCCGTGCTCGTCGCCGGTGATGCTCCGGTGACCTTTTGGTCACGGGCACCCATCCATCGCACTCACCGCAGCCCGTAGATGCGAACGGTGCTACGCACGCATCACTTAGGCACCTGCAGCCGCTTCCCCACACACGCCCGACGCTGGTCGCCGCCGTCGAGCTTGTTGCCGTCGACTCCGGCCACCCCAGGTCCGGCGACCACCTCCATCCGATGCGGAAGAGCAAGGGCTCTCCAACGCACCCAACCACAGCTCGAACCGTGCACCACAGACGTTTTCCGAGGCACACCGCCGCATTTGGCCTCGCCGGCGGCTAAACGCCGGCGAGCTTGACCTGTTTTGACCACGGGTTTGACCCCCCTGGGTCAATGACATGTGGGCCCTGCCCGCAAGTCAAACTCAGTTTAGGTGTTAATATTAATATTAATTAGTTAATTAGTTTAGTCGTTGACATGTGGACCCTGGCCCCACTAACAGCTAATTAGTTTTAGTTAACTTTAATTAACTCAGTTAATTAGCTGTGACACTGACATGAGGGACCCACTGGTCAGGTTTGACCTGGACTGGCCCTGTTGACTGGCTGACGTCAGCATGATGCCATGCTGACGCAGTAAAGGTTTTTCTGGGATTTTTAGATTTAATTTAATTCAGGAAATTCCAGAAAATACCCAAAACTTCTAAAAATCATATAAAATCAACCATAGCTCAGATGGAAAAGATATATATATGAAAAATGATCAGAAAAATCCAATCTATCTAATGGCACTGGTTTCATGCATGTTTGAACAAGTTAACTTGCTGTATTTATCAAAAACATGATAATGCACTTATTCAAATACTAGTTTGAACCTCAATTTGAATCCTTGATTCAAATAGGTTCAAACCCCTCTGGTCTTAGTTGCATTAGCCAACACACATGCATCTTGCCATGTCATAAACATGCATCATATTGTTGCATTTTTTTGTTAATGATTGTATCGTCGGTATTTCCTGTGTTAGGTCCTGCTCCCGAGGATACTGCTGCGTATCCAGTTGAAGAGCAGTACCCGACAGCTACCTTGTCAGGCAAGCAATCATTGATCATTCCGATACAACCCAATCTTCTCGCTCCTGCTCTCTTTTACTGCATTAAGGCAACAACGCGTGAACTGCTACTTGCTGCGGTAGTAGAACCCTATTCCCTTGCATGACCTGTCATTGCCACAGTAAATAGTTGAAACCCACTAGCATGTGTAGGAGTTGATTGAGCCATGTGATGTGTGATCCACCATGCTATTTGTTTATGTTGCCTGCTATGCTTAGAGTTGTGTCTGGTCTGATTCATCTGGGTGATGGATCAGAGTGAAACAATCTTTCGATAAAGAGAAGGAAGTGTGAAATACGCTTGGTAAAGGTATCGATGAAAGGCCATGTAGGAGTACATGGTGGGTTGTTTCATTGGAATCGTCCATAGGACCCGAGATCTGTATGTGTGGTTCAAGTTACAGCTACTACCATGCATTGGGATCCTTAATTGACCCTCTCGGCTTATTAATTACCCTTGATCTCTGTCCAGGAGTTGCAACTAGTTTCTGGTGTTTATAGCTTACTGGAGGTCGTGCACAACGCTGACCCTCGGGGTGGGTTGTGATGCGACAGGTACGTGGCACGGTGTACCGGTTGCCCGTTTGGTGACTCGGGAACCCTGTACACATCGTTTGGGGCCGTGAGCGACACCCCGGCCGGATCTCCCCACGGATGGAACCCAAATAGGCGATAAACCTGGACGAGAGACTTGTGTAGTTAGTCAGGTCGTGGCCGACACCCTCGCTGGGCTTCCGCTTGAAGGTTGCCGAGTACACGCCGAGTAAACAGCGATAAGCGGTGGAAGCGTGTGTGAAGAAGTACACCCCTGCAGGGTTATCAAACTATTCGAATAGCCGTTGTTCGCGGTACGAACTACTTGGTTACTCTTACAGTTCATAGACAAGTTGATGGATACTACTAAAAGCCTCAAGATAAGCGTGAGTGCCGTGGATGGCCCTTCCGTAGGATGACGGAAGAGGATCCTCGGTAGTGTATTGATGTGGTGATTAGAGGACTCGTGTTCGTGATAACATCTTGCATTCTGTTGGAAGTTGTAGTACAGGTTAGCCAAGGTCAAAGCTGGCATTCTGCTATAAACTCCACTACCCCCTTTGATAATGTTGCATGTATGATAGGTTCTGTGGTAAGACTTGCTGAGTACCTTTGTACTCATGTTTGCTTAATAACTGTTGCAGAGGAGAACCCTGCCCCTGCTGATGGGTTCTACATAGACGTTGACGTCGACGAGTAGCTTGACACCCAGACGGTGATCTGGAGCTTGTGAAGGGCCTTGTAGATAGTCAGGCTACACCAAGCCTGTTTTATTTTCTAAGTTGTCTGTACTCAGACATGTAGCTTCCGCTTGTACTTGTATGACTGTATGACTTGAGTGTTGGGTCATGTGACCCCTACCTGTATGACTATGTTATGTATGGCTCTTGGAGCCTTTTAAATAAAGTACTTTGAGTCATAGAGTTCTGTTGTGATGCAATGTTGTATTTGCACATATTGAGCATATTGCGTGAATGATTGAAATGCTTGGTATGTGTGGGATCCGACACCTAGTTGTTTTCCTTTGGTAGCCTATCTTACAGGGAAATGCCTCCTAGTGATTCCAATGAGCCTTGGTAGCTTGCTACTGCTCGGAACACGTAGGCTGGCCGGCATGTGTCCTTCTTCGTTCCTGTGTCTGTCCCTTAGGGGAAATGTCACGCGTTGTTCCTTTAAGTCCTTGTAGCTTGCTACGACTTGGGTTCATACGTTGATGACCGACACGTTCGTTGCTGGGTCATGGATGCCTGTCTTTGTAATTTAGTGCCACTTTTGGATTATAACTAGCCATGTCGGCCCGGGTTCTATGTCATATGGATGCTAGCGACACTGTCATATACGTGTGCCAAAATGCGCAAATGGTCCAGGGCCAGGTAAGGTGGCACCCGTGGGGTTACCGTGCGTGAGGCCGCAAAGTGATATGACGTGTTACAGCTAGATCGGTGTGACTTAGGATCGGGGTCCTGACAGCGTTGGCATCAGAGCTGGACTGCCTGTAGGTTTCTCAAGCCAAACTGGTCGATGTTGAGTCTAGAAAAATTCTTAGTTATATGTAGGGGAATTGATTGTGGAAGGGAACGTAAGGCTCTTTTTATTCCTTTACCTTATGCCCTTCTGATCTGAGTCTGTCTATTCTTTCTACGGGGATTTAGGACTAGGCCTCTTATCCTTACTAGGTTCACGTGTTACTAATCCGTAGACTCTTAGGATTTTTGGTTTCAAGCTTCAGTTCAGTTTCTATCCTTTTGAGTATGATGAATATTGAACCGGAACCTTGATATGGAATTGTTGAGTGGCTATGCTATCATTTGTATGATGTCTCAAATCTCTGTTTGAGCATTTACAGTTGTTATGCTGCCCGATTTCTTCCAGAAACACTAATGCCTTTGCATTATTTCGTGTTTCAGATGTCTGGCCGCATTCCTCACCAAGTGGTTCGTTTGACTCGGTGCATTAATGTGCCCGGTCACACGGCCATGCTAGTCCGTGTGATGACTGACACCGGTTATCGCTGGTATCCTGAATACACTGTGGAGGAACAGTATCGGGATTTCAATCAAAGTCAGTATTTATGCACAGTCCGGATATACCCCTCATATCCCGGAGCAAATGATCCCATCCATTGGTCTTATGGACTCGGGATTATCATCGAGATGGCAGTGCAGGATGCCGCTTATTCGATGATGACCATTCTCCGTGCTAGGCATGCCCTGTTGCTGAACACTGAGTTCTGTTACATGCCAGCTTCACTCCCCGGAGAAGAAGGCTACTACACTGGTCTGTATACTGATGCTGCTCATGAAGAGCCACTGCTTCAGACTACTGTTCAGATGTTGGAGGATAGGGAGAGTGAGGTCCGTGCCCTCCGAATGGAGCTGTATAACACCCGAGCTGCTCACTGGACTACTTTGACACGGCTTGCACCTGCTGTGCACGCCGGATATCTGGACATGTGGGATTTGTATCCTGTGCGGACTCGTCTGCCTGATCGCATGGATTGGCGTGACGTTGGGGGTATTACACCTCCACGTGGGCGTCGGTTACCACCAGCATCGGGACCGAGACCACACCCATGCCCTTATGGTCCACAACCTTCGAGTGCTCGCGAGTTCCAAGATCCGTCTGTACCACTTCCAGGCTACGGTGGTAATCTTTACGAGGATTACTACGCGAATGTCTGAGCTAGTCCGTGGTAGTAGTAGTATTGTAATAGTTGTATTTCCACAGTCCTGCGTGTCTTGTGGAATATGACTAGTGTGTACTGAATTCCGGAGGTGTAGTTAAATAATGTATAGGAGCCTGGAATGCCTCTAATGGGATGTATCGTCTTTCACCGCAGTTGTACTTTAGCCTTGGCTTGTACTAAACTTTGTATGGTGTGTATGACCACTGGTGTATATATAGCAGTTCCTATATTACCATGTCGTACGGATGAACATCTCTGCATTCTGTGTCATCCATTACATTCTGCACTTCTATGTCAAATTTTGCCATCCTTGTCTAAACCGTTGTTTTGTTTTTTCCTAGGATGGTCAACACTCGCAACACTCCTGCTGCTCAGGAGCAGGGTGAGGCTAGTGGGGCTAGAGATGGAAATCTGCCCCAGCCACCCTCCTTGGCGGAAGTTATGCTTGAAGCAGAACGGAACAAGAGAGAGACCAACCGTCTGCTGGAACGCATAGAGCAAAACACTGGGTTCCGTCAGAGGAATGACGTGGTGTCAATCCACGATTTTATCAAGATGTGTCCACCGAAGTTCCATCACTCTACTGAACCTCTGGATGCTGATGACTGGCTACGTAGTATCACCCACAAGCTACACTCTGCCCGTGTGGCCGAAGCTGACAAGGTTATCTACGCCGCCTACCATCTTGAGGGCCCTGCCAGTCTTTGGTGGGAAAATTTTGAAGCTATGCGTCCTGCTGGCCAAGTCACTACCTGGGTTGAGTTCAGTGAGGCATTCCGTGAACATCACATTCCGGAAGGTCTCATGGATCGCAAGCGGGAGGAATTCTGCAATTTCACCCAGGGCCGTCTGACTGTGGATGGCTACAGTCGTGAGTTTGGTAACCTGGCACGCTATGCACCTGAGGAAGTATCCACCGATGCCAAGAAACAGGCGAGGTTCCGCAAGGGACTCAGCCCTGAACTTCGTCGTGATCTACGTCTGCACGAGTGCGCCTCTTTCCAGAAGTTGGTTAACAAGGCTATCAGTGCTGAGACAGGCCAGACCGACTTCGAGGCCACCCGCAAGCATACTCGAGACCTTGGTTCCTCATCCGGCTCTGGTTCTCACAAGCGCCGTGTATGGGTTCCTAACACTGCTCTGACACCCAAGTATACACCGAGGCCATCCTATGAGGCGCCTCGTCCAACTCAACAGTTTGCATCTGCTAAGACCTATGGAGGTCCACCCTCCAACTTCGCTCCACGCATCACCACTGTGACATGTTTCAAGTGTGGAGAACCGGGACATTACATGCGTGATTGTCCCCAGAACCAGCCAGGAAAACCCGTTGGCCGTGGTAAGCCAACCGGCAAGGTGAACTATGTTAAGCCAATCCCCACTGCACGTGGTCATGTCAACTATGTTTCTGCTGAAGAAGCCTATGAGGATCCTAACGTCGTCCTTGGTACGCTTCTCGTAAACTGCCATCCGGCATCTGTTCTTTTCGATACTGGAGCATCCCATTCGTTCATATCTGAAAGCTATGCTCGATTGCGCAACATGACTTTTTGTGACATGCCTACTTCCATGGTTATTCAAACTCCTGGTTCAAAGTGGCAGACCTCTAGGGTAAGCCATGGAAATGAAATCCTTGTCGATAGACTTGTTTTCCTTGCATCCTTAATCGCTCTCAAGTCCTCGGACATAAATATCATTTTGGGTATGGATTGGATGACAACCCATTACGCCAAAATTGACTGTTTTACTAGGACCGTTCAACTTACACATCCATCCGGCAAGATAGTCAATGTCTTGACTCAAATGGCTGAACGTCAGCTCTACTCTCTTAATGCCAGCCCTCTACCAGAACTCGAAGATATCCCGGTAGTCCGTGACTTTCCGGATGTTTTTCCAGAAGAACTGCCAGGAGTTCCACCTGACAGAGATGTCGAGTTCGTGATAGATCTTATTCCTGGAACTGTCCCAATCTCTAGGAGACCTTATAAGATGGCACCACTAGAATTAGCTGAGCTAAAGAAACAACTCGATGAGTCCTTGCAAAAGGGTTTCATCCGTCCTAGCTCTTCCCCTTGGGCTTGCCCCGTCCTCTTCGTCAAGAAGAAGGATGGAACGGAGCGGATGGTTGTAGATTACCGACCTGTCAATCTGGTCACCATAAAGAATAAGTATCCGCTTCCCAGGATCAACGATCTGTATGATCAGCTCGCTGGATCCTCAGTCTTCTCTAAGATGGATTTGAGGTTGGGCTACCATCAAATCAAAATCAAGAACGGGGACATTCCTAAAACGGCTTTCGTTACTCGTTATGGCCAATATGAGTACACCGTCATGTCCTTCGGATTAACCAATGCCCCAGCTACTTTTTCTCGGTTAATGAATTCTATATTCATGGAGTACCTGGATAAATTCGTCGTGGTATACCTCGATGATATACTCATTTTCTCCAAGAACAAGGAAGATCATGCCGAGCATTTAAGGCTGGTATTGACGAAACTTCGAGAGCACCGCCTTTATGCCAAATTCTCTAAATGTGAATTTTGGTTGCCAGAAGTAACCTATCTAGGTCATGTAATCTCTGGCAAGGGTATTGCTGTCAATCCCGAGCGAGTTCAAGCCGTCCTTGATTGGACTCCCCCTGAATCGGTCAAGCAAGTTAGGAGTTTTCTTGGCTTAGCGAGCTATTGCCGACGTTTCGTCGAGAACTTCTCCAAGGTTGCTAAACCTCTAACCGAACTCCTCAAGAAAGATAAAAAGTTTGAGTGGACCCCACAGTGCGAGTCCAGTTTTTAGGAACTGAAAAGACGCCTGACATCTGCACCTGTACTGGTACCACCAGATTTTTCCAAGGACTTTATAATCTATTGCGACGCCTCGCGACAAGGACTGGGTTGCATTCTCATGCAAGATCATCAAGTGATTGCATATGCATCCCGACAGTTGCGCCCACATGAGGATAACTATCCTACTCATGATTTAGAGCTTGCAGCTGTAGTCCATGCACTCAAAACATGGCGACATTACCTTCTTGGTAATCGCTGTGAAATTTTCACTGATCACCAAAGCTTGAAATATATCTTCACCCAACCAGATCTAAATCTCAGACAAAGACGTTGGGTTGAGTTGCTCACCGACTACGATTTGGGAATCACTTTTACTCCTGGAAAGGCCAATGTCATGGCTGATGCACTAAGTCGTAAGTCTTATTGTAACAATTTAATGTTACAACAAAATCAACCACTTCTCCACGAGGAATTTCGTAAGCTTAACCTTCACATTGTTCCTCGAGGATTCCTTTCCACCTTGGTGGCGAAACCTACCCTTTTGGATCAAATAAAAGTTGCCCAGCGGTATGATAAAGGCATATCTCGGATCAAGGAGAACATCGCTAGCGGACTCGCTAGAAGTTTCTCTATGGATGATCGAGGTGTAGTGTACTTTGAGAACCGCTTGGTGGTGCCCAAGAAACCACAACTACGACAACTGATTCTCAAGGAGGCTCATGAATCTCCTCTCACGATTCACCCCGGTAGTACCAAAATGTATCAAGACCTACGTCAAAGATTCTGGTGGACTAGGATGAAGAGAGAAATCGCTCAGTTCATTGCTAACTGCGACGTTTGTCGTCGAGTTAAAGCAGAGCATCAACGGCCTGCTGGCACCCTTCAACCTCTAGCTATTCCTGGATGGAAATGGGATAAAGTCGGTATGGACTTCATTACCGGGTTTCCCAGGTCCAGGAAAGGGAATAATGCTATCTTCGTCGTTATCGACCGCCTCTCTAAAGTAGCTCACTTCCTGCCTGTTCGGGAGAGTATTACCGCTAGCCAGCTAGCAGACTTATACATCTCTCGAATAGTATCACTACATGGTGTACCGTTGGAGATTAACTCAGACCGTGGAAGTCTTTTCACTTCACGATTTTGGGAAAGTTTCCAGAACGCTATGGGGACTCATCTCTCTTTCAGTACTGCCTTCCATCTGCAGTCAAGTGGTCAAGTGGAACGAGTCAATCAAATTCTGGAAGACATGCTTCGAGCCTCTGTCATTTCTTTCGGTATGGAATGGGAAAAGTGTCTTCCATTTGCCGAATTCGCTTATAACAATAGTTATCAAGCCAGCTTGGGTAAAGCTCCCTTCGAAGTTCTATATGGACGAAGGTGTCGAACACCTCTTAACTGGTCAGAAACCGGCGAAAGACAATTCTTTGGCCCGGATATGATTCAGGAAGCAGAGGAACAAGTTCGCATCGTTCGTGAGAGATTGAAAACAGCCCAGTCTCGCCAAAAGAGCCAATATGATAGTCATCATAAGGCTGTGACTTTTGAAGTCGGCGATAAGGCTTACCTTCGGGTTACTCCTCTTAAGGGAACCCATCGCTTCGGTATCAAAGGCAAATTGGCCCCTCATTTCATCGGTCCTTTTCGCATTCTTGCCAAACGAGGAGAAGTTGCCTACCAATTGGAACTACCTCCGCACCTCTCCAGAGTTCATGATGTTTTCCACGTTTCCCAACTCAGGCGTTGCTTCTCGGATCCTATCCGTGGAGTGGACCACGAAACGCTTGATCTCCAAGACAATCTCACATATCGAGAATACCCCATTCGTATTCTTGATCAAACTGAGCGCACCACTCGACGCCACAATATCAAGTTTCTCAAGGTTCAATGGTCACATCATTCCGAGAGTGAAGCCACTTGGGAAAGGGAGGATCGTCTTCGACTTGAGTACCCCACCCTCTTTCCGGAGGAACCCGAATCTCGGGACGCGATTCTTTTAAGTGGGGGTGAGTTGTCACATCCCTAGCTAACCCTTGCATTAGGACCTGACTAGAGTGTGCATCATGTTTACTTTCAAAGAAACTTGAAATGGGATTAACAGAAACCCCAGCACCCCCTCCCCTAACAACTAGGGTTTGCTAAAATATTTTCCAATGTACCCAAAATGCCCTTCAAAATGTTCATCATTTCTGCCTTGGTCTTAAACCTCTGCCAAAAATGGTGCACAATTTTCTAGGACAATCTAGGGCTTGGATTAATTCATATGGTAATTGAATTTGGGCATTTAAATACTAGTAAATAATTTAAATGCTCAAATAATCATGAACTATAATGTTTCCTACTGTTCATATTATATACAGCAGGTATGACAAGTGTCATGAGTTATAAAAATGTTTAGGCATTTTTATTAATTGAACAAAGCTGCAAAAGAAATGTAACAGAAAAGAAAATAGAAAAGGGAGAGAGAGAGAACGCTTACCTGGCGCCCACCCGGCCCACGTGCCGGCCCAGCCCAGCTGCCGCTCCAGCGAGCTGCTTGGCTCGGCCAGGCAGGCAGGCAGGTGCTCGACGGCGACCGCGCCGCGCGCCACGCAGCTGCCCGCCGCCCTGCTTCGCCCCCTCGCCGTCCTGGAGGAGTGGATCGAGCGTCCACGTCTCCCCCGACCCCTCAGACACCTCCGTTTCTCCCCGGCTCCTCTCCTCTGCTCTCCCCGCGCCATGGCCGACGCCGCCGGGATCGCACCGTCGTAGTAACCACGTCCACCGTCGTCCCCGAGCTCCGCCGTGTTGTCCCTCGTCTCCGCCGTCCTCGACTGCTTCGACAGGCCGAACCCCGAGCGCTCGCCCGCCCCGGAGACGCCCCCGAGCTCTTCTTCCCCAACTCCGGCCGCGGAGATCCCCCTCGCCGTGCTGCTCGGCTCCGACCACCTCCGAGCTCGCTTCGGTGCTCGCTGCAACCGCTGTGAGCCTAGCTACCTCATCCCCCTCTCCGTTGGCCCCCTCTTGCCCTGTAACCCACTGCACGTAGCTCCACCGCACGCACCGCCGCCGTGCTCGTCGCCGGTGATGCTCCGGTGACCTTTTGGTCACGGGCACCCGTCCATCGCACTCACCGCAGCCCGTAGATGCGAACGGTGCTACGCACGCATCGCTTAGGCACCTGCAGCCGCTTCCCCACACACGCCCGACGCCGGTCGCCGCCGTCGAGCTTGTTGCCGTCGACTCCGGCCACCCCAGGTCCGGCGACCACCTCCATCCGATGCGGAAGAGCAAGGGCTCTCCAACGCACCCAACCACAGCTCGAACCGTGCACCACAGACGTTTTCCGAGGCACACCGCCGCGTTTGGCCTCGCCGGCGGCTAAACGCCGGCGAGCTTGACCTGTTTTGACCACGGGTTTGACCCCCCTGGGTCAATGACATGTGGGCCCTGCCCGCAAGTCAAACTCAGTTCAGGTGTTAATATTAATATTAATTAGTTAATTAGTTTAGTCGCTGACATGTGGGCCCTGGCCCCACTAACAGCTAATTAGTTTTAGTTAACTTTAATTAACTCAGTTAATTAGCTGTGACACTGACATGAGGGACCCACTGGTCAGGTTTGACCTGGACTGGCCCTGTTGACTGGCTGACGTCAGCATGATGCCATGCTGACGCAGTAAAGGTTTTTCTGGGATTTTTAGATTTAATTTAATTCAGGAAATTCCAGAAAATACCCAAAACTTCTAAAAATCATATAAAATCAACCATAGCTCAGATGGAAAAGATTTATATATGAAAAATGATCAGAAAAATCCAATCTATCTAATGGCACTGGTTTCATGCATGTTTGAACAAGTTAACTTGCTGTATTTATCAAAAACATGATAATGCACTTATTCAAATACTAGTTTGAACCTCAATTTGAATCCTTGATTCAAATAGGTTCAAACCCCTCTGGTCTTAGTTGCATTAGCCAACACACATGCATCTTGCCATGTCATAAACATGCATCATATTGTTGCATTTTTTTGTTAATGATTGTATCGTCGGTATTTCCTGTGTTAGGTCCTGCTCCCGAGGATACTGCTGCGTATCCAGTTGAAGAGCAGTACCCGACAGCTACCTTGTCAGGCAAGCAATCATTGATCATTCCGATACAACCCAATCTTCTCGCTCCTGCTCTCTTTTACTGCATTAAGGCAACAACGCGTGAACTGCTACTTGCTGCGGTAGTTGAACCCTATTCCCTTGCATGACCTGTCATTGCCACAGTAAATAGTTGAAACCCACTAGCATGTGTAGGAGTTGATTGAGCCATGTGATGTGTGATCCACCATGCTATTTGTTTATGTTGCCTGCTATGCTTAGAGTTGTGTCTGGTCTGATTCATCTGGGTGATGGATCAGAGTGAAACAATCTTTCGATAAAGAGAAGGAAGTGTGAAATACGCTTGGTAAAGGTATCGATGAAAGGCCATGTAGGAGTACATGGTGGGTTGTTTAATTGGAATCGTCCATAGGACCCGAGATCTGTATGTGTGGTTCAAGTTACAGCTACTACCATGCATTGGGATCCTTAATTGACCCTCTCGGCTTATTAATTACCCTTGATCTCTGTCCAGGAGTTGCAACTAGTTTCTGGTGTTTATAGCTTACTGGAGGTCGTGCACAACGCTGACCCTCGGGGTGGGTTGTGATGCGACAGGTATGTGGCACGGTGTACCGGTTGCCCGTTTGGTGACTCGGGAACCCTGTACACATCGTTTGGGGCCGTGAGCGACACCCCGGCCGGATCTCCCCACGGATGGAACCCAAATAGGCGATAAACCTGGACGAGAGACTTGTGTAGTTAGTCAGGTCGTGGCCGACACCCTCGCTGGGCTTCCGCTTGAAGGTTGCCGAGTACACGCCGAGTAAACGGCGATAAGCGGTGGAAGCGTGTGTGAAGAAGTACACCCCTGCAGGGTTATCAAACTATTCGAATAGCCGTTGTTCGCGGTACGAACTACTTGGTTACTCTTACAGTTCATAGACAAGTTGATGGATACTACTAAAAGCCTCAAGATAAGCGTGAGTGCCGTGGATGGCCCTTCCGTAGGATGACGGAAGAGGATCCTCGGTAGTGTATTGATGTGGTGATTAGAGGACTCGTATTCGAGATAACATCTTGCATTCTGTTGGAAGTTGTAGTATAGGTTAGCCAAGGTCAAAGCTGGCATTCTGCTATAAACTCCACTACCCCCTTTGATAATGTTGCATGTATGATAGGTTCTGTGGTAAGACTTGCTAAAACCTTTGTACTCATGTTTGCTTAATAACTGTTGCAGAGGAGAACCCTGCCCCTGCTGATGGGTTCTACATAGACGTTGACGTCGACGAGTAGCTTGACACCCAGACGGTGATCTGGAGCTTGTGAAGGGCCTTGTAGATAGTCAGGCTACACCAAGCCTGTTTTATTTTCTAAGTTGTCTGTACTCAGACATGTAGCTTCCGCTTGTACTTGTATGACTGTATGACTTGAGTGTTGGGTCATGTGACCCCTACCTGTATGACTATGTTATGTATGGCTCTTGGAGCCTTTTAAATAAAGTACTTTGAGTCATAGAGTTCTGTTGTGATGCAATGTTGTATTTGCACATATTGAGCATATTGCGTGAATGATTGAAATGCTTGGTATGTGTGGGATCCGACACCTAGTTGTTTTCCTTTGGTAGCCTATCTTACAGGGAAATGCCTCCTAGTGATTCCAATGAGCCTTGGTAGCTTGCTACTGCTCGAAACACGTAGGCTGGCCGGCATGTGTCCTTCTTCGTTCCTGTGTCTGTCCCTTAGGGGAAATGTCACGCGTTGTTCCTTTAAGTCCTTGTAGCTTGCTACGACTTGGGTTCATACGTTGATGACCGACACGTTCGTTGCTGGGTCATGGATGCCTGTCTTTGTAATTTAGTGCCACTTTTGGATTATAACTAGCCATGTCGGCCCGGGTTCTATGTCATATGGATGCTAGCGACACTGTCATATACGTGTGCCAAAATGCGCAAACGGTCCCGGGCCAGGTAAGGTGGCACCCGTGGGGTTACCGTGCGTGAGGCCGCAAAGTGATATGACGTGTTACAGCTAGATCGGTGTGACTTAGGATCGGGGTCCTGACACGTGAGGACCAAGCTTGATGGCCCACTTGGCAACCCGGCCAGTTGCTTCTCTGTTTTGGATTATATCTCCCAGAGGGGCAGAGCGGACCATAGTGATAGGATGACCCTGAAAATATTGCTTAAGCTTCCGGCTTGCCATGAAGACTCCATATACCAGTTTCTGCCAATGCGGATATCTCTGTTTAGATTCAATGAGCACCTCGCTGATGTAGTAAACCGGCCGTTGAACCGGATATTCCTTCCAAGCCTCCTTGCGCTCCACTACAATGGCAACACAGACAGCTCGGGCATTAGCGGCCACATATAGTAACAGTGGCTCATTATCAACCAGGGCAGCAAGGACATGCGGTTCTGCCAACTGTTTCTTCAAGTCCTCAAATGTTGTATTAGCAGCATCACTCCAGACAAAGTTATATGTCTTTTTCATCATCTGGTAGAGCGGGATGGCCTTCTCCCCCAATCGGCTAATTAACCGGCTCAATGCCGCAATGCAGCCTGCCAAATGTTGAACATCATTGATACATGCCGGTTTAGCCAATGACGTGATAGCTTTGATCTTCTCCGGATTAGCTTCAATTGCCCTCTCAGACACCAGGAAACTCGGGAGCTTACCTACCGGTACACGAAAAACGCACTTGGCCGGATTAAGCATCATCTTATAAACCCGAAGATTATCAAAAGTTTCCTTCAAGTCATCTATCAACGTCTCTTCCTTTCTGGATTTTACCACAATGTCATCCACATATGCATGCAACATTGATAAGTCGCCCGGGCACTCTTGAGCCCAAAGGGCATAGATACATAGCAGAAGGCTCCAAAGGGAGTTATAAAAGATGTCTTCTCCTGGTCCTTAACTGCCATTTTGATCTAATGATAGCCGGAATATGCATCTAGAAAACTTAAACGCTCACAACCCGCCGTAGCATCAATGATTTGATCAATACGGGGGAGAGCAAAGGGATCAGCTGGGCAAGCCTTATTCAAATCTGTGTAATCCACACACATACGCCAAGTGCCGTTCTTCTTGAGTGCTAGCACCGGATTAGACAACCACTCAGGGTGAAACACTTCAACAATAAACCCGTCTACCAAGAGCCTGGCTACCTCTTCACCAATAGCTTTTCGCCTTTCCTCATTGAAGCGGCGGAGAAACTGCTTGACCGGTTTGAATTCAAAATCGATATTAAGAGTGTGCTCAGCGAGTCCTCTCGGTACACCTGGCATGTCGGAAGGTTTCCAAGCAAAGATGTCCCGGTTCTCATGGATGAACTCGATGAGCGTGCTTTCCTATTTCAGATCTAAGTTAGCGGTGATGCTAAACTGCTTGGACGAATCGCCAAGAACAAAATCAACTAGCTTGGTCTCATCAGCCGATTTAAACTTCAAGGCTGGATCATGCTCTGTAGTTGGTTTCTTCAAAGGAGACATATCCGTCGGATCAACATTGTCCTTGTAGAACTTCAACTCCTCTGTGGCACAAACCGACTCAGCATAGGCCGCATCCCCTTCTTCACATTCCAAAGCAACCTTACGGCTTCAATGCACTGTGATAGTGCCCTTATGACCTGGCATCTTGAGCTGCAGATAAACATAACATGGCCTCGCCATGAACCTAGCGTAAACCGGCCGCCCGAACAAAGCATGATATGGGCTCTTGATTTTTACCACTTCAAAGGTCAAAGTCTCCGACCACGAGTCATGCTCATCACCAAAGGTAATCTCCAGGTCTATCTTACCAACCGGATACGACGATTTACCAGGTACCACGCCATGGAAAATAGTGTTGGACGATCTGAGCTTCTTGTTTGTCAACCCCATGTGACGGAAGGTCTCATAATACAAGATGTTGATGCTGCTCCCTCCATCGATGAGCACGTTAGTGAACTTATATCCCCCAACCTGAGGTGCCACCACCAGTGCCAGCTGACCCGGATTATCAAACCGGGGCAGATGATCCTCACGACTCCACACAATGGGCTGTTCCGACCAGCGTAAATAACGAGGTGTTGCCGGTTCAACAGAGTGCACTGCCCTCTTATAAACCTTCTGATCACGTTTACACAGGCTAGTGGTGAAGACGTGATACTGCCCACTACTCAACTGCTTCGGGTTGCTTTGATAACCTGATTGCTGCTGATGATGATTGCCCTAATGATTATAACCTCCTTGGCTGCCCTGATCGTTGTACCCATTATGATTGCCATGTCCATTCTGATTACCTGGAAACCCTGAGCTAGATCCACCACCCTGATAACCCGACCCATAGAAACCAGGGCCTGAACCGCCGGACAGTCCATGATCGTATTGGAACCGATCCGAATTTTTGAACTCCCTCATAATAAAGCAGTTCATCCGGAGGTGTGTGGCTGGTTTTTCCTTTGTGTCGTGCCTAGGGCAAGGCAGATTCATCTGGCGCTCCAGATTGATGTTTGATCCTCCGCTCCATGGGGGCGGCCTACCCTTACGATGCTGACCATCATTCCACGTACTAGTGTTAGCCACAAAATCTGAATTATTATCCGCTTTACGCTTACCGCTGTATCCTTGACTCACCGGATTAGACTACGGCGTTTTACCGTTCTTCTTTCCCTTTCCTTACTTCTCGTCATCGGACTCTGGATATTTGGCACTATCAGAATCAGCATATTTTACCGGAGCTGCCATAAGTATTCCCATGTCATCACAGTGACGTTTGAGCCGTCCCAACTTCAGCTTCAGAGGCTCGAACCGGCAATTTCCTTCCAATGTCAGGACTGTTGTGTCCGGATTGATGCGGTCTGATGAATGCAGGATCTTAGAAACCCGGCGTACCCAATGACTTATTGATTCGTTCTCCCCTTGGACACAGGCAGCTAAGTCCACAATTGACAAGGGCTGCTTGCATGTATCTTTGAAATTATTGATAAACGGCGCCTTAACTTGGCCCATGATCCAATGGAATTAGCCGGTAAACTTTTCAACCAAGTACGAGCCGTTCCCTCCAGCATCATGGTGAAGTACTTAGCACATGCCGCATCGTCCACATCCAACATCT
The DNA here is from genome assembly GCA_902687465.1 of Secale cereale. Classification (NCBI taxonomy): domain Eukaryota; kingdom Viridiplantae; phylum Streptophyta; class Magnoliopsida; order Poales; family Poaceae; genus Secale; species Secale cereale. The sequence goes on along the minus strand of LR738709.1, from coordinate 281,087,293 downwards.
CCCTTGCCATCTCGTAGCTTTCAACCCACGCCTCAGGGGACAGACCGACAGTATAATTGGGCACCTTCCGTGGTCCTTTGAAATCTTTAGGAAGTCGTACATTACGTAAAGCGGGGGTGAGACACGACACTCCCAAAGAGCTGGAAGAAACTCCTGGTTCCATCGTGGTAGTTGGACGAACCGGGGTAAGCTGACGGGCTGTATACTGTGCTGCCAACTCAGCCTCTCGATGTTGTCTGCCCTGGTCTACGACATTCTGAGCATTTGCATCTCCACCTGCCGGGTTATCCCCCCGTGGCGGGTTACTGTTCCGTGCACTACTAGATACAGCCGGTTCATCCATATGCCTATTGTAACTCCAGCTTGGACGGGGAGTGGAATGAATCCTCTCGCGGCTGTGAGAATAAGCCTGCTACTGAGTCAAAGCCGTTTCTAGGAACTCCCTAGCTCGTCGCGCCTCCACTGCTGTAGGGGATTCTCCTTCAACGGAGAGGGCCGCTAAGCATGAAGCGGCTGCAACTATGTTATCCAAGGGGTTGGAGTAATGACCGGGAGGTGTCGGCACACGCTGTGAGGGAATGATCTGACGCGAAGGATCTGTTGCGTGCGGCTGAACCGATGCCCCCGTGCCAGGTGTTTCTGCCCGGTTTACCGCTGGCTGATTGCTGGCTCCTGCCCGTGGGGTATGAAAGAGATTCCTTGCCACATAAACCGGAGGCAGACAAGACTGAGACCTTCTTCTCATTACGTCATTTGATGCGTTTTGATCTAACATGAGCCGATAAGCCTGAGCATCCAACTCAGCTTGTCTCGCTGCCATCCTGGTGTTCTCAGCTGCCAGGTCCACCTTGGCTTGATCTATATGACCCCTTACCTTAGCAACTTCTGCGTCGTGCTGCTCCTTATCAGCCTGGCTGACCTCCGTGGTCAACAGCGCTGTCGAAGTGTCGAATAAACCGGACAGAACTTGAGCCGGTGGTTGCATAGGGCCCCCTGCCCCAGCTGCTGCTGCCGTTGCCAGACCGGACGTTAATGCTGCCGCAGTCGAAGATTGTTGCACAGATTGTGATCCGGCCATGAAGACCGCAACCCGGCTTGGCGGATCAAGGGTGTCTGGAATACTGTCGCCATCGGAACAGCCCCCAGACTGGCCATCCTGCAGTAAGTACAAAGACTCGGTCTCTCCGGTAGATGACTCGTCGCCGGAATAAACAATGGTCTCACCACCAAATTCCGATATATCCTCAGCTTCCGCTCCGTGGACGACTCCCACAAAGACACGTTTCATGGCGGGCCGAACCCGGGCAGGTCTCGCACGCTGAGCCAACTCGACGATGTTGGAGTAGATGTCCGGCTCAGGGCCCGGTTCACCGATCTTGCCGATGAAGACGTGGATGCCGCCGAAGGGGACCCGGTACCCGTACTCGATTTAATCGGCCTCCGGGCCCCAGCCTACGTCGTCGATGTAGATCTTGCCGCGACGACTCTTAGTCATCTGGCCCACTACATAGCCCTTGAGACCTTCGAAGCTGCCCTCTAAGAACTTAGTCGTGGAACCATCTAATGCGGGGTCAACCCGTTCTAGGCCGATCTTTCACGAAAAGGAGGGATCCCACGAGGAACACGATGAACACGGGGACGAACAAGGAGAAATCACAAGGGAAAACACTCAAGAACAAGTCCAATCACACATCCACTAGACAATCTAACACACAAGATCACAAGGTACATGAACAACAAAGGGAAAGATACAAGGTAGAGTTCATCTCCAAGAGGAGGTCTTGAATCCGTGAAGGATCTTCCCATTAGGGGTCTTGAATCCAAGGTGGATCTTCTCCATAGAGGGGCCGCGGTATCTCTCGTGGAGTAGATCCGTAATGGATGAGCAAAGTTGTAGTCTAAAATGAGCTATCACATTTGCTAACCCTAAAATGGTGGAGGTGGAGTAGTATATATAGTCTAAGGCCACGAAGGGGTAAGTGAGGGGCGAAAGGGGTACATGGCCAAAAGGCTCACGGCTGCGCACAGGGAGGGAGCGGACGTCCGCTGGGCACCGGACGTCCGGTGGCTCGGGAGGGACCGGACGTCTGGTAGCTCTCAGACTTCCGCTATTTTGGTTCTGTCAAGGATGTCACAGACGTCCGGTGGCTACCGGTCGTCCAGTCGCCTGGGACGGGTCGGACGTCCGGTAAACGCCGGTTGTCCGGAGTGTGTAGCTTGCAGCAGCTCCGATTCTTTCGTCTTCTCTTCCATGCTTCCCTCGTGGATGGTGTAGGTGATCCTTGGCGCTTGCACTCCTCCTCGTCATCCGTGAAGCTCAGACAATACCTATGCATGCACACGAGTGGAGTGTCAAGTAGTATACCATCCTCGAAGGGGTCAAGTGAACACGTGTAAAGGAGATGATTCACCATTATGTATGAGAAGTAGAGGTCACACGTGTCACTTCCCAAGCGGACTCTTGACATGGTGATGTCCCTAGGATGCTCCGCATCATCCCCTCCCCCTTGGGAAAGATCCGACCTCGGATCGAAAACCAAATCACCATGGGAAAGAGATGGCGCCATCGTGTAGATGTGGACGATCACGAAGTACTCATCATCTTGAAGCTCTACACGTGCACTCTCCAATGTCTCACTATCTAGTGATTCCTTCAAAAGGAACAAGGACAACAAACACTTGGAAAAACAAATGTGGTTAGCATTAGTGCAAAACCAAGCATTGAAGAGGTGATTCACCAAACAAGTGTTGTCATCAAGCATAGCATAAGGTGTGACAAAGAAGTGTGGCATGGGAAATAAGCATATAAGTTGAGCACAATGAAGAACATCATTGAAACAAGCACGCAAGAGTGAGATAGAGATGCAAATAGGTGTGACAAGTGAAGAAGCATCTACCTCATGGTCATAGCAAACAAGCACAAAGCGCTCAATGAAAGGTCTATGGTAGGCATATGAATCATTCACAACACCACATAAGAGTAGACGTCTAAACACATGGGGTAAGTGCAAGACAATCCGAGCATAACATGCACAAGGTGTAGTGAACATAGTGTGGCACTCAACACAATAGAAAGAGCTATTGTTCAACATGTGTGAGGCAATCAAGTCAATCATGTGAAAAGCAATGGGACATGGCATATGTGAAGAGATGACATTGTTGCAACCAAGCATATGATAGGGACAAGTAATCTAAGAATTGGATGAAACACACAAGGCATATATATCATGAGGCCTGGCAATGTGGTGATCATGAATGAAAGAAATATCACTAACATGTGCGCAATCAAGTGGTCCAAGATGACAAATAAGTCTCATGGTGCAAGCAACACAAGTAGTGTGATCCACAATATGCATGCGCATGGTTTTTGGTTTCTCGAATGAGAATGATATCACCTTGAAAACGTGTCCTTGTGCGTCCTTCACAATGCCGAAGCACAAGCAAGTGCGATGTAGAAGCGTCGTGAATAAAGGTGGTTCGCTCTCAAGAGCTCGAATGGTCAACTCACGTGAAGTGGAAGTAGACACATATTCCAGGTTTCCTACACATGCACACAACAAAAGGAAGAACGTATGTGCATGGTAGATAAACACATCATCCATCATGATGGTTCTCTTCTCTTGCACATAACCATTAGGAGCAAAAGTGCATGAATAATATGATGCAACAATGGCTATATTCATGGCACTAGGCATATGGTGCAAAGAGGTAGGCATATGGTGCAAAGAGGTAAGACAAGCATGCTTCACAAGAATTATGTCAAAATCTCCAAATAAATGCGAGAATGCTATGGGGGCAATCTCATTGGCAAGACTAAAACCATGGTTGCGCTCAATGCATGGACAATCATATTGCATGAGAGAGGCAACATGTGGAGACATATGACAACAAGCAATATCAATCATGTGCAAAGCATGGCAATGGTGGCTATCAACCGCATGAAATGAGCATGTATGTATCATGGGTGATGCACTGCATGAAGCAAGCATGGTGATCAAGTTGTGCAAACTAGTGGAGCGAAGATGCAACACACTAGGAAGGCATGGCAATCATGTCATGTGAGAAAATAGTGGGTATATGTAATACACATGACATATCGCAAGCATGAACACAAAGCAAGATCAAAGCATCATAATAGGCATGGGGTACAAAGGCATCATGGCAAGAACAAGCAATATCTCCACCAAGCTTGAAAATACACATACAAGTATGAGAATCAATCATCATGTGTAATGCAAAGCATGGGTCACAAATGCATGGAAAAGGCATAGGAATGAGCATATCATGCAAAGTGAACATGGCAAGATGGGCGTAAGAGATATAATGGACAATAACCCATAACCATGTGAGTGCCATGTAGAAGGAATGTGCGAAGTCTTTGCGCGAAGGGAGCGTTGGGAAAGATAATCCACGGAATCCAAATTCATCATTGCTCTCTAGAGCTCATTTCGTCAACTCGTGCTCTTGCGAGGTTGACGAGTATGCATGTGTACCTACACAAAAGAGACACAAGCCAAAGAAAGTGTGTGCGTGGTAAATGTACACATCATCCATCATGATGTGTATGTGCATGTGTGAGTTAGCACGAGATAAGCATCGCTCAAAGAAATTTGATGCATGGTATAAGAACATCTCATCCATCATGAATGAATAGTTATTATGTATAGCACAATGGGGACACAAATTAGAGCAAGTATGTGGCACAACAATAGAATTGGCATTCATGGGGAGCATATTGTGCACACAAGCATGGGGATCATGTAATGGATGGGATGGATCAAAATCTCATAAAATGTATGAGGAAATTATGGGGGTCTCCTCATGAGCAATAGCGGAAGCATAATATGGAGAAGTGGAACAACATCCAAAACAATGCATGTCCGAAGCTAGGTAATCATGGCATGGCATATGATGGATATGATGCAAAGGAAGCATGTCAATATGATCACAAGAAAAACAAATGCCAATAACCATGGGCTTGTCATCTATGCCATAAGTGCAAATTGGGTTTATCTTAATGGCATGTGCATAGTTACTACGATGAGATTGCAAATATTACATATGATTGATCTCATGCATAGCGTATGGCAAGTCAAGTGGGATGTCAAACATGATGTGGCCGAGAGAATTATCACAAAAAATCCTATGCAACATGGCATCACAACTAATAGACTCCACATGGCAATCATCAAACTCATCATAAATGGGTAAATCGTTGCATGGGGAAATCATACTAGAATGAAGCATGGCAATAGGTGGATCAACATCATGCAAGCAATCAATGTCAACATAGTCCACTAGTGGGACGAGATCATCACCTTCACCTTTGTTACCTTTCTCATTCCACTCATGTGGTGTAGGTGAGGTGGGAAAGACCAAAAGGTGGTCATCATCTTCATCTCGATGGAACCATGTGGGGGGTGCATCATATTCCACCATGGCCATCGTCTTGTCCAATGGAAGGACAAAGTCGTCGAGAATCGGCGCGTCATCATATGTGGGACCTAGCACCAAATGAGAAGACACAATAGAGGTAGAGGTCAAGTTTTTAGTGTTGAAAGTGGCCTCACATGACCTATCAACTATCTCACTCTCTCTATGTGGTGGGTCACTCACTCCCTCAAGGTAGGTGCACTCAAACTCACATATGGTGGAGTCACTCATCTCACTCAAGTGGTGGGGGTTGTGGCTCTCCTCACATGGGAATCGGGGCAGCTCATCATATATGGGGCTAGTGGTGAACTCGCTCTCACTCTCAAAATGGTGGCACAAGTCACTCAAGTCATCATACGTCACCGTGGTCGAAGGGAAAATCCCATGCTCAACCATCTCGTCATCGTCGCCGTGGATGAAGGCCGAAGATGGCACATCATCACTCTCTCCTCCAAAGATGGAAGCATCATCCTTGCTCGTCACCATGTCGTTTGCCTTCAAAGCTTGGTCCTCGAATGGCTCCGTAGTCGTAGTCGTCGCCGCATCGTCTTGAAAAGGAGTCGAAGTAGACTCGACATCATCAATGCCACAAAGAGGGATGGCGGTGATGTCGAACGTGGGAGCATCATCTTGGAGCTCGTTGGGCTTAGACATCATGGTGGTACTAGCCTCATGCTCGCCGTCTTGGAGCTTGGTCTTCGAGAAGTGTGCTTGCTGTGAAGAAGCCTTGGCCTTCATGAGTTCTTGTTCCGCCTTGAGAGCACCAATGTAGTTGTCGTCGAGGGACTTGTAATCCTCGAGGAAGATAGTCTTGTAGATGTCGTTGTGCAATCCCATCATGAAGTGGAGCTTCATCGAAATGGGGTCGTCCACGCCAGCTCATCGCAAGGCCATCTTCATCTCCATGAAGTACTTGTCGATGGACTTGGGTCCTTGGGTGGTGTTCTCCAATTGGCGTAGAAGCTGTTCCGTGTAGGTGGGAGGCACGAACTCTCGTCGCATAGCTTTCTTCGTCTTGGGCCAATTCACGTTGAAGCTCGTCAAAGGTGTGTGAAGCCACCATGTTGACGGGTTGTCATGGAGGTGTCTTGTGGTGCACTTCACTTGATCTTCGTAGGGAACTTGATGTAGCTTGAGGTAGTTGTCCACCTTGCGCTCCCACTCGAGATACTCCTCGGGGTCTTGAGTTACATAGAAAGGAATCTCATGGTCGTTGTCGAGGTCGTCGTAGCTCGTGGAAATTGCGGACTTGAGATTGGGGAGCTTCTCTTGATCATAAGCTTGAGGTGCTTGTGGGCGAAGATGCCGTATGTCCAAAGGCGAAGATGCCTTGAAGTTGCTTGGCGAAGATGCCAAGGTACATGGTGAAGTCGTTGAGCGGTTGTTGGTGTTGAGCTCATGACCTTCACGTTCTTGTAGTTGACGGTGTCGATGCCGATGTGATCTCGCCGAAGATGGTAGCTCTAAAGGATGTGCAGTACAGCATCTTCTCGAAGATGAGGGAGACCTCTTGTGGTTTTTGAGGAGGGCTTTGAGCTCCTTCATTTGAGCATCCATGTTGGCACACAAGTTGTTCGTCATGGCATCGAACTTGTCGTTGTTTGTGTAGACCGGAGATGAAATGCTTTGCCTATCCATCACAAAACTCGAGCAAAGGTGAGTAGGAGATGAGATAAACAATACCAAGTTACCTTTTCCCAACGTTGAGGATGTATCTCGTTTCACTCAATGTGAAATGAAAGAATAGTGGAATTGGTACCGGACTTGTTCACTCACACCTATCAAGTAAAGCTTATCGAGTAGCTTGGTGAGGATAGTGGCACAAAAATTTGATGCAAAATGTTAGCAAGAGTCAATAAAGTTGAAAGAGATTCACAAATTCGCAAATGAAACAAGTAGACCAATAGCAATATGGGTGGCGCACGGAAACACACACACGGATAGATAGATGGGGTCGTCCAACCAAGGAATGAGCACAAAATGTGGAGTCCATGGAAAACACTCGTGTTGCACAACTCTAGAGAGACGCTGGCACGATTGCTCTATAGGCGGATACGACACTTGTGCACAACCTATAAGATGCAAAATGTATGAACTTTCTATCCCAAGTATGCTATGTGTATGATGTTCCGGTGCTTTTAGCACAAGATGATCCAAGATGATCAAGTATGATATCATATGATGCGATGCTATGTCTCTTGCTTACAAGCTTCTTTGTCTTTCTCTTTTTGCTTAAAAGCTTTATTCTCTTTCTTTCTTTTGTATGGCCACAATGCGAAATGCACAAACCAAGATAGCAATTGTGCGTATGCGGGAACAATCTTGTGACACAAGGGATGATATGATGATACCAAGATGATATGGTATGTATACAATGGAAGGGCGGATCGATGATCACTAATGTGCACAAGTAACATTGCCGGCAATACTCAAAGGCTAGTCTCGATAGGCAAGTGACACAAAATGGGCTAGGGTTAACAACGCAACTGCAAGGGAAATATACAATGATGTCGTCGAGGTTACCGTCCTTATGTACGATGACGACCTCGTCGCGATGATGAGTGGTGGTGTTCTCAATGTAGACCCATTCCTAATTAGCCCAAACACCTTAGTAAACGGAAAAATCACAACTCAAAATCTCAAGGACAAATGTCAAATGGTGGTAGCGGGAATGCCGTGGTGGTTGCAAAAGTGGAAAGATGGGCTGTACACAATGTCGGAGTTGAAGGCACAGTCCCTAAGTAGCTGAAACACCTTAGGAGACACAATCCACAACTCAAACAAGCTCAACAAAATTGGGTTAAGTTTCGTTGGCTATGTATAGTGGACTAAGCTATGCGGAAGTGGTAGTGGTGGTTGATGAAGAAGAAATTGTCCCTAAGTAGCCTAAACACCTTAGGAGACTCAAATCACTACTCAGGCAAACACAAATGCTATGGTGGAACAAAATGGGTTAGGTTGCGGAAGGCTATGGTGGCTATGCGAATGATATGGTGGAAGGCCTAGGCAAACTTGCCAAATTTGACAAAATTTTATGGATTCAAATGGTGATGGTAGTATTTTTATGGTATGGGGGATGTCAAGAGCTTCGAAACAAGCTAAAGAACGTCCAAATCGGAGTTCAGATGAATTAGTTATGGACAAAACAAAAATTAGCCGAATTCAAAATCTACAGGTACCGGACGTCCGGAAAGTGACGGATGTGCGGTGACTGGACGTCCGGTGACCGGACTTCCGGTCGGGCTCGGAAATCCGGTAATTTCTTCTGTATAGGTGGTTCCGGTCATCCGGTAGATGACAGACGTCCGGTGCTTCGTGAGGGTCCGGACATCCGGTAAAACGCCGGTCGTCCGGTGGGTCGGGGTCAACGCGAGATTTGAGTTTCGGGACGCGATTTTCGGCGGAAAATGGAGATTTTGGGGTCAACATTGATGAGATTTCATGGATGAAAGATGGGGAAACTTGGGGAAGTGCTAGATCCACTTGAAACCAAGCAAATCCATGGATCAAAATCAACAAAATATCATCAAACCAACAAATCAAAAAAAAAATGGGGCTATTTTTGGCGGGGATTTTCGAATTTTTGGACGAAATCACACAAAACAAGGGTAGAAAAACGGTGGAGGGGGCTCAAAATTCGTGAGAAACCTTGCTCCTGATACCATATGATGCAGAGTCAACCCGTTCTAGGCCGATCTTTCACGAAAAGGAGGGATCCCGCGAGGAACACGATGAACACGGGGACGAACAAGGAGAAATCACAAGGGAAAACACTCAAGAACAAGTCCAATCACACATCCACTAGACAATCTAACACACAAGATCACAAGATACATGAACCACAAAGGGAAAGATACAAGGTAGAGTTCATCTCCAAGAGGAGGTCTTGAATCCGTGAAGGATCTTCCCGTTAGGGGTCTTGAATCAGAGATGGATCTTCTCCGTAGAGGGGCCACAGTCTCTCCCGTGGAGTAGATCCGTAATGGATGAGCAAAGTTCTAGTCTAAAATGAGCTATCACATTTGCTAACCCTAAAATGGTGGAGGTGGAGGAGTATATATAGTCTAAGGCCACGAAGGGGTAAGTGAGGGGCGAAAGGGGTACATGGCCAAAAGGCTCGCGGCTGCGCACACGCAGGGAGCGGACGTCCGCTGGGCACCGGACGTCCGGTGGCTCGGGAGGGACCGGACGTCTGGTAGCTCTCGGACTTCCGCTATTTTGGTTCTGTGAAGGATTTCACGGACGTCCAGTGGCTGCCGGTCGTCCGGTCGCCTCGGACGCGTCGGACGTCCGGTAAACGCTGGTCGTCCGGAGCCTGTAGCTTGCAGCAGCTCCGATTCTTTCGTCTTCTCTTCCATGCTTCCCTCGCGGATGGTGTAGGTGATCCTTGGCGCTTGCACTCCTCCTCGTCATCCGTGAAGCTCCGACAATACCTATGCATGCACACGAGTGTAGTGTCAAGTAGTATACCATCCTCGAAGGGGTCAAGTGAACACGTGTAAAGGAGATGATTCACCTTTATGTATGAGAAGTAGAGGTCACACGTGTCACTTCCCAAGCGGACTCTTGACATGGTGATGTCCCTAGGATGCTTCGCATCACCATCACTACAGGTTAGCTTAAAGGGGTTAAAGTGTACAAAGGACACAAGGGATTTTATACTAGTTCGGCCCCTTCGATGAAGGTAAAAGCCTATGTCTAGTTGTTGTGGTATTGCTAGGGTTTCGATGACCAGGGAGCGAATCCTCTTTGCCTGTGTCTCGAGGAGTTGTCTCATGTCCCTGAACCGCCGCCGGGTCATCCCTTTATATACACAGGATACGCCCGGCCGGCTTACAAAACCCCGAGGCCGGCTCCTCACGTGCCTAGCTCGGTCTCTACATTACTTATCTTACAATACAAGTTACACGCCGTATGGCGGTTTACATCTACAGGCCCTAACACCCTTTGGGCCCTAGGCCTCTTCTATGGTAAAGCGCCGTATCCTTATGTCTTGATGGGTTTTGTAGAAGTGATTTCATCAGAGGAATAAACTGGCCCCTCTTGGGCGGTTTATACCAAATAGTTACATCCCTGACATATATCCTATGAGTAAATGGTTGAATGAATTGAATATCATAAATCTGAAATTATCCATGCTCCATATGCTAAGTAGTAACTTCACGTTTGCTTTAGAAAGTAAAATCTATTGAAGTTTGACAATCACAATATTGGTCATATAAGCAATTCATGAATGATTAATATATGGAAGAAAATTTCACATACAAATATATTATCTTGGACATCTTTTATGATTGTGAATACCATTTAATTATTTTGAAACTTGAGCAAATTAGTTGAAGTTGGACAAGGAAGACAACGTAAGGAGTTATGTTTGGGTATATTTGCATCGAAGTTATATTGTTATGGATCCTCCAACATGTGGTGCTTGTTTAGGATATTTTGCTAGCCAAAATTTTGTACTATGTGGGAATACTGCTTGTGCATCCAAAATCCTTGAGCCAAGTTTTTTCCATGAGTGTCCAAAATACCTACCTATATACGGTATTACCCTACCGTTCCAAGTAAATTTGCATGTGACATCTCTAAATCTTCGAATAAACATCTATTTTGTGTGCCCGTACCGCTCATGAAGTGGAAAGGGGTGGTCAATATCTTCCATGCTAAGCGGGTTACTCTTACGATGTGTATTTATTCATTTGTCAATGCACAAGAGAGGCTGGTAATTGAGATGCCCAGTCCCGTGATCAAAATGTAAAATAATGAAACAAACTCCAATGGAAAGTTGATTATATAGAGGGCACCCGAGAATTCGGCTAGCCATGGCTTGTGTATGAATGGTAGAGGGGAGCAAACCTTACCTTTCCGCTTGGGAACCGCTTATAATGTGTTTGGCATGGAATATATTGAGAACTCTTGTTTGTGACATCGACAGCAAAAGTACACCTCTCAAGATGTATTCAGCTCTATTCTAAGCAATGAGCTATGGCGCCTCTACAAATCAATGCTCCCCTCTACGAATAGCCTATCTTTTACTTTTTAGTATTTACTTTAATGCAAGAGTCAATAGTATTTGTTCTCCAACCTATTATGTAGATAAGGCAAGCATTACGTGGCGGGGAAAGATTCAGGCATATATGGCCATTCAAATGTATTTCATCAGAAATTATTATTGTTGACAACTATCTCTATGATAAATAAGTTGGGAGGCAAAACATTAAGCCCCTACCTTTATCTATGTTCCATGAATGTTGTTTGTTCTAAAGTTATTCTTTGAGTACTAGCAATCATAGAAGATTATATGATAATTGAGTATGTGGAGATCTTACTTAGACTTTGCTGAAAATAATATGCATTGCAATTGTTAGGTGACTAAGAACATAGGTTGTTAAGTTTCAAGAGAATGCTTTCTTTGAACCATAACATCTGAACCGATTGCTACATTATTATGATGAGTTATGAGAAACAATTGTTGTTATGATGCTAGGAAAAGTGATTGAAATTATCATTGATCAAACTTATGCACTATGCTAGCATTCGCACTTCATAAATTATGTCTTTTATCATTTACCTACTCGAGGACGAGCAGGAATTAAGCTTGTGCATGTTGATACGTCTCCAACGTATCTATAATTTATGAAGTATCCATGCCATGGTTACAATAATTGTATATGGTTTTGGCGCACTTCTGTATGACTTTTATATGATTTTCGTGGACTAACATATTGACCTAGTGCCCAGTGCCAATTGATGTTTTCTGCTTGTTTTTGGTTTTCCGAAAAATCCATATCAAATGAAGTCAAAATGCAATAAAACTTTTTGATGATTTTTTTGGAACAAAAGAGACCCCCCGAAGCTTCATGGAAGGAGGAGAAGAGCCATGAGACCCCCACTCGGCACCAGGGCATGCCCAGGTGGGTAGTCATAGCCTGGTACCCAGTGGGCCCCCTGTGGCACCTCTTTGCGTGACTCCAACGCCAAAAATTTCGATATTTTCAAAAAATGAAAGTTAATCTAGAACTTAGTCTTCGCCCCCGCAAGCCTCTGTACCAAAAAGATCCCTCTAGAGCCCTATTCCGACACCCTATCGAAGGGGGAAATCATCACCGGATGCCATCTTCATCATCCTGGCGGTCTCCATGACGTGGAAGGAGTAGTTCACCTTCGGGACCGAGGATATGTACCCAGTAGCTATGTGTTTGATCTCTCTCTCTCTCTCTCTCTCTCTCTCCCTCCCTCCCTCTCTCTCTCTCTCTCTCGTTCTTGATTTGGCATGATCTTGATGTACCGCGAGCTTGCTTGATATAGTTTGATCATATGATAATTCTCCCTTTTTATCTTGGTGTGATGAATTGAGTTTTTACCTTTGATGTCGGTGTATTGGAACGACACCTATGGGATCACGAGAATCCCTACTACGGTTAGCGGGGCGCGGGGTTGAGAGAAGAGCGGATCAAACAGATAGCACACGGTTCGTTTATCCAGGTTCGGGCCGCGAGGATGCGTAAAACCCTACTCCTGCTTTTGGTGGATTGTATATCTATGTCCTTCAGCTAGCTATGGGGCGTGAGGAGCTCCAAAAAGCCGAATCCTCCTCCTGGTCGCCTCGGACCTCCTTTTATAGAAAAAGGGGTTACCATAGTGGCACACAGGAGGTGGAAAGGGTACAGTGATGCGAGTTTATCCCTCGCATTACATGACAAGGCGCATTTAATGCGTCTTGCTTAGGTGTCCTTTCATTATCGGGGACGGGGGAGAGATCTGTCTTGTCCGTCGCCGCTCCTTCTTGTGTCGACACGCGCCCTGGCCAGCGATGCCTAAGATGCCATGTAGGTAGGTAGGCAGCTGAGGTGGCGCAATGGTGGGTCTTCACGAAGATCTGCATGCCGCCACGCAGGTGCCTGCCCAACTGGTTGGGTCGGCAGCTGCATAAGGCAGTGGAAGTTTAGTCGGCGTGGGCCCGATGGTGGCCCTGCGGATGTCCTCGGCAAGGGCCTTGCCGGGGCCCCGGCAAGGGTCTTGCCGCGGCGCCTGCTGCCATCCCCGGCAAGGTGCTTGCCGGAGGTCTTGTGGTTTTCCTTGGCTAGGATCCTGCCAAGGGTCGTTGTCTTCTTAGTGCGTATCTGATCTTGAATGTCTTCACAAATATATGCATGCCACCACGGGGATGTCTCCTGAATCCTTGCCCCATGGGGGCAGTGGACTCAAGGGTGATTCGCTCCATAGGTGTGGGGCGAGTTGCCGCGGCAAGGGTCTTGCCGTGGAGTTGCTGCGGCAAGGGTCTTGCCGTAGATTTGCCGTGGCAAGGGTCTTGCCGGGGCTACTAAAGCCGGCTCCCGGCAAGGATCTTGCCGGGGGAACCCGCTTCGTCCCTTTGCTCTTTGTGGTCTTGTTCTTGGTGTCGTTCTAGTTCCATCGAGCTTCGGTCTCACCCTGGCTCACCTCCCTTGCCTTGCTTGGTGCGGTGGTGCCCGCGGCTCAGACTGCCCGTGCACAGTTATAGGTGTACAAAAAGTGTACCCCCCTTTTTGTACACCGACAGGAGCCCTCGGGCCTGGGCCACACATAAGCGCGACGCGTTGTTGGGCTAGGCCCAGAAAATGATGCGCGGGCAGGCGGGGCGGTTTTTACCGCGGTAAGATTTTTCGCGTTGCGCCTCCCACGATCCGCGCGCGTGGCACGGTGTGGAGGGGCGTGTGTGACGTGGGCGGCATGCGTGGGGTTGGTTGCACGCATGCGTCACATCACAGTTAATGTGAAAGGAGGCGGCCCGTGTTTTGCCCCCATAAGAAGGAATAACCACGGGCGCGGTGCTCACTTTCTCCTCTTTCCTCGCGTCTTTTCCAATCTCAGAGCCGCCGTTTCCTCTCTTCCTTCCTTCCTAAGCTTCCGCCATCGCCTGCCGTCGTTGCCTCGCCATCCCCCTCCCTCGGCCCTCTAACTTCCTTAGCCGCCATGGCGTCCAAATCCGCCAAGGGCAAGGGGGTGGCCAAGGGCGCTGGGACTGTGGAGCCGCCGGAGAATGCGCTATTGGGGGACCGGACGAAGTCCGCCTTCTTCTTCCCCTCGACGGTTGATGTCCACGAGCTCCGGGCCTCCTTCAAGCCTCTATGGGGAGTGAAGATGGGGGGAGAGAATTTGGGACATCTGGCGACGCGCGTCATTCCTGCCGCTTGCGCCGGTCCTGCCCCAAATCGGTATCCCTTTTTCGTTGATTATCTTTCTTGCGGGTTATGTCCCCCTTTCTCCTATTTCTTCTGCGACATTATGCATACCTTCGGCTTTCGCCTCTTGGATTTTACTCCGAATGCGGTGGCGTGCATGGCTTTCTTTGCGCACCTTCGTGAAGGCTTCGTCGGGGTGCAGCCCAACACGGCGCTTTTCCGCCATTATTTCTCCCCTCGGATCCAGCCGGGAGGTGCCGTCTCTGGATGCATCACCTGGATCCCAAGATCCAAGGGGGCGTACCCGGACGGTGCCGTGAAGGAGAGGTGGGATGAATGGCGTGGCTGGTGGTGCTGGATTGAAGACGAGGACCCGCCAAGATTCTGCAAGGTCCGTCGTGTGCCGCCGGTCCGTGGTAGTGATTGGAGCGATGTCGATGTCGCCGACGGGAGGCTCACTGTCGCCACTACCAGGATTCTCCGGTTCACCCAGGCTAGACTCACCCTTGAGATGATCGGGGCGGATTTTATTCGCCGTCGGATCGCCCCGTTGCACAACAAGGGGAAGCCAGCCTGGCTCTTTACGAATCCGGCTGACATTATGCGACTCCGTCCTGGCCTCGACCACAATTTCACGGTGATGGCACTTGCCCATTTCTGCCAGCGGCTTTTTCAACTTGATGTGGGTCATGATGGCGAGGTCGAACGGACCAGCAAGGCCACGAGGGCTGCCGCAAAGGCCGACAAGGCCCTCAAGGGGCCGTTTTTCAAGTTGCCACTGGGGGTGGTCCCGTTGTGTAATAACTCACGTCGATCCGTGATCATCGCCATGATGCCGGACTGTAACGCGCACGGCCCTGTCCCGAGCTGGAAGGAGCCGACGGACGCGGATGTGCAGCAATTCTTTGACACCATGGCTGAGGTATATCTCAATGCTGACGCCGAGCGGTGGCTTGTCATGGACACCACCCAGGCAGAGCTGGACTACATCGCCACTAGGGCGAGGGAAGCGCAGCTTGCCATGGAGGCCGGCAGTGCCGGGGGTGTGGAGGACAAAGCCGCAACGGCTGCGGAGGAGGAGGAGCTCACCCGGTGGGCGGCGGCCGCCGGGGAGGCTAGCAGCGCCGGCACCGGAGCTCCGCTTGTCGAAGATGCGACCGACGATTCGTCGGAGGAGGAGGACGTGGCGGCGGGCTCGACGCCTGCCAGGGGAAGAGGGCGAGTCCTGCGGCGGGCTAGTTCCGGCGAGCCGGTCCAGCCCGGCATGGCTGCGCAGCCTCAATTGACCCTGAAGGGGTCCGGGCGTCACACGAGGGCCACGACAGCGAGGAGGCTGACGAAGGCCGCTGAGAAGAGGAAGACAATAGCCCCTTCCCCATCTGGGGGCGCACAAATCCCGCCTTCTTCGCCTCCTCCGGCAGATGTCGACTCGGATGTTGACATGGAGCTCCCTTTTGATCTTGGGCCTCTCAGCCCGAAGAGGAAAAGGGAAGTGGTGGAAGAGGAGGAGATGGATGACGAGTAAGTACTCCGTCCCTTACTGCCATTTCCATTCCCCTGAATTAAGTCGCTCATCTTGATCCGTTTTGCTTTTGTAGGGATGCAGAGACGTTGGCCCAGAGGGTGAAGAGGGCGAAGGCCTCGGCGAGCAGTTAGCCCTCGGCTGGGGCTTCGGAGACGCCACTGGTGGTGTTGAGCAACCCGGACAGCAGCCCCCGACACAGCCCCCAGCGTAAATTCGTCACCCTCCTCTTACTCGACATGTGGTCGGTGTTTGATGCTATGGTGTTGACCTTGTCGGGTTTGTAGGAAGGGAGCGGCAGCAGGAGGAGCCGTAGAGAGCTACCCCCAACACACCACCCCCATCGACTACGTCGCCGCGAGGGGCATCCCTGGCAAGGGCACCAAGCACGAAGCTCACACCCATGGAGGAAGAGGGGAACTTGGGCGCTGGTGACTCTCCCACGGCGCCAAATACTGGCGGGGAGGGGACTTCTGCTTCACAGCCTGGCACTGGTGAGTCGCCTGTCTTTCGTCTCTGTTTTTCCCTTATTCTTTTTCTTGGTTTCATTGCTCCCATTACTGACCAGGCCCTCCTTCAACAGATATGGAGGATGTGGATACTATTGTGGGGAATATTGCTGAGGAGGCCGCGGCGGAGGCCGACAGGATTGCCGCCGAGGAGGCCGCCAAGGATGCTGCCGAGGGCACCACTGCGGGGGCGGCCAAGGCGACTGGCGAGGCTTCTGCTGAGGGTGCCAGCGGTGGGCCTGTCGGGGAGGCCGACAAGGCCACAGCCAAGGAAGAGGTGGTTGATGAACAACCTCCTTCCTCCACAACCTCGGGCCCCGGCAGATATCTGAAGGTGGGCAACGATCTTTTCGTCCATCTTCCAGGGGCGTCAAGTTCCCGAGCGCCCGCCGGAGGGGAAGTCTTCGACGGCGAGGTGCTCGTCGCCACCGGGCTTGAGGTGGTCGATGAACCGGGTGTTGGCAGCGATGGTTCTCCAGAAGAGCAGCGTGCTATGGGGGCCAATTACCGAAAGCTCCACGTGCTCTACCGTGCCCGTCTGGACAAGGTTAAGTCTAGGATGGCAACGGTGGACAAGGCGGAGGTGGACTTCAAGGCGCGCATTGCTGAGACGCGGGCCTGGTTTCACCAGACTCGCGAGGAGCAGAGGGCCTTTCAGGGGGAATTGGCCAAGCACGATATAGAGCTCACCATGAAGATGGCTGACATCGAGAAGGCCCAAGAAGAGGTAGCGAATTTGGCTGCGGCGGCCGAGGCTGCCCGGAACCAACATCAAGCCGCATTTGATTCCCAGGAAGAAGACCTCTCCGCGCATGAGGCGAAGCTTGCTGCAACGCTCCGCGGCAAGGATGAGGAGCTCGAGGCCCTTGTCGTGCGCGGACTCGTGAGTTGGAGATGAGGCACAAAGAGGCACTCGATGCCCAGGCCCTGGCCGATGCCGGCAAGGTGAAGGAGTTGGAGGTAGAGCGGGACGAGCTGAAGGAACATGCCCTCAAGCTGTCCAACGAGAAGAGCACGCTCAACTGCGCCTTGGTAGAGGCGCAAGGAGCGGTCATCAGCAGGGCTAGGGAGCTCTCCGAAGCGCAAAACTCCATCAAAGATCTCAAGCTGAAGTTGGAGAATCTCAAGAAGATGTCGTCGGAGAGCACGGCTCAGGAGGAGACCTTGACCAGGAGCCTGGAGGAGGAGAAGCAGCTGCGGGTGAACGAGGCCGCCTCCCACCAGGAATATGTGGCGGGCGAGAACAGATGGATCAGCCGCCTGGAGGACGTCGCCGGCAGGGTCACCTCGCAGTTGGCCATCATGGGGATGCCAAACGTGAGGTATGCCCCTGAGCGCAGCGGGACCTTTAACGCCAAGCTGACCCAGTTCTTTGAGGGCGTCCTTGGAGCCTTGGCTTCTCTTCACTCCAACAGAGCGGCCACGTTGGCCGGGGAGGCCCGGCGACTTTGCCGGGGGGTCGTGACCAAGGTCCTCACCAAGATGGCGTATTGGAATCCCGACCTCGACTTCGAAGCCGCGATGGATAGCATGCCGGATGGTACTGACCTCACGGTGCTCAAGGAGCGCATCAAGCCCGTCATCAGCTGCATCGACGAAATCAAGAGGGTGGAAGGCCAGCGCTGGGATTAGGCATCCCGTTCTTCTTCGCCGCTGCGGGTTCTCAACCAAGACAAGTTTTATCTTTAGTTAGAACCGCAGCAATGATGTGATGTAACATAAATTTGAAGTATTTTTGGGATTATGCATGCTATTTCCTTGTTTGTTGCCTCTTTGTACGTCCACCCTACGCTAGCTGGGTAGGCTTGCCAGCGCGGAAACCCAGGGCGGCGTTTTGGGGACGGGTCCCCATTGGCTTGCCGGGTGAATGTGCTACTGGTGAGCCACCTTACCAGCCTTAACGCAGCCACTCAAACTGTCGAGTTTGACTCGAGTTAGAGTCAAGAGCCTTGCCAATTGCGGAAGGCTACCCTACCGTTTCCAACGCAGCCATTTGAACCGTTGAGCGGACTCGAAATGGAACAAAGGCATTGCCGATCGGGGAGGGCCCCATTTGCGTACAGGTTTCTTTTTTGTACAAAGAACGACATCTCCGAGGATAATAACTTTATATAATAGAATGGAAATATCCGGGATTCAATGTAACTTAGCTCCTATTTGTAGCCGCTCGAGTGCTGATCTTCTGGCCTCCTTCCTTCTCAAAGAGCCACGAAGACGAAGGAGTGCTGGGCTAACTGGTAGAGCCGATTCTCACAGCTGCGCCCCCTACCTGGAGCGCCAAAGATGTCGGTGTATTGGAACGACACCTATGGGATCACGAGAATCCCTACTACGGTTAGCGGGGCGCGGGGTTAAGAGAAGAGCGGATCAAACAGATAGCACACGGTTCGTTTATCCAGGTTCGGGCCGCGAGGATGCGTAAAACCCTACTCCTGCTTTTGGTGGATTGTATATCTGTGTTCTTCAGCTAGCTATGGGGTGTGAGGAGCTCTAAAAAGCTGAATCCTCCTCCTGGTCGCCTCGGGCCTCCTTTTATAGAAAAAGGGGTTGCCACAGTGGCACACAGGAGGTGGAAAGGGTACAGTGATGCGAGTTTATCCTTCGCATTACTTGACAAGGCGCATTTAATGCGTCTTGCTTAGGTGTCCTTGCTTTATCAGGGACGGGGGAGAGATCGGTCTTGTCCGTCGCCGCTCCTTCTTGCGTCGACACGCGCCCTGGCCAGCGATGCCTGAGATGCCATGTAGGTAGGCAGGCAGCTGAGGTGGCGCAATGGTTGGTCTTCACGAAGATCTGCATGCCGCCATGCAGGTGCCTGCCCAGCTGGTTGGGTCGGCAGCTGCATAAGGCAGTGGAAGTTTAGTCGGCGTGGGCCTGATGGTGGCTCTGGGGATGTCCTCGGGAAGGGCCTTGCCGGGGCCCCGGCAAGTGTCTTGCCGCGGCGCCTGCTGTCATCCCCGGCAAGGTGCTTGCCAGAGGTCTTGTGGTTTTCCTTGGCTAGGATCCCGACAAGGGTCGTCGTCTTCTTAGTGCGTATCTGATCTTGAATGTCTTCACAAAGATCTGCATGCCACCACGGGGATGTCTCCCGAATCCTTGCCCCATGGGGGCGGTGGACTCAAGGGTGATTCGCTCCGTAGGCGTGGGGCGAGTTGCCGCGACAAGGGTCTTGCTGGGGAGTTGCCGCGGCAAGGGTCTTGCCGGGGCTACTAAAGCCGGCACCCGGCAAGTTTCTTGCCGGGGGAACTCGCTTCGTCCCTTTGCTCTTTGTGGTCTTGTTCTTGGTGTCGTTCTAGTTCCATCGAGCTTTGGTCTCACCCTAGCTCACCTCCCTTGCCTTGCTTGGTGCGGTGGTGCCCGCGGCTCAGACTGCCCGTGCACAGTTATAGGGGTACAAAAAGTGTACCCCCCTTTTTGTACACCGACATTTGAGGTTTCACTATTATCGGATTGAATAGTTTATGGATTCAACAACACTTGATGTATGTATTGCATGTGGATACCCGTGGTGACAATGGGGAGTTCTGTTTATTCACTTGATGTATGTTTTGGCACTCAACTCATGGATTGTCGAGGTGACATTCGGGTAATCCATGCATAGGGGTTGATGCGCGTTTTCTTCCTACTTTCTTCGCTAAAAATCTTAGGGCACTCTTTGAATTTCTTGGTGGTGGGTTGAATATTATGAATCTGAAGTTGTTTGATGCATATTGATGACCCACAAGTACAAGGGATCAGTTTGATAAGTAAGAGTGTCGAACCCAATGAGGATCAGAAGGAAATGAAAATCGATTTTCAGGAAGGTAATGTCTGCAAGCACTGAAATTGTTGGTAACAGATAGTTTGATAGAAAGATAATTTGTAACAAGCAACAAATAACAATAGTCACAATAAGTGCAGCAAGGTAGCCCAATCCTTTTGTGGCAAATTACAGGCCAATATGGTCTCTTATAAATGGCAAAGCGTTCTTGAGGGCACATGGGGATTTCATCTAGTCACTTTAATCATGTTGGTTTGATTCGCGTTTGCTACTTTGATTGATATGTGGGTGGACCAGTGCTGGGGTGTGTTCTTACTTGAACAAGCCTCCCACTTATGATTACCCCCTTCGCAAGTATCCGCAACTACGAAAGAAGAATTAAGATGATATCTAACCATAGCATTAAACATATGGATCCAAATCAGCCCCTTACGGGATATCGCATAAGCTAAGTGATGTAGGGTGGAACCCTAATCGGCAGATCTTTCACGAGATGGAGGGGATCCCACGATGAACACGGAGAACACAAGGAAGACATGGAGAAATACACGAGAGGAAACACTCAAATCAACACGAACACAGTCACACAGGTGCTAGATCCATGATACACATCAAGATACACGATCCATAGTCAACAACGGTGGTACAAAGATAGTCTTCTCCCGGAGGAGGTCTTGGGGTATCCCTTGGGATCTTCTCTGGTGTGGAGGTCTTGAATCCGAGGTGGATCTTCTCCGAAGAGGCCGCGGTCTCGTAGGAGAGGAACCACAAAGGTCTATGATGAGCTATCCAAAAGCTAACCCTAAAAGATGGAGGGACAGGAGTACTTATAGTCTAGAGGACGAATAGTGGATACACGAGTCAAAAACCCAAGTGGCTACGCGCAGGCAGGGCCGGACGTCCGGGCGTCGGGCCAGATGTCCGGGCTTTGGCGAGGAGCCGGATGTCCGAGCATTATGCCGGATGTCTGGGCTGGCGGGGTCGAGTCTCGGGTGTCTTCTGTAGGGTGGCACCGGATTTCCGGGCTCGAGGCCGGATGTCCGGGCCCTGTAGCTTCTACCGCTGGTGCCCTTCTGTAGTTGGTTGCCCAAGGGCCGGATGTCCGGGCCAGGGGGGCCGGATGTAATGCCCAGGATGGGACTATACCTCATACGTGTCGAGGCACGACTTAAAGGTATAAGCCCATTCTGGAATGATCTCAAGTTCGGTATCTTTGCACATCTCATCTAAAAATAGGGATGAAAAGGAAAAGAGATAGTTGGCTTACACTCGCCACGTCACACAATTCATTACGTAGCCAAACATCATTCAAATAACATCACAACCCGTCTACGGGTGAAGATCCAAATGAAAGATACCAAACATAGATAAAGCCACAGGTTCGAATCGCCCCTAGTAGAAACCACTACTGATCATCGGGATAGTGCACATAGTAACGACTACGTTCTTCATCGTACTCCCAGTATAGCACTGTGCCGTCACCTGAGTAGTTCACCTGAGTACCTGCATCTGGTGTGATGTAGAATCTGTGAGCCACGGAGGACTCAGCAATCCTGTTCCCGGGTAGCAGAACTATCTAAGCCTTGGGTGTGGAACAAGGCTGAAGAAAGAATAAAAGGCTGCAGCTGCACTAGCACTAGCTTACATACTAAGAGCGAGAAGAGAAGTGCCACGAGCGACAAGGTGATCACAAAGTGATCCTATCTAAGCACGTCAAACATAACCCCACTGTGTTCACTTCCCGAACCCTTTTTCGGAAAATGACCGTCACGGTACTCACGCTGGTAGCGTGTTCTGAACATGGTGTCAAGTTTTCTACAACCGGATATTAGCAAATTCCCATCTGCCACATAACCGCAGGCACGGCTTTCGAAAGTTCAAAACCCTGCAGGGGTGTTCCAACTTGGCCCATTACAAGCCCACGATCCGCGAAGTCGCAACTCCAAGGTGGGAAGGCCCGAGTATCCTCGGAATCCCGTGCTCAAGATACTCCGACTAAGGTAAGGCTAATCCAGCAAATCCTCCCGGCGTGCCGACACCCTGATAGTAGCCGCGCGTATCTCGTCTCAGGCCACGACCGGATAAGTCATCCTACAGTTTTTACCAGCCCTCGAGTTTCCTTGAGGTGGCCCCGCAGTCTGCTCATTTCAGACCAACACTCATGTGGAGCACTGGCCCGGGGTTGTTGATTAAGAAGAGGGTTAATTACTCCCTATGAAAGTTTTTAGTTGTTTAGGCAAATGGAGTACCAATGTTGGGACTTGCTGGAAAAGACTTAGCGCTAAGCGGTTTATCGAGGGGGTCCCATAACCCCAACCGTGTGAGGAACGCATAATCAAGGAACATAACACCGGTTTATACGGTTCCTAGGGCGGCATGAGTGGAACAAATCACCAAGCAAGAGGCTTAGCCTTCCAGCCATTACCAATATATAGATGATTTCATTAAAGAGTTTATATAGTGTGATATCCCAACAAGCTTCAACATGAAGCAAGAATCTTCAAATCTTCTCCTGCAACTAGCAATGCTACAAGAGGGGCTGAGCGAAGCTTACTTAGCCAATCAAAGGTTTGCATAGGTAGGGTGGTTAGACAAATTCATGGTTACAATAGGAGGCTGACAGACAAACATGCGCATCGAGGCAATAAGCTAAAGAGCGAGACTTCTAGCAATAGGCAAAGGTAGTAATGATATCTGGGTCAGGTCATCTTGCCTGTCGAGTCATCGATGGGATCGTAAGAGGGCTCCTCGTTCTCAACCTCGGTAGTAACCTCGTTCTGGTACTCAGTCTCGGCTTCCGGCTCTACTCAACACAAGAACACACGAGGCATGAAATCAAACAAGGTGCAATGCGCAAACTACAAGATGCATGTATGATGCACTTAGGATGCACAGCAGATGCACTTAGGATGCACAGAGAAACATCACAAGAAACATGACAATATGCTCAAGCAAGTAGGATGCAAGAAAAGTCTATTTAGGATGCAAAACATGGCAAGGTAGGAAGCACAGAGAAACAACACAAGAAACAGCAGGTTTAAATGAGGCCGGAAACTACTTAAGACAAATCCGGTAAGTCCTCATATGCATAGTTTGAAATTAGTCCAGATCTGAACAAACCTTAAGTTAAAGTTGTTAAACCGCAAGTTAACATGCACCATGACAATCTTCACGAAATTCTAGTCAAGTTTCATATAAAGTTTGTTTAAAACGGAGCTACGGTCTAGAAGATATGATCAAAACAAGATAAGCATGGCAACGGTGCAACATGCACCCAACATCAAGAAAACATACTCCAAACATGTTAACAAGATGATATTATGAATCTACATGCAAAACCACACAAGTTTCATGTAGGACTCACCCAAAACGGAGCAACGGGCTAAAAGATACACCCGAAACAAGAAACAATGCAAAGCTGAAAATAACAGCCACATAGCAACTTCGGAGCAAGAAATATATATTCTACAGCACTCAAACATGGTGACAAGAAGCATGCACATGAAGTAAACATATCCTACAGCAAACAACTCCATTGCAGCATCTCCATAGGAGGCATGGATCAATAGCAACAAGCTACAACATTTTGAACATGACAATAAAAACCTGACAGCAATATTTTATAGCAACTTGGGAGCAAGAATTAAATATGCTACAGCAACCCAAATGAGCATGTGAGGGTATGGATGGATAGAAAACAACATATACAACAAGGAATGATCAATGGCCACCCCAAAACTATCATGGATTTGCCTAGGACAACAAGCAAACATAGCATCAGGATATTACAGATTCCAGACTTAAGACACCTAGATGGACTCAAACATGCATGACACAATGGAACAAAACATAGCACATGTCACCACGATCATTTTGTCATATTATATGCACAGATCGTACAAGCACGGTAAAAGTTATCATCATCACAAAAATGCATCAGACAACAAAAACTAAAAGGACTCAGCAAAAAACAGAGGGTCAACCTCTCTGGTCAACGCGGGCGCGGGTCGCGGGTCGGGCGCGGTGCGGTGGATCGGGCGCCGGGTTGCGGGTTGCGGGGCCCGTACCCGTTAGGGTTTCCAGCCCGCAGGAGCTCCGATCTGGATCGCTCGATCCAGGCGGTGGCTCGAGCTGCTGGCTCGTCGGGCGGCGGAAGAAATGGCGGGGCGGCGCCCTGGCCGGCCGGCGGGGACGTGGCGCTGCCGGAGGAGGTGGCCGGCCGGGGCCCTGCGGCGAGGGGCGAGGAGTGCGTCCACGGCCGGCGGCGGCGAGCTTGGGCTCGGGCGGCGGCGGAAATCCTCAAGGGCGGCGGAGACTGGAGCGAGGGGCGGCGGCGCGCGAGCTCGCCGGCCGGGCGGAGCTCGCCGGCGGCGGGGATCCGGCGCGGGGAGGCGGCCCGGCCATCGGAGGCGGCGGGGACGAAGGCCCGGCGCGGGAGGCGCGGGATCTTGCCCGAATGGCGGCGGCGGCGGGCCGGAAACGGCCCTGCGGGCCCGCGCGGAGGCGGAGGCGGCGGTTGTGTTCGGCGCGGACGAGCATGTCCGCCCGGCACGGAAAACGAGGCGGTGGCTGGAGCTAGGAGGAGGCTAGGGTTTTGGACAAAATTGCAAGGGGGACGTTTTTATAGGCACAAGGAGCTAGGAGACTCCAAATAGGGAGCGGTTTTCGGCCACGCGATCACAATTCAACGACCGAGATGATGGGAAGGGTTGTGCTGGGTTGGTGGGTGTTGTGGAGGGGGTCTTGGGCCTCAAACAGGAGGTACTTTTAGCCCACAAGGTTAACTGTCGGAGTACCAAACGAACTCCAAACGCGACGAAACTTGACAGGCGGCCTACACGTACCAAAACAACATCGCACGACAAGTCTCACGTCATTCCGGAAATGTTACACGGCCAAACACGAAAGAAGGACTCGGGGATGCCACGGGCACGTGTGAGAGCGTCGGAACTCGAAACGGACAACGGGAAGAGACGAGTGGGACCGGATGCAAGTGACAGCACAAATGCAATGCAATGCACATGACAACATGACATGGATGAAATGCACACACGCATACGACAAAACGATGAAACCTGAAATGAAAGAAGAACCCGAAAGGAAATGATGAAGCTAAATTTTATATATTACCATAAAGGGAAAGTGTTACATCCGGGGCATTACAAACTCTCCTCTACTACGAAAAGATCTTGTCCCGAGATCTAGGACTGGAAGAAGGAAGGGTACTCGGAACGAAGGTGATCTTCTCGTTCCCACGTAGCTTCTCGGTCGGTATGGTGTCACCACTTGACTTTCAAGAACTTGATTGACTTGTTGCGGGTCTTGTGCTCGGTTTCTTTGAGAATAGCAACGGGATGCTCTCGGTAAGGCAAGTCTTGTTGAAGATCAATCTCCTCAAACGAAAGAGTGCGTTCAGGTGTCTTGAAGCACTTGCGGAGTTGAGACACGTGAAACACATCATGAACATTAGCGAAGTTGGAAGGGAGCTCAAGTTGATAGGCTAGATCGCCTCTTTTGCCAAGGATCTTGAAAGGGCCCATGTATCTAGGAGCAAGCTTTCCTTTGATACCAAAACTTTGGGTGCCTTTCATAGGAGAAACACGGAGATAGACATGATCACCAATGTTGAAGGACAAATCACGATGCTTGCCGTCATAGTAGCTCTTCTGACGCGACTGAGCGGCCTTGAGATTCTCACGTATGACTTTGCACATTTCTTCGGCTTCTGAGATCAAGTCATTGCCAAGAAGTTGACGTTCACCAGTCTCGGACCAGTTGAGAGGAGTATGACACTTTCTGCCATAGAGGATTTCAAACAGAGCTTTGCCGGCACTTGCTTGGAAGCTGTTGTTGTAAGAGAACTCGGCAAACGGGAGACAGTCTTCCCACTTCATGCCAAAAGAGATGGCACAAGCTCTGAGCATGTCTTCTACAATCTGATTCACTCTCTCGACTTGACCACTAGTCTGAGGGTGAAATGCAGTGCTGAAACGGATCTTAGTGCCCATGGTAGACTGAAAGGAGTCCCAGAACTTGGATGTGCACAAACTTCCACGGTCTGAGGAGATAACTTGAGGAATGCCATGTAAGGACACAATTCTAGAAGTGTACAACTCTACCAGCTGAGCTGCATTGATGGATTCTTTGACTGGGAGGAAGTGAGCTACTTTGGTAAGCTTGTCAATCACCACAAAGATAGAATCATTCCCCTTCTTGGACTTGGGAAACTCGGTGACGAAATCCATTTCAATGTGGTCGAATTTCCACTCGAGAATAGGAAGAGGTTGGAGAAGACCGGCTGGATGTTGATGCTCTGCCTTCACTCTTCTGCAGACATCACATTCATTCACGAATTGGGCAATCTCCCTTTTCATGCGAGTGCACCAGTAAGATTGCTTGAGGTCTTGGTACATCTTGGAACTTCCAGGATGAATCGAAAGGAGGGAGTCATGTGCTTCGTTCATTATGAGCTTCCTGAGATCACCCTTGGGAACTACAAGTCTGTCCTCAAAGAACAAGGTATCTCTCTCATCAACGCGATAGCACTTGTATTTGGGAGTACCCTTTGCAATACCATGTTTCACTTTCTGCACCATAGCATCACTAAGTTGGGCCTCACGGATCTGATCTTCCAAGGTAGGAGCAACTTGAAGATTTGCCAGAAATCCTTGCGGAACAACTTGGAGGTTGAGCTTCCTGAATGCTTCACAAAGCTCAGGCTGAAACGGCTTGATAAGGAGACTGTTGCAATATGCCTTTCTGCTCAAGGCATCTGCAATGACATTGGCCTTGCCAGGTGTGTATTCGATTCTTGGATCATACTCTTGGATCATCTCAACCCAACGAGTTTGGCGAAGGTTCAGGTTCGGCTGTGTGAAGATGTACTTCAAGCTCTTGTGATCGGTGAAGATGTTGAATTTTCTGCCCAACAGAAGGTGTCTCCACATGATCAAGGTGTGTACCACAGCTGCTAGCTCGAGATCATGTGTGGGGTAGTTCTTCTCGCTTGGCTTCAATTGACGAGAGGTGTATGCCACAATTTTCTTGTCCTGCATTAGCACACCACCAAGTCCTTGAAGAGAAGCATCACAGAATACTTCGTAGGGCTTGGACTCATCTGGAGGGGTAAGAACTGGAGCAGAGATGAGCTTTTCTTTGATAGTTTTGAATGCCACATCACAATCCGGAGACCAGTTGTACTTGACATTCTTCTGCAGCAAGTTGGAGAGAGGCTTGGCAATCTTGGAGAAGTTCTCAACGAACCTTCTGCAATAGCTAGCAAGACCAAGGAAGCTTCGGAGTTGCTTGACGTTCTGAGGAGGTTCCCAGTTGACAATCGCTTCAACTTTCTCGGGGTTGACCGCAATACCGTCAGCGGAGATGATATGGCCCAGATACAAGACCTTATCGAGCCAGAATTCGCACTTGGAGAACTTGGCATAGAACTTATGTTCACGGAGTCTGTCGAGAACTAGACGGAGGTGCTTTTCGTGATCTTCTTCATTCTTGGAGAATACCAAGATGTCATCCAGATACACAAGCACAAATTCATTGGTGTAGGGGTTGAAAATGTAGTGCATCATTCTCGAGAAGGTGGGAGGAGCATTAGCGAGGCCAAAGGACATGACTGTATATTCATATGAGCCGTAGCTCGTTCTGAAGGCAGTCTTGTGGATATCTTCTTCACGAATGCGAATTTGGTGATAACCCATTCGGAGATCGAGCTTTGAGAACACTTTAGCTCCTTTGAGCTGCTCGAACAATTCATTGATGTTGGGGAGCGGATACTTGTTCTTTACTGTCTTCTTGTTCAATGGCCGGTAATAAACGCAAAGGCGCTCCGTGCCATCCTTCTTCTTGATAAATAAGACGCCACAGCCCCAAGGAGACGTGCTAGGCCTGATCAGACCCATACGCTCTTGCTCATCGAGCTGTTTCTTCAACTCCTTCAACTCTTCAGGGGAGAGCTTGTACGGACACCGGCATGCTGGCTCAGTACCAGGCTCGAGTTCAATGACAAATTCAACTTGACGATGCGGAGGCATGCCTGGAAGCTCTTCAGGAAAAACGTCTTCGTATTCGTTGACCACCGGAATTTGAGAGATGGCATTAATCTCGCCCTTGTCATTGAGAGAGAATAGCCTGATTGTGTTATCTCGAGAGGCAAAGATAATCACGTCTTCGTTAGGATGAGTAATCTTGACTTCCTTATTTGCACAATCAATGTGAGCATCATGCTGAGAAAGCCAATCCATCCCAAGAATAAGGTCAATGTTGGAGTTGCCGAGAAAAACCGGAGAAGCCAGAAAGCGGTAATCACCCATGCGAATAGATACATTCGGAGCCCTCAAATTTGAAGTCATGCACTTGCCTGGAGAAATAATTTGCAACTTCTTATCTAGAAATGCTAAAGTGAAATTATGCTTGGTAAAGAATGGCCTTGATATGAAACTGAGAGACGCACCAGAATCAAACAATACTTTTGCATGAATAGAGTTAACTGAGAGGTTACCAAGTATCACATCTGAAGAATTCTCTGCTTGAGCTGCATTCATCAGATTCACTCTTGCTTGCTTGGGATTGTGCTTGACAATAGCAGTGTTGACAGGTGGAGGAGGCGGAAGGCGCCTTGGGTTGGGGCACTTGTTAGCATAATGACCCTTCTGAGTGCACTTGTTGCAAACCACTTCTGAGAGAGGACGGTGATAAGGAGCACTTGACTTGGAAGCTTGAAAATGATTCTTTGACTGGTTGCTTGGGTGGGTGGGAGAAAGCACGGCCACCAGAGTTCTTGTTGTTGTTGTAGGGAGCTCGGATCACTGGAGGAGGTGGAAGCCAAAACTTCTATTGCTTTGCGACCACTTGAGAAGAAGAGGAGGAGTGAATAGCGTCTCTGATCCTCTTTTTGGAAGCTTCCATCTTGAGCTGGGCTGCCTCTTGCTTAAGTGCCATGTTATAGAATTGATCAAACTCATCAGGCTCGAACAAGGTGAGAGCAAGTTGGAGTTCATCCTTCAGACCACCGCGAAACTGATAGATCTTGCTCTTGGCATCTGGGATGTCTTGCTTGGCATAGCGGGCAAGGTTCTGGAACTTGACATTATATTGGTAGACAGACATTGAGCCTTGCTTCAGCTTGCGGAATTGCTCACGCATATCCTCGATGACACTTGTTGGAATGTGGTGAGAACGAAAGTCCTTGCAGAAGTCATCCCAGGAGATTACACGCCCTGCTCTGGAGTCTTTGTACTACTGCCACCAATCAGCTGCTTGGTCCTTGAGTTGGAAGGCTGTAAACTTCACATAGTGCTCGGGCCTGACGTTACTGCACTCGAAATGCTTCTTGATATCTGTTATCCATTCTTCAGCATCTAGAGGGTCCACGCAGTAACTGAATGCCTTTGGTTGATTTGCCAAGAACTGGTTGAGTGTAGCAAAGTGCGGTTGGTTGAACAAATTGCCTTGGTTCCCATGAGCACCCTGATTTGCTTGATTTGCTTGAATGTTCTGCATCATTTGCAAAAGCATCTGGGTGTTCTGATTTGTAGCTTGCATAATTGCACTCCAGGCCTCAGACGGAGGAGGAGGGGAAGGAGGATGATCAGGAACCTCTTCACCCTCTGGGTTAGCGTTGGGAACCCTTTTAGGAGCCATCGTGAAAGAGATGACCACTATTAGCCATTGATTGAAAGAATATATAAGTTGAATCAACGGCTAGAAATTGCAACATAGTCTTCACAAGAATCATTCGAACAAGAGGAACGAATGTAATTCTCAGTTTAATAGTAACAACAATCTTCATGAGAAGACACTTGGGAGACAAAAGGTAAATAAAACAACAAGGTGCAGATAGAACACATACAAGATAGAAGCTTCGTTCGACATATTCGTGCTGAAAGCTCATGGACGTGATACAAAAGGGTTTTGCAATCCCCGGATCAGCATAGCCAAGGACCCTTTAAGATGCAACTCCCGATCGGAACAACGGCCATAAAACTACTTCACTCAATGTAGAACCCCAAACCCCATATCATGCATTCGTTGGAAGAATGCCTACGAGCTACTAGATGAACCCACCTATTAATTTCTGAAAGTTTCCAGTTATGCAATCAGGTGTTGGGAATACAGGGGAAGCATCGCGCACTCAACTCTAATCCTACATCCAGCTGTATCCATCCTTCAACACATAACCAGTTATTTCCAGAAACCGTCTACCTCGGACCTTCGAAACGCATCTACTATACAAGCTATGGCAATACTCCCGAACTACCTCCCCAGTACTGGGTGATGTCGAGGTTATCTTGCCACTAACCGCATAGGAGCGTTTTTTATGTCGGCCATCTTAAGTATTCCAGAACTGATGCGATATATTTGTGACGACAACACCTCGGAGCTCAACTCCCCGGGACACTGCCACAACCCCTAAATGACAAGAGGCATCGAGAACAATGTTCTCGTCACAAAGACATCAGAACAATCCAAACAATACTCGCGAGATTCCTAAAAAAAATTGGTGAAATTTGAGAGTAGAAGAGACAAGAGTAATCGTCAGGAGTCCTCACCAGAGTGAAAAGAGATGAGGAGCAAAAGAATTCCTACTCTCCGATATATATATAGGACTCAAAACATTTTAAGTGTGTGCCTAGACTCAACCGTCAATGATTCGATCAATCAGTGGGGGCTTCTAGGTCGGAGAAGGCTCTGAATACCAACTTGTAATGCCCAGGATGGGACTATACCTCCTACGTGTCGAGGCACAACTTAAAGGTATAAGCCCATTCTGGAATGATCTCAAGTTCGGTATCTTTGCACATCTCATGTAAAAATAGGGATGAAAAGGAAAAGTGATAGTTGGCTTACACTCGCCACGTCACACAATTCATTACATAGCCAAACATCATTCAAATAACATCACAACCCATCTACGGGTGAAGATCCAAATGAAAGATACCAAACATACATAAAGACACAGGTTCGAATCGCCCCTAGTAGAAACCACTACTGATCATCGGGATAGTGCACATAGTAACGGCTACGTTCTTCATCGTACTCCCAGTATAGCTCTGTGTCGTCACCTGAGTAGTTCACCTGTGTACCTGCATCTGGTGTGATGTAGAATCTGTGAGCCACGGAGGACTCAGCAATCCCATTCCCGGGTAGCAGAACTATCTAAGCCTTGGGTGTGGAACAAGGCTGAAGAAAGAATAAAAGGCTGCAGCTGCACTAGCACTAGCTTACGTAATAAGAGCGAGAAGAGAAGTGCCACGAGCGACAAGGTGATCACGAAGTGATCCTATCTAAGCACGTGAAACATAACCCCGCCGTGTTCACTTCCCGAACCCTTTTTCGGAAAATGACCGTCACGGTACTCACGCTGGTAGTGTGTTCTGAACATGGTGTCAAGTTTTCTACAACCGGATATTAACAAATTCCCATATGCCCCATAACCGCGGGCACGGCTTTCGAAAGTTCAAAACCCTGCAGGGGTGTTCCAACTTGGCCCATTAGAAGCCCATGATCCGCGGAGTCGCAACTCCAAGGTGGGAAGGCCCGAGTAACCTCGGAATCCCGTGCTCAAGATACTCCGACTAAGGTAAGGCTAATCCAGCAAATCCTCCCGGCGTACCGACACCCTGATAGTAGCCGTGCGTATCTCGTCTCAGGCCACGACTGGATAAGTCATCCTACAGGTTTTTACCAGCCCTCGAGTTTCCTTGAGGTGGCCCCGCAGTCTGCTCATTTCGAACCAACACTCATGTGGAGCACTGGCCCGGGGTTGTTGATTAAGAAGAGGGTTAATTACTCCCGATGCAAGTTTTTAGTTGTTTAGGCAAACGAAGTACCAATGTTGGGACTTGCTGGAAAAGACTTAGCGCTAAGCGGTTTATCGAGGGGGTCCCATAACCCCAACCGTGTGAGGAACACATAATCAAGGAACATAACACCAGTTTATACGGTTCCTAGGGCGGCATGAGTGGAACAAATCACCAAGCAAGAGGCTTAGCCTTCCAGCCATTACCAATATATAGATGATTTCATTAAAGAGTTTATATAGTGTGATATCCCAACAAGCTTCAACATGAAGCAAGAATCTTCAAATCTTCTCCTGCAACTAGCAATGCTACAAGAGGGGCTGAGCGAAGCTTACTTAGCCAATCAAAGGTTTGCATAGGTTGGGTGGTTAGACAGATTCATGGTTACAATAGGAGGCTGACAGACAAACATGGGCATCGAGGCAATAAGCTAAAGAGCAAGACTTCTAGCAATAGGCAAAGGTAGTAATGATATCTGGGTCAGGTCATCTTGCCTGTCGAGTCGTCGATGGGATCGTAAGAGGGCTCCTCGTTCTCAACCTCGGTAGTAACCCCGTTCTCGTACTCGGTCTCGGCTTCCGGCTCTACTCAACACAAGAACACACGAGGCACGAAATCAAACAAGGTGCAATGCGCAAACAACTGGATGCATGTATGATGCACTTAGGATGCACAGCAGATGCACTTAGGATGCACAGAGAAACAGCACAAGAAACATGACAATATGCTCAAGCAAGTAGGATGCAAAACAAGTCTATTTAGGATTCAAAACATGGCAAGGTAAAAAGCACAGAGAAACAACACAAGAAACATCAGGTTTAAATGAGGCCGGATACTACTTAAGACAAATCCGGTAAGTCCTCATATGCATAGTTTGAAATTAGTCCAGATCTGAACAAACCTTAAGTTAAAGTTGTTAAACAGCAAGTTAACATGCACCATGACAATCTACACGAAATTCTAGTCAAGTTTCATATAAAGTTTGTTTAAAACGGAGCTACGGTCTAGAAGATATGATCAAAACAAGATAAGCATGGCAACGGTGCAACATGTACCCAAACATCAAGCAAACATACTCCAAACATGTTAACAAGATGATATTATGAGTCTACATGCAAAACCACACAAGTTTCATGTAGGACTCACCCAAAACGGAGCAACGGGCTAAAAGAAACACCCGAAACAAGAAACAATGCAAAGCTGAAAATAACAGCCACATAGCAACTTCGGAGCAAGAAATATATATTCTACATCACTCAAACATGGTGACAAAAAGCATGGACATGAATTTGACATATCCTACAGCAAAGAACTCCATTGGAGCATCTCCATAGGAGGCATGGATCAATAGCAACAAGCTACAACATTTTTAACATGACAATAAAACCTGACAACAATATTTTATAGCAAGTTGGGAGCAAGAATTAAATATGCTACAGCAACCCAAATGAGCATGTGAGGGTATGGATGGATATAAAACAACATATACAACAAGGAATGATCAATGGCCACCCCAAAACTATCATGGATTTGCCTAGGACAACAAGCAAACATAGCATCAGGATATTACAGATTCCAGACTTGGTGAAATTTCACTAAGTGTTAAAACAGCAATATTATCATGGCATGTTTGTGAGCATGTTAAAGTCACCTCAAGGCATAACATGGCAAATGGTTTGCACCACAGCAAAGAACACATGATGGGGAATCCAAAACATATAAGCATGCAACATGGGGACAACCACATCAATAGCAACGAGCTCCTCAACTAGGCATCTCGTAACAAGTTACAAAACCTAACAGCCACATGCACTTTTGCAACAGAGATAAACATGGCAATATGAACTCTAACATGCATCCTATAGCAACCAACATGTAGAGCATCTCATGATGAACATTTGGACATATCATTTGCTTCATTTGGATAAACATGCATCAAGTTATCACATCTCAAACATGGCATCAAAACAACTAATAGCAGTTTATATCGTATAGCACTCTTGTCATGAAGATAAAGACATCTAGATGGACTCAAACATGCATGACACAATGGAAAAAAACATAGCACTTGTCACCATGATCATTTTGACATATTATATGCACAAATCGGACAAGCACACTAAAAGTTATCATCATCACAAAAATGCATCACACAACAAAAACTAAAAGGACTTAGCAAAAAACAGAGGGTCAACCTCTCTGGTCAACGCGGGCGCGGGTCGCGGGTCGGGCGCGAAGCGGTGGATCGGGCGCCGGGTTGCGGGTTGCGGGGCCCGTACCCGTTAGGGTTTCCAGCCCGCAGGAGCTCCGATCTGGATCGCTCGATCCAGACGGCGGCTCGAGCTGCTGGCTCGTCGGGCAGCGGAAGAAATGGCGGGGCGGCGCCCTGGCCGGCCGGTGGGGATGTGGCGTCGCCGGAGGAGGTGGCCGGCAGGGGCCCTGCGGCGAGGGGCGAGGAGTGCGCCCACGGCCGGCGGCGAGCTTGGGCTCGGGTGGCGGCGGAAATCCTCAAGGGCGGCGGAGACTGGAGCGAGGGGCGGCGGCGCGCGAGCTCGCCGGCGGCGGGGATCCGGCGCGGGGAGGCGGCCCGGCCACCGGAGGCGGCGGGGACGAAGGCCCGGCGCGGGAGGCGTGGGATCTGGCCCGAACGGCGGCGGCGGCGGGCCGGGAACGGGCCTGTGGGCCCGCGCGGCGGCGGAGGCGGCGGTTGTGTCCGGCGCGGACGGACACGTCCGCCTGGCACGGAAAACGAGGCGGCGGCTGGATCTAGGAGGAGGCTAGGGTTTTGGACGAAAATGGCTAGGGGGACGTTTTTATAGGCACAAGGAGCTAGGAGACTCCAAATGGGGAGTGGTTTTCAGCCACGCGATCACAATTCAACGACCGAGATGATGGGAAGGGTTGTGCTGGGTTGGTGGGCTGTTGTGGAGGGGGTCTTGGGCCTCAAAAAGGAGGTACTTTTAGCCCACGAGGTTAACTGTTGGAGTACCAAACAAACTCCAAACGCGACGAAACTTGACAGGCGGCCTACACGTACCAAAACAACATCGCACGACAAGTCTCACGTCATTCCGGAAACGTTACACGGCCAAACACGAAAGAAGGACTCGGGGATGCCTCGGGCACGTGTGAGAGCGACGGAACTCAAAACGGACAACGGGAAGAGACGAGTGGGACCGGATGCAAGTGACAACACAAATGCAATGCAATGCAATGCACATGACAACATGACATGGATGAAATGCACACACGCACATGACAAAATGACGAAACCCGAAATGAAAGAAGAACCCGGGAGGAAATGATGAAGCCTAAGTTTATATATTGCTATAAAGGGAAAGTGTTACATCCGGGGCATTACACCGGATGTCTAGGGCCTGGAGCCTTCTTCAGCCCTTCTCGATGCAAAATCTCGTCCGTGAGCTTGGGGACTTGTCCATCTTCACGCACCTCTCCAATGTGGTCTTCTTCACACCTGAGCACACAAAACACATCTGTCTGAGGTAGCAACCATGTCTCGCAAGATTCATATGGAAGTTGGGCTAGGAGGGATGTCACCTCGGTCTCGAGAGCTCTAGCACGAGCACGTGTCATTGGTCCTTGAGGCACTTGGTGAGGCAATGGAGGGTCCATGAGGATGACCTTGGGATGCTCCGCATCATCTCCCTTCCCTTGGGAAAGATCTGACCTCGGATCGAAATCTTCATCACCATGGTAAGGGGATAGATCCGTGACGTTGAAGGCATCGCTCACGTTGTACTTGTCTCGTGGGATGTCGATCTTGTAGGCATTGTTGTTGTAGCTTGCTAACACCTTGAAGGGTCCGTCGGCACGAGGTAGTACTTTGGACTTGCGCTCGTGTGGGAAATGGTCCTTGCGTAGATGAAGCTAAACAAGATCTCCCGGTTGGAACACCATTGGTGTCTTGGTTACGTTGAGCTTGGTGGTGAGACGATGGACTTGTCGCTCGATCGTTGCCCTTGTATCTTCATGCACCTTCTTGAGATAGCTTGCTCGTGCACTTGCGTCCATGTTCGTGCACTCTTGTAGAGGTAGAGGTAGGATTTCCAATGGTGACAAGGGGTTGAAGCCGTAGACGACCTCTAAAGGGGACTTGCCGGTAGTAGAATGTCTTGCGTGGTTGTAGGCGTACTCGGCGATGGGCAAGCATTTCTCCCATTCCTTGATGTTCTTCTTGATCAACACGCGAAGAAGCGTCGAAAGTGTGCGGTTCGTCACCTCCGTTTGGCCGTCGGTTTGTGGATGATATGCCGAAGAGAATAGTAGCTTGATGCCGAGTTTGGCGCATAGAGTCTTCCAAAAGTAGCTCAAGAACTTGACGTCTCGGTCCGACACGATCGTCTTAGGTACTCCATGTAGACGAATGATTTCCCTAGAAAAGAGATTTGCAACATGTGAAGCATCGTCGATCTTGTTAGAAGGAATAAAATGAGCCATTTTAGAGAATCTATCCACGACAACAAACACGGAATATTTGCCATTTTGAGTTCTAGGCAAACCAAGTACAAAGTCCATGCTTATGTCTTCCCATGGATGGTATGGAATAGGAAGTGGCATGTAAAGTCCATGAGATTGAGCTTTTGACTTAGTTTTGCGGCATGTAGAACATCGGTTAGTAAGGCGTGAGACGTCACGTAGCATCTTGGGCCAAAAGTAGTTCTCGGAGAGCGTAGCAAATGTCTTGTCGCGTCCAAAGTGTCCCATGAGTCCTCCTCCATGAGATTCCTGCAAGAGGAGCAAACGAAGTGAAGACTCGCGAATGCAAAGTTTGTTAGCTCTCATAAGATATCCCAAGAAGTGTGAGTCACACACTTAGCATAAGGATGCACAAAGAAAGGATCATGCTCATATAAATCTTTTATGTGCTCAAAGCCAATAACATTCAACTCAAGTTGTGTAACAAGCATGCATTTGCGGGAAAGCGCATCCACCACAACATTTTCTTTGCCTTTGATGTATTTGATGACATAGGTAAAAGACTCAATGAACTCACTCCACTTAGCATGACGCTTGTTCAACTTAGTTTGACCCTTGAGATACTTGAGAGTCTCATGGTCCGTATGAAGAATGAATTCATGAGGTCTAAGATAATGTTCCCAAACACGTAAAACTCTCACCAAGGCATAAAGCTCTTTGTCATAAATGGGGTAGTTAAGTTGCGCTCCGGATAGCTTCTCACTAAAGTAAGTAATTGGGCGCTTTTCTTGCATGAGCATGCCACCTATGCCGGTACCACTAGCGTCACAATGAATCTCAAACGGTTTATCGAAGTTTGGTAGGGCTAAAAGTGGTGCGTGTGTAAGCAAGGTTTTTAGCTCATTGAACGCGGTGTCTTGTGAAGGACCCCAAATGAAGGGTGCGTTCTTCTTGCTCAAAGCGTGTAGAGGCATAGCAATAGTGCTAAAGTCCTTAAAAAAAGTCGGTAGAAACCGGCTAGACCAAGGAAACTACGCACTTGCATGAGATTCGTTGGTTGAGGCCAAGTTTTAATTGCTTCAATTTTAGTTTCATCAACGTGAACACCTTGTGAAGAAACGACAAATCCTAGGAAGACGACCTTGTCAACGCCAAAAGGGCATTTCTCCATGTTAGCATACAAGCGCTCTTTCCGAAGGGTTTGTAAAATCATACGGATGTGTGTCACATGGTCCTCAAGCGATTTGCTAAAAACGAGGATGTCATCAAAGTAAACCACTACAAAGACGCCTATGTAGGGTCGTAGACAAAAATGCATAAGACGCATGAATGAACCAGGTGCTTCCGATAAACCCATTGGCATGACAAGCCACTCATATAACCCAAATTTGGTTTTGAAAGCCGTTTTCCACTCATCACCCTCTTGAATGCGAATTTGGTAGTAACCACTTTTAAGATCAATTTTCGAAAAGATGGTGGCACCACATAATTCATCAAGCATGTCGTCTAAGCGTGGGATAGGATAACGGTATCTAACGGTGATAGCATTTATCGGGCAGCAATCGGAGCACATGCGAAAACTTCCATCTTTCTTAGGCACGAGAATAACCGGAACGGCACAAGGGCTTAAGCTTTCACGTACATGACCTTTGTCGATGAGTTGTTGCACTTGCCATTGTATCTCCTTGGTTTCCTCGGGGTTGACGCGGTAAGGAGCCTTGTTTGGAAGTGGTGCGCCGGGTATGAGGTCGATGCGGTGTTCGATTCCGCGAAGTGGAGGTAGACCCGGAGGTAGCTCATTGGGAAAGACGTCCGAGAATTCCTGCAACAATTGAGACAACACTAAAGGTAGAGGTGGTGAAGTGTTAGTAGGTTTGGCTTCCCCTTTGCATAGAAGCACAAGGTGAAAGACACTCGATGGGTTCTCACACACTTCTCTCATCTCACTTTTGGTGGCAAATAGCACTAGTTGCTTCTTGTCGCTCATCGTGGAGTCGCTCATATTTGGCTTGTGGCTCTCACTCTCCTTTTGGTGGCTCACTCTCTCACCATTCTTTCCACGATGGTTGGTAGGTAAGTGTTTGTGGGCGGCTACTTGACTTGGTGACATGGGACGTAGCACGAATTCCTTGCCCTTCATCTTGAAGCTATAGTGGTTGTTCTGTCCATTGTGTGTGACTCCACGATCATACTGCCATGGTCGTCCAAGTAGAAGGTGGCACACGGACATTGGGACCACATCACACTCAAGTGTGTCCTCGTAAGCGCCTATCTTGAAGGAGACTTGCATGGTGTGCTCGACTCGGAGAATTCAACCGTCATTAAGCCATTGGACCTCCTAGGGGTGAGGATGCTTCGTCTTGACCAATTGAAGCTTGCCGCATAGCTCTTCGCTTGCCAAGTTATGACAACTTCCTCCATCGATGATAACCTTGACGGAGCGTCTATTGATGCCGGCCTTAGTATGGAAGATATGACATCGTTGGTCGTCATCTTGTTGGTGTTGGAGTGTCAAGACCTTGGAGACAACAAGATTGGGACTTGAGTCATTGTCGCAAAACACTTGATGGTCTTCATCCTCATTCACTTGTCAATGCATAGCTACATGCTCAAGGGCTTCCATCTCATCGTCGCTCATTGAGTCATAAGTTCCGTCATCGTTGATGATCATGGTGCGAACGGTCTTGCACTCAAATGATTTGTGGCCTCGCCCTTGGCACTTGAAACATTTGATGGAACTCGTCTTGGAGTTGTCTTCGGTTGGAGTTGTAGTTGATGAAGCTCTTGGCTTGAATTTGTCGGTAGATGGTGGCCTACTTGATGTAGTCGCATTCTTGTAGCTTGACTTGTCACCAAAGTTTGTAGATGGCTTGGTAGAGATAGGAGGGGTAGCCGAAGTCATTGAAGCTTGGTTGTAGGAGCCGAAGTTCTTGGAGGTGAACTTGGAGTACTTGTAATCCTCTTGAACTTGTCGCTCCGGTTTCTTTGCTTGGTGTACTAGCTCGAGGAGATTGGTGTATGGTTGAAAGTCCGCAATCTTCTTGATAGGATAGTTGAGTCCATTCAAGAATCTCGCCATTGTTTGCTCTTCATCTTCCGTGATGTTTGCTCGTATCATGGCAATCTCCATCTCCTTGTAGTACTCTTCAACCGACTTGGTACTTTGCTTGAGGAGTTGTAGCTTCTTGAACAAGTCACGGTTGTAGTGTGTTGGCACAAAGCGTGCTCTCATGACTTCCTTCATTTGAGCCCAAGTGGTGATAGGAGGTTTGCCTTTTGCTTCTATTCTCTCTAAGATTTGATCCCACCATATGAGAACATAGTCTTGGAACTCGAGGGAGGCCATTGCAATCTTCTTCTCTTCATCGAAATTGTGAAGGCGAAAGATCTTGTCAACCTTCAATGCCCATGAGAGGTAGTCTTCGGGATCAATGCTTCCGGCAAACTTTGGCATGGTGAACTTGAGCTTGCCGTAGCGATGCTCTTAATTGTTTCCTCGCCTATTGGGAGGGCGGTCTTGATTGGGACGATTGTCAATCTCATATTGCTCTTGGCATAGTAGATGGCCATTGTCGTGGTGTACTTGCCAAGCTTGTTGTTCTTGTTGAGGTTGATGCTCTTGTCGCGCTTGAGGAGGAACTTCTTCTTGCATTCTTGCTTGGTGGCGCCTCTCTTGTATCTCATCGCGAAGGAAATCCTCTTCTTGACGAGTGTTACGAGTGCGAGCTGCCACATTCCGATGTGAATCACGTAATGCTCGTTGCGCCTCAAGAGCTTGAGCTTCTCGGCGGTGTTGTGCTTGAAGATTAGCTTCGGCATCTTGTTCTTCTTGATGTTGATGCGCTCTCTCCTATTGTTGTTGGCGTAGTCTTTGCCGTTCTTGTGCTTGCTCAAGTGTAGCTTGGTTTTGGCGATGTCGACTTTCTTGCTCTTCAAATAGCTCTTGTGAACTCTTGTCATGAAGTGGATTCCAGTTGTCATGTCGAGCTTGACGTGCGGCTTGACGAAGAGTGTTTGATGTAGGGGTACTTGAGCCTTCCGTGGAGTCGGTATGTCGACTTGAGCGGCTTCGTCTTTGAGAAGATGTGGAAGAAGAACGTCGGTTGACTATCAAAGTCCGTAGCTCTTTAAATTGGGTAGACATGTTGGTGTTTATGAAGTCAAATTGCTCTCGCGTTCGTGCTTCAAATTGGCTCGCGTCGGTGGTGACTTGCCCAATGTACTCGCGCATAGCTTCACTTTCTTGATGGAGAGCTTGTTGGACACCGAAGAGATGTAGTTTGGTGACGTAGTTGTTCGCTTCTTGAGGATCGTCGAAAGGCGGGTTCGAAGATGTACTTGGCCTATCCATCATCACAAGCAAATATGTGAGTGGGAGAAAGGAGAAGACAGTACCAATTGTACCTTAACCGAAGTTGAAAGTGGATCAATGATCACTCAATAATGTAACCCGGAAATAGCACTATTGGTACCACTCCGTGTCGATTCTCACACCTACACAAGTAAAGCTTTGAGAGT
The DNA here is from genome assembly GCA_902687465.1 of Secale cereale. Taxonomy (NCBI): domain Eukaryota; kingdom Viridiplantae; phylum Streptophyta; class Magnoliopsida; order Poales; family Poaceae; genus Secale; species Secale cereale. The sequence continues at coordinate 281,046,137 of LR738709.1, read as the reverse complement.
AGCTTGGTTAGGATGGTGGCGTAAATTCAATGCAACTGTGAAAGTGACTCAATGATGTTGAAAATGGTTCATAGTTTGCTCATGCAACAAGTACATCACAAACAAGAAGTAGCACACGGAACACACGCACGGATAGATAAATGTGGTTGTGCAACCAAGGGTGAGCGAAAATGTGGAAACCACGGAAAATGCTCGTGTTGCACAACACTAGAGAGACGCTAACCGATTGCTTAATAGGCGGATACACACTTGTGCACGACCTACAAGAGGCAAAATGTAACGACTATCTATCACAAGTATGCTATGAGTGTATGATGTGCCGATGCTTGCGCACAAGATGATGTAGTGCTATGTCATATGATCTCTTTTGATGCAAGGCATATGATGTTATTTTCCTTTTGCTTATAAGCTTTGGGTGGCTCTTTTGCTTAAAAGCTTGTGAGCTCTTTCTTTGGGCACTTATGCATGCTTCTCGGATCAAGGTAGCTATTGTGTATGTGGGACACTTTTGTGCCACACGGAGATATGGTGATGTAGTATGCAATATCTATGACTATCACTAATGTGCACAAGTGTCCTGGACCGGCAATACTTAAATGGCTAGTCTCAATGGGAAAGCTACGCAAAGATGGTCCATAGGGTGACAATGCAATTGCAAGGTAGAATGAACAAAGTGTCGTCGATGTTACCGTCCTTGCCGAAGTTGAGCGGTGGTGTGGTCGAAGTCTTGCCGTTCCAAGGTTGCCTAAACATCCAAGGAAATGGTGAAACCACAACTCAAGTATCCAAGGCAAAGGGAGACAAACTTTTCAAAATCGTAGCGGTTAAGCGATGGTGGTTGCGGAAGTGGTGGTGGTAAGCGGAAGGTTTGGTGGGATACCGAACGAAAATGGCGGTGGAAAATACAAGGTGGTGTGGATGGTGGATTTTGGCTGCATGAGGCCGGATGTCCGGGCCAGGCCGGATGTCCGGGGCACGGGCCGGATGTCCGGGGTGCCAGAGGCTGTGATGAACTCCTTGCACACGGTGACTTTGGGGCCAAAATTCGTCGGATTTTCGCGGAGAAAATTGTGGAAAAGGTGGGGAAAGCTAGATCCACTCGTGGCACGGCAAATCCATGGAACAAATTCAACAACATCTCGCCAAATCAACAGATCACAAAAAAAATTTGGGGCTATTTTTGTGGGGAATTCTAGAAATTGGGAAGAACACAACAAAAACAAGCTAGAAAACAAGGTGTGGGGCTCCAAATTCGTGATCAACCTATGCTCATGATACCATAATGATGTAGGGTGGAACTCTAATCGGCAGATCTTTCACGAGATGGAGGCGATCCCACGATGAACACGGAGAACACAAGGAAGACACGGAGAAATACACGAGAGGAAACACTCAAATCAACACGAACACGGTCACACACGTGCTAGATCCACGATACACATCAAGATACACGATCCATAGTCAACAACGGTGGTACAAAGATAGTCTTCTCCCGGAGGAGGTCTTGGGGTATCCCTTGGGATCTTCTCTGGTGTGGAGGTCTTGAATCCGAGGTGGATCTTCTCCGAAGAGGCTGCGGTCTCGTAGGAGAGGAACCACAAAGGTCTATGATGAGCTATCCAAAAGCTAACCCTAAAAGATGGAGGGGCAGGAGTACTTATAGTCTAGGGGACGAATAGTGGATACACGGGTCAAAAACCCAAGTGGCTGCGCGCAGGCAGGGCCGGACGTCCGGGCGTCGGGCCGGATGTCCGGGCTTTGGCGAGGCGTCGGATGTCCGGGCATTATGTCGGATGTCTGGGCTGGCGGGGTCGAGTCTCGGGTGGCTTCTGTAGGGTGGAGCCGGATTTTCGGGCTCGAGGCCGGATGTCCAGGCCTTGCCTGACCGGATGTCCGGGACCTGGCCGGATGTCCGGGACCTGTAGCTTCTGCCGCTGGTGCCCTTCTGTAGTTGGTTGCCCAGGGGCCGGATGTCTGGGCCAGGGGGCGGATGTCCGGGGCCTGGAGCCTTCTTCGGATCTTCTCGATGCAAAGTCTTGTCCGTGAGCTTGGGGACTTGTCCATCTTCACGCACCTCTCCAATGTGGTCTTCTTCACACCTGAGCACACAAAACACATCCGTCTGAGGTAGCAACCATGTTTCGCAAGATTCATATGGAAGTTGTGCTAGGAGGGATGTCACCTCGGTCTCGAGAGCTCTAGCACGAGCACGTGTCATTGGTCCTTGAGGCACTTGGTGAGGCGATGGAGGGTCCATGGGGATGACCTTGGGATGCTCCGCATCACTAAGGTTCTAGTTTCTGTCACTCTCGCAATCCATCATCTAATAACTACTATTGGAAATATGCCCTAGAGGCAATAATAAAAGTATTATTATTATATTTCCTTGTTCATGATAATTGTCTGTTATTCAAGCTTGAATTGTATTGTACGGAAACATCGATACACGTGTGAATATATAGACCACAATGAGTCCCTGGTAAGCCTCTAGTTACTAGTTCGTTGATCAACAGATGGTCACGAATTCCTGACCATGGACATTGGATGTCAGTGATAACGGGATCACATCATTAGGAGAATGATGTGATGGACAAGACCCAATTCTGAGCCTAGCACGAGATCGTATAGTTCGTAATGCATAAGCTTTTCGGTGTCAAGTATTTATTCCTTAGACCATGACGTTGTGCAACTCCCGGATGCCGTAGGAATACTTTGGGTGTGCCAAACGTCACAACGTAACTGGGTGGCTATAAAGGTATGCATCGGGTATCTCCGAAAGTGTCTGTTGAGTTGGTACGAACCGAGACTGGGATATTGTCACTCCGTGTGACGCAGAGGTACCTCTGGGCCCACTCGGTAAGACATCATCGTAATGAGCTCAAAGTGACTAAGGAATTGGTCACGGGATGATGGATTACGGAACGAGTAAAGAGACTTGCCATGACGAGATTGAACAAGGTATCGGGCATACCGACGATTGAATCTCGGGCAAGTACCGTACCGATGGACAAAGGGAATAACATACGGGATTGTGTGAATCCTTGACACAGTGGTTCATCCGATGAAGATCATCGAGGAACACGTGGGAACCAACATGGGTATCCAGATCCCGCTGTTGGTTATTGACCGGAGAGTCGTCTCGGTCATGTCTACGTGTCTCCCGAACCCGTAGGGTCTACACACTTAAGGTTCGGTGACGCTAGGGTCATAGAGATACATGCACGTGGAAACCCGAATGTTGTTCGGAGTCCCGGATGAGATCTCGGATGTGACGAGGAGTTCCGGAATGGTCCGGAGGTAAAGAATGATATATAGGAAGTCCAGTTTCGGCCATCGGGTGAACTCCGGGGGTCACCGGGAGTGTCCCGGGACCACCGGAGGTGTCCCGGGGGTCCACCGGGTGGGGCCACCCATCCCGGTGGGGCCCCTAGGCCGCAAGGGGAAGGGGGCAGCCCCTGGTGGGCCGGCGCACCCATATGGGCCCCCTTCCATGCGCCTAGGGTTGAAACCCTAGGGGGAGGGGGCGCCCACTATGCCTTGGGGGGCAAGTTTCCCCCCTAGGCCGCCGCCCCCCTGGAGATTAGAACTCCCAGGGCCGGCGCCCCCCTGGCCCCTATATATAGTGGGGGGGAGAGGGCAGCCGCACCCCAAGCCTCTGGCGCCTCTCCCCCCTCCCGTCACACTTCCTACTCCTCCGTAGGGCGCCGGCGAAGCCCTGCAGGATTTCCTGCTGCATCCACCACCACGCCGTCGTGCTGCTGGATCTCCGACGACTTCTCCTCCCCCCTTGCTGGATCAAGAAGAAGGTGACGTTGCTGTATCGGACGTGTGTTGAACGCGGAGGTGTCGTCCGTTCGGCGCTAGGATCATCGGTGTCGAAGAACGCAAAGAGTACGACTACTTCATCCACGTTCCTTCGAACGCTTCCGCACGCGATCTACAAAAGGGTATGTTGATGCACTCCAGTATGCTCGTTGCTAGATTACTCCTTAGATTGATCTTGGTGAAAGCATAGAAATTTTTTGAATTCTGCTACGTTCCCCAACAGTGGCATCTGAGCTAGGTCTTTGCGTAGCATCTTGCACGAGTAGAACACAAACGAGTTGTGGGCGTTGAGTTTGCTCAATTTTCTTACCGTTACTAGTCTAATCTTGATTCGGCGGCATCGTGGGATGAAGCGGCCCGGACCGACCTTACACGTACGCTTACGTGAGACTGGTTCCAGTGACAGACATGCACTAGTTGCATAAGGTGGCTGGCGGGTGTCTGTCTCTCCCACTTTAGTCGGATCGGATTCGATGAACAGGGTCCTTATATAGGGTAAATAGAAATTGACAAATCACGTTGTGGCTTTTGCGTAGGTAAGAAACGTTCTTGCTAGAAAACCTTTAGAAGCCACGTAAAAACTTGCAACAACAATTAGAGGTCGTCTAACTTGTTCTTGCAGCATGTGCTATGTGATATGGTATGGCCAAGAAGATGTGATGAATGATATATGTGATGTATGAGATTGATCATGTTCTTGTAATAGGGAATCACGACTTGCATGTCGATGAATTTGACAACCGGCAGGAGCCATAGGAGTTGTCTTAATTATTGTATGACCTGCGTGTCACTGAATAATGCCATGTAATTACTTTACTTCATTGCTAAACGTTAGCCATAGTAGTAGAAGTAATAGTTGGCGTGACGACTTCATGGAGACACGATGATGGATATCATGGTGTCGAGCCGGTGACAAAGATGATCATGGTGCCCCGAAGATGGAGATCGAAGGAGCAAGATGATATTGGCCATATCATATCACTTTATTTGATTGCATGTGATGTTTATCATGTTTATGCATCTTGTTTACTTAGAACGACGGTAGTAAATAAGATGATCTCTCACTAAAATTTCAAGAATTGTGTTCCCCCTAATTGTGCACCGTTGCTAAGGATCGTTGTTCCGAAGCACCACGTGATGATCGGGTGTGATAGGTTCTAACGTTCGCATACAACGGGTGTAAGCCAGATTTACACACGCAATACACTTAGGGTTCACTTGACGAGCCTAGCATGTACAGACATGGCCTCGGAACACGGAAGACCGAAAGGTCGAACATGAGTCATATAGAAGATATGATCAGCATGAAGATGTTCACCGTTGATGACTAGTCCGTCTCACGTGATGATCGGACACGGGCTAGTCGATTCGGATCATGTATCACTTAGATGACTAGAGAGATGTCAATCTGAGTGGGAGTTCATTAAAATTTGATTAGATGAAATTAATTATCATGAACTTAGTCTAAATTCTTTACAATATGTCTTGTAGATCAAATGGCCCACGCTCATGTCGCCCTCAACTTCAACGCGTTCCTAGAGAAATCCAAGCTGAAAGACGATGGTAGCAACTACACGGACTGGGTCCGTAACCTGAGGATCATCCTCATAGCTGCCAAGAAAACTTATGTCCTAGAAGCATCGCTAGGTGACGCTCCCGCCCCGGCAAAGCAAGATTTTATGAACGCTTGGCAGTCGCGTTGTGATGATTACTCCCTGGTTCAGTGCGACATGCTTTACAGCTTATAATCGGGGCTCCAAAAGCGTTTTGAGCACCATGGGGCATATGAGATGTTCCAAGAGGTGAAAATGGTTTTCCAAGCTCATGCCCGAGTCGAGAGATATGACGTCTCCGACGCATTCTACAGCTGTAAGATGGAGGAAAACAGTTCTGTCAGTGAGCACATCCTCAAGATTTCTGGGTTGCACAACCGCTTGTCTCAGTTGGGAATGAATCTCCTAGACGAAGCGGTCGTTGACAGAATCCTCCAGTCGCTCCCACCAAGCTACAAGAGCTTCGTGTTGAACTTCAATATGCAGGGGATGGAGAAGTCCATTCCCGAGGTGTATTCAATGCTGAAATCAGCGGAGGTGGATATCAAGAAAGAACATCAAGTGTTGATGGTCAATAAAACCACTAAGTTCAAGAAGGGCAAGGGTAAGAAGAACTTCAAGAAGGACGGCAAGGGAGTTGTTGCGCCCGGTAAGCCTGTTGCCGGGAAGAAGCCAAAGTATGGACCCAAGCCTGAAACAGAGTGCTTTTATTGCAAGGGAACGGGTCACTGGAAGCGGAACTGCCCTAAATACTTAGCGGACAAGAAGGCCGGCAACGTCAAAGTTATATGTGATATACATGTTATTGATGTGTACCTTACCAGCGCTCGTAGTAGCTCCTGGGTATTCGATACCGGTGCAGTTGCTCATATTTGTAACTCTAAGCAGGAGTTGCGGAATAAGCGGAGACTGGCGAAGGACGAGGTGATGATGCGCGTCGGGAATGGTTCCAAGGTCGATGTGATCGCCGTCGGCACGCTGCCTCTACATCTACCCTCGGGATTAGTTTTAAACCTTAATAATTGTTATTTAGTACCAGCTTTGAGCATGAACATTGTATCTGGATCTAGTCTTATGCGAGATGGCTACTCATTTAAACCCGAGAATAATGGTTGTTCTATTTATTTGAGAGATATGTTTTATGGTCATGCCCCGCTGGTCAATGGTTTATTTTTGATGAATCTCGATCGTGATGATACACATATTCATAGTGTGAATGCCAAAAGATGTAAAGTTGATAATGATAGTCCCACATACTTGTGGCATTGCCGCCTTGGTCATATTGGTGTCAAACGTATGAAGAAGCTTCATGCTGATGGACTTCTGGAGTCTCTTGATTATGAATCATTTGACACATGCGAACCATGCCTCTTGGGCAAGATGACCAAGACTCCGTTCTCCGGAACAATGGAGCGAGCAACCAACTTATTGGAAATCATACATACCGATGTGTGCGGTCCAATGAGTGTTGAGGCTCGCGGAGGCTATCGATATGTTCTCACCCTCACAGGTGACTTGAGTAGATATGGGTATATCTACTTGATGAAGCACAAGTCTGAGACCTTTGAAAAGTTCAAGGAATTTCAGAATGAGGTTGAGAATCAACGAGACAAGAAAATAAAGTTCTTACGATCGGATCGTGGGGGTGAATATTTGAGTCATGAATTTGGCACGCACCTTAGGAACTGTGGAATTGTTTCACAGTTGACACCGCCGGGAACACCTCAACGTAACGGTGTGTCCGAACGTCGAAATCGTACTTTGTTGGACATGGTGCGATCTATGATGTCCCTCACCAATTTACCGCTATCTTTTTGGGGTTATGCTTTAGAGACTGCCGCATTCACTTTAAATAGGGCTCCATCAAAATCCGTTGAGACGACACCGTATGAACTTTGGTTTGGCAAGAAACCGAAGCTGTCGTTTCTGAAAGTTTGGGGTTGCGATGCTTATGTCAAGAAACTTCAACCTGAAAAGCTCGAACCCATATCGGAAAAATGCGTCTTCATAGGATACCCAAAGGAAACGATTGGGTACACCTTCTACCACAGATCCGAAGGCAAAGTCTTTGTTGCTAAGAATGGATCCTTTCTGGAGAAAGAGTTTCTCTCGAAAGAAGTGAGTGGGAGAAAAGTAGAACTTGATGAGGTGACAGTCACCCCTCCTGAACCGGAAAGTAGCGCAGCGCAGGAAATTGTTCCTGAGGTGCCTGCACCGACAAGGGAGGAAGTTAATGATGATGATCATGAAGAAACAGATCAAGTTACTACTGAACTTCGAAGGTCCACAAGGGCAAGTTCCGCACCAGAGTGGTACGGCAACCCTGTCATGGAAATCATGTTGTTAGACAACGGTGAACCTTCGAACTATGAAGAAGCGATGGCAGGCCCGGATTCCAATAAATGGCTTGGAGCCATGAAATCCGAGATAGAATCCACGTATGAAAACAAAGTATGGACTTTGGTGGACTTGCCTGATGATAGGCACGCCATAGAAAATAAATGGATATTTAAGAAGAAGACAGACGCGGATGGTAATGTGACCATCTATAAGGCTCGGCTTGTCGCTAAGGGTTATCGACAAGTTCAAGGGATTGACTACGACGAGACATTCTCTCCCGTAGCGATGCTGAAGTCAGTCAGAATCATGTTAGCTATTGCCGCATTCTATGATTATGAGATATGGCAAATGGACGTCAAAACGGCATTCCTTAATGGCTTCCTCAAGGAAGAGTTGTATATGATGCAGCCGGAAGGTTTTGTCGATCCAAAAAATGCTAACAAGGTGTGCAAGCTCCAGTGCTCGATCTACGGGCTGGTGCAAGCATGTCGGAGTTGGAATATTCGCTTTAATGATGTGATCAAAGTGTTTGGCTTTATACAGACTTATGGAGAAGCCTGTATCTACAAGAAAGTGAGTGGGAGCTCTGTAGCATTTCTCATATTATATGTAGATGACATATTGCTGATGGGAAATGATATAGAATTCTTGGAAAGTGTAAAGGCCTACTTGAATAAGAGTTTTTCAATGAAGGACCTTGGAGAAGCAGCTTACATATTAGGCATCAAAATCTATAGAGATAGATCAAGACGCCTCATCGGTCTTTCACAAAGTACATACCTTGACAAGATATTGAAGAAGTTCAATATGGATCAGTCCAAGAAGGGTTTCTTGCCTGTTTTGCAAGGTATGAGATTGAGCAAGGCTCAGTCGCCGACCACGGCAGAAGATAGAGAAAAGATGAGTGTCATTCCCTATGCCTCGGCCATAGGTTCTATCATGTATGCCATGCTGTGTACCAGACCTGATGTGAACCTTGCCATAAGTTTGGTAGGGAGGTACCAAAGTGATCCCGGTATGGAACACTGGACAACGGTCAAGAACATCCTAAAGTACCTAAAGAGGACTAAGGATATGTTTCTCGTTTATGGAGGTGACGAAGAGCTCGTCGTAAAGGGTTACGTCGATGCTAGCTTCGACACAGATCTGGATGACTCGAAGTCACAAACCGGATACGTGTATATTTTGAATGGTGGAGTAGTCAGCTGGTGCAGTTGCAAGCAGAGCGTAGTGGCGCATTCTACATGTGAAGCGGAGTACATAGCTGCTTGTGAAGAAGCACAAGAAGGAGTCTGGATGAAGGAGTTCATCACCGACCTAGGAGTCATTCCAAGCGCGTCAAGCCCGATGAATCTCTTCTGTGACAACACTGGTGCTATTGCCATTACCAAGGAGCCCAGGTTTCACAAGAAGACCAAGCACATCAAGCGCCGTTTCAACTCCATCCGGAATTATGTTCAAGATAGAGACATAGATATTTGTAAAGTGCATATGGATCTGAATGTTGCAGACCCGTTGACTAAACCTCTTCCACGGGAAAAACATGATCAACACCAGAACTCTATGGGTGTTCGATTCATCACAATGTAACTAGATTATTGACTCTAGTGCAAGTGGGAGACTGTTGGAAATATGCCCTAGAGGCAATAATAAAAGTATTATTATTATATTTCCTTGTTCATGATAATTGTCTGTTATTCATGCCTGAATTGTATTGTACGGAAACAATGATACATGTGTGAATATATAGACCACAATGAGTCCCTGGTAAGCCTCAAGTTACTAGCTCGTTGATCAACAGATGGTCACGGTTTCCTGACCATGGACATAGGATGTCAGTGATAACGAGATCACATCATTAGGAGAATGATGTGATGGACAAGACCCAATTCTGAGCCTAGCACGAGATCGTATAGTTCGTAATGCATAAGCTTTTCGGTGTCAAGTATTTATTCCTTACACCATGAGGTTGTGCAACTCCCGAATGCCGTAGGAATACTTTGGGTGTGCCAAACGTCACAACATAACTAGGTGGCTATAAAGGTATGCATCGGGTATCTCCGAAAGTGTCTGTTGAGTTGGTACGAACCGAGACTAGGATATTGTCACTCCGTGTGACGGAGAGGTACCTCTGGGCCCACTCGGTAAGTCATCATCGTAATGAGCTCAAAGTGACTAAGGAGTTGGTCACGGGATGATGGATTACGGAACGAGTAAAGAGACTTGCCATGACGAGATTGAACAAGGTATCGGGCATACCGACGATCGAATCTCGGGCAAGTACCGTACCGATGGACAAAGGGAATAACATACGGGATTGAGTGAATCCTTGACACAGTGGTTCATCCGATGAAGATCATCGAGGAACACGTGGGAACCAACATGGGTATCCAGATCCCGCTATTGGTTATTGACCGGAGAGTCGTCTCGGTCATGTCTGCATGTCTCCCGAACCCGTAGGGTCTACACACTTAAGGTTCGGTGACGCTAGGGTCGTAGAGATACATGCACGTGGAAACCCGAATGTTGTTCGGAGTCCCGGATGAGATCCCGGACATGACGAGGAGTTCCGGAATGGTCCGGAGGTAAAGAATGATATATAGGAAGTCCAGTTTCGACCATCCGGTGAACTCCGGGGGTCACCGGGAGTGTCCCGGGACCACCGGACGGGTCCCGGTGGTCCACCGGGTGGGGCCACCCATCCCGGTGGGGCCCCTAGGCCGCAAGGGGAAGGGTTCCAGCCCCTGGTGGGCTGGCGCACCCATATGGGCCCCCCTCCATGCGCCTAGGGTTGAAACCCTAGGGGGAGGGGGCGCCCCCTATGCCTTGGGGGGCAAGTTTCCCCCCTAGGCAGCCGCCCCCCTGGAGATTAGATCTCCCAGGGCTGGCGCCTCCCTGGCCCCTATATATAGTGGGGGGAGAGGGCAGCCGCACCCCAAGCCTCTGGCGCCTCTCCCCGCTCCCGTCACACTTCCTACTCCTCCGCAGGGCGCCGGTGAAGCCCTGCAGGATTTCCTGCTGCATCCACCACCACGCCGTCGTGCTACTGGATCTCCGACGACCTCTCCTCCCCCCTTGCTGGATCAAGAAGGAGGTGACGTTGCTGTACCGGACGTGTGTTGAACGCGGAGGTGCCGTCCGTTCGGCGCTAGGATCATCGGTGACGAAGAACGTGAAGAGTACGACTACTTCATCCACGTTCCTTCGAACGCTTCCGCACGCGATCTACAAAAGGGTATGTAGATGCACTCCAGTATGCTCGTTGCTAGATGACTCCTTAGATTGATCTTGGTGAAAGCATAGAATTTTTTTGAATTCTGCTACGTTCCCCAACAACTACTACATAATGCTTTCCCTTAGGCGCAAAGATGGTTAAGTGTCATGTAGTCGACGTTCAGATAAGACCACTAAGGGAATCACAACATACACATCATCAAAAAATCGAACTGTAGCGACCCGACACGAATGGATCGGAAGTCTCCGTGCTTAAGTGTTATCCCTGGATCGGTATGCTGAAACACACAATACTTGAGGATTTATAACAAAGTTCAATCACATGTATAAAGTAACGTAAATATAATTACCTCAATCAACATAGCGGAAGTAACAACAAAGTTGTGGAGTCCCAACAACACCAATGACAAAGTTGAGTGTAGACATCGCAACCCTGGCGTATCACTTACTCGTCAGATAATTCCTGCAACATGAGACATTGCAGCCGTGTAGATCACTACGTTGAATGTAGTGGAAAATTCACACTATAGAATAATGATGAACAATATCTATCACTACATGCATATTTGGCTGGTGGGGGCTCTAAGTTTAGTTTTTTGCATAAAGCTAATTTTTCCCTACAACAAAGGAATACATGTTTTATTCACTACCAAGTTTATGCCATTATTGAGAAGGTTCCTCCAACTCAATCCCAAAATTCCCAAAACATTAATAACCCAATACATTAGTTAAGTAAAGTGATGAGATCAACCAATAATCCACTTCTGGATGCTCAAAGTTGTCCATAACCGGGGACACGACTAATCATGATTAGTTTGTACACTCTGCGGAGTTTTGCACACTTTTCCCCACAAGACTCTATCTCCTCCGTCGAATTCCTCGCACTACTTGATGTCTGAGAACCAAATGATCGAGACATAGTCTTTCCGAAGAGGTCCCCTTAACCGATAGATAGGCCAGTACACCTACAATTCCCCTACATCTGCTAGCCAATCATGGAAAGGTTCCCACAACTTACTTGTGATGGCCTGGCTTATTAGGGATGATAGACTACTCATATCAATAAGGAATTCCTTCTTTTCCGGGAGCCCATTTGGATAGAACTCCAAAGTTAAGCGTGCTCAGCTTGGAGTAGTTTCAGGATGGGTGACCGATCGGGAAGTTGCTTCCGGGTGCGCACGAGTGAGGACAAAGTGCGCAGAAAAGACTAGTATTGATATGTGAGGTCAGTCTAGATCCCGCCAGGAGTAACGACCCCGGCGGGTGTGTCCGGGGCGTTACAAGTTGGTATCAGAGCCGACCCTCGCGGTTACACGGATGCTGCAGACAGTTTGCAGTCATGTTGTGCATGACGTTTGTGACCCGTGGTGGCACACGGCATGGCACATGTGCTGTCCTGGAAGCACAGACGGTTGTGCCAAGAGGGAACGTTCCTGTGGCCCGACGAGGACGTCGGTTCCTCTGAGTGAGGGTGTATGTGATGGCCTGGCTTATTAGGGATGATAGACTACTCATATCAATAAGGAATTCCTTCTTTTCCGGGAGCCCATTTGGATAGAACTCCAAAGTTAAGCGTGCTCAGCTTGGAGTAGTTTCAGGATGGGTGACCGATCGGGAAGTTGCTTCCGGGTGCGCACGAGTGAGGACAAAGTGCGCAGAAAAGACTAGTATTGATATGTGAGGCCAGTCTAGATCCCGCCAGGAGTAACGACCCCGGCGGGTGTGTCCGGGGCGTTACATTACTCAACTATGCCAGAGCCCATAATGGCTTGTGGCTACACACGGAAGTTTCTAGGCATGAAATATCATATGATCCGTTTGAGCCAGGGTGGCATTCCATAGGGTGATTACACGGGTCCTCCGGGATCCCCTAGTGCGAACACTGGATTCTCCAAGCGCCTAGGCAAGCCACTGGTTTCTCCAGGGTGCCCCTACCATTCCACCCAGATGTGTGTTAATGTTGCCACCTTTAATTTCCCTTAGTTATTATTACTCTCATAACTTGCATGATTCTCTCATACCAATCCCCGTCTACAAGCATGGCTAAGCAACTTATAATATAACGAATATTCCCAGGGTGATCAAAGTCATAGGTTTCTACAACATAAACTACATAGCATAACCACATGTTCCCAATCCTACTCATGCAATCTTTGAGGGTGAAAGTAATGCATAGTAAAACCTGGGTATTGAAAAGTATGATCAAAGTGTGAACTTGCCTTGTACTGTTGATGGAGATTCTTCGCACTCATAATTTCTGATAGTTCTACTCGTCACACTCCGATCAATCTATCGTAAGCAAACAATTTTATCCACACATAAGCAATCACTCAAAGACCCAAAAGAAAATGCAAAGGAAGATTGCAAAAACTCCAAATGAACCAAATCCAATTGTTTTTCAAGATCAGATCCTAATTTCGGTGAAAAGGTGTGGTGATGGCTCAAGATGATAGATTATGCCTAGGGATTCAATTTGAAAAAGGAATCAATTGAAAATGTGCTACAGTTTACAAGATATGATCCAATGAAGCTTCGAATTCTAATTTGAATCGCTCAAATTTGAAAGGATCTAAAGTTGAAACTAATGACGCTACTCGATGTTGGAAGTCAATATGAATTTGTAGGAAAAGAATCGGAGGATTCGGAATAACGAAACAAAAGATACAAGTAATTCAATATGGCATTGAATGTGCTTAGAAAGTTGTGTGGCAAGACGTTTCTGGACTAGTAGAGTAATTTTACAATGATTAAAAATTACATATTAAAAAGATAACACAAATTGCACGAACGTAAAGGTTTCTTTGATACGAATCCGACGCAATTGGATTTATCGGAAACGGAGTTACAGTTAAAAAGTTATGATCAAAGGAAGTTTGAATATGAATATGAACAAATTTCGAAATTAAAAAATTGCAAGAGGTTTATTTGAAAGATTCACTGGATAGGTGGGATCAAGATGAAAATGTAGGCGTTGGTTTCATCTAATTTGGAGAAAAGAGTAAAAAGTTATGGCTATTTGAAAAATCAGGATCAAGCTGTTCTAGGAAGAAAAATAGCTACGGCTAAAAGAATTCTAGGTCTAATGTATAAATACACAGACTAATTGATAATCTAATTATTCTACCGTATACTTGTCTAGAAATAATACATTATGGATATAAAAGAGAAATACGAACGACAAGAATACCTTGACAATGCAGAGAAGAGACAACTTCAGAGAGAAGACGAGTTCCGGAATTCCCGCCGGATAGAAGAAAAAATATTTATTTTTAGGAAGTTAGTCAAACAAAAATATTGATTTAACCTGAATCAGATGATTTTTGGAGGCTCTATGGGTCTATATTTATAGGTGGAAGAGAGGCTTAAAGGTCAAAAACTAGACAATGTGAGACTAAACGTAGACGAATAAATAAAAGAAAGGGAATCGCATGGGCCTAAAAAGCCTTTGCCGGCCGGCCGCGCGCCTGTGTACGCACATATTTTTTTTTAATATTTTTCTTTCCTGAAATTTATTTCGAAAAAACTGTAAACTTGATGAAACTAAAAAGAGAAAAAGAAAATATGGGCCAGCCTGTCTACTATGCTGCTCATGTCGGCGACATTTAGTTATTGGCCGCACATATGTTTTCCTTTGTTTAAATAAAAATAGGAAAGAAAAAAGAACAAGAAAATCAAATAAAATAAATTCCATAGGCATATTATATATCAAATTTTTCAGAAAAAAATCAAGGAATAAAACTATTTTTCATGTTCAAATAAATTCCGAAACAAATTCATAAAAGTCAAACAATGCGGTTGTTGCCATAAAAACCAATAATAATCATTTTTAAAACAAAAAATGACTTTAGATATATGTTCTTCATAATTTCTCTTTAAGGGAATCATTTTACCCTCATTTCCATATATATTTTTTAGAGAAAATAATTTAAATAAAAAACTTGAAATGAAATTGAATTCTTGGGGATCAAAATGCAAGATGAAAGTTTTGGGAAAGTCCCTTTATTCCCTCTCATTTAACTTTCAAAAAGTCTCAAATTGCACTCAATTTCACACAACAATTCACACAAGCAAACATTGTTACTTAATTAATATAAGATTCCCAAATTTAAAATTTTGGGATGTTACATGAACGAATATCAAATTCGCATGATTACTTGCAACATGACTTCTCCCGTGGCCTCAAGAACAAAGGTAACTACTCATAAATGATATTCATGCTCAAGATCCGAGGGGTATTGAATAGCATAATGGATCTGAACATATAATCTTCCACCAAATATACCATATAGTAATAAACTACAAGATGTAATCAACTACTAGTCACCCACATGTACCAGTCTGAGGTTCAGGTACAAAGATTGAATATGTTGATGAAGATTGGCCTCCCAAAGATGATAGGGTTGTTAGTGATGACGATGGCTTCGATTTCCCCTCCCGGAGGGAAGTATCCCCGGCAGAATAGCTCCGCCGGAGGGCAAAAGTGCTCCTGCCCAAGTTCGAACTTGAGACGGTGGTGTTCCGTCCCGATAGTCCTCCCTTTATTTTTCTGGGTCAAAAGACCTTATACACAAGAAGATGGGTACCGGAGGAGGGCTGGGCTGCCCACCACCCACCAGGGCGCGCCTTTGTGTCTTGTGGGCACCAGGCAACCACCCTTTGGTGCTTATTTGCTCCAATATTTATTATATATTCCAAAATAATTCTCCATAAAATTTGGATCATTTGGAGATGTGCATAATAGGTATCTCTAACGTAGCTTTTTCAGGTCCAGAATTCGAGCTGACGGTATTCTCCCTCTTTGTGTAAACCTTGCATATTATGAGAGAAAGTGCATTACAAATTACTGCATAAAGCATTATTATGCATTAAAACATTATAAATAACAGTAGGAAAAGATGACGCAAAAATGGACGTATCAACTCCCCCAAGCTTAGACCTTGTTTGTCCTCAAGGAAAGCCAATATTGAAAATCATGTCCACATGTTTTGAGAGAGAGGTGTCAAGAAAAACAAAATACGGACATAGTAGCATCATGCATATTATTATAACAACAACAAACATTATCATAAAGCTTCTCATGAACAAGTGACAATTCATCACAACAACAAAGTAGAAGCGTAAACTTTATTGAAAACTAACAAACTATGTTCTTAGTTAACAAGGCAATTGCAATTCATCATATTTTCAAGAAGAGTCACATGTCGGAGGTAATGTAGCAAGTCCACATACTCAACTATCATTTAGTATTCTATGATTGCTAACACTCATAGCGTATATATGGAGCAAAAAAATTCAGCCAGATACATAGAAAGATAGGGGCTTATAGTTTCGCCTCCAAACTTATTCACCTCAAGGGTGATGTAAACAATAATAACTCATGATCACTCACATTCAACTGGATATATGCACCTAGATCTTTGCCCATCACATGATGCTTGCAAAAGAGAAAAATAAAAAGAAGTAGAGGACAATACTAATGACTCAAACATAAAAGTAAATGCATAAAAGTAAAAGATAGGCCCTTCGCAGAGGGAAGTAGAGGTTGTCATGCGCTTTTATTTTTGTTGCACAATCCCTTAATGTAAAAGAACGTCACGTTATTGCCCCCTATGATAGCAACCTTTATTATGTAGTCTGTCGCTTTTATTACTTTGCCATCAGAGGTTTGTACAACGCTTATTTTCCCTTACAATATAAGATCAAACATATTTAGAAGCAATGTTTTTACCTTATCCGCCGATGACAACTTGCTTGAAGGATCTTATTGAATCCATAGGCAGGTGTGGTGGATTCTCATGACATGAAATTGGTTTAAGGGTTTTGGATGCACAAGTAGTATTTCTACTAAGTGCGGATTTTTGGCTAGCAAAGATATTTGAACAAGAACCACATGTTAGAGGATCTCTAACAATATATCTTCTATGTGAATATGAACAAGCATAAATCATTACGTTGTTTTCCTTGTCCAACGTCAACAATTTGGCATAAAATATTTAATGGGGGCTCACAATCATAAAAGATGTCCAAAATAGTGTATTTGCATGTAAATATTCTCTTCCCTTATTAATTCTTTCATGAATTGCATCATTGACCAATGCTATGTTTGTCATCCTTCAATAAATTTTATCACTTATACTTTTCCTTATGTGATGTCATTACTTACCATAAGATTAGCATATGATCTTGCTTTCATTATTTCCTTCTTATTTTATTGAAACATAAAAGTAAAGAAGCAAAAACTCAAACTAAACTTTATTATATAGCTCTCACTCGATTACATAGATAGATAGATCACGAACTAACACGCGGAAGATAGATCAAACTAAACTTTTATTCAACTAAACCACAAAAATATTATGGATCGAACAAAAATTTGCGAAGGAAGTAAAAGTGATGGTGATACTATATCGGGGCACCTCCCCAAAGCTTCGCACAAGCCAAGGGGAGTGCCCATACCCGTGTACTCAAGTCTCATTTGCTAAGGAAGATGATGATGGTGGTGACGAGACCTTGCTCAATTCGTCCTTCAATGTGAGTAGATGCATCAACCTGCGATTGATGCTCTGAAGAGTGTTATTTTGTTCCTCAAAAAGAATAACTTCACGAGTGAGGTAAGTATTCGGAACTCGGGCTATCTCGAAGGTCCGCGAGGCTTCAATTTCATAGGGGGAGATGTTTAAGGTAAGGTTCAAGGATATCTCCTTCAGTCGCAGCCTCCTTCGGTGGGTTGGTCCGTGCTCCTACCCCCTCGTCTCCCTTTTCATTCTCGGCTTCATCTTTCTTGATTTCCTCTCTCTTGAGTTATATCTTCATCAACCAAGCGTCATCTCGCACGTCATTGGAGGAAGAGGAAGACATGATGTTTGGCTTGGTAATTCTAGGGGAAAACCAGCATGAAACAAGAACAGAGGATTTTTTTGATGTTGTGGTCAAATCGTATGAGAGTATATATATAGAGAGAATTTTTATATGAGTAAATACGTGTACCACAAGAAAACAGAATCAGGGAGGTGCTCGTGGGGCCCACGGTCCACCAATGCATGCCTGGGTAGGGGCACGCCCTGGTGTCTCATGGGCACCAGGGTTGCCTTCCCGTGTTTTTTATGTATTCCAAAACTGACAGAAAATATTTTTGCGTATTTTTCTGAGTCGGTTTACTTACCGTATCACATACCTCTTCCTTTTCAGGGTTCTGGAGTGTTCTCGAAGGTCTCTTTTATGTATTCCTCCGATGTCATGGTTTGAATAATATTAGTTTCAACATTTATAGGCGTACCTGGAATAAAGTTCTTAATTTTTTGTCAAATTGACCACCTTCGGGTTTGTGTCTTTCGGGTTATTAATCTTAATAGCTCGAGACTGATAAACCTCTTCGATAATATATGTTCCTTCCAATTTTGAGAGAATTTTTCCTGCAAAAAATCTAAAACAAGAATTATACAATAGAACATGCTCACCCACTTTGAATTCCCGCTTTTGGATTCTTTTGCTATGCCATCTTTTAACTTTTGCAATAAATAGTTTGGAATTTTCATAGGCTTGGGTTCTCCATTCATCTAGTGAGCTTATATCAAATAACCTCTTTTTACCGGCAAGTTTGAAATCATAGTTGAGTTCCTTAATTTCCCAATATGACTTATGTTCTAACTCAAGAGGTAAGTGGCATGCTTTTCCATAAACCATTTTGTATGGAGACATACCCATAGGATTTTTATAAGCCCAAAGTGCATCATCTAGTTTCTTAGACCAATTCTTTCCATATCTATTGAATTTTTTTATAAAATTAAATTTATTTCCCTATTGCTAAGTTCAACTTGACCACTATATTGAGGATGATCAGGAGATGATATTCTATGGTTAACATCATACTTAGCAAGCAATTTACGGAAAGCACCATGAATAAAATGTGAACCACCATCAATCATTAAATATCTAGGGACTCCAAACCTTGGGAAGATAGCTTCTTTAAGCATTTTAATGGGGGTGTTATGATCAGCACTACTGGTTGGAATAGCTTCTACCCACTCAGTGACATAATCAACAGAAACCAATATATGTTTGTACCCATCAGAGGAAGGAAAAGGTCCCATATAATCAAAGCCCCAAACATCAAATGGTTCAATAACAAGTGAATAATTCATAGGAATTTCCTGATGCCTACCAATATTACCTATTCTTTGACATTCATCACAAGAAAGGACAAACTTACGAGCGTCCTTGAAAGAGTAGCCCAATAAAATCCACATTTTAATACATTATGTGCAGTTCTATCTCCCGCATGATGCCCTCCGTAGGCTTTTTGAGTGACATGTCCATAGGATTTGTTCATGTTCATGCTTAGGTACACAACGTCTAATAATACCATCTACTCCTTGTTTATAAAGATGTGGGTCATCCCAAAAGTAATGTCTTAAGTCATAGAAGAATTTTTTCTTTTCTTTTGTTGGTATGTGAAGCTAGGTGGTATATATTTAGCTACGATGTAATTAGCATAGTCAACAAACCATGGAGTGTTATGGGTAGCATTAATGACAACAAGTTCTTCATCAGGGAAGCTATCATCAATAGGTAGTGGGTCGTCAAGAATATGTTCTAACCTAGACAAGTTGTCGGCTACGGGATTCTCAGCTCCTTTCCTATCAGTAATGTGTAAATCAAATTCTTGCAGGAAGAGAACCCACCTAACGAGTCTAGGTTTAGCATCTTTCTTTTCCATAAGATATTTTATAGCAGCGTGATCAGTGTGAAGAATTACTTCAGAATCAACAATGTAGGATCTGGATTTATCACAAGCAAACACAACCACTAAAAAATATTTTCCAATAGTAGCATAATTCCTTTGGACATTGTCTAGAGTTTTACTAGCACAATGGATAACATTTAATTTCTTATCAACTCTTCGTCCTAGAACAACCCCAACAACATAGTCACAAGCAGCACACATAATTCCAAAAGGCAAGTTCTAATCAGGTGGTTGAAATATAAGTGCGGTGGTTAAGCCTTTCTTAAGTGTTTCAAAGGCTTCTACACAATCATCATCAAAAACAAAAGGAACATCCTTCTATGATAAATTGGTAAGAGTCCTAGAAATTTTAGAGAAGTCTTTAATAAACCTCCTACAGAAACTAGCATGACCAAGGAAACTCCGAATACCTTTTATATCTTTAGGACATGGCATTTTCTCAGTTGCATCAACTTAGGCTTTATCCACCTCAATACCTCATTTAGAAATTGTATGACCCGAGATAATACCTCCATTAACCATAAAGTAGCACTTCTCCCAACTAAAGACAAGATTAGTTTGCTCACATCTTTGCAAAACTTGATCAAGGTTGCTTAAGCAATCATCAAAAGAAGTTCCCTATATGTAAAAATCTTAGTTGATGATCAACAATGGGTTTAGCGTCTGGTTCCATATTAATCTTGTGCTGACAGAGAGTGGGACTAATGCCCTTAAGATCATCAAGAGTATATCCAATAGCAGCACGGTGCTTCCTCAAAGTTCTCACCAATCTCTTTTCTTCATGTTTTGTAAGATTAACACTGATAATAACATGATATATCTTATTTTCATCAAGATAAGCATATTTTAAAGTGTCATGCAATTGCTTTAATTCAAACACACGGTCGCCTCTGGGTGAAGGAGGACCTCCTAGAGTTTCAACAGGCAAGTTGTGCTTGAGAATATGTTGTTATTCAAAAAACATCTTATCTATTTCATTTCTTTCATGCATTATTGCACTTTGTCAGTGGGAGATGAGACAGGGGTTTTGAGTGTCACTGCGACTAGCTTGTAGTTTCCTTCTGTGCATTATTTTGCTCTATTCATTGCAAAGTGTTTACTTGCTAGAGAGAAGGTTGGTGCACTTTGTCAGTAGAAGATGAGAGAGGGTATCGAGTGTCATTGCCACTAGCTTGGAATTTCCTTTTGTGCATTATTTTGCTCTATTCATTGCAAAGGTTTACTTGCTAGAGAGAAGGTTGGTGCACTTAGTGCCCCTGATTTCGCTGTCTTACGTGCACTATACGGCGATAAAACCTTTAGCCTAGGGGCTATTATTGCACGTTGTATACACCTTAACGGACCTGAGGGTAAAATGCATGGTGGCATTTACGCTACTTGCTTAGCAAGTCACTTTAACGTTCAAATACGCCAACATGATCATTGCTTACCCAAAGTTTATTTAGATCATCATGCGATGAAGGATCACCAGTTCACCGATATTGATAAATTTGTTCATAATACTCCTTATAACCTAGTTTTTAGTGTGGATACCCATGATATTATTTCGTTGCCTGCACCTGCTTTGTTCGATTATATTGCTAGGATTGGATACAGGATCATGCCAGACGATATCATTGCCTACCGGAACACCCAGGCAGCTGCAGAGGAGGAACCTCAGGAGTGGGAGGCTCAGGTACCACCGCCACAACACTTTGACATGGGACCGAATTGCTACTACGGATGGTGATTGCCAAACTAGGCCAAAAGCCTGAGCTTGGGGGAGTACGTGTTTCCACCGACATTATATTCATGTTCACAAATTTCATTCCAGTTGTCGGTGTTCACACTTTTTGATTGTATTATCCATGCTAGATTTATTTTTCTCACTTTATTTTTCTGTGTTTGGAAAACTTTGAGAAAACCCAAAAATATATTCTTGTTTCTGTTAGGTTTTTTTTTTGGTTTTTTAGTAATACCAAGGAGAAGACCATGATGAAAATGTTGAGTGGCTCTGATATGCATTATCATTTCTAACAAAGAGCCCAAATTGCCTTGTCTTCCCTTTTTGAATAAAATGTTTGCAGATTCCAGCTTAGTCCACGACACTCGTGCAATATTATTATTCTTATATCATTCGGTCATGCAAGTGAAAGGCAATAATGATGGTACTTGATGAACTGACTGAGGCAAAGAGAAAAGGGTATGAACTCAACTTGTTCTGTTTTTGCAAATATGTTTAACCTAGCATCCATGATTCAGCATATTATGATCAAACATGTTTGCAATGACAATTAGAAAATATAGTTTCTCATGCCATGCTTAAGTAGCTAGGAGTGGATAATGATTTATCTTGGATATCAACATGCATCAAAATGATCATGATGTGGTATGATGATATGGTATCCTCCTCTGAATGTTTCAAGTGGCTTGACTTGGCACATGTTCATGCATGTAGTTGAATCAAAACACACATAGCCTCTATGATATTTAAGTTCATGGTGTCCATATCCTACTCATGCTCGTATTCAATTTTATTATGCATAATGCATGTTCATGACCGTTTTCGCTCTCTAGTTGGCCGCTTCCCAACCTATTTGCTAGCCTTCACCTGTACTAAGAGGAAATACTGCTTGTGCATCAAAATCCTTAAACCAAAGTTATTCCAGATGAGTCCACCATATCTACCTATATGTGTTATTACCCTGTCATTCTAAGTAAATTTGCATGTGCCACATCTAAATTTCAAACAAACATCTATTTTTGTGTGCTTGCATTGTTCATAGAGTGACAGGGGTAGTCGGTATCTTCCATGCTAAGCGGGTTATTCTCATGATGAGTGTTTATTCACTTGTCCTTGCACGAGAGGGGCGGTAATAGGGATTCCCAGTCCCGAAATCAAAAATAAAAAATAAAAAATAATCAAACAAAACTCCCACAGAGTAAAACCTTTACTTTATCACTTGGGAACCGCCACTAATGTGTTTAGCATGGAAGATATTGATAACTTTCGGTCGCGACGTAAAAAGGAAGGGTGCATTTCCCAAAATTTCATTTATCTCTGATTTAAGCTTCGAGCTCTGGCACCGCTGCAAATCATTGCTTCCCTGTGCAAAGGGACTATCTATTTACTTTTATGTTGAGTCATCACCTTCTCAAACAAGCACCGGATCTGAGAGCGCTATTATCATCTTCATGCATTGTGTGTAGTTAATGTTGGGTGTTAGCATGACTGGATCTTTTCTACCATGAATTACAATGCTTAGTGGTTGCTTGAACTTTGGAGGTGCTCTGCATTTATGTTTTGTGGTCTCAGAAAGGGATAGCGAAATACCATTGTTGTCATATTATATCATGGTTGTTTTGACAAAGTGTTGTCATTTGAGATAACCTATTATTGCTCTCTAGTTGATTATGCTATTGATATGAGTTAATATAATTTTTCAGAGTTATTCTTGACATGGTTAGTCAAGATCGTTGCTGAAAACCTGGGTGCTACTTAAGCTTATTGATGTAAACAAGAGCAAAAGAGTTCGTAAAAGTTTTTATTTTCACTTTCAGTTTGTCAACTTAATTGCTTGAGGACAAGCAAAGGTTTAAGCTTGGGAGGCTTGATACATCTTCATTGTATCTACTTTTCCCAACGCTTTTCCTCTTGTTTTGGACTCTAATTTGCATGATTTGAATGAAACTAACCCGGACTGACATTGTTTTCAGCAGAACTACCATGGTGTTGTTTTTTGTGCAGAAATAAAAGCTCTCAGAATGGAACGGAACCTTTTGGAGATTTATTTTAGAATAAATGAAAAATACTAGAGCCAAGAACCACCGGAGGGAGGCCCCTAGGTGAGCACAACCCACCAGGGCGCCACTGACCGTGACTCTGACTCCTTAACTACCTAAACTGGGAGAGAAAAACCAGGGAGGAAGAATTATCTCGTTTCACGATACAAAGCCAACGCCACCTCCTATTCTTCATTGGGAGGCCAGATCTAGAGTCGGTTTGGGCTCTGAAGAGGGGGGTCTTCGATCTTTGTCATCGCCAACCCTCCTTCATCACCAATTCCATGATGCTCCCCACTGGGAGTGAGTAATTCCGTCATAGGCTCGCTGGTCCATGAGGAGTTGGATGCGATTCATCATGTAATCGAGTTAGTTTTGTTAGGGCTTGATCCCTAGTGTCCATTATGTTCTGAGATTGATGTTGTTATGACTTTGACATGCTTAATGCTTGACACTTTGAGCTTGGGTGCCATGATTTCAGATCTGAACCGTTTATGTTATAACAATTATATCTATGTTCTCAATCCGATCTTGGAGGTCATATTCACCTATTATGTGTTATGATCCATAAACCCCGGAGTGACAGTATTCGGGATACTTTCCGGTGATGACCGTAGTTTGAGGAGTTTAGGTATTCACTATGTGTTAATGCTTTGTTCCGGTTCTCTATTCAAAGGAGGCCTTAATATCCCTTAGTTTCCTTATGGAGCCCGCTGCCACGGGAGGCTAGGACAAAAGAAGCCATACAAGTTCTTTCCATAAGCACGTATGACTATTTACGAAATACATGCCTACATTATATTTATAAATTGGAGCTAGTTTTGTATCACCATAGGTTATGACTGTTATATGATGAATATCATCCAACGAATCATCCGCTCCAATGCCTACGAATTTCCTACATATTGCTTTTACTAAGTTAGTACACTGGTGCGTGTCGGTCCTAAACTAACGGTTTAAAACCCCTTTCAGCGATGGCATTTGGAACAGTCGCCAAGTGAGTGTGGGCGATAGGGGGGGTCCTTCCCACATGACCCAGAAACCGTTAGGGATAGGGCCCCTATAGTACTCCCACTCGTATCTGCTCGCATTGCCATCACAGTCGGTATTCTGTGGTGCTACGTTTACGATGCGCGGACCATCACAAATGGTTTACTATTATAGAACGTGTATGATGTGCGGCCCATCACAAATGGTTCACGGTTAAGAAGATTAGCTAATCGTCGTACGAGTGTCGGACAGGATTACGAAATGTTGGACCGTCGTAACATTATCATACACGACAACTATCGCACAAGCTATTCTATTGTGCAACGTTTACGATGCATACTTCATCAGAAACAGTTCATGGTTGCGAATCGTGTACAATAAGGCAACTAACACAAACGTTTAGTTTGCCCGCACTGTTTGTGATATTGTCTGACACTGCACACGATTTGCAAACGGCAACTGTGTGCATGCTTGCACATGTTTCCTCTCCGTGAATCGTCTCCGATTATGGTGCATATCGCAAACGTTTGTGTTTTACCAACCGTGTGTGCCGTAACAAGCTGGAGAGCGTAATTTCACCGTAATTTAATTGCTGTTTTTCCAAATTTTACCAGATTTGGATTTGAATTTGAATATATACTACAACTTTATTCATACCCATCAGGTTCAAACAACCAATGCATTATTCGATTCATAGGTAATATGTTCAAGATTTACATAAACCAAATAAAGAATGATGAACAATAGTTGTATACTTGTACTATTAAAGATGGTAAAGAAAGAGGCAAAATATATTCTGGTTGCTGAACAAGGTGAAGCGGAATGCCCATATTGTGCCCTCCTCCATGCAGAAGGCACGTACGACTCTAGTCCAACCCCTTGTGATGGCCGACCGCCCATCCTTCACGGTCTTCATGAAAACATCTAGATAATCATCGTGTTCTGGTAGAAATACTTTAACCTTTGCATGCCCACCAATCATGTAGTTTGAGAGGTAATCTTGAGTAAACTGCTTTGGCAACTACTTCAAAGGAAGAAGATTCAGACATTGTCATCTAACACAGCTCATTATGGGCAGTAAAAAGAAGGCTGCAAAGTTCTTACTTACCATCCTGCAGTTCGCTGTTGTCTTGGATAAAGTGTAAACAAATAGTTTAATTGTTATCTTTGGACCCATTTTACTAACAATCATTATATGCTTCCTCACTTGATGTTGGTTCATTGATATCTCATTTTCCCATACACAGAAAGGGTCGAAACGCGGATCTTTACCAATGACATATGCACCTAAAAGCATCAAGTTAATATTAGAAGCTAAACAACAATTGCACAATGATGTAGTACAACACTCTTTTATAATATGTCTATATACATCTGTATGTGGTAGTCCATTTGAAATCTCTATTAAGATAAATATTTTGGAACGGAGGGAGTATCTTATAACATCCAATATACTCACATATTAGATGAATTAACATCTTATATTATGGGCCGGAAGGAGCTTAGTTCATTCTTACAAATTATCTGATGTTGTATCCATGGGTTACAGTTAGTTTGAGCTAGTTCGGGCTCAAATAGGCCTAAAGTATATCTAAACAAGATGGCTAGTTTGAGCTAGTTGCATCTATAACCCACCCAAAAAAACTAGTATCCAACCCAAGAGTTGAAGCTAGTTCTCCTAGTGCATTTATTGTCAATCTAACCCTGCCATCCAAACAACTCTTTGGATGGAGTTAGTTCAGGGTTAGTAATGAGCTAGAAACTAACTCTAACCTCTAGCTAAGTTGAGTATCCAAATAGGGCTGTGTTGTTGCTGTTGCTGTTGCTGCTCTTCTATGTATATCAAGACATCATTAGAACATTAATGTAACACTCTTCCTTGTTGCTATGTAGCCTAGGATTGCATATTTAGACATTAAGTACAGTGCATGTTGCTATGTAGCCTCAGATATATTACATATGGCCCTAGTTAACCTAAGGGAAAATGGGTTACAGATATATTCAGTTAAAGTCTGATTCACCGATTAGTCCCTTATCAGCCGCCGGCCTATATGGTACCAGCTACCGATATTCTGAACAGTGAGCGGATATAAGCCTGGATGAAACTAACCTCAATGGAAAACAGCAGTCATTCCCAAAATTGTCCTGTGTAGGTACATCAAGAAGCATGTTAAGCACAACAGGCTAAACATCAACCAAAATTACACATGGCAGACAAAATAATCTCCAAAAGATAGCTTCAATGTGCAGGTTTAAGCACGCTAGTAAAGCAAAACAAGTGGAAAGGTGTGCTAACTGCAATAGGCCAGACATTTAACAACAAGGAAACATGGTCATTCAAACTGGTATTGTGCCGGTCTAAGTACACTGGTTATGGTTAAATAAAAATGGAAAGGCGTGTTAACTACAAGATGCAGCAACCAAATGTAGTCATTCATAGTGGTATTGTCGAAACTGGTACTGATGAAATTGAACTGCACAGTTCATACTTGCACATATAGAACATCACATTGTGAATAATTGGAATAAACCAGGCATACTACGAACAACCAAAGATAGCATTTGAAACTGAACATATGCTAACTACAAACAACCGAACAATCAAAAAACTTTAGAAGAGGCATATGCTAGCTATAGCAGGCTTAACAGCAAGCAAATATATGCATTCCTATAGGTATGTTTAAAACTGGATTGATGAAATGTACTGCACAGTAAATAATTGCACATATAGAGCATCACATTGTGAACAACTGAAATAAACAAGGCATACTGCAAACAACCAGATATAGCAGTTAAAACTAGACATATTCTCACTACACTACAAAGGGACACGACAAAACAAATCATGGGTTTCCCCCTGTGAAGAGGCACCGCAAAACAAATCATGGGTTTCCTCACTTGTCACGGATGGGCTCGTTCCCGTGGGAAGAGCACAGACCCTAGATGTGCTCCATGTTGTCACAGATGGGCTCCTTCCCGTTGGAAGAGCACGGCTGTAGGGTGCTCTCACTGATGTCGCAGACGGGCGCTTTCCCCTTGGAAAAGCACATGGGATCTTTCCCCTTGGAAGAGCCGGAGAGGGTGCCCTCCTCATGGTCGTCGTCGATGAGGTCTGACTTGGAAGCTGTGGATCCCAAGCCAGGGTCACAAAACGTGTCCTTCAGAAATGACAAAAGGGGCTCGATGGCGATGTAGAATGGCAAATTGTTGAAAGCGAGCCAGAGGAGATCATCGATGGGGCCATGGATGAGATCGATGACGGTTGAACCCGAGGGGTTGGGGGTGGGCCACTTAACCTGTGACACAGCCCGCCTTAGGGCGTCGCTGTCGATGACCTCGATGTCGTAGCCGACGGACGAGACATGCCCGCATACTCTAGCCCGCTGCTTGAGTGCCTGCCGCCAGTAATGGTCATCAACTTCCTCGGCGACGTCGAGCGAAGAGACGGCTATGCACCTCTTTTGGGCCAGTCGCTCCTCGAGCTCCACGGGAAGCTTACCCAGGCTTAGGCTGGGACGCTCTGGAGTGGGGGATGGGGATGGGGATGGGGATCAGTGGGAAAGGGGGCGTTTGGCAGGCGTCATCTAAAAAACTCAGGGCGGCCTGGGTATGGAGATCGGTGGGTAAGCTGCACGGGCAAACCGGCAGATGTTGACAATGGAGACCTTGCGGTGGCGGCGGTGACGGCGAGAGCGGTGGCCGGGACTTTGCTAGGGTTTCGAGCGAGGGAGAGTGTGTGTGTGTGTGTGTGTGTGTGTGTGTGTGTGGAGGGGGGGTGCGGGGTGTTTGAGGAAATGACGTGGCTACTGAAAATTTTACTACGCGGGAGTCAAAGGCAGGAGTGAAATGCCGGGCTATTGAAAATTTTGATGATAGTGCATCACACACGGTCCGAAGATGACAACTGTGTGTTATGAAACAGAAAACCCTCGAGGCGGGCAGAGATATTTTCTAGGGATGCAGGCGGGATTGGGAACAAGAAACATTGGACACGGTCCGGAGATAACAACTATGTGTTATGAAACAGAAAAACCAACGAGGCGGGCAGATATTTTTTGAGAGGGGGAGCCTCGTGGAGCCCAATGTACTGTGCGGATGTGTGCGCGACAGGTGCACCGGCGTGGCACACGGTTAGTTTGAGTGAACCGTGTCTGTTGCGTCATCCGACTTGTCTAATGTTCATAAATTTGGCGAAAAATGACGCGGGAGAGGGTCAGAACACGAACACACTTGCATGTGGACCAAATTTATGTATCAGAAGGGTGGTTTGATTTTCAAATACCAAATGCAACTTCGATGTGGCACCTCTCTCGCAAAGCGCACGGTATTGCTTGCCCCCACCCCCCCTCATGTCGGCACGAAGGGAATCCTAAACTATGAATGCATGCCCCCTCCCCCTCAACCGAGGTTCACCTATCTAAGTGCGAAGTAGCTAGCAGCCCCCCTCCTCCCTCGTGTCGG
>LR738709.1:281001302-281017158 GCA_902687465.1 Secale cereale | reverse complement strand
CCCACCCACACACACACACTTTTAGTCGGCGGGCCAGAGAGTCATATATCTCACCAAGATGGAATCGTAAAACGGACCAAGAATAATCCACCTTGGTCGTACAACCTCTCTCTTGTTGTTGGTCAAAGTGATGGTCGCCCATGCGACCCCAGAGATGGGCTAGCTCGCTAATAATCACGCAAGTAGCTAGTCCCCGAAGACAACCACTGCATGTGTGTGGCCCAAACATATGTATGGAAAGGTGTGTTTTTGAGTAACAATGGAACAACTTTGATGTGGCACCGTGATTTCGAACTAGAAATCGCCACACTGAGTGAGGGTTAGGTTGACGATGCATATGTATGTTACACCACACTTCAAGCCAACGACGGGGATTCATATATGCATGCATGCGTGCATAGTATATGCGCTCAAACTTAATTAGGTATGAATCTCAC
Source organism: Secale cereale (assembly GCA_902687465.1). Classification (NCBI taxonomy): domain Eukaryota; kingdom Viridiplantae; phylum Streptophyta; class Magnoliopsida; order Poales; family Poaceae; genus Secale; species Secale cereale. The sequence continues at coordinate 281,016,721 of LR738709.1, read as the reverse complement.
CATGACCTATACTACGATAACACGGACCAAATGAAGAATCCGCCATGGTAACATATCTTGTTGTTGGTCAAGGTGATCATGGATGCCCACGCGGGCCCATGAATATATAGGCTTGTCGCCGATAACCATGCGAGGGAGTGTATCGTTCGAAGGCAACCACTACATGCATATGTATGGAGGTGATGCGTGCATGCATGTTTGAATACACAACATTGATCTGGCGTGTTTGTCAAAAACCGTACACTAGCTCCCCACACAGAGCGAGATCGGTTCATGATGGTGTCGTTGTACTAGCCACTTTGACTCGATGGGAGGGATTTATGCGTACACATGCATGTGTGTGTGCTCAAAGTGTATCATGCATGTCATCCCAGAGCAAAAATAATAATCCCCTCCTAAGTCAATTAACCTCTCTTGTTATCAGGCAAAAAGCTGTGATGGACCAAGCGGGCCCACAGATGGAAAGCATCGATATCGCTGATAACCACTTAAGTGGGTGCGTGAGGACAACCACCACCGCTTTGCATGTGGGCCAAACATATATATGTTGAATACCCAAGATGCACAACTTTGATGTGCCACATGCCTCAAAAACCATAAACCATGCACCCACACAGAGCGAGGTTCATATCAAGCATACTACATATGATGGTCCCCTTCCTCCCTATTCACCGCATACTATATGATCCTACTGTAATATATGTACAACCCAAAAGAATCCTCATCGATGGTGAAATTAATTAACCTCTCCCGATATAGGTCAAAGTGATGCATGCATGCATGCATCGACAATGGCCTCGTGGGCCCACAGATGGAAGCGTCACACGTGAGTGTCCTAGCTAGGATATATATGCATGTGGCCCAAAAAGGTGTTGTGTGATGTTTGAATAACCAATTTCACAATTTGATGTGGCACGTGCCTCGGTAACCAAAAAGTCCCGACACTGAGTGAGGTGTACTTGTTCACGGACGCATACATATAGTATATATGCTAGTCCCCACCCACCTCTTCGACGCGTACTATATACCACCATAACACAAACAAAAAATATTCTACCTTGCTGGTCAAATTAACCTCACTGCCGGCTGTTCATCAAAGTGATGGACGACGACCTCGCGGGCCCACAAAAAGCATCACACGCGAGTATCGAGTGTCGTGTAGGACAACTATTGACTGCATGTGGCAAAACATTTATGTATGAAAGGGTTGTGTAATATTTTAAATAACGATTTCATGACTCTGATGTAGCACCAGCCTGCCTAACAAAACGGCCAACCCACACGGTGGCTCACAACTCGTAGTGTACTGCGAGTCACCCGCCATCCCTAGACGCACACACCCACACACACACTACGAATCCACCGCAACTACGATGCATGTTAAATTAATTATCCCGCGGTGAACATAAATGTTACCAAAGGAGGGACATTTTAATTCCAAAAAAATCACAGAGATCATTAAGACATTTTAGTACATTGATTGTTTGATTTTCTATGGGTGTAATGTGCAAAAATCAAATTTGAGCTACATGCACACGTGACAGTGCACCTAAATGGATTGCAAAAACACATGTGTCTCACTGGGTGCATGTTTACCCCCTGTGCAACAAATTTCAAACATTGAGAATCTTGATTTTTAAATTCTAGTACACCCAAAACTTATTTGAAGTTCATGAAACTTATCGTGTCGTCATATGGACACCAATACAAAGTGGCATTGCACTTTTTTGGGTCAAATTTAACACCAGTTTTGATGTAATCTTTATCTAATTACAGACGGGAGATTATTAATAATTAGGAACCAATATCCCAAACAGATTATTTATTCGAACCGTGAGCGTTAGACCAACAACGGATACGTGCCATGCTTCGGTTAATCAATAAAGCGACAACATTAATCATCCAAATAGAAAAACAATATACGTGCCGCCGCGCCACCCATGTGGCGTGCGAGCAGGCGTGAGTTGACGGGATGCATGCGAGCAGTCCGCCGCGCAGGCAGACGGGGAGGCGTGCGTGCAGGTGTGTGAATTGACGGAGGCGTGCTCGCTGCGCAGTGTCATCGGGAGGCGTGCAAGTAGCTGTGTGAAACTTTGGTAGGCATGCCAGCAGTTTGGTGCGCAGGCTCACCGGGAGGCGAGCCATCGGTTTGACCGCCGCACGCCTCTCTCCCACTACTCCCACTACTCCATATTGATGGTGCGACCGAGCGGCTGCACCCCCCATCCTCGGTACACACACACAATCCTCTCTCTCCGCTTGCATCCTCGTCGCCGCTCTCAATCCTCAAATCCGTCAGTGTATGAGGATGTCGCCGAAGCGCCCCATCGGAGGGTGTCGACGCCAGGGCTGCTAAAGCACTGGAGCACGGCATGGAGATGGAGACAGAGGTTGTCGTCACCACCGGCGAGTTATCGCTGCACCCTGATGTCGTCGACGGCATCGAGCTTCCACAGTCGAAGGCGAAGTTCCACACCGACTCCGACGACCACTCCAACGACGATTCCGACGACCACTCCGGCGACGACTCCGACGACCACTCCGGCGACGAATCCGACGACCGCTCCGACGATGACGGATAGCTGGTTAGTCATATATACCATTTATGTGTCAAATAGATCATAGGGTTTCTCTGGTTACTCCAGCCTCCCCCTTTTTGGAATAGAAATCATGTGGTTATGTTCTCCCAATCCATGAAATCTGAGTAAGTTCCGTTAGATCCGTGTAATGTATTGATTGTTTGAATAGTACATGTGATAAGTGATTAGTTGTTTCATATGTGCAAATGATTTCTGCTAGTAATCCGACTAGGGTTAATGTTCGTGCTAATAATTCCTAGCCAAGACTTGATAATTGATTTTGAATGACCTACCTATGTTTGTGCCATTATTTTCTTCAAGATTGGTCTGTACATAGACGACTATGCTTAGAAATCGTACCATAATATCTGAATATGTATAAATAAATAGCCATAAATTCCTAATCCTACTTCACGGCATGTAATCAGTGATTTGATGCCAAATTTGTTTTACTATTTGTATAGGTGATGTCTAACGATGTGGATACCGAGGATGAAGATGCCCACAGGAGGTACAAGAGGCGAATCCTGAGTGAGCTTTATGCTAGAATGCATAACAGGCATATTAGGACTTGGAACGGCGGCTATGGATGCCCATTTTGCAACCACAAGATTCATGACGCGTATCTAAGTGTTCTGGCGCATGCAAGAGGATGTGTCATTGGCTCCTTCAAGCAGAAGTATTCTTGCAGGGTGGCACACGAGGCGTACGTCGAGTACCTAGAGAAGCTTCAGGATCGTGCCGGCCGCATGTGAGCTGAGATGTGGGATGGATCGAACTATGTACGCTTGAGTATGCTTAATGACGGTTGCACTATGTACTTATGGTTGAACTATGCTTATGTACATGGACGCTTATTATCTATGTCTGAGTATGTTAAATATTTTGCCAAATTTTGGTAAAAAATACAACGGGGGACCAATAAACTAGGATGGAGGTAGTACGTCGATCACACACGGTTCCCAAAATTGGAACCGTGTGCAATGACTTTCATTTTTCCTGCTACGTCAATCACACACGGTTCGCTCTAGCAAACGGTCTCCCCCCAAATTCTTTGTGGGACAGAAAACCCTCACGACCCTATTCAAAAAAGAAAAGAGAAAACCCTCACCATCCCCATGTCACAAACCCTCACCCTGCACACCACCCCCTCGGCCCCTCTGGTACATTCCCCATTCACAACTGCACAAGCTCCTCCGCGTCTATGTCATAGCGCCGCCTATCGCGGCGGTAAACACTTAGCTCGACGTCTGCCGCTGCCGCCAGGCGCTGGCAAAGCCCACCGCATTTCGCCACTTCTGCCTGTCGCCGCCTATCGGCATCGACTTTCTCGACGCTGCTCGTGGTCGACCCAGCTCTGCTCGGTTGGGGAATCTGTCGTACTGAGGGTTCTTTCCCATGGATGACAAGGTAACTAATTTAACAAGATATTATCGCAGCTCTTATCCCAGTTCATCTGCCTCCTTTAATCACCCGACGGAAATCGCCGTGAATTCATTTTTATTCGAGCTGATTTGAGGGGTTTCTTTCATTCATAGAATGTATAGTGCATCGACACTTCAGGACTTGGTGACCGCCGCCAGAGATTCCATCTCATCATAACAGATAACTTGAGGACGTGCGCGGTATGTTCAATCTCACCCTAAATTGGTTGGCATGGCCTACTTTCCTGAACATATTCTAAATATTGCTACATTTGAATAAAAGGTGCCACATGCACCATATACGTCAAAGGAGATTTTTTTCCCCTCTTCTTTCTATATTAGGCAAATTAATGATGTATTGTTCTTTCGATTACTCTCATATTTCCATGACATCATGTTTACCCTATCTGTTTAATTATAGACTTTTGTCCTTCGATTTCAACTGTTGTACAGTTCTTTCAATTTGGGCCCATCTTTGCATGTTACCATATTTTCTTTAACAATCCTACCATTTTCTGCAGGACATCCCTCGCAATGCAACAGATTATGCAGTGCACAATTTTTCCCTTTACACACATCAAGGCTCCACGAATGTCATACTACACACAAACCATGGATTTACAATCGTTGCTACTGTAAGACTTGATGAACGTGGTGACTCCTATTTTGGCACTGGCTTTTGGAATGAAATTGCAAAGTTTTATGTACTGAAAGTTGGCACTAAAATTGCACTGCACATAGAAGGGCCTGGTCATGAGATATATGCTAACTTCCCCAACAAAATCATCCGTCCAGACTTTGTTCGAATTAAGTTTTCTTTTCAACTATCTGCATATGTTGACTTACCCAGCAATGTCAAATGAATTGTGTAGTATTTAAGAAACCAATTGTTATTCCCTTTTCTTACTATATCCCTACCAAATAACTTCTAGTTACGAATACACTTCTCTATTGCCCTGTTTTAACTAAATATTCCATGTACTCCCATTTCTATCAAAAAGTGCCGCTGACAAGGAGACTCCGGAGGTGGAGAACGGGGCTGCCAACAAGCGGAGCTAGGGCGAGCTAGAACCGCAAGCGACTCCAGCAGGCCTAGACTTAATCAGCAGCCTCCCCGATGATATGTTGAGAGTCATCATGTCCCTCCTCCCAATCAAATATGGGGCGCGAACAACCCTCCTATCTTGACGGTGGCACCCCCTATGGAACTCCAGCCCTCTCGACCTCATCGACACCCACGAGCTCTGCCATGGCTATCGCAAAAGCTTGGATGCGTTCTCCAAGATCCTTGGCAGTCACCTTGGCCCTACCAAAGGCCTTAGAATGGGCAAGTTCTGTTCCAACGTCAAGGACCGAGCCAAGCTTGATGACTGGTTCCGATCCCCCGCCCTAGATTAGCTCGAGGAGCTCACTTTTGATGATGGGCATATGCGGTCGCTGCCAATGCCCGCACTCCGCCTCGCGCCCACGCTGCGCGTCGCCAAGTTCAGGAACTGCAATTTCCCGCCCCTTAATGACGCGCCCGCTCTTATTTTACCACGACTGAAGCACCTCGAGCTCGTCGTCGTCTGCCTCTCAAAGGGTGACATGGAGCGCCTGCTCCGTGGTTGTACTGCACTCGAGTACCTTCGTCTTCAGGCAATCAATGGGTTGAGTACCTTCCACATCACCTCCATGACTCTTCGGACTATTTATGTGTGTTGCTGGTGAGGTAGGAAGACATCACAAAAGGTGGACCACGGTATGGTCATCCAGGACACACCTGCACTTGAGAGATTACTTGTAGTTGATCAAGAAGGTCCAACAAGAATCAATGTCATTTCTGCGCCGAAATTGACAGTGGTGGGCTACTCGTCTGACAAATACTCCGAACTTGTTATTGGATCCACACCCGTTCAGGTACATCAGCCACCTTCTACCTCTCCTTCTACAAATTAACATTATTTCTAATTTTGAAGATGTTTGTTCGTCTATCATTCAGAAAATGATTCTGACAAGCTTGACCCCGAAACTGCGCACAGTGAAGGTCTTGGCACTAGAATATATCGGGCCCGACCTGGAGCAAGTTGTCAGTTTCCTGAGATGCTTTCCGTGCCTAGAGAAGCTATATATCGAGGTGATGTTCCTTTCCTGTTAAATGTTAACCATAAGGGAGTTCAATTTGTGACACCTTTTTCCAAGTTTACAATGACAATGTACTACAATTTTTGAATGTTCTTTTCGAGGATTTTAGTACATACATGCCCCCCCATATTGTTGCTTGATCCATATGGTTACATTCAATAAGCATTTCTCCTTTGGATTCATCTGTACTAGTTTTCTTAGGGAACTTTTCATCCACTCCAACCTCTTGTGAAGAAGGCTACATTTTTCAAGAATGTAATCAAAGCCCATGTTAATCATGTCAGATCAAAGATGGCATGTTAGTGCATTTTACAAATCATGCAAACCAAATAGCTAGGATTGTAGTAATGTTCAAAACTGCATGTAAGCACTAACACGTTTTCTTCTTTTGCACATAAGATTATGCCCAGTGGTGGATAATGTGATACAATATAACAATCACATCGAATGCCTAGATTTGCATCTCTCAGAAATTACTTTGAACTCCTACCGAGGGACCTTACTGGAGATTATATTCGCCGGGTTCTTTATTCTCAGAGCAAGGGTGCTGAAGGAAATGAGGTTTGCCCTACATTTATTTCGCAAAAATGAATGGTCTGTTGATCAGCGCCGGCGCCTGTGGCAGAATGGAGTAGGCTCCAAAAATGTTGAATTTCATTTTGGAACTTCAGATGACAGAGTAATTGTAAGTCATCGGGTCAACCCCATACATGACTTCTCAGTGGTTGACCCCTTTGCAAAAATTGTGAGGTTTCGAAGCCACACTTAGAAGCGGTGATATTAGTTTGAAACTCTCTGATATCCATGTTGAGTGCATCAGCACGAGCGTTTGCAGCTGATGAGCTGAATTTCATTTCTAATATCAGTTTGAACCTTGTAATCTTCGAATTTGAGCCATATAACTCTGGAATTTGAACCTTGTAACATTTCGAGCTTTTGTGGTACAATCGTTGAAATGGCATCGTATGAGACTTGTATATTGCTAGCACTATTTTGACCTTAATATGCAATGGTCTTAGATTTTATTAACCATTCTCGAATCAGTTTACCTTGTCGATCTCACAGCACATGATCTGTATAGCTAACTCGACTGCGATCTTCGACAATATTGCACACAGTTGTTTCTTCCACTGTGTGCACTGTAGAGCGCAGAATTAATTATCGCACTCGAGTGTCCATCATCACCCTTCTGTGTAACTTTGACCTCATCACCCAAGGGTAAACTTATGACCGAAGTCATTCCACACACTTCATTTTTACAATGCTTTTTGCCAATAAACGCCCACGGTTTATCCCTCTTCTAGCCGACGTGTGGCCAAACTAGTTGGGCGAGAAGCTTGCGTGGTAAACAGCGCGGTAGCGCGGGAACAGGCTCTTCGAGCCCACGCTTGGGGTGCGGTGTCGTCAAGCGTGCACTGGAGTCTGGAATCCTCCGCTATGAACGACGTGACAAGACGTGACGATTACAGGCCGGCCGGCCCCCATTTATTACAGCTGCCATTTAACCTACCCTTGTGTCTCTTCAACCTTTCGATCGTGCCCCACCATTGCAAGAAGCACACCCACCACGAGAAATTCTTAGAGGGTATCCTGCCCAGCTCCAATGGCGCTCCGAGCGGCTGCCGACGACGAGCAGCAGTTCACCATGCGTGTCGTGGTCGACACCCATAGAAGGCTCATGGACCTCACGGTGGTGTACACCAACGACCCGGTCTGGGCGGAGCACTCCATCCACATCATGGAGCTGTTGCTTGCCGAGGAGAAGTACAAGGTGGTCGGGTTCGGCCTCGAGTACACCCGCGCTCGTGCCGGGTCTCGTCCCAAGGTCGCCGTCGCCCAGATGTGCATGTGCCACCACGTCCTCGTCTACCACTACTGCATGGCCACAAGGCCTTGCGAGCATTTCGCCAGGTTTGTTAACCGCGTCCACTACATGTTCGCTACAGTGGACATCACCAACGATGTAAAGGCGCTCGAGAATTCGGGCATTGCCTGCCAGAATCTTGTCGAATCCAGGCCAATACAAGATCAGGGGCAGCAAGGAACATGAGAAGGACTCACTGGTTCACCTCGCCGAGGCCATCATCGACCCCTACTACAGATACATAAAGGATTCGTGTAACAAGGACAAGCGTGCCTGACACTCGGCCTGGATGGAGAAACTCGACAAAACTCACGTCATGTACACGACCAAGGAGGAGTACACGAGCTACGACATGTACAGGCGGATCGTTGACATGAGGAAGTCCCTCCTTCCCCAAAATGACCAGGGATCAGAGCAATGGGAAGCGTCGTCGCAACAATAAGTAGATGATTAGATCCTCCTTTCTCCTACTTTAGTATGCATGTAATTTCTTTTTTTGGTGTGTGGAAATGTTATGTGTGTAGTCACTTGTGTAATTGTACGCTTAATTTGGTTATGCAATGTTGTCTTTTTAAGTATATATGTTGATGCTGTAGACAGAGCGTAGATGTTGTGCAGACAAAGAAAATCACATCGCACGTGGACTAAACAATGGAACCCGTCGGTGATGTTTTCATCAATCACTCACAATTGTATACCAGCAATTGTTTGCTCACAACACACACGGCTAGTTAGCAGTAATCGTCTGTGTTGTTATCGGTCTTCGCACACGTCTTCGATTACTGACATGTTTGCCTCGTATCACACACATCTTGTTCATTTGAACCGTTTCTGTTCTCATGTCTCAACGCAAACAGTTCATCCGAGTGAACCGCATGCCGTATATCGCACACACCTTTGATCTGACTGACCATTTCTTTTGTGTTGCCTAATCACAAACAGTTCATCCGAGTGAATCGTATGCTGTGTAACGCACACGCCTTCATCTGGCTGCCCGTTTCTTTTGTTCCCCCTCATTGCAAATAGTTCATTGAACTGAACTGTATGCCCTTCATCGCACACGCAAATAAAACCTGAACCGTGTTTGATGCATCCGTGATCGCAAAAGTTTTATACATTTTTGACGGTTTTCATACAACATCGTTTGCGATTATTGCATCGCACATAGTTTCTCGAAGGGTCTCTGACCGTAGTGGCGCGTTAGCAGCATCCTGCAGTAGTGGTACTTGTGTTGTTACTCTTACAACTGCTACAAACTCATTACTATCATTGTTACCGTTACTATTGTTTTTACTACTACTATTAAAACTATCATATTAATGTGCTACTGTTCACTTTGCTGCAGATAATTAATCTCCAGGTGTGGTTGAATTGACAACTCAGTTGTTAATACTTGCAAATATTCTTTGGCTCCCCTTATGTCGAATCTATAAATTTGGGTTGAATACTCTACCCTCAAAAACTGTTGTGATCCCCTATACTTGTGGGTTATCATACCTCCTTTCTTAGGAACACAATGAACGGGACTTACCCATCTACAATCAGCTATGGGATAAATTATACCTTCTTCGAGAAGCTTTAATATTTCATTTCTTACCACTTCTTTCATTTGGGATTTAATCTTCGCTAATGATCAACAACGGATTTAGCGTCTGGTTCCATATCAATCTTGCGATGACAGAGTGTGGGACTAATGCCCTTCAGATCATCAAGAGTATATCCAATAGCAGCAGGGTGCTTCCTCAGAGTTCTCAACAATCTCTTTTCTTAATGTTTAGTAAGGTTAGCACTGATAATAACATGATATATCTTCTTTTCGTCAGGATAAGCATATTTTAAAGTGTCAGGCAATTGCTTTAATTCAAACACAGTGTCACCATTGGGTGGAGGAGGACCTCCTAGGGTTTCAACAGGCAAGTTGTGCTTGAGAATAGGTTGTTGTTCAAAAAACATCTTATCTATTTCATTTCTTCCATACATATGCATATAATTTTCATGGTCTAGCAAGTATTGTTCTATGGATCAGTAGGTGGATATAGAAATAGAAGAAAGACCAATTATGTCATCTTTACTAGACAATTCCTTATTGAGAGGTTGCCTTCGAAACTTAGAAAAATTAAACTCATGAGACACATCACCAAAACGAAAACAAGTGGTGACAATGGGGTATCATATTGATTCACTTGATATGTGTGTTGGCACTCACCTCGTGGATTCCCGAGGTGACGTTGGGGTAATCTATGCATACAGTTTGATGCATGTTCTCGTCTTTGTTTCTCCGGTAGAAATCTTGGGGCACTCTTTGAGGTTCTTTGTGTTGGATTGAGTATTATTAATCTGAAATTGTTTGATGCACATCGTATAATTAACTCACAGATACTCGCGGTGACATTGGAGTATCTAGGTGACATTAGAGTTGGTTGATGTGTATCATATGGTGTTATTTTAGTACGAAGTCTTGATAGATCGATCAGAAAGGATAACTTGATGTTATTTTAGTTCGAACTCCTGATAGATTGATCAGAGAGAATAACTTTGAGGTGGTTTCGTACCCTACAAACAATTTATTCTTATGTTCTCCGCTAGATAGGAACTTTGGAGCGATTCTTCATCACACGTTGAGGGATGGTTATGTGATCCAATTATATTAGCATTGTTGAGATATTGCACTAGCAATAGTACACACCCTAGGCCTCATTTTCAAGCATTGCAATATCGTTTGTGCTCAAATTTGTTACTTGCTACCTTGCTGTTTTTATTGTTCCTATTAAAAAATCAATATCTACTGTCCATATTACACTTGTATCACCATCTCTTCGCCGAACTAGTGCACCTATGCAATTTACCATTATATTTGGTGTGTTGGGGACACAAGAGACTCTTTGTTATTTGGTTGCAAGGTTCCTTGAGAGAGACCATCTTCATCCTACGCCTCCCACGGATTGATAAACCTTAGGTCATCCATTTGAGGGAAAATTGTTACTCTCTTACAAAACTCTGGGCTTGGAGGCCCAACACGAGTCTAGTAGAATAAAGTTGTGTAGTAGACATCAAGCTCTTTTCTGGTGCCATTGCCGGGGAGGTGAGTGCATGAAGGTATATCTTTAGATCTTTCAATCGAGTCTTTTAGTTTCTTGTTTTATCACTAGTTTGGTTTATAAAAGAAAACTACAAAAAATGGAATTGAGGTGGTCTCATATTATTCGTCTTTATCATGTCTTTCTTGAAAATGATGGATAGGAAATTTGTGCTTAGTTGATAGAAGAAGAATTCCATAAAATGTTTGGCATAAATGATGAGCATGATTGTAATGTGGTTAGTATGAATTCTCTGAATATCCATGATGCTAATAATATGCAAAGCCATAAGCTTGGGGATGTTATGTTTGATGAAGATGATATTTTTTAGTCCCCCAAGTTTTGATGTGCAAATTTGTTATAATGGTAGCATGCCTCCTATTTATGATGATTATGATGATGACATGTATGCTATAGAGAATAATGATAACCATGAAAAATTTCATCATGTTTTTAATGCTCAATTTGATCATGCCAATCAAGCGTCTCATGATAGTTATTTTGTTGAGTATGCTCCCACTACTATTTGTGAGAATAAATTTTCTTATCTGGAGAGTAGCAAAATTTCTATGCGTATGCATCATGAAAATAATGATTTATGTGATGGCTATATTGTTGAGTTCATTCATGATGCCACCAAAAATTATTATGAGATAGGAACATATGCTTTTGCATATCTCAATAATATCAAGTTTCCTCTCTTTATGTTGAAACTTTTGAAGTCATGATTGTTTTGCCTTTTTTATGCTAGTTGATTCTTGTTCCCATAAATTGTTTGCTCACAAAATCCCTATGCATATGAAGTTGGTTAGGCTTAAATGAGTGAATCATATGCCTAATGATGCTCTCTTTGTGTTTTAATTCATATCGTTTATGTGAGCATCATTGAAATCATCATGCCTAGCTAAAAGGCATAAAAAAGCGTTTGTTGGGAGACAACCAACCATTTACCCCTACTATTTTTGTGTGTTCACATGGTTAAGCTACTATATTAATCATGTTTTATAGCTTTTGTTTCAATAAAGTGCCAAGTAAAGCCTTCTCTTATAAAGCACCAACTATGGAACACTATTATCACACTTGAGCATTGGATGTAGTTAATATTTGGATGTGTTGCATGACTGGATCAATGGTTGACCATAATGGGCTCGGGATGACTTTCTTTAGTGTTGATATTTTGAAAGACATGATTGTTTGTTGGTATGCTTGAGTATTAAAGTCTTCATGTCATAACTAGACTATTGCTTTGAATCATATAAAAGTCCAAATGTCCATGTATCCAACGTATCTACAATTTTTTATTGTTCCATGATGTTATATATTATCATACTTGGATGTTTTACAGTCATTTTATAGCAACTTTATATCATTTTTTGTGACTAACCTATTGACATAGTGCCTAGTGCCAGTTGCTGTTTTTCCTTGTTTTTTACATTACAGAAAATCAATATCAAACAGAGTCCAAATGCAGCGAAACTTTTTGGAGATTTGTTTCAGATCAGAAGACATCCAGTGGGCCACAGAACCTCCTGGGGGTGCCCCGAGGGGGGCACAACCCACCAGGGCGCGCCTGGGGGGGCCAGGCACGCCCAGGTGGATTATGCCCACCTCGGTGGCCTCCCGCATCGCCTCTTCGCTGTATAAATGCCCAAATATTCTAAAACTCTTATGGGAGTCGACGAAATTTTGTTCCAGCCGCCGCCCGTTCCACAACCACGAGATCCAATCTAAAGCCCTTCTCCGGAATTGAGCCTGAGGGGGAAATCATCACCGGTGGCCATCTTCATCATCCCGGCGGCTGCCATGATGAGGAGGGAGTAGTCCACCCTCGAGGTTGAGGGTTTGTACCACTAGCTATGTGCTTAATCTCTCTCTCTCTCTCTCTCTCTCTCTCTCTCTCTCTCTCTCTTGTGTTCTTGAGATGTCACGATCTTGATGTATCGCGGGCTTTGTTAATATAGTTGGATCATATGGTGTTTTTCCCTCTCTATCTTGTTGTGAATTGAGTTTCCCCTTTGAGATTTCGTTTTGTCGGATTGAATACTTTTATGGATTTGAGAGCACTTGACCTATGTCTTGCTATGAATACCCGTGGTGACAATGGGGTATCATATTGATTCACTTGATATGTGTTTTGGCACTCAACTTGTGGATTCCCGAGGTGACATTGGGGTAATCTATGCATAGGGGTTGATGCACGTTCTCGTCTTTGTTTCTCCGTTAGAAATCTTGTGGCACTCTTTGAGGTTCTTTGTGTTGGATTGAGTATTATGAATGTGAAATTGTTTGATGCATATCGTATAATTAACTCACGGATACTCGCGGTGACATTAGAGCATCTAGGTGACATTAGAGTTGGTTGATGTGTATCATATGGTGTTATTTTAGTACGAACTCTTGATGGATCGATCGGGAAGGATAACTTGATGTTATTTTAGTACGAACTCTTGATAGATCAACCAGGAAGAATAACTTTGAGGTGGTTTCGTACCCTACAAACAATTTCTTCTTATGTTCTCCCTAGATAGGAACTTTGGAGTGATTCTTCAACGCACGTTGAGGGACGGTTATGTGATCCAATTATATTAGCATTGTTGAGACATTGCACTAGCATTGCAATATTGTTTGTGCTCACTTTTTTTACTTGCTACCTTGCAGTTTTTTATTGTTCCTGTTACAAAAATCAATATCTACTATCCATATTACACGTGTACCACAATCTCTTCACCGCACTAGTGCCCCTATACAATTTACCATTATATTTGGTATGTTGGGGACATAAGAGACTCTGTTATTTGGTTGCAAGGTTGTTTGAGAGAGACCATCTTCATCCTATGCCTACCACTGATTGATAACCCTTAGGTCCACTTGAGGAGAAATTGCTATTGTGATGCGGAGCATCCCTCCATCATCCCCATGGACACTCTGTCATCGCCACAAGCACCAAGGGGACCAATGACAAGGGCGCGTGCACGTGCCATCAAGAACGAAGTCAGTTCTTTCCTCTTCGAGTTTCGTTTGGATTCGCATGAGAATTGGGTTCTACCTCATAAGGACATGTTATGCATTCTTAGATACCAAGGAGATGATCGTGAGAAGGAGAAGATGGACACTCGAGCATCCACGAAGCAAGAGAAGGAAGAGGAGGACGAGAAGAATGAAGTCGCAGAGACGTGGGACACCTCGGGTGCCCGGCCGGCCGGCTGGGAGCAGCCCCTGAGCACCCAGTGTGCCCGACCTAGAAGGCCTCGGGTGCCCGGTCACTCCCTAGGCTAGATAAGGCCGCCCGGGTGCCCGGCTCGCCACGGGAGGCCGCTCGACCCAATCTGGGTGCCCGGGCCACCAACCCCGGGTGCCTGGCCCCCCTTAAGCTGCCCCACCTGTCCGCCAGGGGTGCCCGGCCGATCGGCCCCGGGTGCCCGGCCCTCCTCGCCTGGAACCAGCCTCCATCGCGGGTGCCCGGGCAGTCAACCCCCGGGTGCCCGGCCCCCTCCGATGCACCGACCTCTGACCGGTCCGGGTACCCGGACCCCTTTGCCTCAGGTGCCCGGACCCCTCCGAGATTGCCTGCGTGCATTATGGGATATTGACCCTTGTATCCCTCTCTTCTCCCAATTTTGTCCCTAGCCTTTATATACTCTTTCCCTAGCTCATTTGCGAGGGTAGCAAAGTATTTGATAGAACATTGAGGGCTTTGCTCCTTGTATCCCTCCTCTTGGAGATCAAGACCCCTCTTGGGGAGAATCCTTGTGTATTACAAGACCTCCCAAGGGAGTAGATCATCATCAAGACCTCATCTCCTCAAGGAGTGAGAAGAACTTTACCTAGTGCTTGTTTCCTTGGATTGATCTTGTATACTTGTGGATCTATGTGTTTGCAACTCTAGTGGATGTGTGATTGGGTTTGTTTGGAGTGATTTCCCTTGTGTGTTCTTATGTTCTTGCTCCTTTTCCCCCTCCAAGTGTGAAAAGATCTCCCCTAGGGTTTCACCCTACAACATCTTGGTATCAGGAGCAAGGTTGATTCACATCTTGGAGTCCCATCCCCCTATTTGCTAGCCTAATTTCGTTGCTTTTTGGTCCCAATTTGAAAATCCCCACAAAAATAGCCATAAAAAAATTTCTTGCAATTTGTTAGATCTTGTGAGATTTTGTTGTTTTGGTCCATGGATTTGTTGTTTGGCAAGTGTATATAGCCTTCCCCCATCCATCCCACCTTTTCCACCACGAACCACCAATTTCTAGTATTTCCCCAGAATTTTCTCCCAAATCTGACACCCCCGGGCACCCACACCCCGAACCCTCAGGTGCCCGCACCACCGGGTTGTTTGCCCCTGACCACCTCGGGCACC
>LR738709.1:280856278-281000654 GCA_902687465.1 Secale cereale | reverse complement strand
CCCCCCCCCGTGCATATCTTACATACTTGTCTAATATCATACTTGGCTCGAGCATCAGGCATAGAGAAAAAAAGAGGAAAAAGAGAAAAAGCATGTAAGCAAAAAAGGGAAGAAACAAAAGATCTTATTAGCAATAGCATCATTCCATTTGCATAGTTGCATCATATTGGATACTCCATACATAGAAAGTTGGGACTCGGAGACGACACGTTTACTCTTATAGGTTGGTGCACATGTGCTGATACGTCTCCAACGTATCTATAATTTTTTATTGTTCCATGCTGTTATATTATCATTCTCGGATATTTTACAATCATTTTATATCATTTTTTGGGACTAACCTATTGACATAGTGCCAAGTGCCAGTTGCTATTTTTGCATGTTTTTTTACATCACATGAAATCAATATCGAACGGAGTCCAAACATCGCGAAACTTTTTGTGGATTTTTTACGGACCAGAAGACTCTCGATGGGCCAGAGCAGCACCTGGGGATGCCCCGAGGGGGCACAACCCACCAGGGCGTGCCTTGGGGACCAGGCGCGTCTAGGTGGGTTGTGCCCACCTTGGTGGCCTCCTGCACCCCTTCTATACCCTATAAATTCTCAAATATTCCGAAAACCCTCGGGATGAACCTGATCAGAAGTTCCGCCGCCGCAAGGCCCTGTAGTCCGCGAGATCCAATCTAGAGACCTTTCTGGTACTCCGTCAGAGGGGGGAATCATCACCGATGGCCATCTTCACCATCCCGGCGGCCACCATGACGAGGAGGGAGTAGTCCACCCTTGGGGCTGAGGGTTTGTACCAGAAGCTATGTGTTTAATCTCTCTCTCTCTCTCTCTCTCTCTCTCTCTTGTGTTCTTGAGATGCACAATCTTGATGTATCGCGGGCTTGTTAATATAGTCGGATCATATGGTGTTTCCCATCCCTATCTTGTGATGAATTGAGTTTTCCCTTTGAGATTTCTTTGGATTGAATACTTTTATGGATTTGAGAACACTTGATGCATGTCTTGCTATGAATACCCATGGGGACAATGCGGTATCATATTGATTCACTTGATATGTGTTTTGACACTCAACTTGCGGATTCCCGCGGTGACATTGTGGTAATCTATGCATAGGGGTTGATGCACGTTCTTGTCTTTGTTTCTTCGGTAGAAATCTTGGGGCACTCTTTGCAGTTCTTTGTGTTGGATTGAATATTATGAATATGAATTTTCTTTGGTGTTATTTTATTACGAACTCTTGATAGATCTATCGGAAAGGATAGCTTGTGTTATTTTAGTACGAACTCTTAATAGTTCGATTAGAAAGAATAACTTTGTGTTATTTTAGTACGAACTCTTGGATAGATCGATCGGAAAGAATAGCTACAAACAATTTATTCTTATGTTCTACGCTAGATAGGAACTTTGGAGATATTCTTCATCACACTTTGAGGGGTGGTTATATGATCCAATTATATTAGTATAATTGAGAGATTGCACTAGTGAAAGTTCGGACCCTAGGCCTCATTTTCAAGCATTGCAATATTGTTTGTGCTGCATTTTATCACTTGCTACCTTGCTGTTTTTATTGTTCCTACTACAAAAATCAATAACTACTATCCATATTACACTTGTATCACCAGCTCTTCGCCGAACTAGTGCACCTATACAATTTACCATTGTATTTGGTGTGTTGGGGACACAAGAGACTCTTTGTTATTTGGTTGCAGGGTTGTTTGAGAGAGACCATCTTTATCCTACACCTCTCATGGATTGATAAACCTTAGGTCATCCACTTGAGGGAAAATTGCTACTGTCCTACAAAACTCTACGCTTGGAGGCCCAACAGGAGACTACAAGAATAAAGTTGCGTAGTAGACATCAAGCTCTTTTATGGCGCCGTTGTCGGGGAGGTGAGTGCTTGAAGGTATATCTTTAGATCTTACAATCGAATCTTTTAGTTTCTTGTTTTATCACTAGTTTGGTTTGTTAAAAGAAAACTACAAAAAAATGGAATTGAGGTTGCATCATATTATTCATCTTTATAATGTCTTTCGTGAAGATGATGGAAAGCAAAATTGTGCTCAATTGTTAGAAGAAGAATGCTATAAAATGTTTGGGATAATTGATGAGCATGATTGCAATGTTTTTGTTTTTTTGACACCTTGATTGCAATGTTGTTAGCATGAATTCTTTGAATATCAATGATGCTAATGATATGCAAAGCCATAAGCTTGGGGATGCTATGTTTTATGAAGATGATATTTTTAGCCCCCCAAGATTTGATGTGGAATTTTTCTATAATGGTGGCATGCTTCCTATTTATGATGATTATATTGATAAAAGTGGATTTGGAGAGGTCATGACTTTATTTAGTGATGAATCCACTACTTTGGAGGGTGTTTCATTGGACTATGATAACAAAGTTGCTATCTATAATGATTATGGTGATGATATGTACGCTATATTCAATAATGATAACCATGAAACTTTTCATCATGATTTTAATTTTCAATCTCATGATAGTTATTTTGTTGAGTTTTCTCCCACTACTATTCATGAGAATAAATTTGCTTATGTGGAGAGTAGCAAAATTTCTATGCTTGTGGATCATGAAAAGAATGATTTATATGATGGCTATATTGTTGAATTCATTCATGATGCTACTGAAAATTACTATGAGAGAGGAACATATTCTTGTAGGCATTGCAATAATATCAAGTTTCCTCTCTATGTGTTGAAAATCTTGAAGTTTTGCTTGTTTTGCCTTCCTATGATAGTTGATTCTTGCTCCCAAAAGTTGTTTGCTCACAAAATCCCTATGCATAGGAAGTGGGATAGACTTAAATATGCTAGGCATATTCTTCATGATGCTCTCTTTGTGTTTCAATTCATATCTTTCATGTGAGCATCATTGAAATCATCATGCCTAGCTAAAAGGCATTAAAGAAAAGCGCTTGTTGGGAGACAACCCAACACTTCTACCTACTGTTTTGGTGGGTTAACATGATTATGCTACTGCAGTAATCATGTTTTATAGCTTTTGTTTCAATAAAGTGCCAAGAAAAGCTTTAGGATCATGTTGGGTGATAGGAGATTTGATCTTGCTGAAAAACAAAAAAAATTGCGTCCACGAAAAAATTCTCATTTTTTACAGAAGAGTGTTTTTAAGTTGATTCGTTTTGCATAAGATTGGTATACAAATTTCTTACGTTGTCCTAATTGTTCAGAATTTTTAGAGTTGAATAAGTATGGTGGTTGTGCAGATCATTACAGATTGTTCTGTTTTGGATAGATTCTGTTTTTAATGCATAGTTTGCTTGTTTTCTAGTTTTGATGGCTTATATTGATCAATATAAATTGTAGAAATGATATGATATGGTAGTAATTGTGTGGAAAAAATTATGAATCTTGTCTTTGACAATACCAAAGTGAATGATTTGCTTTATCATACTAACCCATCTCACGAAGTTCCGTTAAGTTTTGTGTGATTGAAGTTTTCAAGTTTTTGGTGAGATATCGATATGAGGAGAATAAGGAGCGGCAAGACCCTAAGGGTGGGGATGCCCAAGGCACCCCAAGGTAATATTCAAGGAATACCCAAGCAACTAAGGTTGGGGATGCCCCGGAAGGCATCCCCTCTTTTGTCTTCGACATTATCGGTAACGTCACTTGTAGCTATACTTCTACTCGTCACATGATATGTGTTTTGCTTGGAGCGTCATTTTATTTTGTTAGGAATTTCTTGTTGGTATTTAGAATAATGTTTTGTACCTTTTATTTCAATAAAAGTGTCAAGGGTAGCCTTTACTATGCTTATTTTGCAAGTCTACATGTTGCTGTTTGAAAACAGAAAGTTTCTCGCTGTTGTAAAAATTCCCGAGAAATGTTAGAATGTGATAAAAGGTTGAAACTTTATGCACAGCAAGCTATGATAAATTCCCTACAGCATGTTAAATTTAAAAAAAAAATTAGGGAAGTATGTATCCTCTTGCATTCTTTACACACTGTACTGTTTTGATAGATTGCTGCTATGTTTGCATTGTTTGCTTATTTTGCGTGTTTAATGATTCTATTTGAGGATAGGAGTACTAAATATGCAGAGGCATTTAGTATGAAATGTTGAATAATAATTTTAGTGATTTGCTATAGTAGAGAATGATAAGGTTTTTGTATTGGTTTATACTAACTTATCTCACGAGTTCTTGTTAGGATTTGTGTGGATGAAGCTTTTGAGATTTAGGAAAACCGTGATATGAGAAGAATTAAGGAGACACAAAATCTCAAGCTTGGGGATGCCCAAGGCATCGTAAGATAAAATTTCAAGAAGTCTCAAGCATCTAAGCTTGGGGATGCCCCAGTAGGCATCCCACCTTTCTTCTTCAACAATTATCGATTAGTATCGGTTGAGCGTAAGTTTTGGCTTCTTCACATGAGTTGTGCTATTCTTGAAATGTCATTTTATTTTGTTTGCTTGTAGTTTTAATAAAATACTAAGATCTGAAACTTTTAAAAAAATAGAGCCCCCAAATTGTTGCCAGGGAGGCTAAGCGGCATTCACATCCCATCAACGAAGCTCTTTTCTGGTGCCGTTGCTCTAGTGCTTCACTTATATCTTTTTTAGCACAGTGTGCTTTAGTATTTTTGAAGAAATTCTCTCTTGCTTCACTTATATTAATTTGAGAGAAGAAAATATTATGCTCATGTTCTTCACTTATATTTGTTTGAGCTTATCAAAAG
Source organism: Secale cereale (assembly GCA_902687465.1). Taxonomy (NCBI): domain Eukaryota; kingdom Viridiplantae; phylum Streptophyta; class Magnoliopsida; order Poales; family Poaceae; genus Secale; species Secale cereale. The sequence continues at coordinate 280,995,925 of LR738709.1, read as the reverse complement.
CAACACATGAAAATTAGTCCCAAAGTGATAGATATCCAAGAAGGATATACTAAAAACTTTCATGAAGATGAGTGGACAAAATAAACTTGATTCCTTGTAATAGTTCTGAGATATGATGATGCGATATGTGAGTTAGGTTGATGAGTAATTGTGCTTTCATAATAATATTGGTGTTAAGGTTTGTGATTTCCCTATGCAAGCACGAAAGCAGATAGTCATGCAATGAAATTACATCCTACTTGTGGTGCATTATTCGGTGTTAATTATGCTTAATGCTCACTTATGAGATTATTCATTTCTTGGTTGGTCGCTTCCCAATCTTTTGCTAGCCTCCACTTGTATTAAGTAGAAATACTACTTGTGCATCCAAACTCTTTAAACCCTGTTTTGCCACATGAGTCCACCATACCTACCTATATGCGATATTCCCTTGTCGTTCTAAGCAAATTTGTATGTGCCATCTCTAATTTTGAAAATAAATTTCTCTTTTGTGTGCTTGTACCACTCGCGAGGCAGTGAGGGGTGGCTAATATTTTTCATGCTAGATGTGTTATTCTCAAGATAAGTGTTTATTCACTTTTCATTGCACGAGAGTACGGCAAAGGTATTAGGAATGCCTAGTCGTGAAATGAAAAATGAATTTATTTTATGTTGTAAAATAATAAATTCCATGGAAAGTGTTGGTGTGGAGGGCACCCGTGGATACGGTTAGCCATGGCTTGTGAAAGTTTGGTGGAAAAAAGGAATAAACTTTATTTTATGTTTGGGAACCGCCTACGATATATCTAGCATGGAAAGTGTTGGGAACTCTAAGTCATTTTCGTTGGTGGGAAAAGTATTCCACCCAAAATATTATCTCTCAATTTAAGCTTTGAGCTCTAGCACCTCTACAAATCCCTACTTCCCTCTGTGAAGGGCCTTTCTTTTACCTTACGCAATTTTTATTTTGAATTTGAGTCTCCATCTTCTCTTATAAAGCACCAACTAGGAGGCACTATGACCGTACATGAGTATTGGGTGTAGTTAATATGCGAGTGTGTTTCATGAATGGATCAATGGTTAAGCATGATGGGCTAGGGATAACTTATTTTAGCATTGATATTTTGAAAGACATGGTTGTTTGTTGATATGCTTGAGTATTAAAGTCCTCATGTCAAAACTAGACAATTGCTCATATAAAAGTCCAATTGTCCATGCTATAAAGAAAAAGAATATGTGATGAACATGATAGGCGGCATTCCACATCAAAAATTCTGTTTATATCATTTACCTACTCGAGGACGAGCAGGAATTAAGCTTGGGGATGCTGATACGTCTCCAACGTATCTATAATTTTTTATTGTACCGTGTTGTTATATTATCATTCTTGGATGTTTTACAATCATTTTATATCATTTTTTGGGACTAACCTATTGACATAGTGCCAAGTGCCAGTTTATGTTTTTTGCATATTTTTTCATCACAGAAAATCAATATCAAACCGAGTCAAAACGCCGCGAAACTTTTTGTGGATTTTTTATGGACTAGAAGACTCCTGATGGGCCAGTGCAGCACCTGGGGGTGCCCCGATGGGGGGCACAACCCACCAGGGCGCGCCTGGGGGCCCAGGCGCGCCCAGGTGGGTTGTGCCCACCTTAGTGGCCTCCCGCACCCCTTCTTTACCCTATAAATTCCCAAATATTCTGAAACCCTCGGGATGAACCTAGATCAGAAGTTCCACCGCCGCAAGGCTGTGTAGTCCACGAGATCCAATCTAGAGCCCTTTCCGGAACTCCGTCGGAGGGGGAGACCATCACCGGTGGCCATCTTCATCATCCCGGTGGCCACTATGATGAGGAGGGAGTAGTCCACCCTCGGGGCTGAGAGTTTGTACCAGTAGCTATGTGTTTAATTTATCTCTCTCGTGTTCTTGAAATGCACAATCTTGATGTATCGCGGGCTTTGTTATAATAGTCGGATCATATGGTGTTTTCCCCTCTCTATCTTGTGATGAATTGAGCTTTCCCTTTGATATTTCTTTGGACTGGATACTTTTATGGATTTGAGAACACTTGATGCATGTCTTGCTATGAATACCCATGGTGAAAATGGGGTATCATATTGATTCACTTGATATGTGTTTTGGCACTCAACTTGTGGATTCCCGCGGTGACATTGGGGTAATCTATGCATAGGGGTTGATGCACGTTCTTGTGTTTGATTCTCCGGTGGAAATCTTAGGGCACACTTTGAAGTTCTTTATGAATATGAATTTGCTTTGGTGTTATTTTAGTACGAACTATTGATAGATCGATCGGAAAGGATAACTTATGTTATTTTAGTATGAACTCTTGATAGATCGCTCGGAAAGAATAAGTTGGTGTTATTTTAGTACGAACTCTAGGGTAGACTGATTGGAAAGAATAGCTACAAACAATTTATTCTTATGTTCTCCGCTAGATAGGTACTTTAGAGTGATTCTTCATTGCACTTTGAGGGGTGGTTATATGATCCAATTATATTAGTATTGTTGAGAGATTTCACTAGCGAAAGTACGGACCCTAGGCCTCATTTTCAAGCATTGCAATATCGTTTGTGCTCCGTTTTATCACTTGCTACCTTTCTGTTTTTTATTGTTCCTACTACTAAAATCAATCTCTACTATCCATATTACACTTGTATCACCATCTCTTCGCCGAACTAGTGCACCTATACAATTTACCACTATATTTGTTGTGTTGGGGACACAAGAGACTCTTTGTTATTTGGTTGCAGGGTTGTTTGAGAGAGACCATCTTCATCCTACACCTCTCACGGATTGATAAACCTTAGGTCATCCACTTGAGGGGAAATTGCTACTATCCTACAGAACTCTACACTTGGAGGCCCAACACGAGTCTACAAGAATAAAGGTGTGTAGTAGACATCAAGTCCGTATCTAGCCATTCGAGCAATCAAGCTAGATTCTCGCGAGTATCCGTGCAACAAGAGCATTCTCCGTGGTCACACTTATTCCGCTCATTCCTTGGTTGTACGGATCCCTCTTATCTCTTGTGTGTGCGTTTCCAAGTGATAAACTAGGCTTTGAACTATTTGCTTTACTTGCATTTTGTGAACCTTCTCAACATTATCAATATCTTGCCTAAAATTTGCTTCAATATTTTGTGCCACTTATCCTCACCGAGCTCCTCTATAAGCTTTATGTGTGTTGGTGTGAGAAGCAAACCCGGTACCTATTCCCCTATTGTAGCATCCCATTGAGTGATACTCGATACATCTTCAATCTTTGGAAAAGGTAACTTTGGTATTGTCTTCTCATTTTCCTACTCACCCCACTTTACATGATGGATAGGCCAAGTTCTTCGACAAACCCACTAGTCGAGCATCAAGATGAAGCGCCAAACTACATCACCAAAAATCACCTCTTCGGCATCCAATGAGCTCTTCATCAAGAAAGTGAGGCTTTGGGCGACCGCGTCGAGCAACTCGCCTCTGACCTTCGTACACAAATGGAAGAGTTCCGCAACATCATCATGAGCCGCGCGTATTCGATCTCTTCATCAAGACGAAGCCACTCAAGTCGCCATTCTTCGGCCTACTCTACATCGGATGCAAGTCCTCCACGGCCTCGTCCACCTCCACACTTCGTCAATCAAGATCTCCAAGCTCCGGATAATCGATTCCATGGCAATGGGTTGCAAGAACGAGTACGAGCATGCAAGCAAGTGAGATGCCAAGAGCAACAAGCCCAACAACAAGTACATCAAGATGACGAGGCATTTCGGCAAGCACAAGAGCGCCGTGACGATCAAGCACGCAATGCACAACGCGCTCTTCGTGAGTCCACCCGAGTCCTCGTTAACCGCAACCGACAAGTGCGCAAACAAGAAGAAGCACTTCGCCAAGAACAACAAGAGGAAGCCGCTCGATGAGAAGCGGAGAAAGAGCGAAGAAACCGGAACAACATATCGCGCCCAAACCGACAAGACCATCGTGAGGAGCAAGCATTCAAGGTTCCTCCACCACGTCACTAGTGACACCACCATCGTCACGATGATGAGAAACAACGCTTCGGCAAGCTCAAGTTCACCATGCCCAAGTTCTCCGGAAGCCCCGACCCCGAGGAGTATCTCTCATGGGCATTGAAGGTCGACAAGATATTTCGCCTCCACAACTTTGAAGAGGGGAAGAAGATTGCCATGGCATCTCTCGAGTTTCAAGACAACGTCCTCATTTGGTGGGAACAAGTGATCGCGCGATGACAAGCAAGAGGTGAAACACCAATCACAACTTGGACTCACATGAAGGAGGTCATGAGAGCTCTCTTAGTGCCTATACACTACACCCGTGATCTTTTCAAGAAGTTGCAACTCCTCAAGCAAGGCACCAAGACATTGGAAGAATACTATCAAGAAATGGAGATCGCTATGGTTCGAGCGAACATCAAGGAAGATGACGAACAAACGATGGCTCACTTCTTGAATGGTCTCAACCACCCTATCAAGAAGATTGCAGACTTTCAACCTTACACTAACCTTCTCGAGCTTGTCCACCAAGCGACCAAGGCGGAACGGCAAGTACTCGTCCAAGAACTACGGCACATACACTCAAACACCCACAACTTTGGTACCTCCTACCTATACAAGAGCTTCTCCAAGTACCGGGAACAAGTCAAGTTTGAAGCAAGCACCTTCTACCACTCATCCATTGGCAAGCTCAGACAAGTCCAAAACTGCTTCAACAACAGCACCACCCGAAGCTCTCGTCAAGACAAGTTCAATGAAATGCTTCACTTGTGGTGGCCGTGGACACAAGTCGTACAAATGCACCAACAAACGAACAATGATCTTCAAAGATGATGGCACATACGACTCCATGAGTGAAGATGAAATGGAAGCGCTAGAGCATGTGGCCATGCACCACCAAGTGAATGAGAAGGAAGACAACCAAGTATTTCGCGACAATGACTCAAGTCCCGCTCTCGTCATCTCAAAGGTCTTGACACTCCAACTACAACACGACAAAGAACAAAGATCCATATCTTCCACACCAAAGTGGGCGTTCAAGGTCGTTCGATCAAGGTCATCATTGATGGAGGAAGTTGCCACAATCTCGCAAGTAAAGAACTATGCTCCAAGTTATAACCCGTGAAGAAGAAGCATCCTCGTCCCTACAAGGTCCAATGGCTTAGTGACTCCGGCACGATCCAAGTGGATCACACGATTCAAGTCTCTTTCAAGATTGGCGCATACGAAGATACCTTGGAGTGTGATCTAGTTCCTATCTCCGTGTGCCACCTTCTCATGGGACGACCTTGGCAATACAACTGAGGTGTCCTACACAACAGACGGACAAATCAATATAGCTTCAAGATGAAGGGCAAGGAATATGTGCTTCATCCTATGTCACCAAGCCAAGTGCTCGCCGACAAGCAAGCTTCGACACATCGTGGAGGGAGTAGTGAGAGAGGGAACCACCATAAAGAGAGCGAGCGCCACAAGCCAAATTTGAGTACATCCACATTGAGCGATAAGAGAGACATAGTGCTTTTAGCCACCAAAAGAGACATGAGAGAAGTGTGTGAGAACCCAACTAGTGTCATACACTATGTCCTCATGTGCAAAGACGAATTGGTTCGAACTAACAACTCGCGCCATCTACCTTTAGTGTTGTCTCAATTGTTGCAGAAATTCATGGACGTCTTCCCCGATGAGCTACCCCCGTGTCTACCTCCACTTCGCGGCATTGAACACCGCATCGACCTCATACCCCGTGCACCACTTCCGAACAAGACTCCCTACCGCGTCAACCCCGAGGAAACCAAGGAGATACAACGACAAGTACAACAACTCATCGACAACAGTCATGTACGTGAAAACTTAAGCCCTTGTGCCGTTCCTGTTATTCTCGTGCCTAAGAAAGACGGTAGTTTTCGCATGTGCTCCGATTGTCGCCCTATCAATGATATCACTGTTAGATATCGTCACCCCATTCCACGCTTAGATGACATGTTAGATGAATTATGTGGTGCCACTATCTTTTCAAAAATTGATCTTAAAAGTGGTTATTACCAAATTTGCATTTGAGATGGTGATGAGTGTAAAAACCAAGTTTGGGTTATATGAGTGGTTGTTCATGCCGATGGGCTTATCCGAAGTGCCCGCCACATTCATGCGTGTCATGCATTATGTTCTTTGACCTTATATTGGCGTCTTTGTAGTGGTTTACTTTGACGACATCCTTGTGTTTAGCAAGTCGCTAAAAGATCATGTCACACACCTCCGTACGGTTTTGCAAACACTTCGGAAAGAACACATCTATGCTAACAGGGAAAAATGTACTTTTGGCATTGACAAGGTTATTTTCCTAGGATTTGTCATCTCTTCAAAAGGTGTCCATGTCGATGAAACTCAAAACTGAAGCAATTAAAACTTGGCCCCAACCAACGAGCCACCAACAAGTGCTAGCTTTCTTGGTTTAGCCGGTTTTTATCACCGCTTCGTGAAGGACTTTAGCACAATTGCTTCTCCTTTGCATGCTTTGAGCAAAAAGAACGTGATATGTCTCCAACGTATCTATAATTTTTTATTGTTCCATTCTGTTATATTATCATTCTTGGATGTTTTAAAATAATTTTATATTTATTTTATATCATTTTTTGGTACTAACCTATTGACATAGTGACAAGTGCCAGTTGTCGTTTTCTGCATGTTTTTTATTTTGCAGGAAATCAATATCAAACGGAGTCCAAACGCAGCGAAACTTCTTGTGGATTTTTTGGACCATGAGACATCCAATGGGCCAAGGCAGCACCTGGTGGGAGCTCCGAGGGGCGCACAACCCACCAGGGCGCGCCTGGGGGCCCAGGCATGCCCTGGTGGGTTGTGCCCACCTCGGGTGCCCCCCGGACCACCTCTTTGCTCTATAAATACCCCAATATTCCAAAAACCCCGGGGGAGTCGACAGAATTTTAATCCAGCCACCGCAGAGTCCAGAGCCACCAGATCCAATCTAGACACCATCACGGAGGGGTTCACCACTTCCATTGGTGCCTCTCCGATGATGTGTGAGTAGTTCCTTGTAGACCTACAGGTCCGTAGTTAGTAGCTAGATGGCTTCATCTCTCTCTTTTGATTATCAATACAATGGTCTCTTGGAGATCCATATGATGTAACTCTTTTGCGGTGTGTTTGTTGGGATCCGATGAACTTTGAGTTTATGATCAGATCTATCTTTTTATATCCATGAAAGTTATTTCAGTCTTCTTTTGATCTCTTATATGCATGATTGATTATAGCCTCGTATTTCTTCTCCGATATTGGGTTTTGTTTGGCTAACTTGATGTCTTTCTCTTGCCATGGGAAGATGTGCTTTATAGTGGGTTCGATCTTACGGTGCTTGATCCCAGTGACAGAAGAAAAACCGACACGTAAGTCTCATTTCTACTAAGGATAAATGGATGGGGTCTATTTCTACATAAATAGATCTTGTCTACATCATGTCATCATTCTTATTGCATTACTCCGTTTATCCATGAACTTAATACACTAGATGCATGATGGATAGCGGTCGATGTGTGGAGTAATAGTAGTAGATGCAGGCAAGAGTCAGTCTACTAATCTTGGACGTGATGCCTATATAATGATCATTGCCTGGATATCATCATGAGCATTTGAAGTTCTATCAATTGCCAAACAAAAATTGTTTTCCCACCGTTTGCTATTTTCTCGAGAGAAGCCACTAGTGAAATCTACGGCCCCCGGGTCTCTTTCTCATATTATTTACTGTTGCGATCTATTTGCCTTCGCTTTTATTTTCAGATCTAATAAACCAAAAACCCAAAAATACTTTGCTGCAATTTATCTTATTTATCATTCAATCTATCAATATTTACAACTCTATCACGTCGTTACTCGAAAGGGATTGACAACCCCTTTTACATGTCGGGTTGCGAGTATTTGTTATTTGTGTGCAGGTGTTGTTTATGTTGTGTTGCTTGGTTCTCCTACTGGTTCGATAACCTTGGTCTCATCACTGAGGGAAATACCTATCGTTGCTATACTGCATCATCCCTTCCTCTTTGAGGAAATACCGACATAGCTCTAGCAGTCATCAGAACGCACCCTTTGTTTGGGGTACATCGCAAGACACTGCGTTCAACAAGCTTAAAAATTTGCTTACTCATTCACCATTTCTTGCTTTACCAAACTTTGATAAACCTTTTGAGATCCATTGCGATGCTAGTGGTTCCGGCATAGGAGGCGTGCTAATGCAAGAGAACTGTCCAATCGCTTACTCTAGTGAAAAACTATCCGGAGCGCAACTTAACTATTCCATCTATGACAAAGAGTTTTATGCTTTAGTGAGAGTCTTGCATGTGTGGGAGCACTACCTCCGCCCTCATGAATTCATTCTTCACATGGACCATGAGACACTCAAGTACCTTAAGGGTCAAACTAAGTTGAACAAGCATCATGCTAAGTGGAGTGAGTTCATATAGTCCTTTCCATATATCATGAAATACATTAAAGGCAAAGAGAACGTTGTGGCGGATGCGCTTTCCCGCAAATGCATGCTTGTTACCCAACTTGAGTTGAATGTCATTGGCTTTGAGCACATTAAAGACTTGTATGCGCATGATGCTTACTTTCCAATTCCTTATCCTAAATGTTTTACGCATGCATCGTGGGAACGATATTACATCAAGGATGATTATCTTATGAGATCTAACAAACTATGCATTCCAGAGTCTTCTCTTCGTTTGCTAATTTTGCAAGAGGCTCATGCAGGAGGCCTTATGGGACACTTCAGATGCAACAAGACATGTGCGACGCTCTCCAAGAACTACCATTGGCCATAGATGTTCCACGATGTCTCACGCTACAGCAACCGGTGCTCGACATGTCGCAAAGCTAAGTCTAAAGCGCAATCTCATGGTTTACATATGCCACTTCCCATTCCGTCTCAACCATGGGTAGACATTAGTATGGACTTTGTGTTAGGTTTTCCGAGAACTCAAAATGGCAAGGATTCCGTCTTTGTTGTAGTAGATCGGTTTTCCAAAATGGCACATTTTATTCCATGCAACAAGATAGACAATGCTTCACATGTTGCAAATATTTTTTGTAGGGAAATTTTGAGGTTACATGGACTACCAAGGACAATTGTGTCGGACCCCGACATCAAGTTCATAAGTTACTTTTGGAAGACACTATGCGCCAAGCTCGGCATCAAGCTACTATTGTCGACGGCCTATCATCCTCAAACCGATGGCCAAACTGAAGTCACCAACCGAACTCTCGCAACTCTCCTACGTGCGATGATAAAGAAGAACATCAAAGAGTGGGAGGAGTGCCTACCCATCGCTGAGTACACCTACAACCGAGCACAACACTCAACTACCAGCAAGGCCCCCTTCGAGGTCGTCTACGAATTCAATCCTTTGCCGCCCTTGGACATCCTTCCTCTACCTCTCCAAGAACATGGAAACATGGATGCTAGTGCAAGAGCAACTTATCTCAAGAAGGTGCACGAGGAAACATGGTCCACGATCGAGCGTCAAGTCCAACGTCTCGCCACCAAGCTCAACACCAACAAGGCACCAATGGTGTTCCAACCGGGAGATCTCGTTTGGCTACACCTCCACAAAGACCGCTTCCCTAAGGAGCGCAAATCCAAGCTTCTTCCACGTACGGATGGGACATTCAAGGTGCTAGCACGCTACAATGACAACGCTTACAAGATCGACATCCCCCGCGCCAAGTACAACATAAGCGACATCTTCAATGTCAAAGACTTGTCATGCTTCCATGGTGATTAATATAATGATCTGCAGACGGATATCCCTCAAGGGGGGAGATGATGCGGAGCATCCCTCAATCATCCCCATGGACACTCCATCACCGCCAAAAGCACCAAGGGGACCAATGACAAGGGCACGTGCACGCGCCATCGAGAATGAGGTCTATTCTTTCCTCTTCAAGTTTTGTTCGGATTCGCATGAGAATTGGGTTGTACCTCATAAGGACATGTTATGCATTCTTAGATACCAAGGAGATGATCGTGAGAAGGAGAAGGTGGAGACTCGAGCATCCATGAAGCAAGAGAAGGAAGAGGAGGACGAGAAGAATGAAGTCGCTGAGACGTGGGACACCCCGGTTGCCCGGCCTCCCCAGACCCCGGGTGCACGGCCGACCAGCTGGGAGCAGCCCCTGAGCACCCCGGGTGCCCGGCCTGGAAGGCCCTGGGTGCCCGGCCCCTCCCTGGAGCTGGATAAGGCCGCCCGGGTGCCTAGCCAACTAGCCACGGGTGCCCAGCCCATCGCTGGAGGCCGCTCGGCCCAGTCCTGGTGCCCGGGCCACCAACCCCGGTTGCCCGGCCCCCCTTCAGCCACCTCGCCTGGCCGCCCCGGGTGCCCGGCCAATCGGCCCATGGTGCCCGGCCCTCCTCGCCTGGAACCAGCCTCCACCCCGGGTGCCTGGGCAGTCAAACCCCGGGTGCCCGGCCCCCTTCGGTGCGCCGACCTCTGACTGGTCCGGGTGCCCGAACCCCTTTGCCCCGGGTGCCCGGACCCCTCCGAGATTGCCTGCGTGCATTATGGTATATTGACCCTTGTACCCCTCTCTTCCCCCAATTTTGTCCCTAGCCTTTATATACTCTTTCCCTAGCTCATTTGTGAGGGTGGCAAAGTATTTGATAGAACATTGAGAGCTTTGCTCCTTGTATCCCCTCCTCTTGCAGATCAAGACCCCTCTTGGGGAGAATCCTTGTGGATTAAAAGACCTCCCAAGGGAGTAGATCATCATCAACACCTATTCTCCTCTAGGAGTGCGAATAACTATACCTAGTGCTTGTTTCATTGGATTGATCTGGTATACTTGTGGATCTATATGTGTTTGCTACTCTTGTGGATGTGTGATTGGGTTTGTTTGGAGTGGTTTCCCTTGTGTGTTCTTGTGTTCTTGCTCCTTTTCCCCCTCCAAGGGTGAAAAGATCCCCCTAGGGTTTCACCCTACAACATATTGTCCTACAAAACTCTGTGCTCGGGGGCCCAACACGAGTGTACAAGAATAAAGTTGCATAGTAGACATCACCTATGTACCAGTATGTTCGTGGTGAACTACTCACGCATCATGGGAGAGGCACCAATGAGGATGATGAACCCCTCCGTGATCGTGTTCCCCGGAGAAGGGCTCTATATTGGATCTCGTGGTTCTGGAACTTGCGGCGGATGGAACAAACTTTCATCGCCTCCCCTAGGGTTTCTGGAATATGTGGGTATTTATAGAGCTGAGAGGCAGTGCGAGAGGCCATCCTGGGGGGCACAACCCACGAGTATAGGGGATCTATAGTAGTCCTTTTGACAAGTAAGAGTGTCAAACCCAACGAGGAGCAGAAGGAAATGACAATAGGTTTTAAGCAAGGTATTTTCTGTAAGCACTGAAATTATCGGTAACAAATAGTTGTGTGATAAGATAATTCGTAACGGGTAACAAGTAACAAGAGTAACTAAGATGCAGCAAGGTGGCCCAATCCTTTTTGTAGCAAAGGACAAGCCTAGATGAACTCTTATATAAAGCAAATTGCTCCCGATGACACATGGGAATTGTTGTCAGGTTAGTTTTCATCATGCTCATATGATTTGCGTTCATTACTTTGATGATTTGATATGTGGGTGAACCGGTGCTTGGGTGGTGCTCTTACTTGGACAAGCCTCCCACTTATGATTAACCCCTCTTGCAAGCATCCACAACTACGAAAGAAGAATTAAGATAAGTCTAACCATAGCATGAAATATATGGATCCAAATCAGCCCCTTACGAAGCAACGCATAAACTAGGGGTTTCAGCTTCTGTCACTCTAGCAACCCACCATCTACTTATTACTTCCCAATGCCTTCCCCTAGGCCCAAATCATGGTGAAGTGTCATATAGTCGACGTTCACATAACACCACTAGAGGAAAGATAACATACATCTCATCAAAATATCGAACGAATAAGAAATTCACATGATTACTCATAACAAGACTTCTCCCATGTCCTCGGGAACAGACATAACTACTCGCAAGCAAGGACCTACACTACTTATGCATCGGTATCAATTAAAAGGGGTAGTATCTGTGGACTAAACTGCAAAATGCCAGAATAAGAGGGGGATAAGCTAGTCTTATCGAAGACTAGCATCTTCTGGAAACCACCGTCTTACAGCAACAGGTGGGAGTAGAGTAGCATAACATAAGCCATATTTATGTTGTGATATCAACGCTCTGGGATCCTTTCTCGACTCCCGGAGCAACATATCCAAATCATGCATGAGCATCCAGTTCTAGTTGTATCGATCGGGATACAACTCCGAGTGTCTGTTACCGTAGGACAGGCTATCGATAGATGTTTTTTTCCGTGCATGGGTGCGCCAACTTACCCACCACGCTCGCTTAACTCCGGCCGGACACACCATCAGGTCATGGCCGGCCTCGGCCAAACAATACGCTGCAACCCGACCTAGGCTTAAAAGAGAGGTCAGCACGCCGGAGTCCGGCTATGCCCCCAAGGGTCTTGGGCCATCACCTCGGGAACTCCTACACATTGCGTACGCGGCCAGTTAGTAGACCTAGCTACCTCCTTAAAAAGGCAGGAGCTTACCAGTCCAACTCGGCGCGCGCCACTCAGTCGCATGACGTCTAATAAGCTTAACTGATGCATTGATACGTCCAAAATGTATCTATAATTTCTGCTTGCTCCATGCCTCTTTTGGGTGATATTGCTATGATATTTGTACACTTCCATACACTTTTGATCATATTTGGACTAACCTATTAACTTAGTGCACCCTAGTGCCAGTTTTGGTTTTTTGCTGTTTTTGTATTTCAGGTTTTCCCGTCACGTAAACTGCCAGAAAAATCCCGGAAAAATTATATAAAAAATCAGCGTTCCGGAAGCTTCCACACGGTCGAAGTAGGGCCGGAGGGGGGCCACCAGGGCTCCAGGCGCCCTGGTGGCGCGGCCCCCCTCCTGGCCGCGCCGGGGGGTGCCTGGGCCCCCCAGGCCTCTGCTGATGCCCCCCTTTGGCATATATTTAACACGCGTCCCGAAACCCTCGAGGACGGAACCCTTTTTCGCGATCTCATCTCTGTTCCGCCGCCGCCGCGCTTCCAAGATCGGGAGCACCAGGAGAACTCTTCCCGGCACCCTGCCGGAGGGGAGGATCACCACCGGGAGCCTCTCCACCACCATGGATGCCTCCCGGATGAGTTTTGAGTAGTCTCCCTTGGACCATGGGTCCATGACCAGTAGCTATGTGATGTTCTCCTCCCCTTCTTGTGCTTCACTAATTAGACCTCGTGAGCTGCCCTACATGATCGAGGCACATATGTAATCCTTATGCTGTTGCTATGATGAGTTTGCTGGGATCCGATGGATTGTGAGATTATGTTCAGATTGTGTTTGAGTAATATATTTGATTTACCTCTTTTATATTTATGTTCGTAAGTAATTCTTGCATGTTCTCCGTGCTATTTATTGCTTTGGCCAAGTAGTAGCTAATGACTCCAAGAGGGAACGTTATGCTCGATTGTGGGTTCATGCCCCTCGATGACTAGCTTGAGTGACAGAAACATGAGTCTAGGGGATGTGCTGTTGCCACAAGGGGGAAAACAACGGTGCTTGTGCCCGCGGGTGCAAGGATTGTTTACTTTACGCAAAGTTCTTTTAATGCAGTTGTCTGTTGCTTTGAGTTTACACTATGGGTGGGACTCGCAACTTAATACCAGCGAGATGTTCTGGATAGATATCTCAAGGTGGATGATTAGTAGTAGATGCAGATGGATTTCGGTCTACTTGCCTTGGCGTACCGCCCATGCTTTGAACCTCTACCTTTCTTGCAACATAGTTAGCATTGGTTTGCGCACATAATTCTGTCAATTGCCCAGCTGTAATTCGTTTACCTCACATAGCTCTTTTATCGTCTTTTGGGAGAGAGACATCACTAGTGAACATCATGGGACCCCGGTCCATATTACCATCACTGATCACATCCGCTATTTACTTTCTGCTTTTACTTACTATTTGCAGCAATATCTATCACCATTATCACTTGCGTTTGATCCTTTGTAAATGACAAGGCCGGAGGGATTGACAACCTTTCTGTACTCGTTGGGAGCAAAGTTATTTGTATCTGTGTGCAGGTCCAAGTTGATTGCTAATATCTGGCGCCGTTAGCAGTTGACACCTTCTTGTTGAAACTAGGAGTCTCAGGGGAAATCGATCCTTGGTATCTTTGCCAAGGGAAAACTACCGCTACACTGCATCTCAAACCTTCCACTTGGGGTAACCAACGAGGGGCGAGAAGCCATCAAGCAAAGTTTTCTGGCGTCGTTGCCGGGGACTCCACTCTTCAATATTGGGGAGTTGCACGCTATCTTTTACCTTTGCTTTTTAGTCTTGTTAGTTTACCTTTCAGTTTTTTTTGCTTTAGTGTCCTTTATCGAAAATCACAAAAATAGTTATCTTGCTTGCTTGCTACTATGGTTTCCACCGAGAACACCAAGTTGTGTGACTTCACTAGTCATAACAACGATGACTTTATTTGCACGCCTATCACTACACCTGCCACTTCAGCACCTTCGTATGAAATTAAACCTGCTTTACTCAATCTAGTCATGAAAGATAAATTCTCCGGTGCTGGAGATGATGCTGCTTTACACTTGAACAACTTTGTTGAACTCTGTGATATGCAAAAGTACCAAGAAATAGATGGTAATATTGTTAAGCTCAAGCTTTTTCCTTTCTCCTTGAGAGGAGGAGCTAAAATTTGGTTTCAATCTTTGCCTAGAAATAGCATAGATTCATGGGACAAGTGCAAATATGCTTTTATTGGAAAATACTATCCACCTGCTAAAATTATCCAACTAAGAAGTAATATAATGAATTTTAAACAATTGGATAATGAACATGTTGCCCAAGCTTGGGAACGCATGAAATCTCTTGTCAAGAACTGCCCTACTCATGGTTTGACTACTTGGATGGTTATCCAAACCTTTTATGCAGGCTTGAACTTTACCTCGCGGAACTTGTTAGATTCGGCCGCGGGAGGAACCTTTATGTCAACTACACTTGGTGCTGCCACGAAGCTTCTCGATGAGATGATGACCAATTATTCTCAATGGCACACCGAACGCGCTCCAACAGGTAGGAAGGTAAACTCTATCGAGGAGATTTCCTCCCTAAATGAAAAAGTTGACTTGATCATGTCTCTACTTTCGAAGCAATCTTCTGTTGATCCTCGTGATGTTCCTTTAAATTCTTTGATTGCTCAAGAACAAGTAGATGTGATCTTTATCTCTAGAAACAATTTTAATAACAATGCTTATAGGAGTAATTTTGGTAGCAATCCTAGACTGTTCCCCTCTAATTCTTATGGGAACAACAATGCTTATCCTAGCACCAAGAACTCCACTACTGAACTAGAGATTATGCTTAAAGATTTCATCACTACCCAAAAAGCCTTTAATAAGAGTGTAGAAGAAAAACTAAACAAACTTGATGATCTCTCTTCGAAGGTAGACAATTTAGCCCATGAGGTAGAATTGCTTAAAATTAGAACTTCTCATCTTGAGGAGAGGAAGGTCACTCCTATGAATGCTATTCAAGTGCAAATTAATGAAAACATTAGGATGTTGGCTAAACTTAAAGAGAGATGGGCTAGAGAAAGGGAGGAAGAAGATAGAATTAAGAGCCTTCCTACCCACCACACTGTTGCTACTATCCAAGTTGTTGAGGATATCCAAACTCTTAGCACCCAATGCACTCCTGGTCCCAATGGACCTATTAATGGTGATGCTATGACCATAGAAACTACCAAACAAGTGAACCTAAAGGACACCACTACCACTTTACTTGATAGTAGTGACCTTGATTTTGATAATTGCACTCTTACCGAAGTTATTGATTTCCTTCACAAGATGTCTAGAGATCCCCGCACTAGCACGCTTAACCTTGCCTTCACAGAGCATATCACTAATGCTCTCACCAAAGCTAGGGAGGAGAAACTTAGAGTAGAAGCCTCCATACCTAGAAAGCTAGAAGATGGTTGGGATCCTATGATTAAAATTAAGTTGAATAACTTCTCTTGCTATGCTTTACGTGATGTTGTAGCTAGTACCTCCGTTATGCCCAAAAGACTATATGATATGCTTAAATTGAAACCTTTTGATTCTTGTTCTTTTGGTGTTCGTCTTGTTGATTCTTCCATAAAGAAACCTTTGGGGAGGATCGACGATGTTCTTATCATTGTCAATGACAATTACGTTCCCGTTGATTTTACTATTATGGATATTGAATGTGAACCTTCTTGTCCAATTATTTTGGGACGTCCGTTTCTACGCACTATTGGGGCTATCATTGACATGAAAGAGGGGAATATAAAATTCCAATTTCCTCTCAAGAAAGGGATGGAGCACTTCCCTAGAAAGAAGATTAAGTTACCTTTTGAGTCTGTTATACGGGCTAGCTATTCTTTTACTCTTGATAAAACTTGATCTCTTTGCATTATGCCTAGCTTAAAGGCATAAAGAAAGCGCTTTTGGGAGGCAGCCCAATGAATAAATTTTATTTTGCTTTTGTTGTGTCTTGATGTTGTTACTACAGTAGCATCATCATTGTATCTTTACTTTTCAACTTTGTGCCAAGTGTAGCCTCTGATTGCAAGAAAGTTCAAAAGTTGTGACCTGCTGTCCAGGAAACAGATTCTGTCCTTGGACAGAAAAATTCGTATAAAATCACCAGATCATCTTTTTGGTCTGAATTTTTTCGACAGCGTGCTCTATACAATTGTCTTTCGGGCGTCTGTTCTGAGTTTTTTGATTAGAGTTGCAGAAGTGCCCCGAAAAAATCATTTACTACCTGATGTTCTGTTTTCCACAGATTCTGTCCTGTTTTGCCTTTCCCTCATTTTGCAAACCTTGAGCTTGCTTTTTCTTTGCAAAAACCTTTTGGCAATCTTGAGAAACAGTAGACCTTCAATAATATCTTTATTTCCAGCAAGGAACAATTATATTATTATGGGTACTAACCTCGCTAATCAGATTATGATGAGTTATGTATGAAGGGAGTTTTCAAGTGTGCGAGGGAAGATGATAAAAAGATTCAGGAGTGTCAAACGCTCAAGCTTGGGGATGCCCCCATGCACCCCCAAGAAATATTCAAGGAGACTCAAGCGTCTAAGCTTGGGGATGCCCCCGTGCATCCCCTTCTCCATCAACATTATCAGTCCGTCTTTCGTTCCACTATATTTTTATCACTTCATGTGTTATGTGCTATGCTTGGAGCGTCTTGCTTTTAGTTTTCCTTTTTAGTTTCCTTTAGCTTTTCATAACGAGTTGGAACTCAGCTTTCTTTGTGTGGGAGAGAAACACGCTCCACTTCAACCTAGAACACAACATAGAATTTTCATGTCTATCTTTGTTGTGTGTGTTCTTTGTCTTTCAATAGCTACTGTCATGTTCAGCTCTTAGTATTCATGCTTATCTTTTTAAAGAGCTTTTGTTTAGTTGGTTGCTTAAACTCTCTTTAGTTATCATGCTTATCTTATTAAGAGAGTTTACTTCTGTTGCATTGGTTGATATGTCTATGATAAAAATGCTACGTGCATAATGGTGCTTAGTAGTTCATGTTTTCTTATGGTTAGTCTCAAATAGCTGGGGGGTTCCCAATGTGTTATTGGAGTACCAACATGATTTGTTTGCCTATGATGTGGTATGGTTTAGTAATATCTTCCTTTAAGAATTTATTTTGATTGACTTGGCGTATGCTCACGCATATTTAAGACTGTAAAGAAAGTCTGTCAAGCCTTGATGATCTTTTGTTTCTGAATAGCGATATAACTTCCATGCTTGATTCAATGTTGCTTTGTCGCTCTGCATGATTATGACCGTCATTGCTCTTTTAGTTGGTCGCTCCCAGTCTTTTGCTAACCTCCACCTGTACTAAGCGGTCTGACTGCTTGTGCATCCAAAATCCTTTAAACCAGTTATGCCATATGAGTCCACCATACCTTCCTATACATGGTATTTACCTGCCATTCCTAATGAAGACTTTCATGTGCCATCTCGAAATTATTCAAAAAAGCATTCCTATTTTGTGCCTCTGTTTTAGTTCATGAGGAAGTAGTAGTTAATTCATGATCTTTTTAAGTTGGACAAGCTTCACCCCGGGATTGCATGTCTAATGTGCAAACCCATAATACGAGAAGGAACTGGCAAAGAGTGTGCCCGGCTCAAAAATAATATAACAAACAAACCCTCCTTCACGCTTTGTTCATGAGAAATCAGAAAACTTTGGCAGTGATAAACAAAGGAGATTAAGAGGATGTGATCGTCCTCATTCGGGAGCCGTTCCTCGAAACTTGTCCATCTCAAGAAGTGATTGAGTTGTCTGCTAGCATTCGTTGACGGAACATGCATAATCTAAAAATAATAATTATTACCTCTGTTTTTAAAACCAAGAGCTCTGGTACATGTTTTGTCTTTGTTTCCGACTACGGGTTTTCAACCTTGCCAACAAAAGCCACGGTTCGAGAGTCTCCACCTTCTTTTAAAGCACCAACTATTAAGAGCATGATTTTCATTCTGAGTGTAATGTGCATTGTCCCAAAGTAGCATTGTCTTTTGCATGATTGTGATATCGTTTATTCTGAAATCATTGTATCTAGTCATCACTTAAACCTTGGAGGTGCCCCTGCATTAATGTTTTGCTTCACTAAAGGGGGCAAGCGAGATATCACTTTATCATATTTGCACACCATGCTCATTACAAATCTATTTGATGTTTCAGTATCATGTTGTAAAACTTTCAGTTCTTTGTGATTCTCTCATGAGGCAACTTAATTACTACAGATTCATTGTCTCAGTAAGCTTTTGTCATATGACTATGAAAAGTCCTATATGGTTAATAGCATGTCACCACAGAAATTATGCTTGTTATCATTTACCTACTCGAGGACGAGCAGGAATTAAGCTTGGGGATGTTGATACGTCCAAAACGTATCTATAATTTCTGCTTGCTCCATGCCTCTTTTGGGTGATATTGCTATGATATTTATACACTTCCATACACTTTTGATCATATTTGGACTAACCTATTAACTCAGTGCACCCCAGTGCCAGTTTCTGTTTTCTGCTGTTTTTGTATTTCAGGTTTTCCCGTCACGTAAACTGCCAGAAAAATCCCGGAAAAATTATATAAAAAATCAGCGTTCCGGAAGCTTCCACACGGTCGAAGTAGGGCCGGAGGGGGCCACCAGGGCTCCAGGCGCCCTAGTGGCGCGGCCCCCCTCCTGGCCGCGCCGGGGGGCGCCTGGCCCCCCCAGGCCTCCGCTGATGCCCCCCTTTGGCATATATTTAACACGCGTCCCGAAACCCTCGAGGACGGAACCCTTTTTCGCGATCTCATCTCTGTTCTGCCGCCGCCGCGTTTCCAAGATCGGGAGCACCAGGAGAACTCTTCCCGGCACCCTGCCAGAGGGGAGGATCACCACCGGGAGCCTCTCCACCACCATGGATGCCTCCCGGATGAGTTGTGAGTAGTCTCCCTTGGACCATGGGTCCATGACCAATAGCTATGTGATGTTCTCCTCCCCTTCTTGTGCTTCACTAATTAGACCTCGTGAGCTGCCCTACATGATCGAGGCACATATGTAATCCTTATGCTGTTGCTATGATGAGTTTGCTGGGATCCGATGGATTGTGAGATTATGTTCAGATTGTGTTTGAGTAATATATTTGATTTACCTCTTTTATATTTATGTTCGTAAGTAATTCTTGCATGTTCTCCGTTGCTATTTATTGCTTTGGCCAAGTAGTAGGTAGTGACTCCAAGAGGGAACGTTATGCTCGATTGTGGGTTCATGCCCCTCGATGACTAGCTTGAGTGACAGAAACATGAGTCTAGGGGATGTGATGTTGCCACAAGGGGGAAAACAACGGTGCTTGTGCCCGCGGGTGCAAGGATTGTTTACTTTACGCAAAGTTCTTTTAATGCAGTTGTCTGTTGCTTTGAGTTTACACTATGGGTGGGACTCGCAACTTAATACCAGCGAGATGTTCTGGATAGATATCTCAAGGTGGATGATTAGTAGTAGATGCAGATGGATTTCGGTCTACTTGCCTTGGCGTACCGCCCATGCTTTGAACCTCTACCTTTCTTGCAACATAGTTAGCATTGGTTTGCGCACATAATTCTGTCAATTGCACAGCTGTAATTCGTTTACCTCACATAGCTGTTTTATCGTATTTTGGGAGAGAGACATCACTAGTGAACATCATGGGACCCCGGTCCATATTACCATCACTGATCACATCCGCTATTTACTTTATGCTTTTACTTACTATTTGCAGTAATACCTATCACCATTATCACTTGCGTTTGATCCTTTGTAAACGACAAGGCCGGAGGGATTGACAACCTCTCTGTACTCGTTGGGAGCAAAGTTATTTGTATCTGTGTGCAGGTCCAAGTTGATTGCTAATATCTGGCGCCGTTAGCAGTTGACACCTTCTTGTTGAAACTAGGAGTCTCAGGGGAAATCGATCCTTGGTATCTTTGCCAAGGGAAAACTACCGCTACACTACATCTCAAACCTTCCACTTGGGGTAACCAACGAGGGGCGAGAAGCCATCATGCATACGATGCAGAACGCCCATACTATGCCCACGTGATGGCTAGTGCTATCAGGCCAGAGGCCCCTCAGATCAAATATCCAAACCGTTTAGTGTCTTGGGAACGCGCGGTAACGAGCAGAGACTCACGATCATGTGACCCCATCGCCTTGTCTCGAGGACTTGCAGCAAGGGCTACGAATGCCCGGCCACGCCTCGTAATTATCTTACGGGCACCTTCCAGACAACCCGAGTACACATCACTCGCAATTAAGCTCGCGCGAACACCAAAGGGAACCCTGAGGAATCACCCTCGATGGAATTCCACGTGATGTTATCGTCAAGGTGAACGAAGGAGGAATCACCCTCGATGGTCCACACTTGAGGGGTTGCACGACAGAGTTGTTATCGGGAGTGGTGAAGGAGGAATCACCCTCGATGATCACGTGCGGGAGCCGAGAACCAGCGGCGAGGAGGGTCGGAGGGCGGTGGCTGTAGCTGCAGCCAACAACAACGGTAGGAAGGCAGCAACAAGCAACGCATGAGAAGGAGCAGTGTCGTGCAACTGCAGCGATGGTGGCAGCATATAGCAGCAAAAGGGGCAGCAGGGGGTGGACAGGAGTGGTGGGGCGCGAACGGGGCGGCTGGGAGGCGCGGGAGCGTGCCACGGGCGGGGAGGCGCCCGGAGCAAAGCTCCGGCCATGACGAACACGGACGAGCACGGGAGCGGTAGTAAAACGACACGGATCGAAGGGATTAGCGTGAAAATCGGTCCAGGGGCTCACCCCGGTGCTCGTGGATGAGGTAGGGAGGTTGGGGAAGCGCGCTGGTGTAGATCGACGATGAGATGTCACGGGCGTGGAAAAAGAAACCGGCTCGAAGGCGATGATTTGGGGCGTCCTAGCTCGATTCGAAGCACCCAGACAAAAGAGACGTCGATGAGGGAACTCTGGAACATGCTCGCAGTGTTGTGGGATGACACCGGTTGCAAGGACGATGACGTCGCGGCTATGGTGTCGGCTTCCTACCTGTAGAGGAGAGCGAGAGGGCAAAGGGGGGAGGGGATTCTAGGGGCTAGGGTTTGACCAGGGAGAGAGGAGGGCTCGGGGCGCTCTTAACCCGCGGGGTGGGCCGCGGGATGGCCGGCACCTGGTCGAGTGCGCGCGATGGCCGTGGGATTGCTGCCATGCCCCATGCCTCTCTGTAGCAGGTGGTGGAACGAGAGGTGTGGTGGGCTGGGCAGGCTTTTGTTGCTAGATGGGCTAAGGCGCATAGTGCCACTAGAGCCCACTATCACGACAGTAGTTAGGCCTTTTCTTTTTATACTAATTTTAGTCTTATTTTCTTACCATTTTGCATTTTCTTTTCTCATCAACAGAATTTTTTTGCACATTAAACTTGGCACATAAATAACAGAGATTAATTCGAGAGAGCACAAAAGTTTGGGGTAGTTGGAGTTAAATAAATAATTGTTTATTTTGAAAAGGGTAATTATTTGTTGTTGGGTCACTTATTGATTTCCTAAGGACTTATCTGCGAGCCAAATGAAGTTGGTTCCATCATGGTAATGATCAAGGGAATTTATAGAATATCTTGAACATTTTACTTTTATTGTTAGGACAAATAATTTATTTGACTTCATTTCAAACGTGAAATTGAGCGTGGTTTGAAACACAGTGAGGATCAGCAACTTAATTATAAGGACATGGCATCATTAGGCATGCGATTACTGTAGCACGATTCTCGGGGTGTTACAAATCTCCTCCACTACGAGAAATCTCGTCCCGAGATTTAAGAGGTGGAGTAAGGGGAAAGAAATTGGCTATGAAATTCTTCCAAATATTCACGGTCTTGGTTGCCCTTCTCGAGGAAGTTGATCCCTTTCGTTGATGCCTTCATTTCGCTGTATCAGGGCATCATGATGAAGTCATCGTCCTCCTTACAGGATCTTCACCGTACTTACGAAAGGATGGGAGGGAAAACTCTATAACGACGGGTTTTAACAAGATTGAGCATCGGATGATTAACTCAGGGGAAGAAGCATAAAGTGTCTCTCGAGTTGATTACGTGGAACACCTCGAGAGCATTATTGGGGGGTACGAAAGTTTCAAACAGGTAAGCAATCGTTCGATGCCTGAAGTAGAGTGTGAAGGGGGTCAGTGCAATGGAATAAGTATTGCGTCTGATAACGGAATAGATCGTCTCTAGGACGGTGGCTCATGAATTAAATACGAAGCCAGTGTGAGGAATAACTTTGGCAACAAGGGTGTACAGGAGAGTCAGGTTCTGATCGTGTGGAACTATGGGTTATGGGCCACTATGTGGGTTAAAAGTAGAAATAGTGGTGACATCTTGCAAGGTCATGATAGTCAGGCAGGTCAGAGCATAGCAAGTCAGTTATGTTGGCAACAACGTCGGTACCAAGGGCGAGGGATGAAGAGAACCATTTTCCTGCTCGTTAAGACGAGGCGGACCAATAGGCAAAGTTCTCGTCCATTAGTGGTTCCCGGAAGGTCATCAACAATAGTAACAGGGTTTTACTGACAGAGTTGTGCATCGAGGTGTTTGCATAAGCAAGAAAACATTACTACTTAGATCATATAGATCACAAGGAAGGTTAAACAAACCAATGGAAAGGAAAATTTGTTTGAACAAAAATAAGAGGAGCATATCCTAAGTCGGATAACAAGGAACTCAAGGTATAACACATTATAAGAACAAGTTTTGTTCTGGAGGTAATGCAAGAATGTTGGCGATGTTATAACAAACCATCGAGGGGAAAGGGTGGTATTCGATTCACAACTTGGAAGAAAGCAAATCATTGTTGATGTTGATCACGACACATTTGTCGAGAGATTTCATTAAGATGTAATCGATCGACAACGACATCAAGTCAAATGAATGATGGAGCGAATGGTTATTGAAACTACTAGTACACTACAAACTTGAAATCAAGCTTGTTGTTCAAGGCAAAAATGATATGACGAGGAAGATCGACGTAAGCATAGCTCGTCGTCGCGAATTGTGCTCCGGGAAGAAGGATTGGGTAGCACAGTTAAAATTTAGCACGATAGTGATATAGCCGATCGGGCTAGGAATGATTTGAAGGATTATTAACTTCCTAGCAGCAAAGTACTAGAAGTATTGGACCATAGTGCGTATTCGAGACACTTGTCGGAATCCTCGAGTGACGGAAATGTAAACCTGCGGAGTGACTAAATAGTGAGAGTATTATTCTGTCAAGCCCAAGATGCGATTCTATCCCCGATCACGTGAACACCTCGTGATTGGGGCACAACCGCATTTCGGGCGCTTAGCAAGATGGATATCATTACATCGTACCATTACATAAATAGATGGGGATACATACAAGTCATACAACTCCACATGAATACAACACATTATACACAAGACATCCGACTATGGATGCAAACATGAAAAGCACAACGACATCCATCCTGCTATCCCAGGCTGCCGACCAGGAACCTAACCCAAGACTGACGAGGAAGAAGAACACCAACACAAAATAACATCGCTCTCGCGTCAAGTAATCGGAAACCTGCACCTGCAACTGTTGTTGTAGTATTTGTGAGCCACGAGGACTCAGCAATCCCATAACCATGGGTATCAAGACTAGCAAAGCTTAATGGGTATGGAGAGGTTAAGTGGCGAGGTTGCAGCAGCGGCTAAGCATATGTATGGTGGCTAACTTATGAGTACAAGAATAAGATGAGCATCTACGCAAACGGTCGCCAACTAGTAATGATCGCTGAGAGATCCTGAACTACCTACGAGTCAAACATAACCCCACCGTGTTCTATTCTCAAAATGAAAAGAGACGCTCACGGTTACTCACACGGTTGGTGTATTTTATTTCAGATCCTCTGTCAAGTTTTCTACAACAGGACATTAACAAATTCCAATCTGCCACATAACTGCGGGCAAGGCCTTCGAAAGATCATAACCCTGCAGGGGTGTCACAACTTAGCCCATCACAAGCTCGCACGATCATCAGAGGTAAAAAACCCATATCTTAGGGACAACCCGAACAGACTCGGAATCCCGGTGCACAAGACATTTCGACAATGGTAAAACAAGTCCAGCAAGACCTCCCAGCGTGCCGACACCCTAATAGTAGCCGCGCGTATCTCGTCTCAGGCCACGACCGGATAGGTCAGCCTATAGGTATACCAGACCTCGAGTTTCCCTGTGGTGGCCCCGCAGTCTTCCCGTTTGGGACCAACGCCATTGGCACTGGCCCCCCTGTATGTAGAAGAATCCCCGTGTAGCGCTAACTCCCTTTACAATTTAATTAATTAATTAAGTTTTTATTATGTTGCAAATTAAAACCAAAGTTGGGCCTTGCTAGAGGAGTTTTATTCAAAGCGAACTGTCAATGGGTCCCCATATAACCAACCGCGTTAGGAACGCAAAATCAAGGAACATAACACCGGTTTATCGGTTCTTAGGCAGCGTGAGTGGAACAAAACACCGAGCAAAAGGCCAAGCCTTCCACCCATTGCCAAGTATATAGGTGCATTAATTTAAGTAATAGATATTGTGATATTCCAACATCCAAGTTCCGACATGGAGCAATCTTCATCTTCACCTGCAACTAACAACGACGTAAGAGGGGCTGAGCGAGCAGTAACATAGCCAAGCAACGGTTTGCTAGGATGGTGACAAAGGTTAGAGGGTTTCATGGTGACAAGGAGAGGCTGACAACAAATAGATAGGTAGCGCGACATATAGCGATAGCATCGAGACAACTAGCATGGCAATGGTAGTAAAGGTATCCAAGTTGATGGTCATATTGCATGAGATCCCACAAGGAAGAAGAACGAGTCCATGAAGAAGACGAAGAAGAATCCACAAAGGCGAACCAAGTGTAGTCGAACGAATCCTCACGATCGCAACAAATCAGGAACTAACTAGAAGAAGCAAACAACACGGTAAACACACAACACAAGAACAAGACATGATGCTAACCAAGTATGATGCAAGACAAGTCTATATGGTGCAAATCATGGCAAGAGATGATGCAAACAAGAACACGCATCAAGTCAAGTTTAAATGAGGCCGGAGACAACATATAACAATTCCGGTAAGTCCTCATATGCAAAATTTGAAATTGGTCCAGAACTGAACAAACATTGTGTTGAAGTTGTTAAACAGCAGGTTAAGATGCACCATGATGATCCACTCGAAATTCTAGTCAAGTTACATATAAAGTTCATTTAATTCGGAGCTACGGGCTAGAAGATATGAGCAAAACAAGTCAAGCATGTCATTGATGCAAAACGCATCCAAACATCAAGCAAACACACTCCAAACATGTATACAACATGTTATTATGCATCTGCATGCAAAAACACACAAGTTTCATATAGCACACGCTCAAAACAGAGCAACGGTTCAACACATACACATGGAACAAGTTGAAGCACAATCTGCCCAAAACAGCAAGTAGGCATATAGTTGACATCAAAACAACATGAAACACGAACATCTGATGGCATCAAAGGGCATGGCAAGCATGTACATGTCAAGCACTACAAGCATGATCACTGAGCTACTACCAAACACCACTAGAACATGCTCAAAACATCATGGCAGGATTGCAAAAGATAACAGATTCACAGACATAGTGAAATAAACTAAACATGGCAGCAACAACGACAAGTAGGCATGTTTGCAAGCCTGTGCAACTCATCTCATAGCATATCATGGCATGTGGATATAACCAATAGCAAGAGGACATGTTTATGAAGCTACTCATGGCAAGAACATGGTCATAGGATGCATAGAACACTAGCTATTCACATGGCAAAACTGAACATGCTGATAATAGGCTGACAGAAACATTTTATAGCAATTTGAGAGCATGAAAATAACAAGCTACAACATGCCATAATTGCAAACAATGAGATGGATGGATAGAGCATAACATGTGCATCAAGACATGATTATTGGACATTCCAGAACATACATGGATTTGAGTGGGGAATCAATCAAACATGGCATCCCAATATAATAGTTTTAGACTTAGTAGTTTTCAACAAGTCTCAGAAAATAACAACAGCGAGTAGACCACTTTGCAAGCTTGTTGCACTCACCACAAGGCATATCATGAAAAGTGGATTGCACCACAGCAAAGATGGCATGATTATGCTTCTAAAACATGTTAACATGTTGCTCAAACAAAAATCCCACATAAAGATATGAAAAAGACAAATCAGCCGCTCATAACAGTTTTCAGCACTTAACAGCAACATGCAATTTTGCAACAGAGATAAATATGGAAATATGGCACCTAACATGAATGCAACAGCCACCATCATGTAGAGCACTTCACAATGAACATGTTGACATATCATACACTCCATTTGGACCAACATGCACCAAGTTACACCATGTTAAACATGCATACATATTGTTGACAGACAACAAGGACTTGACAATAACATCACATAACAGTTTTGCAACGAAGATTAAGACATCAAGATGAACAGTAACATGCATGCTAATGAAACTAACATGTAGAGCACAGAGAGATGAACATTTAGATATATCATATGCACAATTTGGACAAATATGCAAAAAGATATGCCATGATGAAGATGCACGCATTATACTGAAATTTTAGGGACTTAGCCATTTTTAGCAGAAAACAGAGTGGCGTCATTTAGCTATAATGTGCACCGGGCGAGGGATAGGCGAGGTAGGGGCGCTCAACCATGGGCTTCGGCCCATGTAGTGGAGGAGAGTGGGTTGGTGGAGCGGGGAGCTGGCTGGCCCGGCTGCGGTCGTCGATGCGGGCGGCGGAGCAAGGTGCTGGCGCGGCACGCTCCGGCAGCCGGCGGCAGAGGCAGGCGGCGGCGAGCGCTTGGAGACGGGGGGGAGCGAAGCGGGAGGAGTGCGTGTGCGGGGGCTCGACCGGTGGGAGGCGTGGAGCGGGGAGCGGGTCGGTCGGGGCCCGGCGGCAAGTGGCGGCGGGGCAGCAGTTCCGCATGGAAATTGAGGAGGAGGGAGGATAGAGGTAGGTGGAGGCTAGGGGATGCCCAAAATGGACATGGGGGCTGTTTATATAAGGAAGGGGCTAGGGTTAGGGGGTTTAGGGGTGTTTTCGAGCCCTTCGATCGCGATCCGACGGATCCGATCGCGAGGGGATTTAGGCAGGTCTAGGTGGGCTGCGGTGGGCTGTGTAGAAGGCCTTAGACCGAGAAGAGAGAGAGGAAGTGCGGCCTGACAGCAGTTTCCGAAGACCAAAAACGTCCGACGTCCGACGGGCAATGGTGCCGCTCTAAGTTTAATGGTTGGGCTATCAAACGGGCTCCGAATGCGACAAAATTTGGCAGGCGGTCTGTCTACACTATAATAAGACCACACGTCAAGTTTCATCCCATTCCGAGAACATTTTACGGCCACTTATAAAATAAATATTCGGAGGTGCCGCGGGCGTGTGCGAGTGTGTCTAGGCTCAGAACAGACAACAGAGAGGACGGGGCAACTACAAATGGATGCAAGTTTTGAAAACTATGCCGATGCAATGCACATGACGACATGGCAAGATGCAACATGCAAGCAGATGACATGGCAATGACAGCGAATAACTGGAAGACACCTGGCGCATCGGTCTCGGGGTGTCACATATTCCAATAATAATACATAAGGGATAGAGCAATGGGATGACATGCTCGAGATAACAGGGAGAAATACTCCAAGGTAGATCGGAATATAGGTTGAACTCGTGTATTGATCTATAGAAGTCATATGTTTTGACTTGTCTAAGGAATGGAATCAAAGGGGAACATTATGGTTGGAACCATGATTGCCATTAACCAGATCGAAGATACAAGATGAACTTATATCAAGGGGATAACAATTTTTACAAGATTTTTTCCATGATGAGATCTACATCATTTCCATCAGCATGAACACAAAGTTCAAGGTGGACTCCTACTTCTTCAATGCACAACTTTTCATTCACTTCTTTTTTTTCGAAAATGGCATTAGTGTTCAGAGTTTTACCTGGTGAAATACCAGATGAGTAAGACCCGTGAAATCTTTTGGGTTCACACGGATTTATGGAAGGCATAGGCTCGACCCATAGGGGCATCTTAGGAACAGATACCACAATCTTCAAGAGTAAATAACACTCGCCCGAAAGCAGAGCATGGTTGACAAAAGCAGAGGATAGTATTTACCAAAGTCATTATGTATCCGAGGAAAGACTCGCAAGGTTGTTGAAAATGAAGGACAATGTCGGATAATAATCCAACAAAGGGTCTGGTGGTCTACCAGGGATCTGATGTGAGCATCGGTACTCAACCATAAGAAGAAAGAATGCAGGGAGATTGGTTTATAGAAACAAATGACTAATTCAAAACTCAAATGCAAAGGAATTATGATTTCCAAATCAAGCGATCGGAAGCAACCGCTCTAATTAAGGATGGGTAAGTTGAAATGACTTAGGGGTACAATCGACGGTAATTAGATTTGTCGAGAACCAGCTCATATTCGGAATGACGTCTGAGCTGGAAGAATGAATTTTTGTTTGACTGATGATTGCGAGTATTTACAGCCTATTTAATTAATAAGATCAGAAAGTCAATCACAAAGGATTATAATGAATATTGATATACATATGGGATTAACCATAATGCAAGCAGGTAAAACTTTCAAGAGCAATAGGTTGCTGAGGATTTTGGAAGATTGAATAGTGTTTCGAAGAGATTTGTGAAACGCATGAACAACTCGGGATGAACGAATCCCCAGTAAGTGTGAGGAATTATTCATACATGTATTCATGCGGAAAAGGAGCTGCAAGGCAGTAGGCACCATGGATTCTCATAATATCCGAAGCATTTTAGGGTATCTTGTAATAACAAGAACAATTGAAATGAAGGTATGGACGACAAGTGTATGCATCTATCCTTAGGGATTTACCGGTGATATGGAATTGTAACGGTGAAGGGCACAAAATCTCGAGAGAACATCATAGAGTATCTTCGGAATCTTCTGGTGCAGTAGGCCATCATCTTGAATGAAGGGCTCTCTGGGAGCAAGTTGTTACGAGAACCTAAAGTCGAAGTGAGCAAAATCTTTAACCCGAATAGGAGAGATATCAGAGTCCCAGAGTAAAGACGAGGAATAAAAGATCTTAATACCACCCAATGGCGATGTGGACCCGTGAAACACACAGCCATGTTAGTAAAAGTTTTCCAAAGACTAGACTCAACTTCGGCCAAAGAGTTAGAAAGGGGGATTCCTACAGGCAGTCCGCTCTGATACCAACTTGTGACGCCCCCGATTTGAGTGTACACTAATCATGCACGCAAATGTGTACGGCCAAGATAAGGGACTCACGGGAAGATATCACAACACAACTCTAGACACAAATAAAATAATACAAGCTTTATATTACAAGCCAGGGGCCTCGAGGGCTCGAATACATAATAGTCAGCGGAAGCAACAATATCTGAGTACAGACATAAGTTAAACAAGTTTGCCTTAAGAAGGCTAGCACAAAAACAACATGATCGAAAAGGCAAGGCCTCCTGCCTGGGATCCTCCTAACTACTCCTGGTCGCCGGCGGTCATCACAAAGTAGTAGACACCATCTGGGTAGTTGCAGTCGTCAAAGGTGGCATCTGGCTCCTGGACTCCGCCATCTGGTGGCATCAACCGAGAAGAAAGGAAAAGGGAAATTTTTGTTTTTGCCACTCTAGATTTTGCCAATTTTCCTTATCACATTCTAGATTTTGACATTTCACTTTTGCCACTCTTAGCTTCTGACAATTATCACAATTGCCATTCCGTGGCAAAAGCAAAATAATTTTATTTTATTTGCCACTTTTAGCTTTTGAAAAGTATCACAATTTCCACTCTGAAAATTTTGTTTTTGCCACAGGAATGGCAATTGTGATAATTGTCAAAAACTAAGAGTGGCGAAAGTGAAATGTCAAAATCTAGAGTGGCATAAGGAAAATTGGCAAAATCTAGAGTGACAAAAACAAAATTTTCCCAAAGGAAAATGGGGAAAAGAGGGAGCAAAGCAACCGTGAGTACTCATACAAAGTACTCGCAAGCAAGGATCTACACTACTTATGCATCGGTTTCAATAAAAAGGGGTAGTATCTATGGACTAAACTGTAGAATGCCAGAATAAGAAGGGGAGAAGCTAGTCCTCTCAAAGACTAGCATCTTCGGGAAACCACCGTCTTGTAGCAACAGGAGGGAGTAGAGTAGCATAACATAAGTCATATTTATATTGTTATATTAATGCTCCGGGATCATTTCTCGACTCCCGGAACAACATATCCAAATCATGCCTCAGCGTCCAGTTCTAGTTGTATCAATCGGGATACAACTCCAAGTGTCCGTTACCGTAGGACAGGCTATCGATAGATGTTTTCTTCCCTGCAGGGGTGCACCAACTTACCCACCACGCTCTCTTAACTCCGGCCGGACACACCTTCAGGTCATGCCCGGCCTCGGCCAAACAATACGCCGCAACCCGACCTAGGGTCAATAGAGAGGTCAGCACGTCGGACTAAACCTATGCCCCCAGGGGTCTTGGGCCATCACCCCGGGAACTCCTGCACGTTGCGTACATGGCCGGTGAGCAGACCTAGCTACCTCCTTAAAAAGGCAGGAACTTACCAGTCCAACCCGGCGCGCGTCGCTCAGTCGCATGATGTCTAATAAGCTTCGGCTGATGCATACGACGCAGAACGCCCATACTATGCCCACATGATGGTTAGTGCTATCAGGCCAGAGGCCCCTCGGATCAGATATCCAAACCGTTTAGTGTCTTGGAACGCGCGATAATGAGCAGAGACTCAAGATCATGTGACCCCATCGCCACGTCTCGACGACTTGTGGCAAGGGCTAAGAATGCCCGGCCACGCCTCGTAATTATCTCGCGGGCACCTTCCATGTCAACTCGACTACACATCACTCGCAATTAAGCTCGCGCGGGTACCCCTCAGGGCTGACCCATCTTTAGTAAAATGGCTCAATGTAAAGTCACAGTAACCATAGTAACCGTGTGTCTAAGACCAAAGGGAACCCTGATGAATCACCCTCAATGGAATTCCACGTGATGTTATCGTCAAGGTGAACGAAGGAGGAATCACCCTCGATGGTCCACACTTGAGGGGTTGCACGGCACAGTCGTTATCGGGAGTGGTGAAGGAGGAATCACCCTCGATGACCACGACCAATTTACTTCACTACAGAGATCTCATGAGAAGTGCTATATCAGGTATCACCCTTGGCACTTGCTAGTAACTCTGCAGAGTCGTACAACTAGGGAGGGTGATGTGCGGTGTCGGGGCCTGGACATCGATCACGTTGATCGAGTCATATGGTAATCCAGCAGGGGCAACAAGGACAAGGTGCGGGTCTCTGATGGATCTCTAACCAGCCCATACTAAGCAGTTACAATAAGAAGGTAAGGTATGAAAGCAGGTAAAAAGAACATGCTATACATCAGAATAGGATCATACATAAACGGTAGCAGTTCTAATGCAAGCATAAGAGAGAAGGGAATGGGCGGTATCGGAATGATCAAGGGGGGTTGGCTCGCCTGGAAGCTCTGTTGAATCGGAAGGAGGGTCGTCGTCGACGTAGTCGATCACAGGGGCATCATCAACGGTCTCGGGGTCTACCGAAGAAGGAGAGGGGGAAGAAACAGTAAATATAAAGTATGCAGGTGCATGACAAAGCATAACATGGCAATACGCAGAGCTAGGGGTGCTATAACACAATGCTACACGATACCAACGAAGGGGGATAACATCTGGGAAAGTTTTCCCGAACTTGGGCATTTTCGGACACGCGAACCGGAGGGGAAAAGTTGTGTGTTCGCTATGTTAGAGACGTGTGGGAGATGAACGGGCTGCGTATTCGGATTCGCCTCGTCATTCTGAGCAACTTCCATATATAAAACATTTTCATCCGAGTTACGGTTCATTTTATATGATTTTTCAAAGTTTTATTAATACTCTGGAATTATTATTAGTTCGAAATTTAACAGCAAAAATACTATGGGTTCCCAGAAATGTACCCAACAGTATCTATAAGAGGCTGACAGTGGGCCAGGGGGACCCAGTTGACCACTCAACGTTTGACTCGTCACCAGAGGGTGGGGCCCCCTTGTCATTGACACACGTTTTCTAATTACAGATTAGTTAGGTTAACTAATTAATTAGTTTAACTAAAATAAATTAATTAGGTCAATTAATCAATTAAATAATTAATTGTTTTCATATTATACTTTTTATCTTTTATTTTAAATTTCTTTTGTTTGTTTGGGGGTTGGGCCCCAGCTATCAAAGGCCCAAAGGGGCATAGCGGGGCGGGCATCGGGCGCAGCGCGAACACGCGACGAGCGCCTGGAGCGGGTGTAGCCCGGTTGACCCCGGGCGCTGGCCGTGGCGCAGAAGAGTCTCGGCTAGGGGGCGCCGCTGTGGGCGAGGCCGCCGGGCACGGCCGGCGCACGTGCGGGCACCAGGAACTGGCGGCGAGGAGGGTCGGAGGGCGGCGACTATAGTGGCAGCCAACAGCAATGGCAGGAATGCAGCAGCAAGCAGCGTAGAAAAAGGAGCAATGCCATACGGCGGCCGCATCATATAGCAGCAGAAGGGGCAGCAGGGGGCGACCGAGAGTGGTGGGGGGCGCGGACAACTGGGAGGAGCGGGAGCACACCACGGGTGGGGAGGCGCCGGGAGCAAAGCTCCGCCCATGGCGAACACAGACGAGCACAAGAAGCGGTGGTAAAATGATACGGATCAAAGGGATTAGTGCGGGAATCGGTCGAGAGGCTCACCCCGGTGCTCATGGACGAGGTAGGGAGGTCGGGGAAGCGCGGTGGTGTAGATCGACGGCGAGATGCCGCGGCTGTGGCGAAGAAACCGGCTCGAAGGCGACGATGTGGGGCGTCCCAGCTCGATTCGAAGCACCCAGATGAAGGAGAAATCAACGAGGGACCTTCGAAGCATGCTCGCAGGGTTGTCGGACGATGCCCGCTGCGAGGACGATAGCATCGCGGCTATGGTGTCGGGTTCCTGCGCGTAGAGGAGAGCGAGAGGGCAAAGGGGGGAGGGGATTCTGGGGGCTAGGGTTCGACCGGGGGAGAGAGGAGGGCTCGGGGCGCTCTTAACCTGCGGGATGGCCGGCACCTGGTCGAGCACGCGCCACGACCGTTGGATGGCTGCCACGCCCCCTGCCTCTCTGTAGCAGGAGGTGGAAGGAGAGGTGAGGAGGGCTGGGTTGGCTTTTGTTGCTAGATGGGCTAAGGCGCATAGTGCCACTTGAGCCCACTATCACGATAGTAGTTAGGCCTTTTCTTTTCATACTAATTTGACTCTTATTTTCTTACCGTTTTGCATTTTCTTTTCTCATCAAAAGAATTTTGTTGCACATAAATAATAGAGATTAATTCGAGATAGCGCAAAAGTTTGGGGGAGTTGGAGTTATATAATAATTGTTTATTTTGAAAAGGGTAATTATTTGTTGTTGGGTCACTTATTAGTTTCCTAGGGACTTATCTGCGAGCCAAATGAAGTTAGTTCCATCATGGTGATGATCAAGGGAATTTATAGAATAGTTTGAATATTTAACTTTTACTGTTAGGAGAGATAATTTATTTGACTTCATTTCAAACATGAAATTGAGCTTGGTTTGAAACACTGTGAGGATCAGCAACTTAATTATGAGGACATGGCATCATTAGGCATGCGATTACTGTAGCACAATTCTCCGGGTGTTACACATCAACTACACGGAGTAATCAACACTACTAGCAACCCACAGGTACCAATGTGAGGTTTTGAGACAAAGATCAGATACAAGAGATGAGCTAGCGTTTGAGAGGAGATTGTGCTGGTGAAGATGTTGGTGGAGATTGACCCCCTCTCGTTAAGAGGATCGTTGATGATGACGAGGGCTTCGATTTCCCCCTCCCGGAGGGAAGTTTCCCGGGCAGAACAGCTTCGCTGGAGCCCTAGATTGGTTCTGCTCAAGTGTCGCCTCGAGACGGCGGCGCTTTGTCCCAAAAGCTTCCTCCTTATTTTTTCCAGGGAAAACCCCTTCATATAGCCAAAGATGGGCACCGGGGGCCTGCTGGGCTGGTAACTAGGCAGGGGGCGCGCCCAGGGGGTAGGGCGCGCCCCCACCCTCGTGGATGTCTGGTGGGTCCCTTCCGATGCTTTCTTCACCCAATATTTTTTATATATTTCAGAATAATTCTCTGTGAAGTTTCAAGACTTTTGGAGTTGTGCAGAATAGGTCTCTCAGATTTGCTCCTTTCCGTTCTAGAATTCCAGCTGTAAGCATTCTCCCTCTTTGTGTAAATCTTGTAAAATAAGAGATAAAAGGTATAAGTATTGTGCCATAATGTGCTATAACAGCCCATAATGCAATAAATATCAACATAAAAGCATGATGCAAAACAGACGTATCAACTCCGCCAAGCTTAGACCTCGCTTTTCCTCAAGCGAAAGCAAAAATGGAAAAATATTTCCACATCTTTAGAGATAGAGGTGTCGATAAAATAAAATACGAACATGAGGGCATCATGATCATCTTTAAAACAGCAACGTATATTGTCATATAATTTCTTATGCCAAAGTAACAATTCATTCACAAGGTAAAGTATGAATCATAAACTTCATTGAAAACTAACAAACTATGATCTCGGACATTGAAGCAATTGCAGTTTATCATAACATCGGGAAGAGTCAACGTAAGAGCTTTTCAGCAAATCCACATACTCAACTATCATTTAATCTTTCACAATTGCTAACACTCACGCGAAACTTATGTGTTCAAAGCTTCAGTCGGACACAGTGAAAGATAGGGGCTTGTAGTTTCGCCTGCCAACATTTTACCTCAAGGGTAATGTCAACAATAATACTTTATGATAACCTACATCCGAGTGGGTATATATATCTGGATCTTTCTCCAACACATAGTGCTTGCCAAAGGAAAAAAGTGTAAAAAGGAACGGTGAATATCACCATGACTCTTGTAAGAGGGTAGGAAATAAAAGTAAAATATAGGCCTTTCACAGAGGGAAGCAGAGGTTGTCATGCGCTTTTATGGTTGGATGCACAAAATCTTAGCGCAAAAGAACGTCACTTTATATTGCTGCTTGTGATAAGGACCTTTATTATGCAGTCCATCGCTTTTATTTCTTCCATATCACAAGTTTGTATAAAGCTTATTTTCTCCGCACTAATAGATCATACATATTTAGAGAGCATTTTTTATTGCATGCACCAACGATAATTTACTTGAAGGATCTTACTCAATCCATAGGTAGGTATGGTGGACTCTCATGGAAAAACTGGGTTAAGGGATGTTTGGAAGCACAAGTAGTATCTCTACTTGGTGCAAAGGGTTTTGGCTAGCATGAGAGGGAAAGGCAAGCTCAACATGTTGGAGGATCCATAACAATATAAATTCTATTTGAATATAAGAAAACATAACACATTATGTTGTCTTCCTTATCCAACATCAACCTTTTAGCATGTTATATTTTAATGAGTGCTCACAATTACAAAAGATGACCAAGATAGTAGATTTATATGTGAAACCTCTCTTTCTTTGTCACTTCATATTAATTGCAATCAGTGACCAACACTATGTTTGTCAACTCCCAACAAATTTTATTCATCATACTCTTTATATGTGAAGTCAATACTCTTCATAAGATCATTATATGATATTTTTTATGTCTTTCATTTTTTTATTTCTATTATTTTATTCCCTCAAGATCAAAGCAAGAAAGCAAGGCCCTCAACTCTCGAAACTACTCTTTATTGTATATAACTCACGGGCTCGATTACAAAGATAGAGATCAAAACAAAACTCAAAGCTAAATCATGCTAAAAAATATTCTACTAGATCAAGATATAACCAAAAGGATCGAACTAAGAAAAATGATAAAGGTAAAGGTGTGATGGTGATACGATACCGGGGCACCTCCCCCAAGCTTGGTGGTAGCCAGGGGGAGTGCCCATACCCATGTATTTATGTTTCTTTCTTCTGGGGTGGTGACGCAATGCTTTTATCTAGTTTCCGTCTCAGGCTAAAGTCTTCCTCCGTTAGATATTCGTTTTCCAACTCAAGCTTTAGTATCTTCTTGCATAGTGCTGCCTTACTATCCTGCAACAAATGAGAAGGGATGGATCGGGTTTTGTTGGGGAGGCTTGACTTCTTGAATTCCACATGCATATCCCCAGGTTGAGGTAGAGGGACGTCGTCTTCGTCCGAACTTGAATCCTTAATCACTTCAAAATCAGAGTCTTCTTCCTCCTCCGAATTCCCAGCATATGGAGAGAGAGATCTCCATAGGTCCTCGGGTTCGAAACATAGTGTGAAACATAGCTCTCTTCATCTGAATCTTGAGAAGACATATTTTTAGATCTACCCAGAAAACGGCACGAAGGAAGAACAGAGGATTTTGTCGTGGTACGGTGGTCAAAACCTTTGGGGGATTATATAATGAATTTTTACCGACCAAAAGAAGTATCATGCAAGAAAACGGAGTTCAGACGGGACACGAGGTGGCCACAAGGCAGGGGGGCGCCGAGGGGGTAGGGCGCGCCCTCCACCCTTATGATCGCCTTGTGCACTCTTTGGACTACTTTTAATTTTTCTATTTTTATAAATATTCCAAAACGGAGAAGAATTGCTATTGGAAACGTTTTGGAGTCGGTTTACTTACCATACCACGTACCTATTACTTTTCGGAGTATGAAACATTCTGGAAAGTATGCCTTATACACTCCTCTGGTGTTATGGTATTAATTATATTGGTCTCAACATTTATGGGAGTACCTGAGATATGATGTTTGATTCTTTGACCGTTTACCACCTTTGGATTTGTGCCTTCGAAGATGTTGATTTTGATGGCACCAGAACGATAGACCTCCTTGATAATGTAAGGACCTTCCCATTTAAAGAGAAGTTTTCCTGCAAAAAATCTTAAACGAGCGTTGTATAGCAAAACATGATCACCTACATTAAACTCACGCTTTTGTATCCTTTTGTCATGCCATCTTTTAAATTTTTCTTTAAACAACATGGCATTCTCATAGGCTTGGGTTATACATTCATCAAGCGAGGTAATGTCAAATAACCTCTACTCACCGGCAAGTTCAAAATCATAGTTGAGCTCTTTGATAGCCCAATAAGCCTTATGTTCTAATTCAAGAAGTAAATGACATGTTTTCCCGTAAACCATTTTGTATGGAGACATACCCATGGGGTTTCTTATAAGCAGTTCTATAAGCCCATAATGCATCATAAAGTTTCTTAGACCAGTTCTTTCTAGATCTATTAATAGTCTTTTGCAAAAACAATTTAATCTCTCTATTGCTCAATTCTACTTGACCACTAGACTGAGGATGATAAGGAGATGCAATTCTATGGTTGCCATCATATTTAGCAAGCATTTTACGGAAAGCACCATGAATAAAATGTGAACCACCATCGATCATCAAATATCTAGGGACTCCAAACCTCGGAAAAATAACTTCATTAAGCATCTTAATAAAAGTGTTATGATCAGCACTACTAGTTGGAATAGCTTCTACCCAGTTAGTAACGTAATCAATAGCAACCAAAATATGTGTATACCCATTGGAGGAAGGACAAGGTCTGATATAATCAAAGCCCCAAACATCAAATGGTTCAATAACAAGTGAATAATTGTTAGGCATTTCCTGACGTCTACTAATATTGCCAATTTTCTGGCATTCATCATAGGATAAGCCAAACTCACGAGCATTCTTCAAGAGAGTAGGCCAATAAAAACAGATTGTAACACCTTATGCGCAGTTCTATCTCCAGCATGGTGTCCTCCGTAGGCCTCGTAGTGACACTTGCGTAGGATCTATTCATGTTCATTCTTAGGTACACAACGTCTAATAACACCATCTACTCCTTCTTTATAAAGATGTGGGTCATCCCAAAAGTAATGTCGTAAATCATAGAAAAACTTTTTCTTTTGCTGGTATGTGAAGTTAGGTTGTATAAATTTAGCAACAATGTAATTAGCATAATCAACATACCAAGGAGCATTACGAGAAGCATTTATGATAGCTAATTGTTCATCATGGAAGCTCTCATCAGTAGGCAGTGGGTCATCAAGAACATTTTCTAACATAGACAAGTTGTCTGCAATGGGGTTCTCAGCTCCCTTTCTATCAATAATATGGAAAGCAAGTTCTTGTAATAAGCGAACCCATCTAATAAGTCTAGGTTTAGCATCTTTATTTTCCATAAGATATTTAATAGCAGCATGATCAGTGTGAACAGTTACTTTGGAACCAACAATATAAGATCTAAACTTATCATAAGCAAAAAAGCCTGCTAGGAATTCTTTTCCAGTAGTAGCATAATTTCTCTGGGCACTTTCTAGAGTCTTACTAGCATAATGAATAACATTTAATTTCTTATCAACTCTTTGTACTAGAACAGCACCAACAGCATAATCACTAGCATCACACATGATTTCAAATGGTAAATTCCAATCAGGTGGTCGAACAATAGGTGTAGAAATCAAGGCTTTCTTAAGTATTTCAAATGCTTCTACACAATCATCATCGAAAACAAAAGGAACATCTTTTTTGCAAGAGATTAGTGAGAGGCCTAGAAGTTTTAGAGAAGTCTTTAATAAACCTCCTATAGAAACCAACATGACCAAGGAAACTTCTTATACCTTTGATATCTTTAGGACACGACATCTTTTCAATAGCATCTACTTTAGCTTTATCAACTTCAATACCTCTTTCAGAAATTTTATGCCCCAAGACAATACCTTCATTAACCATAAAGTGGAATTTCTCCCAATTCAAGACGAGATTAGTTTCTTCACATCTCTGCAAAACTCGATCCAGGTTGATCAAGCAATCGTCAAAAGAAGTTTCGTAAACGGAGAAATCATCCATGAAAACCTCAACAACCTTTTCACAAAAGTCACAGAATATAGCAGTCATACATCTTTGAAAGGTAGTAGGTGCATTACATAAACCAAAAGGCATACGTGTATAAGCAAAAGTACCAAAAGGGCAAGTAAAAGTGGTTTTTTCTTGATCCTCTTTTGACACAGGTATTTGAGAAAAAACAGAATAACCATCTAGAAAGCAAAAATTAGTATGTTTGGGCAGTCTTTCTGGCATTGATCAATAAAGGGTAGATGGTAATGATCTTTTCTAGTAGCTTTGTTTAATTTTTGAAAATCAATTACCATTTTATAACATGTAACAATTCTTCCAGGGATCAATTCATTCTTATCGTTAGGAACAACAGTAATACATCCCTTCTTAGGGACACAATGAACGGGACATACCAATCTACTATCAGCAATCGGATAAATTATACCTGCGTCCAGAAGCTTAAGTATTTCATTTCTTACCACTTATTTCATTTTAGGATTCAACCATCGTTGATGATCAACCACCGGTTTAGCATCAGGCTCCATATTAATTTTGTGCTGACATAGAGTAGGACTAATGCCCTTAAGATCATCAAGAGTATACCTAATAGCGGCACGATGCTTCTTCAGAGTTTTCAATGATTTCTTTTCTTCATGCTCTGAAAGTTTAGCACTAATAATAACATGATATATCTTATTCTCATCAAGATAAGCATATTTCAAGGTGTCAGGTAATTATTTAAGCTCAAACACGAGATCACCCTTGGGTGGAGGAGGATCCACAAGGATTTCAATAGGCAAATTGTGTTTCAAAATAGGCCCTTGATTAAAGAATATTGCATCCAATTTCCTTCGTTCATTCATAAACTATCGGTGTACAAAAGTAGGGGTCCTTTTGCACCCCTTTACTTGTGCATGGGCAGTTGTAGCCACACCTACAGCCATGATTGGCGGGACAGAAGAAGGATAAGCATGAAACTACCAAGGCAGCTCTAAAGCCAGAGGCATGAAGAGCAGAGGGGCAAGGTGGACTCTTCCCCCGGCAACACCCTTGCACCATGGTGGCGGAGGCACGACCCGCGAGCTTCCACGACACTCTGGCCATCGGAGCCAGGTGAGCGGCGTCGTTCGTGCCCACACGCCGCTGGGACTAAGGGCGTCACCGTGCTGCCCACGAGCGGCGCGGCGACCTCCACGACATCTCTGCCGGCGCCCGCTTCGCGGTCTTCCAGCTCGTACATGGCGAGCAACACCGCGACGTTGGTGCCTCCAGGCACCGCCGCGGGAAGAGCCCTTTCCGTCACTCTCAAGACGCACCGGGCCAGCATGCACGTGCGGATGCTGGCGGTAGCGGCGTACGGCGGCTGGACCGTGATAGAGCTCCTTCTAATGTGGTTAGAAGTCAGAGTGCGTCGCGGTCCACACAGCTTTCACTGCCACCCACACCAGCAGAAGCGTTGGCACGCGCGCAACTGCTCCTCGACTTTCCTCCCGTCGTAGAGAAGCTCGACGAGTGGAGAGCCACCATTCAGAGCCTCATCAGCTTCACCAATAGAGATGAACTGCAACCGGCGGCGACAGAACCCTCGCACCGGCGCTTTGGTGAGCAGACACACGCTGGTGGTGCGAGGACAGGAGCTGTTGCGACCAGGGTGCACTCTCCTCCCCCACGCCAGCAACAGCAGCCGCCGGCTCATCGGGCCGACGCTCGTGACAACTTTTCCACGGCGCCGTCCGACCCGCGAGCCTGCCACGAACAACGTCAAGTCCTTCGGGAGAGAGCCCAGGAGGACACTCGGACCACTATCGAGC
This sequence comes from Secale cereale, assembly GCA_902687465.1. NCBI lineage: Eukaryota > Viridiplantae > Streptophyta > Magnoliopsida > Poales > Poaceae > Secale > Secale cereale. Next base: position 280,954,531 of record LR738709.1, on the reverse strand, counting down.
GACGGCGGGAAGCGTGCCATCAATCAGATAGGCATGCAGGGCCTACTATGGACCACCCGGCGCTGGGGGACCCTGGTGACTTACCTTACGAGGTGGGTTGTCCGGCCTTTACTCGTGAGCTGCGGCAGTTCCTATGGCCCTCACACTGCACGTTCAAGCCTGAGCTCAGAGAAAAGTACCACGGCAAGACTCACCCGTCGGAGTTCCTCAGCATCTACACCATCGCGATGCAGGCTGCTGGGGCTCGCGACGACAAGGTGCTCGCCAACAACTTTTCGTTGGTGCTTAAGCCCAACGTTATGTCGTGGTTGATGCACCTACCCGTGGGTTCCATTTCTTCCTGGTCGGATATGTGCCACGAGTTTGTTGGTTCCTTTACCGGGGGCCACCAAGCTCCTGGCCATGAAAGTGATTTGCATGTCATCCCCCAGAAGGATGGTGAAACTCTGCGTAAGTACATACAAAGGTCCAGCCATGTGCAGAACAACATCCCAGACGTTCACCCCACCATCGTCATTAGTACATTCCATCAGAATGTGCGCAACCACAAGATGCGTGAGGAGCTGGCGATGAACAAGCCTATAGATGTAGCCGAGCTCTATGTTCTGGCCGATAGATGCGCTCGGGCTGAAGAAGGAAGGAAGTACCCCAGCGAAGACGCTAGCGCAGAAACGGACTCCACATATGGAGATGACGTCGCCCCGACGAAGATGGGCCGACGCCACAATAGGAAGCGAAAGGGCAAGGCTGTGCTTGCCATAGAGGGATCCGACGATCCCGGCACCGCCAAAAGGGCCAAGACTGACGACCCTGGCATGGAAGTTGCCGGGTGCACCGCCTGCCAGGCCTTGGCGGCCGCCAACAAGCCAGGGGGCTTCGGCGAGCAGTACTGCAAGATTCATCGCACCAAGGGCCATGACCTCCAAAATTGTCGGCAGGTCAAGCTGCTCGCAGAGAAGCAGAAAGCTGAGTATGAGAGGCGTGATAAGGAGAAAGGCCCGGATGGTGCCGAGGTGCCCGGCAAGAAGCGTGGTGGCCGAGGTGGTCGCCGTAGCCAAAACAACCAACTAGAGAGGCCCGCTCGAGGCCGTGACAAGAAAGAGGAAGATGATGATCATGGCAAAGACGACGAGTCCAGCGAGCACGAGTTCCAGAAAGCTACAGAGGCTATGTGCGTCAACGGTGGCGCATCGCTGCATACCTCTCACCGCCAACTAAAATAGTGGGCGCGTGATGCCACTGCGGCAGAACCATCATTCGACGCCCAGAGGCCACTGAAGTGGTCCAGCACGCCTATCATTTTTTACACCAAGGATCACCCTGACCGTACAACTGCGGTCGGGTGTTTGTCGTTGTTGGTTTCACCAACGATAGGCAATCTCAAGGTGACGAAAGTGCTAGTTGATGGTGGGGCCGGTCTGAACCTGATCTCGCCCGCTGTGATCGAGAGGCTACAAATCCCTGATGGAGATCTCGAAGAGACGGGCACATTTCAAGGGGTCAACCCAGGGAGGAATCAGCCGAAAGGAAAGATCGCTCTGCCCGTTACATTCGGGGGCGAGCTAAATTATAGGACGGAGAGGATTGTCTTTGACGTTGCCAAGATCCCCTTGCCCTATAATGGGATCCTTGCCGCCCAGCGCTGGCCAAGTTTATGGCGGCCTCACACTACGCCTACAATACGTTGAAGATGCCCGACCCAATAAGCATCATCACCGTCCCCTCCGACAAGAAAGACGCACTCATCTGCGCCGACCAGCTCTACCGAGAGGCAGTTGCGGCAGACGCCGCCAAGGCACTTTCTCCTACCATTGAGACCCCAAGGGAGAAGAAAACCGGCAAGACCTTTGCCTCTACCGGCAAGGCCCCTCTCAGTAAGGCTTCTGACGCTGGCAAGAGCTCTTGCACCCCCTCCGGCAAATGCGCCTCTTCGGAGCACCGCGTTCCCATTGGGAACGTGCCGGAGAGCTCCACCAGTGGGAGCAAGAGGTACAAGGCGGCCCCACCTGACACCAAGAAGGTCCCCGTCGGGGAGGACGGCACAGGTGGGGCTTTTAGCATAAGCTCCACCCTTGACAAAAAATAGGAAGGCACCCTCGTCACCTTCCCGCGGGAGAATGTCGATGTGTTTGCATGGCAAGCGTCCGACATCCCCGGCATTCCCATGGAGGTGATTGAGCACCACCTTGATGTTTGTCCCCATGCGTGGACCGTCAAGAAGAAGGCCAGGAAGCAAGCGTTGGAGTGCCAAGAGTTAATCATCGAGGAGATCCGAAAGTTGGAGGCAGCAGGCTTGGTTAGAGGAGTGCTCCACCCCACGTGGTTGGCCAATCCGGTAGTGGTGCGTAAGGCAAACGGGAAATGGAGGCTACGTATCGATCATACGGATATCAATAAAGTCTGTCCAAAGGAATCTTTACCTTTGCCACGCATTGACTAGATAGTGGACTCCACTGCCGAGTGTGACCTGCTGTGATTCCTCGATGCCTACTCAGGATACCACCAGATCTTCATGATGAAGGAAGATGAAGAGAAAAGGGCGTTCATCATCACATGTGGCACGTACTGCTTTGTACGGATGCCTTTCGGGTTGAAAAGCGTTGGTTCGACGTTTGCCCGAGAAGTCCAAATTGGTTTTGAGCCCCAGCTACATAGAAATATGGAAGCCTATATGGATGATATAGTGGTCAAAACCAAGGACATGGCCACGCTGGTGCAAGATCTAGAGGAGACATTTGCAAACTTGCACAAGATCAACCTCAAGCTCAACCCACAGAAGTGCGTGTTCGGTGTCCCATCCAGCAAACTCCTTGGTTTCTTCGTGTCTCAACACAGAATCGGAGCAAACACCGACAAGATCAAAGCGATTGAGCAGATTGAAGCGCCAAAACGAGTCAAGGACGCCCGTAAGCTCGCCAGGTGCGTTGCTGCACTAAGTAGGTTCATCTCCAAATCTGCTGAGCGCGCCCTCCCCTTTTTCAAAATTTGAAAAAGGCAGGTCCTGTGAAATGGACTCTGGAGGCAGAGGCAGCACTGCAAGATTTGAAGAGATACCTCTCCTCCACGCCAACACTAGTCGCACCTAAACCGTAAGAGCCGTTGCTGCTATATCTAGCAACAACGAATCAAGTGGTCAGTGTTGCGCTAGTAGCGCAGAGGGAGTTTGAGAAAGAAGCAGCGGTAGCGACGAGTACGTCGAATGACGGGCCGGAGCTCTCCTCGACAGGGCCTGATGCCGGCAAGACAGAGGCCCCGACAGACCTTGATCCTGGCAAGGCAGAGTCTGTGCAAGGAGACAAGGCTGAACAAAAGAAGAAGATGGTGCAGCACCCGGTCTATTTTGTCAGTTCCCTCTTGCAGGGGGCTAGATCAAGGTATTCCGGTATGCAGAAGCTGCTTTTCGGCCTCATGGCCTCGAGAAAGCAAGACCACTATTTCCAAGCGCATGAGATCACCGTCGTCACTCGCCTCCCTTTGCAACGGATCTTGCACAACCCAGATACGACCGGGAGGATTGCGGAGTGGGAGTTGGAACTATTAAGCTTTGGCCTCAAGTTTGAAAGTACCTCAACCATCAAGAGCCGAGCCTTGGCAGAGTTCATCACAGAATGGACCTCAATGCCCGACGAAGAGGTTCAGGAGATCACCCTTCCCGGCAAGGAGACAGCTGTGATTGGATTATGTACTTTGATGGAGCTTTCTCACTGCAAGGTGCTGGTGTCGGCGTGCTACTCGTCGCACCCACCGGAGAGTGGCTCAAGTACATAGTCCAAATGTGCTTTCCCCGGGAACAATCAACAAACAACACTGCAGAGTATGAGGGACTGCTTGCTAGTCTTAGGATTGCGGCAGACCTCGAAATCAGGAAGCTTATCTTCAGGGGTGATTCGCAGCTTGTCGTCAGGAAAGTTAACAAAGATTACCAGAGCTCGTTGATAGAGGCCTACGTGGATGAGGTGAGGAAGTTGGGGGGAGCGCTTCGACGGTTTGTAGGCAGAGCATGTTCCCCGAGCAGAGAACAACATTGCCGACGACTTGTCCAAATGCGCTGCCCTCAAGCTACCTGTGGAACCATGTACCTTTGTGCTTCAATTAACCCAACCATCCGTTGAGCCATCTGTGGGACAGAACAAATGAAGGAAGGTGGGCCCCGGCAAGTACTTTCCCGCTAAGCTCCCAGGAGCCACCGGCAAGGACGTTGCTGGGTACCCCAAGCTTGATAGGGAGAAGCAACCTCCGGCAGGGGCCCAAGCCCCGATCGTAGAGGTAGCTGCCCCCACGGCCGAAGATGAGCCTTTAGTCCTTGCTGTTGTAACATCCCAAATTTTCAATTTGGAATGTTATACATTAGATCATCATGCACATCATATTTTCTTGCTTTTGGAGATCCAAGAAAATCCTAAGCAACTCAAGGACCCTCGAAGAGAGTTGGGGATTTTAATATTTTCATATTTGAGATTTCTCAAATTTTGAAAATAGGATCATTTGATTTTATTTATTTCATCTTCAAGTATTTCTATCATAAATATATGAGAGAGGGAGTAAAATGACTCTCCGAAAAATAAGAAATACAGAGGGTTTAATAAGAGAAATCAAACAAGTTTTATTTGGATTTTTAATTGGATTTTATTTGAATTAGGAAAAATTGCATGTTTTCATAAATGCATTTTAGTGCCAAGAAAACGTTCATCTTCTTCTAAATATTCTATTTAGACGGTGAAAATTTGTTTTGGCAATTTCTAGATTTTATTTTATTTTCTAGAGTTATTTTAGCGCGGCGTATATATAAAAATATATAGGGGGACCCGACCCGACTGGGCCGAAGCCCAGCCGAGCCACGCCCAAGCCGCCTCGCCCGCACCGCCTTCCCCAGCGACGGCCGAAGCCGAGCAAGACTCCGACCGCCGCCGCCGTAGCTTGCCCCTTCCCCAAGCTTCTGCCCCCCCTATTATATATATAACTGCACCCCCCCCTCTTCCTCTACCCCGCCGCACCGCCGTGAGCCCGCAAGTCGCCGCCGTCGTGAGCCCGCGACACCGCCGCCCGCCGCCGCCACAAACGGCGCCACCGCTGCCCACCGCCACCACCCCAGCAGCCCCCGCCGCCCGCCGTCGCCGCAAGCCGCCGCCGCCGGCTGTTTCCGACGAGGTAGCCGCCGCCCGGTTTTCTTTAGAAGACCGTTGGTTTTTTTTAGAACCCTAGTCGTTTTTTATTTTATTATTAGATTGGTTTTTCTGTTTTTTTCGGTTTAGTTAATTAGTAAACGTTCACCCGTTCGTTCATTCTAACGAACGAATTCACCGTTTAGTCTCAACTGACGAACGTCCATTTGTTAAGCTGTTTTAGTTTTCTTTTTCTATTTTATTTTTCTGATCGCGATCTCTGATCCGATCTTCATTTTAGTTTAACTTTTCGCTCGTTTATCGGAATCAGGTGATTCAAGCGCCTGGAGTTTCATCTCGAAATTCTCTTTCCGTTTAGCCTAGTCACTCAAGTGTTGCCTCTGCTAAATTTGGACTTAGGTCCAGATTGGTTCGGTAGTTGTTTCTCTTTCGCCGTTTGTCTTTCGTTGCTTTTTCTTTTGCCGTTCTTTTGCAAACCGGAGTTCTTAAGTTGAACTTTCTGGTTAGATCTCTCATTCGAGTTTTACCCGTGCATTAGTTAAGTACTTATTGTGTGTTTGTTTGATTGCGATAGAGTACCCGGAGTGCGCCGCTTGCTACTTTGAATCTCTAGGTTGTGCGGATCATCAGCAAGGCAAGTAACACTTTGATCATACTTTCCAATTACCCAGTTTTCATTGCATTAGTCAAACCCTCACACATTGCATGAGTAGGATGAATTAACTTGTGGGACTGGGAAGTAGATTGAGGTAGTACCTATTACCTGCATTACATTCAAACCTTTGGGAGTTACTTCTACGTTTGCTGTTAGGACATGCTATGCTCGTAGACATGGTTTGGATTTGAGTGAAATCCATGACATATGTGAGTTTGTTAATTAATGGTTCAACTTAAGGTGGCAACTTTAACACACATCTGGGTGGATTGAGGCATCTGGGTATTCCAGTGATTGCCTGTTTTTCTTTTGGACTGCCACCCAGGCTCAAAGGGATCATGAGATTATTCATACTAGAAACTTCCGTGTGCAACCACATGCCAATATGGGCTCTGGCATAGTTGAGTAAGTTGTGAGAAACCTTTCCATGATGGGTTAGCAGATGTAGAGGGATTGTAGGTGTACCGGCCTATCTATCTGGTTAAGGGGACCTCTTCGGAAAGACTGTGTCTCGGTCATCCGTTTCTCAAACACGATGCAGTGCGAGAAACCAAACGGAGGTGATCGAGTATTGTGGGGAAAAGTGCACAAACCTCTACAGAGTGTACAAACTGATCATGATTAGCCGTGTCCCCGGTTACGGACGTCTTGAGTATCTAGTACATGGATTATCATGTGAATCTCATCATGTTACTCTAATTAATATTGTTGGGTTTTAATGATGATTTTAATTGGGGTTGAGAGGATGTCTATCTTCTCAACGATGTTTCAACTACCATGATAGTTAATTAAAATCTATTCCTTTGAAGTAGGGAAAAATTGGCTTTACGCAAAACTGTAACCATAGAGCTTTCCACCAGCCATATTGCATATAGTATAGCTTTACTTTGTTGCTCTCTTGTGTTACTTTGCCAGCATATTCCATGTGCTGACACGTTTTCGGGCTGCAACGTTCATGTTGCAGACTTTTCAGATGACGAGTAAGGTGCCTTTTAGGTCGTGGTTCTATACTCAGTGATGCCGTTGGAGTTGATGGACTCACTTATCTTCCAAGCCTTCCGCTGTTATCGTGTTAGATGGCCTTCAGCCATTTTTATTGTAATAAGTTCATCGTTGGAACTATCGATGTAATAAGTGTGTGATTGCTACTTTGTTATAAATCCTTCAAGTACTGTGCGTGTCAGCATTACTGATCCAGGGATGACACTGATGCACAGAGATCAGACTGTTTGAGGTCTGGTCGCTACAAGATGGTATCAGAGCACACGCTGACTGTAGGACACGACCATTTAGTTAAGCCCTAGAGCACTATTCACTCTTCTCTTTTCTGACTCCTCATCTTTTCTCCTCTTTTATGATGGTGGATGCAAAGAACAAGTGCACGCAACCGGATGATGATACACCATTTGGACGACACCTGAAGGAAGTCACCAGATATCTAAACATCGGACTACCAAGTTTCACCGGAATCTACAATGCCACTCTACCTGAAGAGGAGCGTTGGTGGATTCAAGCTCAAGTTCCAGGAAGGACGTTCAAGCCCGTCACCGCACTCATAGCATTTTCTTTCAATGCGCCTACATGGAGCCTAGGCAGGAGCATGGCAGCCCACATCGCTATGGGAAGGATTGGAGAAGTCTACAAGCAGGAGCTAAAGGACACTATCTACCAGATTTGTGGACGCCGAGATGAGAATTGGGATATGATCAGCACCCGGAAGGATAGATCCATTGCGGCCTTCATCCAGGAGTTGAACCACCACATTCGTTGCCAGGAGCACTAGATGTGTGCAGGGATGATAGACTTGAAGAAAGCACTAAATAGGAATTTGGAGTTAGAAGAGGAACTCAAGTCTACTCGCGACGGATATGAGGAGGAGATGTTAATACTTGTGGAGAAGAATGATGACTTGACACGAAAGTTAGGGATACTCATGGGAGAAGAAGAAGAGGAAGAATAACCCAAGGAGATTCCACCGGAAGACTACATCATCATTGACGACACGGATTTGGAATCCGATGATAGCAAAGACGAAGACTATGAAGATGAAGCTGGAGCAGATATCATGGAATCCTCTGTCGATCAAAATTTCTAGAAGACTTCCCATGACTAGTAGTTTTTCCATTTAGTAGACTTAGAACACTTTTGTAATGATTAGATCCGTGTAAGCCCTTGTTTGAAATTGATTGGTGTGATATGATTGTGTTTGTCTCATGTGTATATGGGTAGTGATTTTCCCTTAGACCTTATTTCTATTCTAATCTCTTCCCTCTACACCCATCAGATGCCTCCAAGATGTGAGCCCAGATTTGAGTTTCCCCCTGAGCTCACCCAGTTGATCCAGCAGCAGAACACCTTGATGCAACTTCTTGTCCAGAACACTCAGAACAACCACAACAACAACAACAACCCCCCACCACCACCACCCGTGGACAACCTGACACGTTTCTTAAGGTTGCAACCACCCATGTTTGCTAGCAGAATCGAACCAATAGTGGCTGATGACTGGCTACGCAAGATTGGAAGGGATTTGACCACCGCCAATTGCTCTGATGCTGAAAAGGTGTGATTTATCGCACACCAGTTGTCTGGACCAGCCGCGGCATGGTGGGAGAATTACACAGCCACTTATCCCATAGCCAATGTGACTTGGGATCAGTTTCAGCAAGCTTTTCGTACCGCCCATGTCTCAACTGGAGCTATGAGTATGAAGAAGCAGGAGTTTCGTAATTTGCGCCTAGGCAACCGTACTGTGGCCTAGTACGTGGATGAGTTTAGTACCCTATCTCGTTATGCCCCAGATGATGTGGCCACAGATGCCGCTAAGCAGGAGAGATTCATGGAAGGGCTGAATGATGAGATGAGTGTACAGTTGATGGTGGCAACTTTCAATAACTACCAGGAGCTGGTTGATCGCGCCCTAATGATTGAAAGGAAGCATCAACAGATTGAAAGTCGCAAGAGGAAGTATGGGCAAGGAAAGTATAATTCTGGAGCACAGCAGAAGCCTCGTTTTACCCCTAAAACGGTAGGACAGTTTCAACATACCCATGGAGGAGGTAGCACGCACAATCACAATGGCACCAAGAGTGGAAATGGAAATGGAGCAAATGGTAACCAGAACCGCCCTACACCGTCCACACCCACCAAGAAGGACTTCAGCCATGTCACCTGTTACAAGTGCGGGAAGAATGGATATTATGCCAATGAATGCCCAGAAGCTAAGAATGGGAACGGCAATGGAAGTGACGCGAAGAAGCCCAACCCGTTCACCAAAGGACAAGTGAACCACGTGACTATGGAGGAGGTAGAAGAGCAACCAGATGCTATTGTCGGTAAGTTTTTGGTTAAGACATTTACCGCAATAGTTCTTTTCGATACTGGTGCAACACATTCATATATTTCAAGGGGATTCGTAAATAGACATAGGATGTCCACCCGAGTTCTTCAGACCCCCATGTTAGTAAGTTCACCAGGAGCAGAGTATATGGCACACCAAGGATGTTTTCAGACGCCATTGATCATAGGCCGCCATACTTTCCCCTCCGACCTAATAGTATTGGAGTCACAAGGTTTGGATGTGATATTAGGTATGGATTGGCTATCGAAGTATGGAGGTAACATTGACTGTGCTAGTAAGTCAATTTTGCTCACCACCCCGGAGGGAAGAAGGAGTAAGTATGTGTCTAGGCATTCGCCTACAAGGACTCAAGTACATTCTCTCACGGGAGTTGTACAGGAGGAAGTACCAGTAGTGAAGGATTATCCGGATGTGTTTCTAGAGGAGTTACCTGGCATGCCACCGGATAGAGATATAGAGTTTTTGATTGAACTTTTGCCAGGCACCGGGCCAATTTCTAAGAGACCATATAGGATGCCCGCAAAGGATTTGGAGGAGATAAAGAAACAGATTAAGGAGTTACTGGATAAAGGATTCATACGCCCAAGTTCTTCGCCTTGGGGTTCGCCAGTACTTCTAGTGGAGAAGAAGGATGGATCATTAAGGATGGTTGTTGATTACCGAGGACTGAATGAAGTAACGATCAAGAACAAGTACCCACTACCAATGATCAATGATCTCTTCGATAGATTGCAAGGAGCTAAAGTATTTTCTAAGATAGATCTGCGATCAGGGTACCACCAATTGAAGATCCGAGAGCAGGATATACCTAAGACGGCCTTTACCACTAGGTATGGGTTGTACGAGTATACCGTTATGTCTTTTGGTCTGACTAACGCACCGGCATACTTTATGAACCTGATGAACAAAGTGTTTATGGAGTATTTGGATAAGTTCATCGTAGTGTTCATAGATGATATATTGATCTTCTCGAAGGATGAAGAGGAGCATGCAGAGCATTTGCATTTGGTATTGGAGAAGCTCCAAGAACATGAGTTATATGCCAAGTTTAGCAAATGCGAGTTTTGGTTGAAGGAAGTCGGATTTCTTGGACACGTTATATATGGAGAAGGAATAGCAGTAGATCCCGCTAAGGTGGACACTGTGACCCATTGGGAAGCACCAACAACAGTTGGAGAGATCCAGAGTTTTCTTGGACTTGCAGGATACTACCGGAGATTTATTAAGAATTTCTCGAGGATTGCAAAGCCAATGACGGAGTTGCTAAAGAAGGACACCAAGTTTAGTTGGACAGAAGAATGTGAGGCCAGTTTCCAGGAATTAAAGAAAAGGTTGGTCTCATCCCCTGTGTTGATTCTGCCAGATCAACATAAGGACTATGAGGTGTACTGCGACGCTTCACGTCGAAGACTTGGAGCAGTTCTTATGCAGGAAGGAAGGGTTGTTTCGTATGCTTCACGACAACTGAAACCTCATGAGCTGAACTATGCCACCCACGATTTGGAGTTAGCAGCCGTAGTGCATGCATTGAAGACGTGGAGACATTTTCTTATTGGAAACCATTGTGAAGTATATACGGATCACAAAAGTTTGAAGTATATATTCACCCAGAAGGAGCTGAATCTCAGGCAAAGGAGATGGCTGGAACTCATTAAGGACTATGACATGAGATTGCATTATCATCGCGGAAAGGCTAACGTAGTAGCCGATGCGCTAAGCCGTAAGAGCCATGTCAATACCCTATTGGCGGAGGAGTTTCCAAAGGAGTTAGCCGAGGATTTACGAGAACTACGTTTGGAGATAGTTCCGAGAGGCTATGTAGCAACACTGGAGATCCAGTCTACCCTGATGGATAAAATCAGAGAAGCTCAGAAAACTGACGAGGAGGTTGCCTCCATTAAGGAGAGGATGAGCGAAGGAAAAGCAAAAGGATTTCGTGAGGATGAACACGACACCTTATGGTTTGAGGACCACATTATGTGCCTAATGACCCGGAGATCAAGAAGTTGATTCTACAGGAGGCCCATGATTCACCATACTCAATTCATCTAGGAAATACTAAGATGTATTTGGATTTGAAGGATATTTTCTGGTGGATCGGTATGAAGAAAGATATTGCAGAGTATGTAGCAGTTTGTGATGTATGTCAGAGAGTGAAGGCAGAACATCAGAAACTGGCAGGATTGTTACAACCATTGCCAATACCCGAATGGAAGTGGGATAAGCTAGGTATGGATTTTATTACGGGACTACCCAGAACTCGTTCTGGCTATGACTCGATTTGGGTCGTAGTGGATCGTTTAACAAAGGTAGCTCATTTCATCCCCTTAAAGACTACTTATACCAGTGCAAAGTTGGCAAAGATATACATGACCCGAATTGTATGTCTGCATGGAGTTCCGAGGAGCATCGTATCAGATAGAGGAACCCAGTTTACCTCAAAGTTCTGGAATCAGTTACATGAAACCTTGGGTACCAGACTAGAGTTTAGCACAGCTTTTCACCCGCAGACAGATGGACAGACTGAAAGAGTCAATCAGATTTTGGAGGATATGCTGAGAGCCTGTGCACTAGATTATGGATCTAGTTGGGACGACAATTTGTCGTACGCCGAATTTTCTTACAACAATAGTTATCAATCCAGTTTGAAGATGGCCCCTTTCGAAGCGTTATACGGAAGGAGATGTAGGACTCCGTTGTCGTGGGACGAAGTTGGAGACCGACAGTTGTTTGGACCAGATTTGATCAAAGAGTCTGAGGAGAAGGTGAAGTTGATTCGAGACAGACTGAAGGTAGCCCAGTCCAGGCAGAAGAGTTATGCAGACTCGAAGCACAAGGAGATAACCTATGAGATCGGAGACAGAGCATACTTGAGAGTATCACCTCTGCGAGGAGTCAAACGTTTCGGAGTTAAAGGAAAGCTAGCCCCGAGATTTGTGGGACCTTACCGTGTTTTGGACCGCATGGGAGAGGTTGCCTATAAGTTGGAATTGCCTGAAGGATTGTCAGGAGTGCACGATGTGTTTCACGTTTCGCAGCTTAAGAAGTGCCATGCGAAGATGGCCGAAATCCCGCTTAGAGACACAGTACCCCTGGAAGCAATTCAGTTGGACAGTGATCTGACCTACGAGGAGAAGCCTGTTAAGATCCTCGAGTTATCGAGCAGAGTCACCCGCAGCAAGGTTATCAAGTTTTGCAAAGTTCAGTGGAGTCACCACACCGAGGAAGAAGCCACCTGGGAACAAGAAGATGATCAACGCAAGGACCACCCTCACCTATTTTCTAGCCAACCCGAATCTCGAGGGCGAGATTCATCTTAAGGGGGGTAGGTTTGTAACATCCCGAATTTTCAATTTGCAATGTTATACATTAGATCATCATGCACATCATATTTTCTTGCTTTTGGAGATCCAAGAAAATCCTAAGGAACTCAAGGACCCTCGGAGAGAGTTGGGGATTTTAATATTTTCATATTTGAGATTTCTCAAATTTTGAAAATAGGATCATTTGATTTTATTTATTTCATCTTCAAGTATTTCTACCATAAATATATGAGAGAGGGAGTAAAATGACTCTCCCAAAAATAAGAAATACGGAGGGTTTAATAAGAGAAATCAAACAAGTTTTATTTGGAGTTTTATTTGAATTAGGAAAAATTGCATGTTTTCAAAAATGCATTTTAGTGCCAAGAAAATGTTCATCTTGTTCTAAATATTCTATTTAGACGGTGAAAATTTGTTTTGGAAATTTCTAGATTTTATTTTATTTTCTAGAGTTATTTTAGCGCCAGCGTATATATAAAAAAAATAGGGGGACCCGACCGAACTGGGCTGAAGCCCAGCCGAGCCAGGCCCAAGCTGCCTCGCCCGCACCGCCTTCCCCAGCGACGGCCGAAGCCAAGCAGGACTCCGACCGCCGCCGTTGTAGCTTGCCCCTTCCCCAAGCTTCTGCCTCCCCCCTCCTATATATATAGCTGCACCCCCCCCCTCTTCCTCCACCCCGCCCCACCGCCGCGAGCCCGCAAGTCGCCGCCGCCGCGAGCCCGCGACACCGCCGCCCGACGCCGCCGCCGCTGCCACCGCCACCACCCCAGCAGCCCCGCCACCCGCCGTCGCCGCAAGCCGCCGCCAGCGGCTGTTTCCGACGAGGTAGCCGCCGCCCGGTTTTCTTTAGAAGACCGTTGGTTTTTTTAGAACCCTGGTCGTTTTTATTATTATTATTATTAGATCGGTTTTTATGTTTTTTTTTGGTTTAGTTAATTAGTAAACGTTCACCCGTTCGTTCGTTCTAACGAACGAATTCGCCGTTTAGTCTCAGCTGACGAACGTCCGTTCGTTAAGCTGTTTTAGTTTTCTTTTTCTAGTTTATTTTTCTGATCGTGATCTCTGATCCGATCTTCGTTTTAGTTTAACTTTTCGCTCGTTTATCGGAATCAGGTGATTCAAGCACCTGGAGTTTCATCTCGAAATTCTCTTTCCGTTTAACCTAGTCACTCAAGCGTTTGCCTCTGCTAAATTTGGACTTAGGTCCAGATTGGTTCGGTAGTTGTTTCTCTTTCGCCGTTTGTCTTTCGTTGCTTTTTCTTTTGCCGTTCTTTTGCAAACCAGAGTTCTTAAGTTGAACTTTCTGGTTAGATCTCTCATTCGAGTTTTACCCGTGCATTAGTTAAGTACTTATTGTGTGTTTGTTTGATTGCGATAGAGTACCCGGAGTGCGCCGCTTGCTACTTTGAATCTCTAGGTTGTGCGGATCATCAGCAAGGCAAGTAACACTTTGATCATACTTTCCAATTACCCAGTTTTTATTGCATTAGTCAAACCCTCACACATTGCATGAGTAGGATCAATTAACTTGTGGGACTGGGAAGTAGATTGAGGTAGTACCTATTACCTGCATGACATTCAAACCTTTGGGAGTTACTTCTACGTTTGCTGTTAGGACATGCTATGCTCGTAGACGTGGTTTGGGTTTGAGTGAAATCCATGACAGATGTGAGTTTGTTAATTAATGGTTCAACTTAAGGTGGCAACTTTAACACACATCTGGGTGGATTGAGGCATCTGGGTATTCCAGTGATTGCCTGTTTTTCTTTTGGACCGCCACCCAGGCTCAAAGGGATCATGAGATTATTCATACTAGAAACTTCCGTGTGCAGCCACATGCCAATATGGGCTCTAGCATAGTTGATTAAGTTGTGGGAAACCTTTCCATGATGGGCTAGCAGATGTAGTGGTATTGTAGGTGTACCGGCCTATCTATCTGGTTAAGGGGACCTCTTCGGAAAGACTGTGTCTCGGTCATCCGTTTCTCAAACACCATGCAGTGCGAGAAACCAAACGGAGGCGATCGAGTCTTGTGGGCAAAAGTGCACAAACCTCTGCAGAGTGTACAAACTGATCATGATTAGCCGTGTCCCCAGTTACGGATGTCTTGAGTATATAGTATTTGGATTATCATGTGAATCTCATCATGTTACTCTAATTAATATTGTTGGGTTTTAATGATGATTTTAATTGGGGTTGAGAGGATGTCTATCTTCTCAACGATGTTTCAACTACCATGATAGTTAATTAAAATCTATTCCTTTGAAGTAGGGAAAAATTGGCTTTACGCAAAACTATAACCATAGAGCTTTCCACCAGCCATATTGCATATAGTATAGCTTTACTTTGTTGCTCTCTTGTGTTACTTTGCCTGCATATTCCATGTGCTGACCCGTTTTCGGGCTGCAACGTTCATGCTGCAGACTTTTCAGACGACGAGTAAGGTGCCTTTTAGGTCGTGGTTCTATACTCAGTGATGCCGTTTGAGTTGATGGACTCACTTATCTTCCAAGCCTTCCGCTGTTATCGTGTTAGATGGCCTTCAGCCATTTTTATTGTAATAAGTTCATCGTTGGAACTATCGATGTAATAAGTGTGTGATTGCTACTCTGTTATAAATCCTTCAGGTACTGTGCGTGTCAGCATTACTGATCCAGGGATGACACTGATGCACAGAGATCGGACTGTTTGAGGTCTGGTCGCTACAGCTGTAGAGACCCAGGCTCGGGCATGGGCATAGCACACCGTCCGTTTCCTCCAAACAGAAGAACTCCCTGAGGAACAAGAAGAGGCAGAGAAAGTAGCCCGTCGGTCCAGCATGTACTAGTTTGTGGATAATGTGCCGTATAGAAGGAGACCGAACGACGTGAAATGGAAGTGCATTGGATTGGATCTGTTGGCAGAGATACACAGAGGCATGTGTGGCTCCCACGTAGAGTCAAGAACCCTTCCCGGCAAGGCATTCCGACAAGGTTTTTCTGGCCCACCGCTCTCCAGGATGCAACTGCACTAGTAACCAAATGTGAAGCGTGCCAGTTCCATTCAAAGAAGCTTCATCAACCAGCTCAAGCTCTTCAGACGATCCCTCTTTTCTGGGCATTTTTGGTCTAGGGGCTCGACATACTGGGCCCCTTTCCCTGCACCGTCGGGGGCTTTGAGTACTTCTACATCGCAATCGACAAGTTCACAAAGTGGCCGGAAGTGGAACCAGTGAGGAAGGTGACAGCACAATCAGCCATCAAGTTCTTCAAGGGACTATTCTGTTGTTTTGGTGTGCCAAACAGAGTCATCACCGACAACGGCACACAATTCATGAGCCACACTTTCATGTAGTACGTCCAAGACCTCGGCAGCAAGGTTTGTTTTGCTTCTGTTGCTCATCCCAGAAGTAATGGCCAAGCTGAGAGGGCGAATGCAGAAGTGTTGCGAGGTCTCAAAACCAGGACTTTCAACAGGTTGCACAAGTGCGGAAGATGGTGGGTCAATGAGTTGCCAACGATTCTTTGGTCAATCAGGACGACACCAAATCGAGCCACTGGCCAGACACCCTTTGCCCTGGTATATGGGGCAGAAGCAGTTCTCTCCACGGAACTCATATACGGGTCACCTCAAGTGCTCGCTTACGATGAACTTGAGCAAGAACAGCTGCGCCAAGATGACACAACGCTCCTTGAGGAAGATCATCTTTAGGCTGTTGTGTGAGCCGCTCGCTACCGACAGGCCTTGCGCCGCTACCACAGCTGCAAGGTTCACACCAGAAGCCTTGATGAAGGCGACCTTGTTCTTCGGCGAATCCAATCCGCCAAGAATTCAAACAAGTTCATACCGAAGTGGGAAGGCCCTTATCGGGTAATACGAGTCACCAGGCCCGGCGCAGTCCGCCTGGAGACCGAAGATGGCATTCCGGTGAGCAATTCCTGGAATATCGAACATCTTCGCAACTTTTACCCCTAAGGCGCGGTTGTTTGGAGCCTCGACAACCCCCTTTTTGTACTAGCCTTGCCGGCAAGGCATGTAACTCTATGTACAAAGACAGGCGTAGACCTTATGCGCGGTCAGGGAAAAGAAACCCTTTACTATGTACAGTTTCCCGTTGATTTTTATGTTTATATATATGCGTATATACATGCTTTTCCAGGGTATTGTACTACTTTTTTATTTCATCAAGTGTAAATGAACCGTCAAGGTTCCATGCTCCTGTCCTCTCTTCTTTCCAGGCATGGCAAGGATCCTCGATCCCGCGAAGGACCCGGCTCCGGCAAGAAGTTGGAGGGACTGCCCGGCACAATGAATCCCGGCAAAAAAAACAGATAAAGTTCATCTCTTGCCCGTTCATGTTCGTAACATGTGGCTTGTGCATTAGAAAACCATGCCACTCTCTTTTAAGTCGGGTGCTCCCATCCCTAACCCGAACGCTGCTTCGGTCAGGGCGGTTGCAGTACCCTTTACTAAAAAAGGTTGGCGGGGGCCTGGACCCTCTTTCTGTAACCCGGCAGATGTGATTCTCCGGCAGGCATAGAGGGCGCCGGCAGGGCAGCTTGCCGATAGAACTCATTTATTTGCATTAAAGAGGCATTTCTCATATGCATGGACGTATATGTGCACGAGTCCCCGGCAAGGCTTGTCTTTTTCATTAACATGCTGATGCAAGTACGGATGTTACAGAACACATGCATGGGCTCGAGAGATTACATTATTTAGAAATTAAAATTCGGCAAGTTCCTACGTACTAAAAGAAAGATATACACCTTGCAATCCCGTTCTTGTCCCTTTCCTCCCAGGTGTTCCGGTTGAAGGCAAGGGAAGTGCGACGAGGAACGCATGCTACTTCTCGAGCTTGCGTTGTATTCCCTCGAAGAGGAAAGGGTGATGCAGCACAGTAGCGTCAGTATTTCCCTCAGATTCTGATAACCAAGGTATCAATCCAGTAGGAGACCACGCGCGAGTCCCTTGCACCTGCACAAACAAATAAGAACTTTGCAGCCAACGCGATAAGGACTTGTCAATCCCTTTACGGTCACTTACGAAAGTGAGATATGATAGAGATGATAGTTTGATATTTTTGGTATTTTTGATTATAAGAACAGAAAGTAAAAGTGGAAAAGTAAAGTAGCTTGTAGATTGATATATTGAGAATAGACCCGGGGGCCATAGTTTTCTCTAGTGGCTTCTCTCATGAAAGCGATATTCTACGGCGGGTAAACAAATTACTGTCAAGCAATTGATAGAAAAGCGAATAATTATGAGACTATCTAGGCATGATCATTATATATAGGCATCACGACTGA
The DNA here is from genome assembly GCA_902687465.1 of Secale cereale. Lineage (NCBI taxonomy): Eukaryota > Viridiplantae > Streptophyta > Magnoliopsida > Poales > Poaceae > Secale > Secale cereale. The sequence goes on along the minus strand of LR738709.1, from coordinate 280,936,781 downwards.
GAAAAGTAGACCGAAACGATTCTGCATCTACTACTATTACTCCACACATCGACCGCTATCCAGCATGCATCTAGTGTATTGAGTTCATAAGAACAGAGTAACGCCTTAAGCAAGATGGCATGATGTAGAGGGATAAACTCAAACTTAGTGATATAAACCCCATCTTTTTATCCTCGATGGCAACAATACAATATGTGCCTTGCTGCCCCTACTGTCACTGGGAAAGGACACCGCAAGATTGAACCCAAAGCCAAGCACTTCTCCCATTGCAAGAACTATAGATCTAGTAGGCCAAACCAAACCAATAATTCGAAGAGACTTGCAAATATATTATAATCATACATAAAGAGTTCAGAGAAGAACCAAATATTTCTCATAGATAATCTTGATCATAAACCCGCAATTCATCGGATATCGACAAACAGACCGCAAAAAGAGATTACATTGAATAGATCTCCTTGAAGACCGAGGAGAACTTGGTATTGAGATCCAAAGAGAGAGAAGAAGCCATCTAGATACTAGCTACGGACCCGAAGGTCTGTGGTAAACTACTCACAACTCATGGTGAGGCGATGATGATGATGTAGAAGCACTCCATGGTAGATCCCCCCTTCGGCGGAGCTCCGGAACAGGCCCCAAGATGGGATCTCACAGGAACAGAAGGTTACGGCGATGGAACTAGGGTTTTCTGTGTTGTTCTGATGGTTTCGGGGTACGTAGGTATATATAGGAGGAAGGAGGTCACGGGGGGCCAAACATGGGGCCCACGAGGCAGGGGGCACGCCCTATAGGGGGCACCCCCCACCCTCGTGGGCACCACGTGTGCCCTACTCCGTGGTTCTTAAGTCTCCCATGCGTGATTTTCTCCAAAAATGTCTCTCCCGAAGGTTTTATTCCGTTTGGACTCCGTTTGATATTCCTTTCTGTAAAACTCTGAAACAGGCAAAAAACAGCAATCTGGACTCGGCCTTTGGGTTAGTAGGTTAGTCCCAAAAATAATATAAAAGTGTATGACAAAGCCCATTAAACATCCAAAACATCATATAATAGCATGGAACAATCAAAAATTATAGATACGTTGGATACGTATCAAGCATCCCCAAGCTTAATTCCTGCTCGTCCTCGAGTAGGTAAATGATAAAAACAGAATTTTTGATGTGGAATGCTAACCAACATAGTTTTTCAATGTAATTCTCTTAATTGTGGTATGAATATTCAGATCTGAAAGATTCAAGACAAAAGTCTATATTGACATAAGAAATAGTAATACTTCAAGCATATAAGTAAAGCAATCGTGTCTTCTCAAAATACTATGGCTAAAAAAAGTTGTCCCTACAAAATCATATAGTCTGGCTATGCTCCCTCTTCATCACACAAAATATTCATATCATGCACAATCCCGATTTCAGCCAAACACTTGTTTTCATACTCTATTCTTTCAAACTTTTCAACTTTCACGCAATACATGAGCGTGAGCCATGGACATAGCACTATGGGTGGAATAGAGAGGTGTTTGTGGAGAAGACAAAAAGGAAGGAGATAGTCTCACATCAACTAGGCGTATGAACAGGCTATGGAGATGCTCATCAATAGATATCAATGTGAGTGAGTAGGGATTGCCATGCAACGGATGCACTAGAGCTAAAAATGTATGAAAGCTCAACAAAAGAAACTAGTGGGTGTGCATCCAACTTGCTTGCTCATGAAGACCTAAGGCATTTGAGGAAGCCCATCGTTGGAATATACAAGCCAAGTTCTATAATGAAAATTCCCACTAGTATATGAAAGTGACTAAACATGAGACTCTCTATCATGAAGAACATGGTGCTACTTTGAAGCACAAGTGTGGAAAAAGATAGTAGCAATTGTCCCGTTTTCTTTTCCTTTTTTTGGGCCTTTGTTTTTTTCTTTGGCCTTTCTTTTTTTCCTTTTTTGGAGGGGCTTTATTGATTTAGCCTTTCCTCACATGGGACAATGCTCTAATAATGATAATCATCACACTTTCATTACAACTCGATACTAGAACAAAGTATGTCTCTATATGAATGCCTCCGGTGGTGTACCAGGATGTGCAATGAATCAAGAGTGACATGTATGAAAAATTATGCATGGTGGCTTTGCCATAAATACGATGTCAACTACATGATCATACATGGCAATATGACAATATGAAGCGTGTCATATGAACGGAACGGTGGAAAGTTGCATGGCAATATATCTCGGAATGGCTATGGAAATGCCATGATAGGTAGATATGGTGGCTGTTTTGAGGAATATATATGGTGGCTGTTTTGAGGAAGGATATATAGTGGGTGTATGGTACCGGCGAAAGTTGCGCGGTACAAGAGAGGCTAGCAATGGTGGAAGGGTGAGAGTGCATATAATCCATGGACTCAACATTAGTCATAAAGAACTCATCTACTTATTGCAAAAATCTATGAGTCATCAAAACAAAGCAATCAATGCATGATCCTAGGGGGGAGGTTGGTAGGAGTTAACCATCATGCGCCCCCGACCTCCACACAAAGGTTGACACTTTACAAATACCTCATGCTCTAACTTCGTCACATCGCGGTTCACCATACGTGCATGCTACGGGAATCACTAACCTTAACACAAGCATTTCTCAAATTCATGATAACTCCACTAGCATGACTCTAATATCACTATCCTCATATCTCAAAACAATTATGTAGCATCCAACTTCTCATCATATTCAATGCACTAGGTGTGAAAGTTTTTACTACTATGATATTGGATGTCTATCATGTGAAGACTAGTTTTATAGCCTAAGCACATTACCATGCTGTTTTAATAGACTCTCAAAAGGATATAAGTGAAGCATGAGAGTTTTACAATTTCTTCAAAATATTATCACCACCGTGCTCTAAAAGATATAAGTGAAGCACTAGAGCAAAAACTATTCAACTCAAAAGATATAAGTGAAGCACATAGAGTGTTCTATCAATTCCTAGGCCATATTTAACTCTCTCAAATAGGTGTGTCCAGCAAGGATAATTGTGGCAAACTAACAAGCAAATACTCAAATTATACAAGACGCTCCAAGTAAAACACATATCATGTGGTGAATAAAAATATAGCTCCGAGTATAGTTACCGATGGATGAAGACGAAAGAGGGGATGCCTTCCCGGGGCATCCCCAAGCTTAGGCTTTTGGTTGTCCTTGAATTTTACCTTGGGGTTCCTTGGGCATCCCCAAGCTTAGGCCCTTGCTACTCTTTGTTCCATTGTCCATCAAAGCAATACTCAAAACTTGAAAACTTCACAACACAAAACTTAGACAAAAATCTCGTGAGCTCCGTTAGTATAAGAAAGCAAACCACTACTCAAAGGTAATGCAATGAATTCATTCTTTATTTATATTGGTGTTAAACCTCCTGTATTCCAACTTCTCTATGGTTCATACTTCCCAATACTACTCAAAGATGCATTGAAAAAAGCAAACAACATATGAAAAACAGAATCTGTCAAAAACCGAAAAGTCTGTAGTAATCTGCAGGTTTCGCATACTTGTGTAACTCCAAAAAAATCAAACTAAATTGGTAAACGTGAGGAATTTGTCTATTAATCATCTGAAAAAGGAATCAACTACACGCTCTAGTAAAATTTGGTGATCATTCTAGCGAGCGCTAACGATTCTGTTTTTCCCAGCAAGATCATATAAACTTCACATAAGTCTTCCCAAAGGTTCTACTTGGAACAAACACTAAACAAAACACAAAACCACATCTAAACAGAAGCTAGATGCAATATTTATTCCAAAACATAAGCAAAAACAAAAAATATAAAATTGGGTTGCCTCCCAACAAGCGCTGTCATTTTACGCCCCTAGCTTGGCACGATACATGGATAGATCTAGGTATTGCCATCTTTGGAAGACAATCCATAAGTGGCTCTCATAATAGATTCATATGGTAATTTTATTTTCTTTCTAGGAAAATGTTCCATGCCTTTCCTTAATGGAAATTGGAATCTAATATTTCCTTCCTTCATATCAATAATTGCACCAATCGTTCTAGGGAAAGGTCTACCAAGAATAATAGGACATGAAGGATTGCAATCTATATCAAGAACAATGAAATCCACGGGCACATAATTCCTATTGGAAACAACAAGAACATCATTAATCCTTCCCATAGGTTTCTTAATACTGGAATCCGTAAGATGCAAATTCAAAGAACAATCATCAAGCTCATGGAAACCTAGCAAATCACACAAAGTTTTTGGGATAGTGCAGACACTTGCACCCAAATCACACAAAGCATAGCATTCATGATCTTTAATTTTTATTTTGATAGTAGGTTCCCACTCATCATAAAGCTTTCTAGGGATAGAAACTTCTAACTCAAGTTTTTCTTCATAAGATTGCATCAAAGCATCAAATATGTGTTTGGTAAAAGCTTTATTTTGACTATAAGCATGCGGAGAGTTTAGTACGAATTGCAACAAGGAAATACAATCAATCAAAGAGCAATTGTCATAATTGAATCCCTTGAAATCCAAAGTAGTGGGTTCATCACTATGCAAAGTTTCAATCTCTTCACTCCCACTTTTAGTAATTTTAGCATCAAGATCTAAAAACTCGGAATCATTGGGACACCTTAAAATAGAATCATCTCCAATCCTATCTTCATCAAGATTTATACTAGAAAACAAGGATCTAATAGGAGACACATCAACAACTTTCATATCTTCATCTTTATTTTCATGATAACTAGAAGAACACGCTTTTATATAATTCTCTCTTTTAGCACGCATCCTAGCGGTTCTTTCTTTGCGTTCACCAATGGAAATTCTCATGGCTTTGAGAGACTCATTGATATCATGCTTAGGTGGGATAGATCTAAGTTTCAAAGAATCAACATCAAGAGTAATCATATCCACACTTCTAGCCAATTCATCAATCTTAAGCAATTTTTCTTCAAGCATAGCATTGAAATTCTTTTGCGAAATCATAAACTCCTTAACACTAGTATCAAATTCATAAGGCATCTTTCCATAAGAGTGTTTGTAGGAATTACCATAATTATTAGATGAATTACTAGGAAAAGGCCTAGGATTAAAGTTCCCTCTATAAGCGTTGTTACCAAAATTATTCCTACCAACAAAATTCACATCCAAAGATTCATTGTTATTTTCGATCAAAGTGGACAAAGGCATATCATTAGGATCAGAAGAAGCACTCTTAGCAAATAATTTCATAAGTTCATCCATCTTTCCACTCAAAACACTAATTTCTTCAATAGCATGCACTTTTTTACTTGTAGATCTTTCGGTGTGCCATTGAGAATAATTAACCATAATATTATCTAGGAGTTTGGTAGCTTCTCCTAAGGTAGTTTCCATGAAAGTACCTCGTGCGGCCGAATCTAAAAGATTTCTAGAAGCAAAATTCAAGCCAGCATAAAAGTTCTGAATAATCATCCATAGATTCAAACCATGTGTAGGGCAATTACGTATCATTAATTTCATTCTCTCCCAAGCTTGTGCAACATGCTCATGATCTAGTTTGTTAAAATTCATAATATTGTTTCTAAGAGAGATGATCTTAGCAGGAGGGAAATACTTAGAGATAAAAGTATCTTTGCACTTATTCCACGAATCAATACTATTTCTAGGCAAATAGGAAAACCAAGTTTTAGCACGATCCCTAAGTGAAAACGGAAATAACTTCAATTTGACAATATCGTTATCCGTATCCCTTTTCTTTTGCATATCACACAAATCAACAAAGTTGTTTAGATGGGTAGCGGCATCTTCACTAGGAAGGCCGGAGAATTGATCTTTCATGACAAGATTCAACAAAGCAGCATTGATCTCACAAGATTCAGCATCGGTAATAGGAGCAATCGGAGTGCTAATAAAATCATTATTGTTGGTATTGGAGAAGTCACACAATTTGGTATTGTTCTGAGCCATAGTGACAAGCAAGCAATCCAGCACACACAAGCAAACAAGAGGCAAGCGAACGATAAACACATGGCAGAAGAAGGGCAAATAAAACGGCAAGGGTGAAGTGCGGGAGAGGAAAACGAGAGGCAAAAAATGTAATGGGAAGGATAAGGGTTTGTGATAGGTACTTGGTATATGAATCGTAAGCTTCCCCGGTAACGGCGCCAGAAATTCTTCTTGCTACTTCTCGAGCTTGCGTTGTATTCCCTCCAAGAGGAAATGGTGATGCAGCACAGTAGCGTAAGTATTTCCCTTAGTTTTTGAGACCCAAGGTATCAATCCAGTAGGAGACCACGCGTGAGTCCCTCGCACCTGCACAAACAAATAAGAACTTCGCAGCCAACGCGATAAGGGTTGTCAATCCCTTTACGATCACTTACGAAAGTGAGATCTGATAGAGATGATAGTTTGATATTTTTGGTATTTTTGATTATAAGAACAGAAAGTAAAAGCGGAAAAGTAAAGTAGCTTGTAGATTGATATGTTGAGAATAGACCCAGGGGCCATAGTTTTCTCTAGTGGCTTATCTCATGATAGCGATAATCTACGACGGGTAAACAAATTACTGTCAAGCAATTGATAGAAAAGTGAATAATTATGAGACTATCTAGGCATGATCATTATATATAGGCATCACGCCCGAGACAAGTAGACCGAAACGATTCTACATCTACTACTATTACTCCACACATCGACCGCTATCCAGCATGCATCTAGTGTATTGAGTTCATAAGAACAGAGTAACGCCTTAAGCAAGATGACATGATGTAGAGGGATAAACTCAAACTTACTGATATAAACCCCATATTTTTATCCTCAAGGACACCGCAAGATTGAACCCAAAGCCAAGCACTTCTCCCATTGCAAGAACTATAGATCTAGTAGGCCAAACCAAACCAATAATTCGAAGAGACTTGCAAGGATATTATAATCATACATAAAGAGTTTAGAGAAGAACCAAATATTTCTCATAGATAATCTTGATCATAAACCCGCAATTCATCGGATCTCGACAAACACACCGCAAAATGTGTTTACATCGAATAGATCTCCTCGAAGACCGAGGAGAACTTGGTATTGAGATCCAAAGAGAGAGAGAAGAAGCCATCTAGATACTAGCTATGGACCCGAAGGTCTGTGGTAAACTACTCACAACTCATGGTGAGGCGATGATCATGATGTAGAAGCACTCCGTGGTAGATCCCCCCTCCGGCGGAGCTCCGAAACAGGCCCCAAGATGGGATCTCATGGGAACAGAAGGTTACGGCGGTGGAACTAGGGTTTTCTCTGTTGTTCTAATGGTTTCGGGGTACGTAGGCATATATAGGAGGTAGGAGGTCACCGGGGGCCAAACGTGGGGCCCACGAGGTAGGGGGGCGCGCCCCCCACCCTCGTGGGCACCACATATGCCCTACTCCGTGGTTCTCAAGTCTCCCGTGTATGATTTTCTCCAAAAATATCTCTCCTGAAGATTTCATTCCGTTTGGACTCCGTTTGATATTCCTTTTGTGTAAAACCCTGAAATAGGCAAAAAAACAGCAATCTGGACTGGGCCTTTGGGTTTGTAGGTTAGTCCCAAAAATAATATAAAGTGTATGACAAAGCCCATTAAACATCCAAAACATCATAAATAATAGCATGGAACAATCGAAAATTATAGATACGTTGGAGACGTATCAACGGACCCATGGATAGCATGGCGAGGGTGACCCTCGGCGAGACGCGTGGCTGAGGGAGGAGGGCGGTGCTGATGATGGCGCTGCCACCGGCGGTCAGTCGGAGTAGGACTCGGCGTCCTCCCGCCCGCTACCGTTGTCGTCACCATCGTTGTCTTCCTCATCACTATCGCTCGGGGAGGAGGTTTTGTCATCGGTGGAGCTCTCCACGCGGCACCATAATCGGATTACCAAGCATCTGAAGACCTTAACAGAGAGCAGGCCATCCTCTATTAATTTGAAATGGAGAACGTGCCCCTCCAACAAGCTGTGAGCGCGGGTGAAGGTCTTCCACCCATGGCGAAGGTACATGATGTGAGGGGAGGGGAAGTCGATGTTGACCCGCGTGCTACCATTCCCGCAGCCCTCATATGCAGCCTCAAGTCCTGCGGCGGGTCCAGCTCCATTTCTCGAGCAAGCAGGCTGGGGAGGTGGAGGTGACCACACACTAGCTTGTACGGCCTGATGAAGAACTTGCGAGGCTGGCCTCCGACATGGCCCTCCATTGGGGGAAAAGCCACTAGCGGGAGCACGGCCGGTTCGCCGCCCCGTCCTCCTCTCCCCCGAGCACCACGGTGGCCTCGGCCTTGCCCCCTCCCTCTTCCCCTCACGGCGGGCTCCGCCGCCATAACTTCTGGAGGAGGAGGGACACGTTGTCGAGTAGAAGCCCTCGTCGCCGCCGTTGGAGTGCCGGCACGCCCTCTAACCATGGCGACTGGAAGAGAAGAATCAAACAGGGAGGAGATGGGTGCAGGAAGACATCGTCGCTCTCCCCTATTATAGAGGGGTGGGATCGAGGCTCGCCCCCCCCCCCAACCTTAGAGCGGCCGCCCCACTCGACCAATCCAGCCATCAGAGGCGCAGGGAATCAGGACCGGCCTGCTGCTCCAATCAGCGACGCCCGGTTTCCCGCCTCGGAGTTAATGCTCGTGCCCCTCCCCCCATATCCGCCGCTTACCCTCCCTAAGGCATGGGGGACATGTGGCGGGTGAGCCAGAGTCAAGAAGACAGGTGGGGCGACTGTAAATGAGCAGTGCCCCTGCATTTGCCTCCTTTTATGGGGAAGACGCGGGCCGCCTCTTACTATTCGCCGCGACGTGACGGAAGCACGCTGCAACCGCCCCACGCATGACCCCCATGTCACGCACCAATGCGAGTCGTGGGGAAGCGCAACGGGCGAAGGAATCACCGCAGCTAAAACCCTACCACGCGTGCCTGCGCACCGTTCTGGGCCTGGCCCAACAATGCTCCGCGCTTATGTGTGGCCCAGGCCCGGGGGCTCCCATCGTTGTACAAAAGTATGGGTCCTTTTGCACCCCTTTACTTGTGCACGGGCAGTTGTAGCCACACCTACGGCCACGCTTGGCGGGACAGAAGAAGGATAAGCACGAGACTGCCAAGGCAGCTCTCAAGCTAGAGGCATGAATAACATAGGGGCAAGGTGGACTCTTCCCCCGGCAACGCCCTTGCCAGGGTGGCCTACGTGACCCCGGCAAGAGCCTTGCCGGGGCAACTTGCCCAACCCAGCGAGGCCACCACCCTTGGGTCTGAGAGATCTGACACCATCGACAACGTCATGACCAAAATTCAAGGGGTGCCCCCAGAGTGGCATGCAGATCTGTGTAGGACCAAGGGGCCTACAAACCTAGACAAGGGACCAGAAGACGAAGACCGCTGGCAAGAGCCTTGTCGGGGACGACCGAAGACCCCCGGCAAGATCCTTGCCGGGGACAGCCACAAGACCCCGGCAAGACCCCTTGCCAGGGGCGTTTGCGGGGCCATAGTCAGGCCCACGCCCGCCAAGGTTTTGATGCCCCGCGGCCACTCCTACGCGACGACCAACTCGCCAATTGGACAAGTGCCTGCGTGGCAACATGCAGCCTCCAAGCCAGCTAGCTAAGCACATGTGTGGTGGCATGCAGATCTTCATGAAGACCCTGTCACCACAGCAGCCAGCAACCAACAAGGCGTCGCATGCCTCGTCATCCTAGACGCATGTCGAAGCGAGGTGAGGCGGCAACGGGCGGGACAAGCTTCCTTGCCGTCCCCGATAAAGCTAAAGGACACATAGGCGACGCATTACAGGTGTTTGTCCTATGATGTCAGAAGATAACCTTATACACTGTAGTTACTTTCCACCTCTTGTGTGTCACTGTGGCAACCCCTTTGTCATATAAAAGGAGGCCCGAGGAATACTGAGAGAGGATTCGGAATTTTTGGACAGGCGCGCATAGTAGCCAGTTCAAGGGCTCAAGAACACCAAATATATACAGACAAGCAGGACTAGGGTTTTATGCATCATCTTGCGGCCCGAACCTGGGTAAAAATTCCCACGCATTGATCGTCTAGACCTGCTCTTTGCACAGCTCTACGCCCCACCAACCGTAGTAGGGATCCCCGGGATCCCATAGGTGTCATTTCCCCCACATAAACATATCATTTTCATGGTCTAGCACATATTGTTCTATAGGATCAGTAGGAGGCACGACAATAAAAGCAAGGCCAATAAATTCATCCTTACTGGGCAATTCTTTATCACGGGTTGTCTACTAAATTTAGAGAAATTTAAATCATGAGACACATCCCCAAAACTGACAGTAACAATATCTTTCTCGCAACCTATTTTAGCATTAACAGTGTGCAAGAAAGGTCTACCAAATATAATGGGACAAAAATCATCCTGTGGGGAACTAAGAACAAGAAAATCAGTAGGGTATTTTATTATTCCACACAAGACTTCAACATCTCTAACAATCCCAATTGGTGATATAGTATCTCTATTGGCAAGCTTAATAGTAACATCAATTTCTTCTATCTCAAGAGGTGCAATATCATTCACAATTTCTTTATATAGAGTAAAAGGAATTGCACTCACACTAGCACCAACGTCACATAAGCCATGATAACAATGATCTCCTATTTTAACAGAAACAACAGGCATGCCAACAATGGGTCTATGTTTATCTTTAATATCAGGTTTAGCAATTCTAGCGGCTTCATCACAAAAATAAATAACATGCCCATCAATATTATCAGGCAATAAGAGATCTGTTACCATAGCAATACTAGGTTCAACTTCAATTTGCTCAGGGGGTGTAGGTGTTCTAGTATTACTCTTACAAACCACAGTTGAAGAGTTAGTATGATCCTTTATTCTAACAGGAAGGGGTGGTTTCTCAATATAAGCAATAGGAACAATAGGATCAAAATTATAAATAAATGGTCTCTTCTTCAACTTTTATAGGTTCTACTACTTTCTCTTTAATGGGAGGATTGTATTTAAACCACTTCTCCTTAGGGAGATCAACATGAGTAGCAAAAGATTCACAGAATACTTAGTGCTAAATTCACGAAAAGCATCGGTATCTATAAAATATTTAACACAATGAAACTTAATGTTTATACCTCACTCATTACCTTCGTCGAGTTCCCAATATTCGGAGTTGCGTTTAATTCTTTCCAATAAATCCAATTTGAATTCAATAGTCTTCTTCATAAAAGAACAAGTACAAGAGGTGTCGAGCATGGATCGATCATTATGAGAAAGCCGAGCATAAAAATTCTGAAAATAATTTCTCTTCAGAGCTCATGATTGGGGCATGAATATAACATTGACGTAAGCCTACCCCAAGCTTGAGCGATACTTTATCCTTCATGAGGCCAAAAATTATATATATAATTCCGATCACGATGAACTAGATGCATAGGATAAAACTCCTGATGAAATTCCAATTTCAATCGGTTGTAGTTCCAAGTCCCAATATCATCGCATAGCCTATACCATGTCAATGCATTTCCCTTCAAAGATAAAGGGAAGACCTTCTTCTTGACATCATCCTCAGATAAACCTACAAGCTTAAATAATCCACAAACTTCATTCACATAGATTATATGCATATCAGGATGTAATGTTCCATCTCCTGCATAAGGATTAGCTGGCAGTTTCTCTATCACACCTGAAGGAATTTCATAATAAATATTTTAGTAGGTGCATTAGGTTGAGGAGCAACTCTTTGTTCTTCCGGTCGGGGTGAAGATACCCCGAACAAGCCCCTCAAAGGATTATTTTCCATAGTGACAAGTGATAGTAAATTTCAGCCCGCAATATAAATTTTTCCTTACCAAATTCCACTCACCAAAGGCAACGACGCCAGAAAAGAGTCTTGATGACCCACAAGTATAGGGGATCTATAATAGTCCTTTCGATAAGTAAGAGTGTCGAACCCAATGAGGAGCAGATGGAAATGACAAGCAGTTTTCACCAAGGTATTTTTAGCAAGCACTGAAATTATCGGTAACAGATAGTTGTGTGATAAGATAATTCATAACGGGTAACAAGTAACAAGAGTAACTAAGGTGCAGCAAGGTGCCCAATCCTTTTTGTAGTGAAGGACAAGCCTGGACGAACTCTTATATAAAGCAATGTGCTCTCGAGGACACATGGGAATTGTTGTCAAGTTAGTTTTCATCATGCTCATATGATTCACGTTCGTTACTTTGATAATTTGATATGTAGGTGGACTGGTGCTTGGGTGCTGCCCTTACTTGGACAAGCCTCACACTTATGATTAACCCCTCTCGCAAGCATCTGCAACTACGAAATAAGAATTAAGATAAATCTAATCATAGCATGAAACATATGGATCCAAATCAGCCCCTTACGAATCTACGAATAAACTAGGGTTTAAGCTTCTATCACTCTAGCAATCCATCATCTACGTATTACTTCCCAATGCCTTCCCCTAGGCCCAAATCATGGCGAAGTGTCATGTTGTCGATGTTCACATAACACCACTAGAGGAAAGACAACATGCATATCATCAAAATATCGAAAGAATACAAAATTCACATGATTACTTATAACAAGACTTCTCCCATATCCTCAAGAACAAACGTAACTACTCACAAAGCATATTCATGTTCATAATCAGAGGGGTATTGAATAGCATGAAGGATCTGAACATATGATCTTCCACCAAATAAACCAGCTAGCATCAACTACAAGGAGTAATCAACACTACTAGCAACCCACAGGTACCAATCTGAGGTTTTGAGACAAAGATTGGATACAAGATATGAACTAGGGTTTGAGAGGAGATGGTGCTGGTGAAGATGTTGATGGAGATTGACACCCTCTCGATGAGAGGATCGTTGGTGATGATGATGACTTTGATTTCCCTCTCCCGGAGGGAAGTATCCCTGGCAGAACAGCTCCGCCGGAGCCCTCGATTGGTTCTGCTCAAGTTCCGCCTCGAGATAGCGGCGCTTCGTACCAAAAGCTTCCTCCTTATTTTTCCAAGGAAAAACCCTTCAGCCAAAGATGGGTACCGGGGGCTTGCCAGGCTGGCAACAAGACAGGGGGGTGCGCCCCCATCATTGTGGATGCCTGGTGGGTCCCCTCCGGTGCTTTCTTCGCCCAATATTTTATATATATTCCAAAATAATTCTCCATGAAGTTTCAGGACTTTTGGAGTTGTGCAGAATAGGTCTGTCAGATTTGCTCCTTTCTGGTCCAGAATTCCAACTGTCGGCATTCTCCCTCTTTGTAAGTCTTGTAAAATAAGAGAGAAAAGTTATAAGTATTGTGCCATAATGTGCTATAACAACCCATAATGCAATAAATATCAACATAAAAGCATGATGCAAAATGGACGTATCGAAGGCTAGCAAAAAGATTGAGAAGTGGCCAACCAAGGAACGAAAACAGGGGAACGTAGCAGAATTCAAAAAAATTCTACACTTTCACCAAGATCCATCTAAGGAGACATCTAGCAACGAGCATATTAGAGTGCATCTACATACCCTTTTGTAGATCGCGAGCGGAAGCTTTCGAAGAAGCGTGGATGAAGTAGTCGTACTCTTCGCGTTCTTCGTCACCAATAATCTAGCGCCGAACGGACGGCACCTCCACGTTCAAAACACGTCCGGTACAGCAACGTCACCTCCTTCTTGATCCAGCAAGGGGGGAGGAGAGGTCGTCGGAGATCCAGCAGCACGACGGCGCGGTGGTGGATGCAGCGGGAAATCCTGCAGGGCATCGCCGACGCCCTGCGGAGGAGGAGGAAGGTGTGACGGGAGGGGGAGAGGCGCCAGAGGATTGGGTGCGGCTGCCCTCTCCCCCCCCCCCACATATATATATAGGGGGCTAGGGGGTGCGCCAGCCCTGCAGATCCCATCTGCAAAGGGGGCGGCGGCCTAGGGGGGTAAACTTGCCCCCCAAGGCATAGGGGGCGCCTCCCTTCCCTAGGGTTTCAACCCTAGGCGCATGGAGGGAGGGCCCAGTTGGGTGCGCCAGCCCACCAGGGGCTGGCCCCCTTCCCCTTGCGGCCTAGGGGCCCCATCGGGATGGGTGGCCCCACCCGGTGGACCCCCGGCGACCCCTCCGGTGGTCCCGGGACACTCCCGGTGACCCCCGAAGTTCACCCGATGGCCGAAACTGGACTTCCTATATATCATTCTTTACCTCCGGACCATTCCGAAACTCCTCGTCATGTCCGGGATCTCATCCGGGACTCCGAACAACTTTCGGGTTTCCACATGCATGTATCTCTACTACCCTAGCGTCACCGAACCTTAAGTGTGTAGACCCTACGGGTTCGGGAGACACGTACACATGACCGAGACCACTCTCCGGTCAATAACCAACAGCGGGATCTGGATACCCATGTTGGTTCCCACGTGTTCCTCGATGATCTTCATCGGATGAACCGTTGTGTCAAGGATTCACTCAATCCCGTATGTTATTCCCTTTGTCCATCGGTACGGTACTTGCCCGAGATTCGATCGTCGGTATTCCCGATACCTTGTTCAATATCGTCATGGCAAGTCTCTTTACTCGATCCGTAATCCATCATCCCGTGACTAACTCCTTAGTCACCTTGAGCTCATTATGATGATGTCTTACCGAGTGGGCCTAGAGGTACCTCTCCGTCATACGGAGTGACAACATCCCACTCTTGGTTCGTACCAACTCAACAGACACTTTCGGAGATACCCGATGCGTACCTTTATAGCCACCCAGTTACGTTGTGACGTTTGGCACACCCAAAGTATTCCTACGGCATCCGGGAGTTGTACAACCTCATGGTCTAAGGAATAAATACTTGACACCGAAAAGCTTATGCATTACGAACTATACGATCTCGTGCTATGCTCAGGATTGGGTCTTGTCCATCACATCATTCTCCTAATGATGTGATCCCGTTATCACCGACATCCTATGTCCATGGTCAGGAAACCGTGACCATCTGTTGATCAACGAGCTGGTAACTAGAGGCCTACCAGGGACTCATTGTGGTCTATATATTCACACATGTATCGCTGTTTCCGTACAATACAATTCAAGCATGAATAAGAGACAATTATTATGAACAAGGAAATATAATAATAATACTTTTATTATTGCCTCTAGGGCATATTTCCAACAGTCTCCCACTTGCACTAGAGTCAATAATCTAGTTACATTGTGATGAATCAAACACCCATAGAGTCCTGGTGTTGATCATGTTTTGCCCGTGGAAGAGGTTTAGTCAACGGTTCTGCAACATTCAGATCCGTATGCACTTTACAAATATCTATGTCTCCGTCTTGAACATAATTCCGGATGATTTTGAAATGGCGCTTGATGTGCTTGGTCTTCTTGTGAAACCTGGGCTCCTTGGTAATGGCAATAGCACCAGTGTTGTCACAGAAGAGAGTCATCGGGCTTGACGCGCTTGGAATGACTCCTAGGTCGGTGATGAACTCCTTCATCCAGACTCCTTCTTGTGCTGCTTCACAAGCAGCTATGTACTCCGCTTCACATGTAGAATGCGCCACGACGCTCTTCTTGCAACTACACCAGCTGACTGCTCCACCATTCAAAATATACACGTATCCGGTTTGTGACTTTGAGTCATCCAGATCTGTGTCGAAGCTAGCATCGACGTAACCCTTTACGACGAGCTCTTCGTCACCTCCATAAACGAGAAACATATCCTTAGTCCTCTTCAGGTACTTTAGGATGTTCTTGACCGCTGTCCAGTGTTCCATACCGGGATCACTTTGGTACCTCCCCACCAAACTTATGGCAAGGTTCACATCAGGTCTGGTACACAGCATGGCATACATGATAGAACCTATGGCCGAGGCATAGGGTATGGCACTCATCTTTTCTCTATCTTCTGCCGTGGTCGGCGACTGAGCCTTGCTCAATCTCATACCTTGCAAAACAGGCAAGAACCCCTTCTTGGACTGATCCATATTGAACTTCTTCAATATCTTGTCAAGGTATGTACTTTGTGAAAGACCAATGAGGCGTCTTGATCTATCTCTATAGATTTTGATGCCTAATATGTAAGCTGCTTCTCCAAGGTCCTTCATTGAAAAACTCTTATTCAAGTAGGCCTTTACACTTTCCAAGAATTCTATATCATTTCCCATCAGCAATATGTCATCCACATATAATATGAGAAATGCTACAGAGCTCCCACTCACTTTCTTGTAGATACAGGCTTCTCCATAAGTCTGTATAAAGCCAAACGCTTTGATCACATCATTAAAGCGAATGTTCCAACTCCGAGATGCTTGCACCAGCCCATAGATCGAGCGCTGGAGCTTGCATACCTTGTTAGCATTCTCTGGATCGACAAAACCTTCCGGCTGCATCATATACAACTCTTCCTTGAGGAAGCCATTAAGGAATGCCGTTTTGACGTCCATTTGCCATATCTCATAATCATAGAATGCGGTAATTGCTAACATGATTCTGACTGACTTCAGCATCACTACGGGAGAGAAAGTCTCGTCGTAGTCAATCCCTTGAACTTGTCGATAACCCTTAGCGACAAGCCGAGCCTTATAGATGGTCACATTACCATCCGCGTCTGTCTTCTTCTTAAATATCCATTTATTTTCTATGGCGTGCCTATCATCAGGCAACTCCATCAAAGTCCATACTTTGTTTTCATACATGGATTCTATCTCGGATTTCATGGCTCCAAGCCATTTATTGGAATCCGGGCCCGCCATCGCTTCTTCATAGTTCAAAGGTTCACCATTGTCTAACAACATGATATTCATGACAGGGTTGCCGTACCACTCTGGTGCGGAACGTGCCCTTGTGGACCTTCGAAGTTTAGTAGTAACTTGATCTGTTTCTTCATGATTATCATCATTAACTTCCTCCCTTGTCGGTGCAGGCACCTCAGGAACAATTTCCTGCGCTGCGCTACTTTCCGGTGCAGGAGGGGTGACTGTCACCTCATTAAGTTCTACTTTCCTCCCACTCACTTCTTTCGAGAGAAACTCTTTCTCCAGAAAGGATCCATTCTTGGCAACAAAGACCTTGCCTTCGGATCTGTGGTAGAAGGTGTACCCAATCGTTTCCTTGGGGTATCCTATGAAGACGCATTTTTCCGATTTGGGTTCGAGCTTTTCAGGTTGAATTTTCTTGACATAAGCATCGCAACCCCAAACTTTCAGAAACGATAGCTTCGGTTTCTTGCCAAACCAAAGTTCATATGGTGTCGTCTCAACGGATTTCGACGAAGCCCTATTTAAAGTGAATGCGGCAGTCTCTAAAGCCTAACCCCAAAAAGATAGCGGTAAATCGGTGAGGGACATCATAGATCACACCATGTCCAACAGTGTACGATTTCGACGTTCGGACACACCGTTACGTTGAGGTGTTCCAGGCGGTGTCAATTGTGAAACAATTCCACATTTCCTAAGGTGCGTGCCAAATTCATGACTCAAATATTCACCCCCATGATCCGATCGTAAGAATTTTATTTTCTTGTCTCGTTGATTCTCAACCTCATTCTGAAATTCCTTGAACTTTTCAAAAGTCTCAGACTTGTGCTTCATCAAGTAGATATACCCATATCTACTCAAGTCATCTGTGAGGGTGAGAACATAACGATAGCCTCCGCGAGCCTCAACACTCATTGGACCGCACACATCGGTATGTATGATTTCCAATAAGTTGGTTGCTCGCTCCATTGTTCCGGAGAACGGAGTCTTGGTCATCTTGCCCAAGAGGCATGGTTCGCACGTGTCAAATGATTCATAATCAAGAGACTCCAGAAGTCCATCAGCATGAAGCTTCTTCATACGTTTGACACCAATATGACCAAGGCGGCAATGCCACAAGTATGTGGGACTATCATTATCAACTTTACATCTTTTGGCATTCACACTATGAATATGTGTATCATCACGATCGAGATTCATCAAAAATAAACCATTGACCAGCGGGGCATGACCATAAAACATATCTCTCAAATAAATAGAACAACCATTATTCTCGGATTTAAATGAGTAGCCATCTCGCATAAGACGAGAACCAGATACAATGTTCATGCTCAAACCTGGTACTAAATAACAATTATTGAGGTTTAAAACTAATCCCGAGGGTAGATGTAGAGGCAGCGTGCCGACGTCGATCACATCGACCTTGGAACCATTCCCGACGCGCATCGTCACCTCGTCCTTCGCCAGTCTCCGCTTATTCCGCAACTCCTGCTTAGAGTTACAAATATGAGCAACTGCACCGGTATCAAATACCCAGGAGCTACTACGAGCGCTGGTAAGGTACACATCAATAACATGTATATCACATATACCTTTGACGTTGCCGGCCTTCTTGTCCGCTAAGTATTTGGGGCAGTTCCGCTTCCAGTGACCCGTTCCCTTGCAATAAAAGCACTCTGTCTCAGGCTTGGGTCCATACTTTGGCTTCTTCCCGGCAACAGGCTTACCGGGCGCGGCAACTCCCTTGCCGTCCTTCTTGAAGTTCTTCTTACCCTTGCCCTTCTTGAACTTAGTGGTTTTATTGACCATCAACACTTGATGTTCTTTCTTGATATCCACCTCCACTGATTTCAGCATTGAATACACCTCGGGAATGGACTTCTCCATCCCCTGCATATTGAAGTTCAACATGAAGCTCTTGTAGCTTGGTGGGAGCGACTGGAGGATTCTGTCAACGACCGCTTCGTCTGGGAGATTCATTCCCAACTGCGACAAGCGGTTGTGCAATCCAAAAATCTTGAGGATGTGCTCACTGACAGAATTGTTTTCCTCCATCTTACAGCTGTAGAATGCGTCGGAGACGTCATATCTCTCGACTCGGGCATGAGCTTGGAAAACCATTTTCAGCTCTTGGAACATCTCAAATGCCCCGTGGTGCTCAAAACGCTTTTTGAGCCCCGATTCTAAGATGTAAAGCATGCCGCACTGAACCAGGGAGTAATCATCACAACGCGACAGCCAAGCGTTCATAACATCTTGGTTTGCCGGGGGGGAGCGTCACCTAGCGGTGCATCTAGGACATAAGTTTTCTTGGCAGCTATGAGGATGATCCTCAGGTTATGGACCCAGTCCGTGTAGTTGCTACCATCGTCTTTCAGCTTGGATTTCTCTAGGAACGCGTTGAAGTTGAGGGTGACATGAGCGTGGGCCATTTGATCTACAAGAGATATTGTAAAGAATTTAGACTAAGTTCATGATAATTAAGTTCATCTTAATCAAATTTTAATGAACTCCCACTCAGATTGACATCTCTCTAGTCATCTAAGTGATACACGATCCGAATCGACTAGCCCGTGTCCGATCATCACGTGAGACGGACTAGTCATCAACGGTGAACATCTTCATGTTGATCGTATCTTCTATACGACTCATGTTCGACCTTTCGGTCTTCCGTGTTCCGAGGCCATGTCTGTACATGCTAGGCTCGTCAAGTGAACCCTAAGTGTGTTGCGTGTGTAAATCTGGCTTACACCCGTTGTATGCGAACATTAGAACCTATCACACCCGATCATCACGTGGTGCTTCGGAACAACGATCCTTAGCAACGGTGCACAGTTAGGGGGAACACAATTCTTGAAATTTTAGTGAGAGATCATCTTATTTACTACCGTCGTTCTAAGTAAACAAGATGCATAAACATGATAAACATCATATGCAATCAATTAAAGTGACATGATATGGCCAATATCATCTTGCTCCTTGGATCTCCATCTTCGGGGCACCATGATCATTTTTGTCACTGGCTCGACACCATGATCTCCATCATCATGATCTCCATCATCGTGTCTTCTTGAAGTTGTCACGCCAACTATTACTTCTACTACTATGGCTAACGTTTAGCAATGAAGCAAAGTAATTACATGGCGTTATTCAGTGACACGCAGGTCATACAATAATAAAGACAACTCCTATGGCTCCTGCCGGTTGTCAAATTCAACGACATGCAAGTCGTGATTCCCTATTACAAGAACATGATCAATCTCATACATCACATATATCATTCATCACATCTTCTTGGCCATACCATATCACATAACACATGCTGCAAAAACAAGTTAGACGACCTCTAATTGTTGTTGCAAGTTTTACGTGGCTTCTATAGGTTTTCTAGCAAGAACGTTTCTTACCTACGCCAAAACCACAACGTGATTTGTCAATTTCTATTTACCCTTCATAAGGACCCTGTTCATCGAATCCGATCCGACTAAAGTAGGAGAGACAGACACCCGCCAGCCACCTTATGCATCTAGTGCATGTCTGTCGGTGGAACCAGTCTCACGTAAGCGTACGTGTAAGGTCGGTCCGGGCCGCTTCATCCCACAATACCGCCGAATCAAGATTAGACTAGTAACGGTAAGAAAATTGAGCAAACTCAACGCCCACAACTGCTTTGTGTTCTACTCGTGCAAGATGCTACGCAAAAGACCTAGCTCTGATGCCACTGTAGGGGAACATAGCAGAATTCAAAAAAATTCTACGCTTTCACCAAGATCCATCTAAGGAGACATCTAGCAACGAGCATATTAGAGTGCATCTACATACCCTTTTGTAGATCGCGAGTGGAAGCTTTCGAAGAAGCGTGGATGAAGTAGTCGTACTCTTCGCGTTCTTCGTCACCAATGATCTAGCGCCGAACGGACGGCACCTCTGCGTTCAACACACGTCCGGTACAGCAACGTCACCTCCTTCTTGATCTAGCAAGGGGGAGGAGAGGTCGTCGGAGATCCAGCAGCACGACGGCGTGGTGGTGGATGCAGCGGGAAATCCTGCAGGGCTTCGCCGGCGCCCTGCAGAGGAGGAGGAAGGTGTGACGGGAGGGGGAGAGGCGCCAGAGGATTGGGTGCGGCTGCCCTCTCCCCCCCCCCACATATATATAGGGGGCCAGGGGGGTGCGCCAGCCCTGCAGATCCCATCTGCAAAGGGGGCGGCGGCCTAGGGGGGGAAACTTGCCCCCCAAGGCATAGGGGGCGCCTCCCTCCCCTAGGGTTTCAACCCTAGGCGCATGGAGGGAGGGCCCAGTTGGGTGCGCCAGCCCACCAGGGGCTGGCCCCCTTCCCCTTGCGGCCTAGGGGCCCCACCGGGATGGGTGGCCCCACCTGATGGACCCCCGGGACCCCTCCGGTGGTCCCGGGACACTCCCGGTGACCCCCGAAGTTCACCCGATGGCCGAAACTGGACTTTCTATATATCATTCTTTACCTCCGGACCATTCCGGAACTCCTCGTCATGTCTGGGATCTCATCCGGGACTCCGAACAACTTTTGGGTTTCCACGTGCATGTATCTCTATGACCCTAGCGTCACCGAACCTTAAGTGTGTAGACCCTACGGGTTCGGGAGACACGTAGACATGACCGAGACCACTCTCCGGTCAATAACCAACAGCGGGATCTGGATACCCATGTTGGTTCCCACGTGTTCCTCGATGATCTTCATCGGATGAACCACTGTGTCAAGGATTCACTCAATCCCGTATGTTATTCCCTTTGTCCATCGGTACGGTACTTGCCCGAGATTCGATCGTTGGTATTCCCGATACCTTGTTCAATCTCGTCATGGCAAGTCTCTTTACTCGATCCGTATTCCATCATCCCGTGACTAACTCCTTAGTCACCTTGAGCTCATTATGATGATGTCTTACCGAGTGGGCCCAGAGGTACCTCTCCGTCATACGGAGTGACAACATCCCAGTCTTGGTTCGTACCAACTCAACAGACACTTTCGGAGATACCCGATGCGTACCTTTATAGCCACCCAGTTACGTTGTGACGTTTGGCACACCCAAAGTATTCCTACGGCATCCGAGAGTTGTACAACCTCATGGTCTAAGGAATAAATACTTGACACCGAAAAGCTTATGCATTACGAACTATACGATCTCGTGCTATGCTCAGGATTGGGTCTTGTCCATCACATCATTCTCCTAATGATGTGATCCCGTTATCACCGACATCCTATGTCCATGGTCAGGAAACCGTGACCATCTGTTGATCAACGAGCTGGTAACTAGAGGCCTACCAGGGACTCATTGTGGTCTATATATTCACACATGTATCGCTGTTTCCGTACAATACAATTCAAGCATGAATAAGAGACAATTATTATGAACAAGGAAATATAATAATAATACTTTTATTATTGCCTCTAGGGCATATTTCCAACAAAACCATCATAAAAGAATTAAACATAACTAACGCCGAATAATGCAACACAAGTAGGATGTAATTTCATTGCATAACTATTGACTTTCATTCTTGCATAAGGAATCACAATCCTTAACACCAATATTCTTACTAAAGCACAATTACTCGTCAACATGACTCACATATCACTATCATCATATCTCAAAACTATTACAAATAATCAAGTTTATTTTGTCTAATGATTTTCATGAAAGTTTTTATTATATCCTTCTTGGATATCTATCACTTTGGGACTAGTTTCATATGTTGCAATTGCTTTTGACAAGCTCAAACAATTTTAAGTGAAGAACATGAGCATAAACATTTTCATCTCTCAAAATAGTATAAGTGAAGCATGAGAGAATTTCTTCAAAAAAAAAATAACTCTCAAATAAATCTAAGTGAAGCATGAGATTGTTTCCTCAGAAATACTAAAGCACGTTGTGCTCAAAAAGATATAAGTGAAGCAATAGAGTAATTCCTTTGCTCTCAAAAAATTGAAGTGAAGCATAAGAGCAATTCTAACAAATCATAGCATAATTTGGCTTTCTCAAATAAGTGTGTCCAGAAAGGATGATTGTGACAAACTAAAAAGCAAAACAACCAAAGACTCATATAATACAAGACACTCCAAGCAAAACTCATGATATGTGAAGAATAAAAATATAGCTCCAAGTAAAATACCGATGGTCATTAGAAGAAAGAGGGGATGCCTTACGGGGGCATCCCCAAGCTTTGTTGCTTGATACTTCTTGAATATTATCTTGGGGTGCCTTGGTCATCCCCAAGCTTAGGCTATTTCCACTCCTTATTCCTTCATCTATCGTGATCTCACCCAAAACTTGAAAACTTCAATCACACAAAACTTAACAAAACCTCCGTGAGATCCGTTAGTATAATAAAACAAATCACCACTCTAAGTATTGTTGCAAATCCATTCACATTTTATTATTGCATTATACCTACGGTATTCCAACTTTACTATGGCCTATACCCTCAAATGCAAACCGTAGATCCATCGAAACAAACACACAATGCAACGAAAACAGAATCTGTGAAAAACAGAACAGTTTGTAGCAATATGAATTTAGAATTTTGAATACCATACTTATGAAACTCTGAAAATTCTGAAAAAATAGGACAACACGGTCAATTTGTATATCAATCTTGTGCACAAGTTTCAGAAAAATATCACGCTTTGGTGATGTTTAGAACTTTCTATACTAGGCACAAAAGTTTTTGTTTTCAACAAGATCAAATCAACTATTAACAAAATCATACCAAAGGCTTTGCTTGGCATAAACACTAATTAAAACATAAAAAACACAATCGTAGCAGAAGCGTAATTGTGTAAACACACAAGGACAGAAATAAAAGGAAAAAATAATTTTTATTCATTGGGTTGCCTCCCTAGAAGCGCTATCGTTTTACGCCCCTAGCTAGGCACAATCCTTAGATTCTTATGTGTTGTCATATTTGGTTGTTGATCCATAGGTTGCCCTCATGATTGATTCATATGGTGGTTTAATCTTGGTTACAGGGAAGTGTTCCATACCCTTTCTTAGTGGAAACTGAAATTTAATATTCTTTTCTTTCATATATCAATCACGGCACCTATAGTGCGTCAAAACGGTCTACCTAGTATAATGGGACAAGACGGATTGCAGTAAATATCAACAACAATAAAATCTATGGGCACATAATTCATATTACCAAGAATAATAACATCATTAATTCTTCACAAAGGCTTTTTAATAGTGGAATCTGCCAAGTGCAAATTAAGAGAGCATTCTTCAGTATTGGTAAGACTAAGCACATCACAAAGAGATTTCGGAATCGTGGAAACACTAGCACCCAAATCACATAAAGCATTGCACTCATAATTCTTGATTTTGATTTTAATGGTAGGTTCCCATTCATCATATAATATTTCTAGGAATTGAGATCTCTAATTCCATTTTTTTCATAGATTGCAGCAAAGAAATACACTCAATCATAGAGCAACTATCAAAATTAAAGTCTTTGCAATCGAAAAGAGTGAGCACATCAGTAGTTAAAGTTTTGACCTCTCCAAACCCACTTTTATCAATTTTTCATCAATATTTTCATCCTCCGAATCATCAAGACGCCTTCTAGCTAGAGTTGACTCTTCTTTAGTCCCTTTATCATCAATTTTAACTTTAGTAAACAAGGAATCAATAGAGGAAACCCCAATCACTTTAATATCTTCATCATTTTCATGAAAGCAATCACTACAAAACGCTTTTTTAAAAAATTCTCTTTTAGCTCTGAGCATAGCGGTTCTTTTCTTACTTTCATCCATAGAAACATGTAAATCCTTCATTGATTCATCAATCTCAGGTGGAAAAGCTTTCTTCTTGAGATTTCTACATCATGGGAAATTCTATCAATGCTTCTACACATATCATCAAGCTTATCCATTTTTTCCTCTATCGTAGTGCTGAAAACCTTTTGAGCATTGATAAATTCTTTAATTTTATTCTCAAGATCAGGTTCCTATTATTGTCTTAAGAAAAAATACCATAGGAATTTCCATAATTATTAGAGGAATTTTCCAGAAAAGGCTAGGATTAAAATAACCTCTATAAGCATTGTTATTAAAAAACGCGAGACAAAATTCACATCTACGGGATCACTATTTTGCTCAATCAAAGTGGTCAAAGGCACATCATCAAGATCAATAGGAGCATGCTTACTAGCAACTAATTTCACAAGAGCATCAACTTTTTCACTCAAAGTACTAATTTCTTCAACCGAATTAACTTTTTTTACTAGTAGGTGCTGTTTTGGTGTGCCGTTGTGAAAAATTAGACATAATATAATCAAGCAATTTGGTAGCATCAACCAAAGTAATCTCCATAAAAGTACCACCCACGGCGGAATATTAAGATTTCTAGAAAAAAAATTCAACCCCTCATAAAAATGTATGGTCATCCAAAGATTTAAGCCATGTGTTGGGCAATTTCTTATCATCATTTTCATTCTTTCCCAAGATTGGGCAACATGCTCATGCTCAAGTTGTTTAATATTCATGATTTGATTTCTAAGAGAGATGATTTTCGTGGGAGGAAAATATTTCGTGATAAAAGCATCTTTACACTTATCCCAAAAATCAATACTATTGCATGGCAAAAGAAAACCAAACTTTTGCACGATCACGCAAAGAAAATAGAAATAGTTTCAACTTCACAATCTCATTGTCCAGCTCTTTCTTCTTTTGCATATCGCGCAATTCCATGAAAGTGTTTAGATGGGATGCCGCATCCTCATTAGGAGTACCGGAAAATTGCTCTTTCATGACAAGATTCAACGAACCAACATTGATGTCATAAGACTCCGCACTAGTGGCGGGAGGAATCGGCATACTAATAAAATCATTGTTGTTGGTATTGGAAAAACCACACAACTTAGCATTCTCTTGAGCCATCGTGACTACACAAACAAGATTGCATGCAAAAAGATAGATGATGAGAAAACATTAAACGAAAAATAGGGCGAATAAGATGACAAATTTTTGTGAAGTGGGGGAGATGAAAACAAGAGCAAATGGCAAATAATGTAAATTGCAAGAGATGAGATTTGTGGTTAGGAACCTGATAGATGTTGATGATGTCTCCCCGACAATGGCATCAGAAATTGGCAAGTTGATGGGAGACTATCTTGATGTGATCCTCCCCGGCAACAACACCAAAAATTCCTTTGACGTGGCTTGAGACTGTGTCGGTATTTCCCCAAAGAGGAAGGGATGATGCACCACAGCGATGGTAAGTATATCCCTCAGTTATGAAACCAGGGTTATTGAACTAGTAGGAGAACCATGCAACACTATGTAAACGGTACCTGCACACAAATAACAAATACTTGCAACCCGACGCGTAAGAGGGGTTGTCAATACCTCCAGGTAAAAGATTGGTAAAAAGGTAGATGGGTAAAAGCAAATGGAACAACGGCAAATAAAATGCAGCGAGGTATTTTTGGGTTCTGATAATATAGATCTGAAAACAAAAGATGCAAACAAAGGAAAAGGCAAATAGCAATGTAGATCTGAAAGTATATGATAGGAAAATAGACCCGGGGGCCATAGGTTTCACTAGTGGCTTCTCTCAACAAATAGCACACGGTGGGTAAACAAATTACTGTTGGGCAATTGATAGAAAAGTGAATAATCATGATGATATCCAAGACAATGATCATGTAGATAGGCATCACGTCCATGATTAGTAGACCGACTCCTGCATGCATCTACTACCATTACTCCACACATCAACCGCTATCCAGCATGCATCTAGTGTATTAAGTTCATGGAGAAACGGAGTAATGCCTTAAGAATGGTTTCATGATGTAGACAATAGCTATTCATGTAGGAATAGACCCCATCTTTTTATCCTTAATGGCAATGATACATGTGTGCCTTGTTGCCCCTACTGTCGCTGGGAAAGGACACCGCAAGATCGAACCCATCACAAAGCACCTCTTCCTATTGCAAGATAAATAGATCAAGTTGGTCAAACAAAACCCAAATATCTGAGAAGAAATACAAGGCTATAATAATCAAGTATGTATATTAAGGCAAAACAAATATGATCATAAACTCGCAATTCATTGGATCCCAACATACACACGGCAAAAGCCATTACATCAAATAGATCTCCAAGAGACCATTGTATTGAGAATCAAAAAGAGAGAAGAAGCCATCTAGCTACTGCCTACGGACCTGGTGGTCTGTGGTGAACTACTCACGCATCATCGGAGAGGCACCAATGAAGATGATGAACCCCTCCGTGATTGTGTTCCCCTCCGGCGGAGTGCCGAAGAAGGGTTTGATGACCCACAAGTATAGGGGATCAATCGTAGTCTTTTTGATAAGTAAATTGTCGAACCCAACGAGGAGCGGAATGAAATGACAAGTGTTTTTCAGTAAGGTAATGTCTGCAAGCACTGAAATTGTAAGTAGCAGATAGTTTGATAGCAAGATAATTTGTGACGAGCAAGTAACGGTAACGGCAAATAGTATGCAGCAAGATAGCCCAATCCTTTTGTGGCAAAGGAAAGGCCAAAACGGTTTCTTATAATAAGCAAAGTGTTCTTGGGGGCACACGGGAATTTCATCTAGTCACTTTCACCATGTTGGCTTGATTCATGTTCACTACTTTGATAATTTGATATGGATGGATCGATGCTTAGGTGATGTTCTTACTTGAACAAACCTCCTACTTATGATTAACCCCCTCGCAAGCATCCGCAACTATGAGAAAAGTATGAAGATAAAATCTAACCATAGCATTAAACATTTGGATCCAAATCGGTCCCTTACAAAGTAGCGCATAAACTAGGGTTTAAGCTTCTGCCACTCTGGCAACCCATCATCTAATAACTACTCCACAATGCATTCCCTTAGGCCCAAATATGGTGAAGTGTCATGTAGTCGACGTTCACATGACACCACTAAGGGAATCACAACATACATATCATCAAAATATCGAAGACATATCAAGTTCACATGATTACTTGCAACAAGATTTCTCCCGTGACCTCAAGAATAAAAGTAACTACTCATAAGTGATAAACATGTTCATGATCAGAGGGGTTTTTAACAACATAATGGATCTGAACATATAATCTTCCACCAAATAAACCATATAGTAATCAACTACAAGATGTAATCAACACTACTAGTTACCCACAAGCACCAATCTAAGGTTTAAGTACAAAGATTGAACACAAGAGATGAACTAGGGTTTGAGAGGAGATGGTGTTGTTGAAGATGTTGATGGAGATTGCCCTCCCCAAGATGGGAGATTTGTTGGTGATGATGATGACGATGATTTCCCCTTCCGGGAGGGAGGTTCCCTTGACGGAATCGCTCCGCCGGAGGGCAAAAGTTCTCCTACCCAAGTTCCGCCTCGAGACGGCGGCGCTCCATCCCAAAAGTCCTCTCCTGATTTTTTTCTAGGTCAAAACGACTTATATACCAGAAGATGGGCACCAGAGGTGGGCCGAGGAGGGACAATCCACCAGGGAGCGCCTAGGGGCCCTGGCGCGCCCTGGTGGGTTATGCCCACCTGGTGGGCCCCCTTTGGTAGTTATTTGCTCCAATATTTCTTATTTATTTCATAAAAAATCCTCGTGAAGTTTCAGCTCATTTGGAGTTGTGCAGAGTAGGTAGCCTCACGTTGCTTATTCAGGTCCAGATTTCAAGTTGCCGGTATTCTCCCTCTTGATATAAACCTTGCATATTATGAGAGAAAAGGCATTAGAATTAGTCCAAAAGGAATTATTATTAATGAAAACACTATAAATAACAGTAGGAAAACATGATGTAAAATGGACGTACCAACTCCCCCAAACTTAGACCTCGCTTGTCCTCACGCAAAAAACTGAAATCGAAAAACATGTCCACATGCTTAGAGAGAGGGGGGTCGATAAAAACAAAATACGGACATATAAGCATCATGCATATTTCTATAACAACAACAAACTTTATTAAAACACAATAAGCATAACTCAATCATATAACTTCTCATGAGCAAGTAACAATTCATCACACTATTGACGTATAAAGCATATACTCTATTGAAAACCAACAAACTATGTTCTCGGTCAACTTTGCAATTACAATTCTTCATCTTTTCAGGAAGGGTCGCGTATCGGAGCCCTTAGGCAAGTCCACATACTCAACCATCATATACTCTTTTATGATTGCTAACACTCACTGCATACACATGGGCAAAAAAATCAACCGGACACATAGAAAGATAGGGGCTTATAGTTTCGCCACCAAACGTACTCACCTCAAGGATGATGTAAACAATAATAACTCATGCTCACCCATATCCAACTGGACATATGTGTCAGGACCCCGATCCTAAGTTACACCGATCAAGCATGTAACACATCATATCACTTTGCGGCCTCACGCACGGTATCCCCATGGGTGCCACCTTACCTAGCCCGGGACCGTTTGCGCATTTTGGCACATGTATATGATAGTGTCGCTAGCATCCATATGACAAAGAACCCGGGCCGACATGGCTAGTTATAAACCAAAAGTGGCACTAAATTACAGAGACGGGCATTCATGACCCAGCAACGAACGTGTCGGTCATCAACGTATGAACCCAAGTCGTAGCAAGCTACATGGACATAAAGGAACAACGCGTGACATTTCCCCTAAGGGACAGGCACAGGAACGAAGAAGGACACATGCCGGCCAACCAATGTGTTCCGGAGCAGTAGCAATCTACCAAGGCTCAGTGGAAGCACTAGGAGGCATTTCCCTGTAAGATATGCTACCAAGGGTAAACAACTAGGTGTCGGATCCCACACATATCAAGCATTTCAATAACATACACACAATATGCTCAATATGTGCAAATACAACATTGCATCACAACAGAACTCTATGACTCAATGTACTTTATTTAAGAGGCTCCGAAGAGCTATACATAACATATCCATACAGGTAGGGGTCACATGACCCAACACTCAAGTCATACAAGCATACAAGCACATGCGGAAGCTAACTTGTCTGAGTACAGACAACTTGGAAAGAAAACAGGCTTGGTGTAGCCTGGCTATCTACAAGGCCCTTCAAAAGTCCAGGATCTCCGTCTGGGTAGCAAGCTACTCGTCGACGTCAAGATCTATGTAGAACCCATCAGAGGGGGCAGGGTTCTCCTCTGCAACCGTTATTAAGCAAACATGAGTACAAAGGTACTCAGCAAGAATTACATCGGAACCTATCATACATGCATCATTATCAACAAGGGTAGTGGAGTTTATTGTAGCAAACCAACTTTGACTCTTGGCTAACCTATACTACTACTCTCAGTAGTTTGCAAAGATGATACTACGCACACGAGTCCACTACTCACCACAACAATACACTACCATGGATCCTCTCCCGTCATCCTACGGAAGGGCCATCCACGGCACTCACACTTGTCTTGATACTTTTAGGAGTAACCATTAACTTGTCTATGACCTGTATAAGCAACCAAGTGGTCCTTAACTGCGAACAACGGCTATTCGAATAGATTGGTAACCCTGCAGGGGTGTACTTCTTCACACACGCTTCCACCACTTATCGTTGTTTACTCGACATGTACTCGGCAACCTTCAAGCGGAATCCTAGTGAGGGTGTCGGCCACGACCTGACTAACCACACAAGTTCCTAGTCCAGGTTTATCGCCTATTTGGGTTCCATTTGTGGGGAGATCCGGCCGGGGTGTCGCTCACGGTCCCAAACGATGTGTACAGGGTTCCCGAACCACCAAACGGGTGACTCGGTACACCAGGCCACGTACCTGCCGCATCACCGCCCACCCCGAGGGTCGGCGCTGCGCACGACCACCAGTATACTGCAAACACCAGAAACTAGTTGCAACTCCTGGACAGAGGACAAGGGCAGTTAATAAGTCGAGAGGGTCCATTGGTTTTGGGCCCAATGCATGGTAGTAGCTGATCTTAAATCACACATACAGATCTCAGATCCTATGGACGGTTCCAATGAAACAACCCACCATGTACTCCTACATGGCATTTCATCGATACCTTTACCAAAACATATTCCACACTTCACTCTCATTTCCAGACATAATCATTTCACTCTGATCCATCACCCAGATGAACCAGACCTGACACAACTCTAAGCATAGCAGGTAGCATAAATAAATAGCATGGTAGGGAACACATCACAAGGCTCAAACAACTCCTACAGATGCTAGTGGGTTTCAACTATTTACTGTGGCAATGACATGTCATGCAAAGGAATGGGGTTCAACTACCGCAGCAAATAGCAGTCCACACGTTGTTGCCTTAATGCAGTAAAAGAGAGCAAAAGCGAGAAGATAGGTTTGTATAGGAATGATCAATGGGTTGCTTGCCTGATAGATTGGTTGTCGGGTACTGCTCTTCAGTTGGATACGCAGATGTATCCTCGGGAGCAGAACCTACCACGGAGAACACCGATAATACAATCAATACACAACCAAATGCAACAATATGATGCATGCCCATGAGATGGCAAGATGAATGTGTTTTGAGCTAATGCAACTATAAAGGGAAAGGTTTGAGCTTATTTGAATCAAAGATTCAAATCCATGCCCAAGCTATTATTATTTAAAGTGCATTATCATGTTTTGCTGTGAGCAGCAAGGTTAACTTGCTTAAACATGCATGAAACAAGCACCAATGGAAAGATTCGATTTTTCTGATCATTTTTCATATATAAATCTTTTTCATCTGAGCTATTGTTGAATTTATATGAATTTTAGAAGTTAGGGCATTTTCTGAAAATAAATAAATCATTTCCGATTCATTTAAATCACAGAAAATACTTACTGCGTCAGCATGACCTCATGCTGACGTCAGCAGGTCAATAGGCTGGTCCAGTCAAACCTAACGTGTGGGGTCCACACGTCAGTCTAACAGAGTTAACTAACAGGATTAAATTAAACTAACTACTAATAAACAGGGTCGGGCCCACATGTCAGTGGGTCAGCTAATTAGCAGAATTAACTTAACGCTAACTAAACCTAAACTAACACAGTCAACGACTGGGCCCACATGTCAGTGGCATAGTGGGAGGTCAAACCCCCTGGTCAGCGGGTCAAACCCGCCGGTGAGGCCAGACTCGGCGGAGCGCCTCGGGTTTGGCCCTCCGGCGACCAAAACGACCGCGGAGGGGGCTACGTGATGCGGACGCTCGTCCGCATCGAGTGGTGGCCGTGGCGTGGCCTGGGGATGGCCGGAACGTCGCCGGCGACGACGTTGGCGGCGGCCGGAGCTCGGACAGTGACGAACTAGAGGGTGAAGTGCTCGTGAAGGCTCGTGGGGTGGTCCTACAGCATCTATGCGAAGCAGTGAAGATGATGGGCATGACGGCCTGGCCGTTAGGTGGCCGGAGCTACGTCGACGACGAGCATCCGCGGCGGCGCAGGCGGGCGAGCCTGTTGCGGTGGTTGTCGTGCACGGCAGGGCGAACGGGGAGGACAGGAACGGTCAGTGGCTCACAGCGGAGACGACGAGCTGGTTGTCGAGCTCGGGGACGGCCTGGAGTGGCTGGTGCGGCGAAGGGGATCTCCGGTGGCCGAAGGTTGAAGACGACGTCGACGGTGGCGAAGCAGAGCGTGCGAGCGCTCGGGGCTCGGCCTGTTCGACGTAGCGGACGACGGCGGTGCTCCCTGACACGGCGAGGCGACGGTGGGGCGACGGTGGCTGCGGCTACAACGGCGGTGAGCTCGCGAGCGCGTCGGCCATGGCGAGGAGAGGGCGAGGGAGAGGGACGGGGGGAGGGTGCGGTGTCGTGGCGGCCTGGGCGACGACGTGGAGGTCGTCCAGACGTCTTGGGGCGGCCAAGCGGCGGCCAAGCGGCAAGCAGCTGCCGTGGTAGCGCGCGGCCGTACGCCGGCGTCACCTGCCTACCTGGCGGGACGAAGCAGCTGGCTGGCATGGGCCAGCACAGTGCTAGGCCGCCAGGTGGACCGGCCAGGTAAGTGTCCTGTGGCCTTTCTCTCTCTCTCTCTCTCTCTCTCTCTCTCTCTCTCTCTCTCTCTCTCTCTCTATTTAGTTTTTGTTTTGTTTTCTTTTGCAACTGTGTTGAATTAATAAAAATGCTAGAACATTTTTATAAATCATGAAACTGACCATGTCCACTGTATATAATATAAACAACATGGAACATTTTAGTTTATGATTATTTGGGCATTTAAAATATTTTATACTGTAGCATTTAAATGCCCAAATGCAAATACAATATGATTTAATTCAGTGACCTTAGGATGTCCTAGAAAATTGTGCACCATTTTTGTCAGAGGTTTAAGACCAAGGGAAAGATGATGAACATTTTTGAAGGGCATTTTGGGTACATTGGAAAAGATTTTATTAAACCCTACTTGAAAGAAGAGGGGTGCTGGGGTTTCTGTCATCCCCATTTCAAGTTTCTGGAAAAGTTAAACATGATGCACACTCTAGCTACTCCTAATGCAAGCACAGACTAGGGATGTGACAACTCACCCCCACTCAAAAGAATCTCGTCCCGAGATTCAGGTTCCTCCGAAAAAAGGGTGGGGTACTCAAGTCGAAGATGATCCTCCCTTTATCAAGTAGCTTCGTTCTCGGAATGGTGTGACCATTGAACCTTGAGAAACTTGATATTATGACGTCGAGTGGTATGCTCGGTTTGATCAAGAATACGAACGGGGTATTCTAGATATGTGAGGTTATCCTGGAGATCAAGCGTTTCATGGTCCACTCCACGGATAGGATCCGAGAAGTAACGCCTGAGTTGAGAGACGTGGAAGACATCATGAACTCTGGAAAGATGCGGAGGTAGTTCCAATTGGTAGGCAACTTCTCCTCGTTTGGCAAGAATGCGAAAAGGACCGATGTAACGAGGAGCCAATTTGCCTTTGATACCGAAGCGATGGGCTCCCTTAAGAGGGGTATCCCGAAGGTAAGCCTTATCACCGACTTCGTAAATCACAGCCTTATGATGGCGATCATATTGGCTCTTCTGGCGAGATTGGGCTATTTTCAATTTCTCACGAACGATGCGAACTCGCTCTTCTGCTTCCTGGGTCATATCCGGACCAAAGAATTATCTTTCCCTGGTTTCTGACCAGTTAAGAGGCGTTCGACACCTTCGTCCATACAGAACTTCGAAGGGAGCCTTGCCCAAGCTAGCTTGATAACTATTGTTATAAGCGAATTCGGCGAATGGAAGACACTTCTCCCAATCCATGCCGAAAGAGATGACAGAGGCTCGGAGCATATCTTCCAGAACTTGATTGACTTGTTCTACTTGACCACTTGACTGAGGATGAAAGGCGGTACTAAAAGAGAGACGAGTCCCCATAGCATTTTGGAAACTTTCCCGAAATCGAGAGGTGAAAAGACTTCCACGGTCTAAGTTAATCTCCAATGGAACACCATGAAGAGATACTATCCGAGAGATATACAAGTCTGCTAGCTGGCTAGCGGTTATACTCTCTCGAACAGGCAGGAAGTGGGCTACTTTGGAGAGGCGGTCGATAACGACGAAGATAGCATTATTCCCTTTCCTGGTCCTGGGAAACCCGGTAATGAAGCCCATACCAATCTTATCCCATTTCCATTCAGGAATAGCTAAAGGTTGAAGGGTGCCAGCAGGCCGTTGATGCTCTGCTTTAACTCGATGGCAAACGTCGCAGTTAGCAATGAACTGAGCGATTTCTCTCTTCATCCTAGTCCACCGAAACCTCTGGCGTAGGTCCTGATACATCTTGGTACTACCGGGATGAATCGTGAGAGGGGATTCATGAGCCTCCTTAAGGATCAGCCGTCTCAGGTTCCGTACCTTAGGAACCACTAAGCGGTTTCCAAAGAACACGACACCTTGATCATCAATTGAGAAACATCCCGCGACTCCTTTCTTGATGTTCCTCCTGATACGGGAGATTCATGTATCAACCTTCTGTGCTTTGATGATCTGATCCGTAAGGGTAGGTTTCGCCACCAAGGTGGAAAGGAATCCTCGAGGAACAATGTGAAGGTTAAGCTTATGAAATTCCTCGTGGAGAAATGGTTGCCCTTGTTGTAACATCAGGTTGTTACAATAAGACTTACGACTTAGTGCGTCGGCCATGACATTGGCCTTCCCAGGGGTGTAAGTGATTCCTAAGTCGTAGTCTGTGAGCAACTCAACCCAACGTCTTTGCCTGAGATTCAAATCCGGTTGGGTGAAGCTGTATTTCAGACTTTGGTGATCAGTGAAAATTTCACAGCGATTACCAAGAAGGTAATGTCGCCATGTTTGGACTACAGCTGCAAGCTCTAGATCATGTGTGGGATAATTGTCCTCATGTGGACGCAACTGTCGAGATGCGTAGGCAATCACTTGACGATCTTGCATGTAGCGACCAGACCTCAAACTGTCTAATCTCCATGCATTAGTGTCATCCCTGGATCAGTAATGCTGACACGCATGGTACTCGAAGGATTTATAACAGAGTAGCAATCACACACTTATTACATCAGTAGTCCAACGATGAATTTATTACAAAAAAATCATGGCTGAAGGCCATCTAACACGATAACAGCGGAAGGCTTGGAAGATAAGTGAGTCCATCAACTCCAGCGGCATCACTGAGTATAGAACCACGACCTAAAAGGGCATCTTACTCGTCGTCTGAAAAGTCTGCAACATGAAACGTTGCAGCCCGAAAAACTGGTCAGCACATGGAATATGCTGGCAAGGTAACACAAGAGAATGAAGTGAAAGTAAGGCTATACTATATGCAATATGGCTGGTGGAAAGCTCTATGGTTAAGTTTTTGCATAAAGCCAATTTTTCCTACTTCAAAGGAATGTATTTTAATTAACTATCATGGTAGTTGAAACATCGTTGAGAAGATAGACATCCAATCAACCCCAATTAAAAGTAATCAATAAACCCAACAAAGTTAAATTAAGTAACATGATGACATGCACATGATAATCTAAATACCAGATACTCAAGATGTCCATAACCGGGGACACGGCTAATCATGATCAGTTTGTACACTCTGCAGAGGTTTGTGCACTTTCCCCACAAGACTCGATCGCCTCCGTTTGATTTTTCGCACTGCATGGTGTTTGAGAAACGGATGACCGAGACACAGTCTTTCCGAAGAGGTCCCCTTAACCAGATAGATAGGCCGGTACACCTACAAAACCCAACTACATCTGCTAGCCCATCATGGAAAGGTTTCCCACAACTTACTCAACTATGCCATAGCCCATATTGGCATGTGGCTGCACACGGAAGTTTCTAGCATGAAAAATCTCATGATCCCTTTGAGCCTGGGTGGCGGTCCAAAAGAAAAATAGGCAATCCTGGAATACCCAGATGCCTCAATCCACCCAGATGTGTATTAATGTTGCCACCTTAAGTTGAACCATTAATTAACAACTCACATCTGTCATGGATTTCACTTAAACCCAAACCACGTCTACGAGCATAGCATGTCCTAACAGCAAACGTAGAAGTAACTCCCAGGGTTTGAATGTAATGCAGGTAATAGGTACTACCTCAATCTACTTCCCAATCCCACAAGTTAATTGATCCTACTCATGCAATGTGTGAGGGGTTTGACTAATGCAATGAAAACTGGGAAATTGGAAAGCATGATCAAAATGTTACTTGCCTTGCTGATGATCCGCAAAACCTAGAGACTCAAAGTAGCAAGCGGCGCACTCCGGGTACTCTATCGCAATCAAACAACAAGCATACAATAAGTACTTAACTAATGCACGGGTAAAACTCAAATAAGAGATCTAACCAGAAAGTTCAACTTAAGAACTCCGGTTTGCAAAAAGAATCAACTCGAAAGAAGCAACGAAACTCAAACTGCAAAAGAAACGAGCTCCGAATTACTAGTTGGCCTAAAGTCAAATTTTACAGTAGACAAAACTTTTTTCAAGCTGTTCTAACGTAAAGAGGGCTTTGAGACGAAGATCTGGGATTTTGAATCACCTGATTCTGACTCTCGGGCGAAAAGAAAAACGAAAAACAAGATCAGGGCAGAAATCACGATCAGAATAATCGCGGATAAATACCTCGAAAAAGAAAAACGACGAACAGGCTAACGAACGAATGTTCGCTGTCTGCGGTTAACTAACGAAAACCGTTCATTAAAACGAACGTACGGACGAACGTGCGCTATTTAACTAAACCGTCGGAAAATAATAAAAAACGATTCGATCTATTAAAAAAACAAAAAAAATAGATCTAGGTTTTCTAAAAAAAACCGCTCGGTCAACAGCAAAGAAAAAAACTACCTCTCTCTCTCTCCACTCCGACGGAACTCCGGCGGGCGGCGGGGCGGTGGCACCCCGGCGGCGGGTGGCGGCGGCGCAGTGGGTGGCGGCGCGGCGGCGGCGCAGCGGGTGGCGGCGCGGCGGCGGCGGGCGGCGGCGGCGGCGGGGCGCGGGCGCGGCTAGGGTTTCGGGCGACGGGGCGAAACGGGCCGGCCTGGGCGGCTTATAAAGCCCAGAGTCCTGGTCCTTTACTAGTCCTAGTCGGTTTCCGTTTTTTTAATAGAGTCCCGGCGCCGTAAAACTAACTAAAGAAATACCAAACGGACTCCAAAATTCCCGAAATAAATTTTCACCGTCCTCTAATAATATTTAGGACAAAGTGAACATTTTTCCCGGACCTAAATGCAATTTTGAAAATCACGTATTTTTCCTATGCAAATAAATCCGAAAATAAATCCAGAAAAATACCAAAAGTGATTTTAATATTTTTCCTCCAATATTTCTGTTATTTTGGAGAAGTCATATTATCTCCGCTCATTTATTTTATTTAGAAATATTTTTAGGAGAGAAAAATAATTAGAATCACACTGTCCTCGTACAGGTATTCGAGCGAACTCAAATCTGAAAACGGTAAAATCCCCAACTCTCTCCGTAGGTCCTTGAGTTGCTTAGAATTTCGAGGAACTCCAAGAACAGAATGCAAAAACATGCACATGCAATATGATCTATGTATAACATTCCAAATTGAAAATTTGGGATGTTACAAACCTACCCCCCTTAGAATGAATCTCGCCCTCGAGATTCGGCTTGTCTAGAGAACAGGTGTGGGTAGTCTTTGCGTAGATCATCTTCTCGTTCCCAGGTGGCTTCTTCCTCGGTGTGGTGACTCCACTGAACTATGCAAAACTTGATAACCTTGCTGCGAGTAACTCTACTCGAAAACTCGAGAATCTTAACGGGCTTCTCCTCGTAGGTCAGGTCACTGTCCAACTGAATTACTTCCAGGGGTACTGTGTCTCTAAGCGGTATATCGGCCATCTCCGCGTGGCACTTCTTCAGCTGCGAAACGTGAAACACGTCATGCACTCCTGACAATCCTCCGGGCAATTCCAACTTATAGGCAACCTCTCCCATGTGTTCCAAAACACGGTAAGGTCCCACAAATCTCGGGGCTAACTTCCCTTTAACTCCGAAACGTTTAACTCCTCGCAGAGGCGATACCCTCAAGTACGCTCTATCTCCGATCTCATAGGTTATCTCCTTGCGCTTCGAGTCTGCATAACTCTTCTGCCTGGACTGAGCTACCTTCAGTCTATCTCGAATCAACTTCACCTTCTCCTCAGACTCTTTGATTAAGTCTGGTCCAAACAATTGTCGGTCTCCAACTTCGTCCCATGACAACGGTGTTCTGCATCTCCTTCCATACAATGCCTCAAACGGTGCCATCTTCAAACTGGCCTGGTAACTGTTGTTGTAGGAGAACTCCGTGTAGGGCAAGTTATCATACCAACTAGATCCATAATCTAATGCACAGGCTCCAAGCATATCTTCCAGAATCTGATTGACTCTCTCCGTCTGTCCATCAGTCTGTGGGTGAAATGCTGTGCTAAACTCTAGCCTGGTTCCCAAAGTTTCATGTAACTGATTCCAGAACTTTGAGGTAAACTGAGTTCCTCTATCATATACAATACTCCTCGGTACTCCATGCAGACATACAATTCTGGTCATGTATATCTTAGCCAACTTTGCACTGGTATATGTGGTTTTCACCGGGATAGTGGGCTACCTTCGTCAATCGGTCTATTACTACCCAGATTGAATCGTACCCTGCTTTGGTCCTGGGCAATCCGGTGATAAAATCCATACCAAGCTTCTCCCACTTCCATTCGGGAATTGGCATAGGTTGTAGCAATCCTGCTGGCTTCTGATGTTCCGCCTTTACTCTTTGACACACATCACAAACTACTACATACTCCGCAATATCTTTCCTCATACCGGTCCACCATAAAATATCCTTCAAATCCAAATACATCTTAGTATTTCCAGGGTGAATCGAGTATGGTGAATCATGGGCCTCCTGTAAAATCAACTTCCTAATCTCTGGGTCACTGGGCACATAGATTCGATCCTCAAACAATAAGGTGTCGTGCTCATCCTCACGAAAACCTTTAGCTTTTCCTTCGCTCATCTTCTCCTTTATAGCGACAATCTCCTTGTCAGCTTTCTGAGCTTCTCTGATTTTATCCATCAGGGTAGACTGGATTTCTAGTGTTGCTACATAGCCTCTCGGAACTATCTCCAAACGTAGTTCTCCTAGGTCCTCGGCTAACTCCTTTCGAAACTCCTCCATCATTAGGGTATTGACATGGCTCTTACGGCTTAGCGCATCAGCTACTACATTAGCCTTCCCGGGGTGATAATGCAATCTCATGTCATAATCATTAATGAGTTCCAGCCATCTCCTTTGCCTAAGATTCAACTCCTTCTGAGTGAATATATACTTCAGACTCTTATGATCCGTATATACTTCACAATGGTTTCCTATGAGAAAATGTCTCCACGTCTTCAACGCATGCACTACGGCTGCTAACTCCAAATCGTGGGTGGCATAGTTCATCTCATGAGGTTTTAGTTGTCGTGAAGCATACGAAACAATTCTTCCTTCCTGCATAAGAACTGCTCCAAGTCCTCGACATGAAGCGTCGCAGTACACCTCATAATCCTTATGTTGATCTGACAGAATCAACACAGGGGATGATACCAACCTTTTCTTCAACTCCTGGAAACTAGTCTCACATTCTTCGGTCCAACGGAACTTGGTTTCCTTCTTCAACAACTCCGTCATTGGCTTTGCAATCTTCGAGAAATTCTCGATAAATCTCCGGTAGTATCCTGCAAGTCCAAGAAAACTCCGGATCTCTCCAACGGTCGTCGGTGCTTCCCAATTGGTCACAGTCTCCACCTTGGCGGGATCTACTGCTATTCCTTCTCCGGATATAACATGTCCGAGGAATCCGACTTCCTTCAACCAAAACTCACATTTGCTAAACTTGGCATACAACTGATGTTCTCTGAGCTTCTCCAATACCAAACGCAAATGCTCTTCATGCTCCTCTTCATCCTTCGAGAAGATCAAAATATCATCTATGAACACTGCGACGAACTTATCCAAATACTCCATAAACACTTTGTTCATCAGGTTCATAAAGTAGGCCGGCGCGTTTGTCAGACCAAACGGCATAACGGTATACTCATACAACCCATACCTAGTGGTAAAGGCCGTCTTAGGGATATCTTGCTCTCGAATCTTCAATTGATGGTACCCTGATCATAGATCGATCTTCAAAAATACCTTAGCTCCTTGCAATCTATCGAACAGATCATTGATCATTGGTAGTGGGTACTTATTCTTGATCGTTACCTCATTCAATCCCCGGTAATCAACAACCATTCTTAATTATCCATCCTTCTTCTCCACTAGAAGTACTGGCGAACCCCAAGGCGAAGAACTTGGGCGTATGAATCCTTTATCCAGTAACTCCTTAATCTGCTTCTAATCTCCTCCAAATCCTTTGCGGGCATCCTATATGGTCTCTTAGAAATTGGCCCGGTGCCTGGCAAAAGTTCAATTAACAACTCTATATCTCTATCCGGTGGCATGCCAGGTAACTCCTCTGGAAACACATCCGGATAATCCTTCACTACTGGCACTTCCTCCTGAACAACTCCCGTGAGAGAATATACTTGAGTCCTTGTAGGCGAATGCCTAGATACATACTTAATCCTTTTTCCCTCCGGGGTGGTGAGCAAAATGGACTTACTGGCACAGTCAATGTTACCACCATACTTCGATAACCAATCCATACCTAATATCACATCCAATCCTTGTGGCTCCAGAACTATTAGGTCAGAGGGGAAAGTATGGCGTCCTATGATCAATGGCGTCTGAAAACATCCTTGGTGTGCCATATAATCTGCTCCAGGTGAACTTACTAACATGGGGGTCTTAAGAACTCGGGTGGACATCCTATGTCTATTCACGAATCCCCTTGAAATGTATGAATGCGATGCACCAGTATCGAAAAGAACTATTGCGGTAAAGGTCTTAACCAAAAACTTACCGACAACAGCATCTGGTTGCTCTTCTACCTCCTCCACGGTCACGTGGTTCACTTGTCCTTTGTTGAACGGGTTGGGCTTCTTCCCGGCGCTTCCATTGTCGTTACCATTCTTAACTTCTGGGCATTCATTAGCATAATGTCCAGTCTTCCCGCACTTGTAACAAGTGACATGGCTAAAATCCCTCTTGGTGGGTGTGGACGGTGCAGGGCGGTTCTGGTTTACATTGTGGTTGTGCGAGCTACTTCCTCCATGGGTATGCTGAAACTGTCCTACCGCTTTAGGGGTAAAGTGAGGCTTCTGCTGAGCTCCAGAATTATACTTCCCTTGCCCATACTTCCTCTTGCGGCTCTCAATCTGTTGATGCTTCCTTTCAATCATCAGGGCTCGGTCAACCAACTCCTGATAGTTATTGAAAGTCGCCACCATCAACTGTACACTCATCTCATCATTCAACCCTTCCATAAATCTCTCCTGCTTCTTGGCATCTGTGGCCACATCATCTGGGGCATAACGAGATAGGGTACTAAACTCATCCACGTACTGGGCCACAGTACGGTTCCCTTGGCGCAAATTGCGAAACTCCCACTTCTTCATACTCATGGCTCCAGTCGAGACATGGGCAGTACGAAAAGCTTGCTGAAACTGATCCCAAGTCACAATGGCTACGGGGTAAGTGGCTGTGTAATTCTCCCACCATACTGCGGCTGGTCCAGACAACTGGTGTGCGGCAAATCGCACCTTCTCAGCCTCCGAGCAATTGGCGGTGGTCAAATCCCTTCCAATCTTGCGTAGCCAGTCATTAGCCACAATTGGTTCGATGCTGCTAGCAAACACAGGTGGTTGCAACCTTCAGAAACGTGTCAGGTTGTCCACAGGTGGTGGTGGTGGTGGAGGGTTGTTGTTATTGTTATTCTGGTTGTTCTGAGTGTTCTGGACAAGAAGTTGCATCAGGGTGTTCTGCTGCTGGATCAACTGAGTGCGCTCAGGGGGAAACTCGAATTCACGTCTTGGAGGCATCTGATGGGTGTAGAGG
Source organism: Secale cereale (assembly GCA_902687465.1). Classification (NCBI taxonomy): domain Eukaryota; kingdom Viridiplantae; phylum Streptophyta; class Magnoliopsida; order Poales; family Poaceae; genus Secale; species Secale cereale. The sequence goes on along the minus strand of LR738709.1, from coordinate 280,894,666 downwards.
GAAGAGATTAGAATAGAAAAGAGGTCTAAGAGAAAATCACTACCCATATGCACATGAGACAAACACACAATCATATCACACCAATCAATTTCAAGCAAGGTCTTACAAATCTAACGATCGTTTACAAAAGTGCTCTAAATCTAATATCTGGAGGTATACTACTAGTCATAGGGTGGTCATCTAAAATATTGGTCGGCAGAGGATTCCATAATATCTGCTCCAGCTTCATCTTCATAGTCTTCATCCTTACTATCCTCAGCTTCCGAATCCGTGTCATCTATGATGATATAGTCCTCTGGTGGAATCTCCTTGGGTTCTTCTTCCTCGTCTTCTTCTCCCATGAGTATCCCTAACTTCCGGGTCAAATCATCATTCTTCTCCACAAGTACCTTCATCTCCTCCTCATAACCGTCGCGTGTAGACTTGAGTTCTTCCTCTAGCTCCAAATTCCTATTTAGGGCCTTCTTCAAATCTATCATCCCAGCACACATCTGTTGCTCCTGGCGACGAATGTGGTGGTTCAACTCCTGGATGAATGCTGCTATGGATATACCCTTCCGAGTGCTGATCATATCCCAGTTCTCATCTCGGCGTCCACCAATCTGGTAGATAGTGTCCTTTAGCTCCTGCTTGTAGACTTCTCCAATCCTTCCCATAGCAATGTGGGTTGCCATGCTCCTTCCTAGGCTCCATGTAGGTGCATTAAAGGAAAATGCTATGAGTGAGGTGACGGGTGCAAACGTCCTTCCTGGAACTTGAGCTTGAATCAACCAACGCTCCTCCTCTGGTAGAGTGGCATTGTAGGTTCCAGTGAAACTTGGTAATCCAATGTGTAGATATCTGGTGACTTCCTTCAGGTGTCGTCCAAATGGTGTATCATCATCCGGTTGCATGAACTTGTGCTTTGCTTCCACCATCCTAAAGAATAGAAAGATGAGGAGTCAGAAGAGAAAAGAGTGGATAGTGTTCTAGGGCTTGTCTTAGTGGTCGTGTCTTATAGTCAGCGTGTGCTCTGATACCATCTTGTAGCGACCAGACCTCAAACAGTCTGATCTCCATGCATCAGTGTCATCCCTGGATCAGTAATGCTGACACGCATGGTACTCGAAGGATTTATAACAGAGTAGCAATCACACACTTATTACATCGGTAGTCCAACGATGAATTTATTACAAAAAAATCATGGCTGAAGGCCATCTAACACGATAACAGCGGAAGGCTTGGAAGATAAGTGAGTACATCAACTCCAGCGGCATCACTAAGTATAGAACCACGACCTAAAAGGGCATCTTACTCGTCGTCTGAAAAGTCTACAACATGAAACGTCGCAGCCCGAAAAACGGGTCAGCACATGGAATATGCTGGCAAGGTAACACAAGAGAATGCAGTGAAAGTAAGGCTATACTATATGCAATATGGCTGGTGGAAAGCTCTATGGTTAAGTTTTTGCGTAAAGCCAATTTTTTCCTACTTCAAAGGAATGTATTTTAATTAACTATCATGGTAGTTGAAACATCGTTGAGAAGATAGACATCCAATCAACCCCAATTAAAAGTAATCAATAAACCCAACAAAGTTAAATTAAGTAACATGATGAGATGCACATGATAATCCAAATACCAGATACTCAAGATGTCCATAACCGGGGACACGGCTAATCATGATCAGTTTGTACACTCTGCAGAGGTTTGTGCACTTTCCCCACAAGACTCGATCACCTTCGTTTGATTTCTCGCACTGCATGGTGTTTGAGAAACGGATGACCGAGACATAGTCTTTCCGAAGAGGTCCCCTTAACCAGATAGATAGGCCGGTACACCTACAAAACCCAACTACATCTGCTAGCCCATCATGGAAAGGTTTCCCACAACTTACTCAACTATGCCAGAGCCCATATTGGCATGTGGCTGCACACGGAAGTTTCTAGCATGAAAAATCTCATGATCCCTTTGAGCCTGGGTGGCGGTCCAAAAGAAAAACAGGCAATCCTGGAATACCCAGATGCCTCAATCCACCCAGATGTGTATTAATGTTGCCAACTTAAGTTGAACCATTAATTAACAACTCACATCTGTCATGGATTTCACTCAAACCCAAACCACGTCTACGAGCATAGCATGTCCTAACAACAAACGTAGAAGTAACTCCCAGGGTTTGAATGTAATGCAGGTAATAGGTACTACCTCAATCTACTTCCCAATCCCACAAGTTAATTGATCCTACTCATGCAATGTGTGAGGGGTTTGACTAATGCAATGAAAACTGGGAAATTGGAAAGCATGATCAAAATGTTACTTGCCTTGCTGATGATCCGCAAAACCTAGAGACTCAAAGTAGCAAGCGGCGCACTCCGGGTACTCTATCGCAATCAAACAACAAGCATACAATAAGTACTTAATTAATGCACGGGTAAAACTCAAATAAGAGATCTAACCAGAAAGTTCAACTTAAGAACTCCGGTTTGCAAAAAGAATCAACTCGAAAGAAGCAACGAAACTCAAACTGCAAAAGAAACGAGCTCCGAATTACTAGTTGGCCTAAAGTCAAATTTTACAGTACCGAAAACTTTATTCAAGTTGTTCTAACGTAAAGAGGGCTTCGAGACGAAGATCTGGGATTTTGAATCACCTGATTCCGACTCTCGAGCGAAAAGAAAAACGAAAAACAAGATCAAGGCAGAAATCGCGATTGGAATAATCGCGGATAAATACCCCGAAAAAGAAAAACGACGAACAGGCTAATGAACGAACGTTCGCTGTCTGCGGTTAACTAACGAAAACCGTTCGTTAAACGAACATACGGATGAACATCCGCTATTTAACTAAACCATCGGAAAATAAAAAAACGAATCGGTCTATTAAAAAAACAAAAAAACAGATCTAGGTTTTCTAAAAAAACCGCTCGGTCAACAGCAAAGAAAAAAAAACTACCTCTCTCTCTCTCCACTCCGGCAGAACTCCGGCGGGCGGCGGGGCGGTGGCACTCCGGCGGCGGGCGGTGGCGGCACGCGGGCGACGGCGGCGCGGTGGGTGGCGGCGCGGCGGCGGTGCGCGGCGGCGGGCGCGGCAGCGGCGGCGGCGATGGGGCACGGGCGCGGCTAGGGTTTCGGGCGACGGGGCGAAACGGGCCGGCCTGGGCGGCTTATAAAGCCTAGAGTCCTGGTCCTTTACTAGTCCTAGTCGGTTTCCGTTTTTTTTTTAAATAGAGTCCCGACGCAGTAAAACTAACGAAAGAAATACCAAACGGACTCCAAAATTCCCGAAATAAATTTTCACCGTCCTTTAATAATATTTAGGACAAAGTGAACATTTTTCCCGGACCTAAATACAATTTTGAAAAACGCCTATTTTTCCTATGCAAATAAATCCGAAAATAAATCCAGAAAAATACCAAAAGTGATTTTAATATTTTTTCCTCCAATATTTATGTTATTTTGGAGAAGTCATATTATCTCCGCTCATTTATTTTATTTAGAAATATTTTTAGGAGAGAAAAATAATTAGAATCACACTGTCCTCGTACCGGTATTCGAGCGAACTCAAATCCGAAAACGGTAAAATCCCCAACTCTCTCCGTAGGTCCTTGAGTTGCTTAGAATTTCGAGGAACTCCACGAACAAAATGCAAAAACATGCAAATGCAATATGATCTATGTATAACATTCCAAATTAAAAATTTGGGATGTTACATTACATGAGTATGCAACCTAGTCCTTGTCGCGAGGCGTCGCAATAGATAATAAAGTCCTTGGAAAAGTCTGGTGGTACCAGTACGGAAGCAGACGTCAGGTGTCTTTTCAGTTGCTGAAAGCTGAACTCGCACTGTGGGGTCCACTCGAACTTTTTATCTTTCTTGAGGAGTTCAGTTAGAGGTTTAGCAACATTGGAGAAATTCTCGACGAAGCGTCGGCAATAGCTCGCTAAGCCAAGAAACTCCTAACTTGCTTGACCGATTCAGGTGGAGTCCAATCAAGGACGGCCTGAACTCGCTCGGGATTGATGGCAATACCCTTACCAGAGATTACATGGCCTAGATAGGTCACTTCTGGCAACCAAAATTCACACTTGGAGAATTTGGCATAAAGGCGGTGCTCTCGAAGTTTCGTCAATACCAGCCTTAGATGCTCGGCACGATCTTCCTTGTTCTAGGAGAAAATGAGTATATCATCGAGGTATACCACGATGAGTTTATCCAAGTACTCCATGAATATAGAATTCATTAGCCGGGAGAAAGTGGCTGGGGCATTGGTTAACCCGAAGGACATGACGGTGTACTCGTATTGGCCATAATGAGTGACAAAGGCTGTCTTGGGAATGTCCCCGTTCTTGATTTTGATTTGATGGTAGCCCAACCTCAAATCCATTTTGGAAAAGATTGAGGATCCAGCGAGCTGATCATACAGGTCGTTGATCCTGGGGAGCGGATACTTGTTCTTTATGGTGACCAGATTGGCAGGTCTATAATCTACAACCATTCGATCTATTCTATCCTTCTTCTTGACGAAGAGGACGGGAAAAGCCCAAGGAGAAGAGCTAGGACGGATGAAACCCTTTTTCAAGGACTCATCGAGTTGTTTCTTAAGCTCAACTAGTTCTAAGGGTGCCATTTTATAGGGTCTTCTAGAGATTGGGACAGTTCCTGGAACAAGATCTATCACGAACTCTACATCTCTGTCAGGTGGAACACCTGACAGTTCTTCTGGAAAGACATCCAGGGAGTCACGGACTACCAGGATATCTTCGAGTTCTGGTAGAGGGCTGGCATTAAGAGAGTAGAGCTGATGCTCAGCCATTCGGGCCAAAACATTTTTTGTCTTGCAGGATGGGTGTGTAAGTTGAACAGTCCTAGTGTAGCAATCAATCTTGGCATAATGAGCTATCATCCAGTCCATACCCAAGATGATGTTTATGTCTGAGGACTTGAGAGCTATTAGAGAAGCGAGAAAGACAAGTCTATCGACAAGAATTTCATTTCCATGGCTTACCCTAGAGGTTTGCCATATAGAGCTAGGAGTTTGAATTTCCATGGTGGTGGGCATGTCACAAAATGACATGTGGTGCATTCGAGCATAGCTCTCAGATATGAACAAATGAGATGCCCCAGTATCAAAAAGAATAGATGCCGGATGGTAGTTAACAAGGAGCGTACCAAGGACGACGTTAGGATCCTCATAGGCTTCCTCAGCAGAGACATAGTTGACATGACCACGTGGAGTGGTGGCTGACTTGACATAGTTCACCTTGCCTGTTGGCTTACCACGGCCAACGGACCTTCCTGGCTGGTTCTGAGGACACTTGCATGTAGTGGTCTGGTTATCCGCACTTGAAGCATGTCACAGTGCAATGCGTGGAGCAATATTGGCAGATGGTCCTCCATAAGTCTTAGGCGGTGCATACTGTTGGGTTGGGCGAGGCGCCTCATAGGATGGCCTCGGAGTGAACCTGGGTGGCAGAGTTGTGTTTGGAACCCACACACGGTGCTTGTGAGAGCCAGAGTCGAATGAGGAACCAAAATCCCGAGGATGCTTGCGTGTGGCTTCATAATCAGTCTGACCTGTCTCAGCACTGATGGCTTTGTTCACTAGCTTCTGGAAGGAGGTGCACTCGTGCAGACGTAGATCTCGGCGAAGTTCAGGGCTGAGTCCCTTGCGGAACCTCGCCTGCTTCTTGGCGTCGATGGACACTTCTTCGGGAGCCTAGCGTGCCAAGTTGCCAAACTCACGACTATAGACATCCACAGTTAGCCGGCCTTGCGTGAAATTGCAAAATTCCTCCCGCTTGTGATCCATGAGGCCTTTCGGAATGTGATGTTCACGGAATGCATCGCTGAACTCTGCCCAAGTGGTAATCTGGCCAGCAGAACGCATAGCCTCATAGTTTTCCCACCAAAGGCTAGCAGGGCCCTCAAGATGGTAGGGAGCGTAGGTAACCTTGTCAGCTTCGGCCACACGGGCAGAATGTAGCTTGTGGGTGATACTGTGAAGCCAGTCATCCGCATCAAGAGGTTCAGCGGAATGATGGAACTTTGGTGGGCACATCTTGATAAAGTCGTTAATAGACACCACGTCATTCCTCTGGCGAAAGGCAGTATTCTGCTCTATGCGTTCCAGTAGACGATTGGTCTCTCTCTTGTTCCTTTCTGCCTCCAACATGACTTCAGCCAAGGAGGGTGGTTGAGGTAGATTCTCATATCTAGCCCCACTGGCTTCACCCTGCTCCTGAGCAGCAGGGGTGCTGCGAGTGTTGACCATCCTAGGAATACAAAACAACGGTTTAGACAAGGATGGCAAAACTTTGACATAGGAGTGCAGAATGTAATGGATGACACGGAATGCAGATATGTTCATCTGTACGACATGGTAATATAGAAACTGCCATATATACACCAATGGTCATACACACCATACATAGTTTAGTACAGGCCAAGGCTAAAGTACAACTGCGGTGAAAGATGATACATCTCATCAGAGGCATTCCAAGCTCCTATACATTATTTATCTATGCCTCCGGAACTCAGTACACACAAGTCATATTCCACCAGACACGCAGGACTGTGGAAATACAACTACTACGATACTACTACTGCCACGATCTAGCTCAGACATTTCCGTAGTAATATTCGTAAAGATTACCCCCATAGCCCGGAAGTGGAACATGTGGATCTGGAAACTCTCAAGCACTTGAAGGTTGTGGACCATAGGGACACGGATGCGGTCTCGGTCCTACTGTTGGTGGTAACTGACGCCCACGTGGAGGTGTAATACCCGCAACGTCACGCCAATTCATACGATCGGGCAGACGAGTCCGCACGGGGTACAAATCTTGTATATCCAGATATCCGGCCTGCACGGCAGGTGCAAGCCATGTCAGAGTGGCCCAATGGGCGGCTCGAGTGTTATAAAGCTCCATCCGGACGGCACGGACCTCACGATCCCTATCCTCCAGCATCTGAGTGGTAGTCTGAAGTAGCGGCTCCTCACGAGCGGCATCAGTGTACAGACCGGTGTAGTAGCCTTCCTCTCCAGGAAGTGAGGCTGGCATGTAGCAGAACTCGGTGTTCAGCAGCAGGGCATGCCTATCCCGGATGATAATCATCATCGAGTAAGCGGCATCCTGCACTGACATCTCGATGGTAACCCCGAGTCCATACATCCAATGGATGGGGTCGGTAGCTCCGGGATATGAAGGGTATATCCGAACTATGCAGAAATACTTTCTCTGGTTGAAATCCCGGTACTGTTCCTCCACACTGTAATCGGGATACCAACGGTAGCCGGTCTCGGTCAACACACAGACCAACATGGCCGTGTGACCTGGCACATTGATGCACCGGGTCAGACGGACAACCTGATGAGGGGTGCGGTCAGACGTCTGAAACACAAGATAATGCAAAGGCATTAGAATTTCTACAAGAAATCGGGCAGCATAACAACTGTAAATGCTCAAAAAAAATTGTGACATCATACAAATGATAGCATAGCCACTCAACAACACCATATCAAGGTTCCGGGTCCAACTAATCAACATACTGGAAAGGTAGAAACTGAACTGAGGCTTGAAACCAACAATCCTAAGGGTCTATGGATTAGTAACACGTGAACCTAGTAAGAATGAGAGACCTAGTCCTAAACCCCCGTAGAAAGAATAGGCTGACTCGGATCAGAAGGACATAAGGTAAAGAAGTAAAAAGAGCCTTACGTTCCATTCCACAATCAATTCCCTTACATATAACTAAGAATTTTCTAGACTCAACATCGACCAGTTTGGCTTGAAGAACCTACAGGCAGTCCGGCTCTGATGCCAACGCTGTCAAGACCCCGATCCTAAGTCACACCGATCTAGCATGTAAAACATCATATCACTTTGCGGCCTCACGCACGGTATCCCCACGGGTGCCACCTTACCTGGCCCGGGACCGTTTGCGCATTTTGGCACACGTATATGATAGTGCCGCTAGCATCCATATGACAGAGAACCTGGGCCGACATGGCTAGTTATAAACCAAAAGTGGCACTAAATTACAGAGACATGCATCCATGACCCAATAACGAACGTGTCGGTCATCAACGTATGAACCCAAGTCGTAGCAAGCTACATCGACTTACAGGAACAACGCGTGACATTTCCCCTAAGGGACAAACACAGGAACGAAGAAGAACACATGCTGGCCAGCCTACGTGTTCCGGAGCAGTAGCAAGCTACCAAGGCTCAGTGGAAGCACTAGGAGGCATTTCCCTGTAAGATAGGCTACCAAGGGTAAACAACTAGGTGTCGGATCCCACACATATCAAGCATTTCAATAACATACACACAATATGCTCAATATGTGCAAATACAACATTGCATCACAACAGAACTCTATGACTCAAAGTATTTTATTTCAGAGGCTCCGAAGAGCTATACATAACAGATCCATACAGGTAGGGGTCACATGACCCAACACTCAAGTCATACAAGCATACAAGTACATGTGGAAGCTAACTTGTCTGAGTACAGACAACTTGGAAAGAAAACAGGCTTGGTGTAGCCTGACTATCTACAAGGCCCTTCACAAGTCCAAGATCTCTGTCTGGGTAGCAAGCTATTCGTCGACGTCAAGGTCTATGTAGAACCCACTAGAGGGGGCAGGGTTCTCCTCTACAACAGTTATTAAGCAAACATGAGTACAAAGGTACTCAGCAAGAATTACATCAGAACCTATCATACATGCATCATTATCAACAAGGGTAGTGGAGTTTATTGCAGCAAGCCAGCTTTGACTCTTGGCTAACCTATACTACAACTCTCAGTAGTTTGCCAAGATGATACTATGCACACGAGTCCACTACTCACCACAACAATACACTACTGTGGATCCTCTCCCGTCATCCTACGGAAGGGCCATCCACGGCACTCGCACTTGTCTTGAGACTTTTAGGAGTAACCATTAACTTGTCTATGAACTGTATAAGCAACCAAGTGGTCCTTAACCGCGAACAACGGCTATTCGAATAGATTGGTAACCCTGCATGGGTGTACTTCTTCACACATGCTTCCACCACTTATCGTTGTTTACTCGACATGTACTCGACAACCTTCAAGCGGAAGCCCAGCGAGGGTGTCGGCCACGACCTGACTAACCACACAAGTCCCTAGTCCAGGTTTATCGCCTATTTGGGTTCCATCCGTGGGGAGATCTGGCCGGGGTGTCGCTCACGACCCCAAACGATGTGTACAGGCTTCCTGAGCCACCAAACGGGCGACTCGGAACACCGGGCCACGTACCTGCCGCATCACAGCCCACCCCAAGGGTCAGCGCTGCGCACGACCGCCAGTATTCTACAAACACCAGAAACTAGTTGCAACTCCTGGACAGAGGACAAGGGCAATTAATAAGTCGAGAGGGTCCATTGGTTTCGGGCCCAATGCATGGTAGTAGATGATCTTAAATCACACATACAGATCTCAGATCCTATGGACGGTTCCAATGAAACAACCCACCATGTACTCCTACATGGCCTTTCATCGATACCTTTACAAAAAACATATTCCACACTTCACTCTCATTTCCAGACATAATCATTTCACTCTGATCCATCACCCAGATGAACCAGACCTGACACAACTCTAAGCATAGCAGGCAGCATAAATAAATAGCATGGTAGGGAACACGTCACATGGCTCAAACAACTCCTACACATGCTAGTGGGTTTCAACTATTTACTGTGGCAATGACAGGTCATGCAAAGGAATGGGGTTCAACTACCGCAACAAATAGCAGTCCACACGTTGTTGCCTTAATGCAGTAAAAGAGAGCAGAAGCGAGAAGATAGGTTTGTATCGAAATGATTAATGGGTTGCTTGCCTGACAAATTGGTTGTCGGGTACTGCTCTTCAGTTGGATACGCAGAGGTATCCTCAGGAGCAGAACCTACCACGGAGAACACCGGTAATACAATCAATGCACAACCAAATGCAACACTATGATGCATGCCCATGACATGGCAAGATGAATGTGTTTTGAGCTAATGCAACTATAAACGGAAAGGTTTGAGCTTATTTGAATCAAAGATTCAAATCCATGCCCAAGCTATTATTATTTAAAGTGCATTATCATGTTTTGCTGTGAACAACAAGGTTAACTTGCTTAAACATGCATGAAACCAGCACGAATTGAAAGATTGGATTTTTCTGATCATTTTTCATATATATATATCTTTTTCATGTGAGCTACTGTTGAATTTATATGAATTTTAGAAGTTAGGGAATTTTCTGAAAATAAATAAATCATTTATGATTTATTTAAATCACATAAAATACTTACTGCGTCAGCATGACCTCATGCTGACATCAACAGGTCAACAGGTTGGTCCAGTCAAACCTGACGTGTGGGGTCCACACGTCAGTCTAACAGAGTTAACTAACAGGATTCAATTAAACTAACTACTAATTAACAGGGTCAGGCCCACATGTCAGTGGGTCAGCTAATTAGCAGAATTAACTTAACACTAACTAATCCTAAACTAACACAATCAATGACTGGGCCCACATGTCAGTGGCACAGGGGGAGGTCAAACCCCCTGGTCAGCGGGTCAAACCCGGCGGCGGCTAGTCGCTGGCGAGGCCAGACGCGGCGGAGCGCCTCGGGTTTGGCCCTCCGGCGACCAAAACAACGGTGGAGGGGGGCTGCGTGATGCGGACGCTCGTCCGCATCGAGTGGTGGCCGTGGCGTGGCCTGGGGATGGCTGGAACATCGCCGGCGACGACGTTGGCGGCGGCCGGAGCTCGGACGATGACGAACTTGGCGGTGTAGTGCTCGTGGAGGCTCGTGGGGTGGTCCTACATCATCTACGTGAAGCAGTAAAGACAATGGGCACGACGGCCTAGCCGTTAGGTGGCCGGAGCTACGTCGGCGATGATCATCCGCGGCGGCGCAGGCGGGCGAGCCTGTTGCGGTGGCTATGGTGCACGGCAGGGCAAACGGGGAGGACAGGAACGGTCAGTGGCTCACAGCGGAGACGACGAGCTGGTCGGCGAGCTCGGGGACGGCCTGGAGTGGCTGGTGCGGCGAAGGGGATCTTCGGCGGTCGAAGGTTGAATACAACGTTGACGGTGGCGAAGCAGAGCATGTGAGCGCTCGGGGCTCGGCCTGTTCGACGTAGGGGACGACGGCGATGCTCCCTGACACGGCGAGGCGACGGTGGCTATGGCTACGACGACGGCGAGCTCGCGGGCGCGTCGGCCATGGCGAGGAGAGGGCGAGGGAGAGGGACAGGGGGAGAGTGCGGTGTCGTGGCGGTCTGGGCGACAACGTGGAGGTCGTCCAGACGTCCTAGGGCGGCGAAGCGGCGGCCAGGCGGCAAGCAGCTGTCGTGGTGGCGCGCGATCGTGCGCCGGCGTCACCTGCCTGCCTGGCGGGACGAAGCAGCTGGCTGGCATGGCCCAGCACAGTGCTGGGCACCCAGGTGGGCCGGCCGGGTAAGTGGCCTCTAGCCTTTCTTTCTCTCTCTCTATTTAGTTTCTGTTTTGTTTTCTTTTGCAACTGTGTTGAATTAATAAAAATGCTAGAACATTTTTATAAATCATGAAACTGACCATGTCCACTGTATATAATATAAACAACATGGAACATTTTAGTTTATGATTATTTGGGCATTTAAAATATTTTATAGCATTTAAATGCCCAAATGCAAATACAATATGATTTAATCCACTGACCTTAGGATGTCCTAGAAAATTGTGCACCATTTTTGTCAAAGGTTTAAGACCAAGGCAAAGATGATGAACATTTTTGAAGGGCATTTTGGGTACATTGGAAACGATTTTATTAAACCCTACTTGAAAGAAGAGGGGTGCTGGGGTTTCTGTCATCCCCATTTCAAGTTTCTGGAAAAGTTAAACATGATGCACACTCTAGCTACTCCTAATGCAAGCACAGACTAGGGATGTGACAATATGTACCTAGATCTTTCCTCTCACATGATGCTTGCCAAAAGATAAAATAAGAAGGAATACAGAGGTAAAGTTTGACCCAGTATAAAAGTAAAAGATAGGCCCTTCGCAGAGGGAAGGAGAGGTTGTCATGCGCTTTTTGTTTGTATGCTCAATCTCTTAGTGCAAAAGAACGTCACGTTATATTGCCCCTTATGATGGCAACCTTTATTATGCAGTCTGTCGCTTTTATTCTTTGTCATCACAAGTTCGTACAATGCTCAGTTTTCTCTTACACTAAATCATCTTTCACATTTAGAAGCAATTTGTATTGCCTTTTTGCACCAATGACAGCTTACTTGAAGGATCTTACTCAATCCATAGGTAGGTATGGTGGACTCTCAAACAAGATTTGGGTTGAAGTGTTTTGGATGCACAAGTAGTATCTTACTTAGTGCGGAATTTTTGGCTAGAAAAGCTATTGAACAAGCACCACATGTTAAAGGATCTATGACAATATAACTTTTATGTGTATATGAACAAATATAAGTCATTATGTTGTCTTCCTTGTCCAAAGTCAACCGTTTTGGCATGTAATATTTTGAGGGGGCTCACAATCACAAAAGATGCCCATGATAGTATATTTGCATGTAAATCTTCTCTTCCCTTATTAATTATTTCATGAATTGCATCATTGGCCAATGCTATGTTTGTCAATCTCCAATAAATTTTACTACTTATACTTTTCCTTATGTGATGTCATTACTTATCATAAGATTAGCATATGATCTTTTTTATTTATTTCCTTTTTTTATTTAAACAAAGAGGTAAAGAAAGCAAAACTCAAAGTAACTTTATTATATATCTCACACACGATTACATAGATAGATAGATAGATAGATAGATAGATAGATAGATAGATAGATAGATAGATAGATAGATCACTAAGCAAAACTTCTCAAAGAAAGATCGAACTAAATTTTCATTCAACTAATGCAAAAAGATAACTATAGATCGAACTAAGGTATAAAAAGGTAAAGACAGTGATGTGATACGATACCGGGGCACCTCCCCCAAGCTTGTCTCAAGCCAAGGGGAGTGCCCATACCCGATACTCAATTCTCCTTTCGTGGTGAAGAAGGTGTTGGTGGAGGTGAGGTAGTAGCGAGCTTGTCCTCCGGTTTCCATGGCAGAGGCTCACCATCATAAGATAAGGCAAGAGTCTCACAAGTCCTGCAACTCGTAGCCAAACTCATACCTTTAAAACTTGTCGTGTATTCAAAGACTTGGTTCTGGAGATCATAGATTTAGCTTTGTTGGAAGTTGATCCGCTTGGTGAGGGCAAAGATGACATCCTGCATGGGCTGGTGATACGTCTCCGTCGTATCTACTTTTCCAAACTCTTTTGCCCTTGTTTTGGACTCTAATTTGCATCATTTGAATGGAACTAACCCGGACTGACGCTGTTTTCAGCAAAATTGTGCATTGGTGTTATTTGTGTGCAGAAATAAAAGTTCTCGGAATGACCTGAAATTTCATGGAGATTATTTTCAGAATATATAAAAAGTACTGGCGAAAAGATCCAAGGGAGGGGGCCCACACCTTGGACACAACTGTGGGGGGTGCGCCCCCCTAGGGTGCGCCACCCATCCTTGTGGGCCCCCTGGACCTCCAACGACCTCAACTCCAACTCAATATAATCATGTTCGGGGAGAAAAAAAAGAGAAGGATTCATCGCATTTTATGATACTGAGCCACCGCCACCTCTTGTTCTTCCTCGGGAGACCTGATCTGGAGTCCGTTCGAGGCTCCGGACAGTGGAGATCGTCGCCGTTGTCATCATCAACCTTCCTCCATCACCAATTCCATGATGCTCACCGCCGTTGTAATGCCCAGGATGTGACTATATCTCCTACGTGTCGAGGCACGAGTTAGAGACATAATCACATTCTGGAATGATCGCAAGCGTGGTATCTTTGCACAACTCATGTAATGAACCGGGAGAAAAGAGATAAATAGTTGGCTTACATTCGCCACATCACACAATTAATTCAACATTCATACATTCATCCAAATAACACAGGGATCGGCTACGGACGAAATCAAACGAGAAAAGATACCACAACCACAAGTCCTGATCGCCCCTAGTAGGAACTATTACTGATCATCGGGGTACGTCACATACATACGACCACGCTCTTCATCGAACTCCCACTGAAGTTCTTGTCCATCTCTTGTGTCATACTCAGTTGTACTTGCATCTGGTGTGTGTAGTAATCTATGAGTCACAAGGACTCATCAATCCCATTCCCAGGTATCAAAACTAACAAAGCCTTAACGGTGTGGAGAGGTAATAAAGTGTCTGCAGCAAGCACTAAGCAACTAGCTTACGAATTCAAAGCGAGATGAGGATAGTGCCAACGGTCGCCAAAGCTGATCAATAAGTGATCCTAGCTACCCACGTTCATGCATAACCCCACCGTGTTCACTTTCCGAAAAACCCTTCGAAAAGAGACCATCATGGTAACTCACACAGGTAGTGTATTCTTAAGGATATGGTGTCAAGTTATCTACAACCAAATATTAACAAATTCGCATATGCCAAATAACCGCGGGCACGGCTTTCGAAAGTTAATAACCCTGCAGGGGTGTCCCAACTTAGCCCATCACAAGCTCACGATCTGCGGAGTCACAACTCCATGTTGGGAAGACCCGAGTATTCTCGGAATCCCGTGCTCAAGATATTTCGACAAAGGTAAAACTAATCCAGCAAGACCTCCCGACGTGCCGACTCCCTGATAAGAGTTGTGCGTATCTCGTCTCAGGCCACGATCTGATGAGTTAAGCTTACGGATCGCTGAAGTCCAAGTTGCCAAGGGAGCGGCGCAAGGTGCTCTAGGTTGTACCAACACTCATGAGGGGCACTGGCCCGGGGGTTGATTAAGAACTCGGGTTAATTACTCCATATGCAAGTTTTTAGTTGTTAGGCAAATGTAGTACCAAGGTTGGGCCTTGCTGGAAAAGCTTTAAGCAATGCGAATTATCAAGGGGGCCCATAAACCCCAACCATGTTAGGAACGCAAAATCAAGGAACATAACACCGGTTTATCAGATCCTAAGGCGGCATGAGTGGAACAAAACACCAAGCAGAAGGCCAAGCCTTCCACCCATTACAAATATATATGTGCATTAATTAAATAAGATATATATTGTATTATCCCAATAAAGAAGTCCAAATATGGAGCAATCTTTAAACTTCACCTGCAACTAACAACGCTATAAGAGGGGCTGAGCAAAAGCGTACTTAGCCAATCAATAGTTTGCTAGGAAGGCGGTTAGAGTGTTTCATGTCAACATAGGAGGCTGACAAGACAAGAATAGGCATCAAGGCATAACTATAGAGCGAGAGAACTAGCAAAGCAAAGATAGAGGTGATATCGGGGAACGGTCATCTTGGCTGTTATCCCGCAAAGAAGAAGAATGAGTCCATGAAGTAGTCGAACAAATCCTCACAACTCCGGAACGAAACCGAAGCTAACGAGGGAAGCATACCGGAAAGAAGCAAACAACACGGTAAACACACAAGCATAAACATGGCATATGATGCACAGCCAAGTATGATGCATGTCCGATTTAATTATGCATGCTATGGCAAAGTGCACAAACAACACTACAATTTAAGTGGAGCTCAGTATGCAACGAGTTGCATATTGGCAAAACACCACATTCAAGTATTTAGTTTGATCTCGGTTAGGTACCCAACAATATTAAATGTTAATCAACATGGCAAGAGGTGAAGCATGAGCAAACTACACTATCTAGGCATTTTTAAATGAGGCCAGATATAACAACAACAATTCCAAATAATCCCCACATGTCATTTAGAAATTTTAATGCAAACAACAATTTTAGTCATTTAAATGTTCTTATCATGATGCGGATGACATATACAAGTTTTAAGCAATTTGATGAAAAGTTGACATGTTCTAAGATATGGATCATTTGTCACCATGCCGGAAAGAAAAGGAGCGCCACGGTAACGACAACGGAAATGGTGCTACAGCAACATTTCGCTACCAGTAACTCGTTGAGAGGCCGGCGCAAAAGAAAGTGTGGATGTGTGGAACATGCAAAAGATAGTGGGGTGATCCTCGGAAACCGGGTTCCCACATGTCAGTGGCAAGGCAAAAGAGCGGCAACGTGCACCGACAATTCGGACTCGAGGCAAACAAGGGTGCATCTCATACAACACATGCAACATTCGTCCACGGGAATCGTCCGGGCGGTATACCTTTGAAGCGTGCGTTTTCGAAGGGGTTCGAGTTCGTTGAGGGAAGCAGTCCTTCATGAACATCGTGGAAGTAGTGGTACACGTTTCAGTAGTGGAAGTAGTGGTACACGTTTTCGTAGATGTTCGGGGTCACGCGAGCAACTTGACGTCCATGGGTCGATGGTAGTTGTACATTTCGGCGGTAGTCGAACTCGGCGACGGAAGCGGAACTTGGTGAATCCCCGTAGGCGTACACGTCAATGTAGTGGTACTTGCGGTCTCGACGACGGGGTCGTACATGTTTTCGTAGACGAACTTGACGGATCCGAGGGCTCCGGGCGTTGTGGTACTTGGCGTCTTCGGACTTGTCGGTCTTGGTTCTTGCGGGGGTAGTCGTACTTGGCTCGGTCGTTGAACTTGATGAAATCCAACCGGAGTTAGCCGCATGTGGTCGTACTCATGTTGATGTGCACCACGATGGTCTTGACGGATCGTAGTCGATCTTGGCGGTCCATGGAGGTGACTCGAGCCACATGTGCTCGATGGTCAGGTGGAGAACCCGAGAGGAGGCAGCGGATGGTGGGCTCGCGAGCAGAGGAACGAATCGGGCGGCAAGGCAGGGGATCCCATGGCGAGGAACTTGGACTCCGCCGCAGGGGTGGAAGCGGGCGGCAGGAGCAACTCGGGCGGCGGCGCTGATGCGCGATGGCGACTGTAGGCCGTTGACGAGACGAAGCAGGGAGGTTGGGCGGCGATGGAGGTCGTCTGCGCGGAGGAGGTCGGGCGACAGGGCCAGATCGGCTGGCGGCGGGTGGATCTTCGGTCGGTCACGGCCGCGCGGTGACCACGAGGGCCACGGCGAGGCGAAGCAGGGCCGACGGGGAGGAGAGGCGAGGACGGGGCCGCGGGGGAAGGAGATCCGACGAGGGGCACGAGGGTGCAGGGCATTGGGGGTGATGGAGGAGATCGAGGCGAGGGAGAGATGGCAGCTTTGCGAGGGAGGCACGGCCATGGGGATCGGGATCCCTCTCCTGCGCGCGCGGGGAAGGAGACAAGAGGAGGGGAAAGGGGATCGAGCTAGGGGATGTCGGGCTAGGTTAGCTAGGGTTCGGGAGGAGGCTGTCGGGCCCTGGGCCGAATTGGCAGCTACTGCTGCAGGGCCTTGGTGGGCTGAGGGGAGCATGGGTGTGGCTGTGCTGCTCTCTCTCTCTCTCTCTCTCTCTCTCTCTCTCTCTCTCTCTCTCTCTCTTAAGCTTCCATTTACAGAAAAATAAAGAAAGATAAGAGACAAAAGAAAGAGGTTAGAGAAGGGGTATGGACTAGGGCGATATTTTCCTGAGACCGGGAAAGTATGAATGATTTAACGAAAATGGTTGGAAGGGTGTTGGGCAACCTAGATCCAAACTCATTTGAATTTAATTCAAATGGGTTTGAATAGGAAGTGGGTGAGGGAGGTCCAAAAATGTTGGGATTTTTGGTGGAGCTTGGGAAAAGGGTAGCAGAATTTTGGACAAAGTTTGGGGACCAAACTTGAAGCGGGAAAAGGCATGCGATTATTTTGGCAAGTGTGTTTCGGTTAATTCCAAACCAATGGAATAATTATTTTAGCTCCCTATACATTTTGGGAGTATATGTTATAAAGATAAAACACCATGTGCATTTCCCTTGGTTTAAATGGATCGAAGATCCACACAATTTACTTAGTTGAGTTTTAAAATTAAATGACATGATGGCATGATTATATGATGCAAGCGCAAATAAAATGAAACAAGCAAAATGAAACACACGATGAAACCCGGAACATTTGGAAGTCTTCTGGAGCGTCGGTCTTGGGGCATCACAACTCTCCCACACTAACAGAGGATCACGACCCGAGATCCTAAGGATGGCACCGGATAAAACGGAAAAGGAAGAGGTAAAACAAAGTTGCTTCTTCGACAAACGAGTGAAACCACGAACTTGCGAGGTTGACCAAATTGAAAGAAGAATACAACGGAGATGAACGAAGATGAAAACACTCCGTTAGAAAAGAGGAGAGAGCCTTGTAGGTTGAAAGGCATGAAACACGAGCTCACGGATCATGGAAGAATTTAAACCACTCTGGTTGAATAAAGCTAGAGAAGGAATAAGAACGAAAGAATTTGGACAACATTCCGACTGTAAATGGAAGGAATTGAACATGAACTTGAGTAGATGGGATGATACTTGATGAAATCAACAACACACTGCCTCCGAACTATTGAACGAATGGCACAAGGGGTAAGAAAGGCTTCAGACAGCACTCCGGTTGAAAAGAGAGGAAAAACTTGATAGGATGAGAGAACTTGAATGGAGGACACGACAATCCTGATAAATGGACCGGCAAGGAAAAGAACATGATCTTGACAAAACGAGATAATGGTAAAAGAGAGCAATATCACAATGCCTCCAGAATGAAAGAATAGAATATAGATCAATGCAAGAAATGAACGTAGAAGAAAATGGCAACTTCTCCCACAATTGAATTTGAAAGAGCGTCCTTAGAAAGAAGGATTGAATTGAGTTGTTTAAAAATAAACAACAAAATAATAAGGTTGTTGTGGGCTTATGGAAAACATCTCAAAATTATGAGGTGACAACCAGCCACTAACGGAAATCTATTGTTGCTAGAGATCAACGAAGAGATGAAAACTTCTTTCACCGAGAGGATAAATGAAGAATTTGGGTCATTTAGAAGCACCACACATGGCAACATCCTTAGGGAAAGCTTTAGGTGACATACAACCCAAGATAACTCCAACGAGGAAATTGAAGGTTGAAAAGATCTCATGAATGAAGAATATGATAGGTTTAAATATCTCATTCTTGATAACTTGTGAATCATGAAACATGAAGGAAATTGTCAAAAAATTACATAACACCACCTCAAAAGAAAAGGTAGAAAGAATTGCACTTCAGAATGCAAGAAGAAGAATACTTGAGCTCCAACAAGAATCTTGATGAAGACTTCGAGGATGAATTAAATCATGATGAACCACCATGAAGAACTTCGATAACAAAAGGATGAGAAGAATTTCATTGCAGCCTAGCAATGATTTAGATGGAGCTTCGCGACGAGATAATTAATATAGCTTGGAGCTTAGGAAAAAGAAAGATGGATCATTTCGAACCAAGAGTTTATTCATCATGAACAAACTTCAGAAGAAGGAATTAATCACTTGGAAGAAACTAGAATAAGAATTATGTTATGCTTATCCTCCATGAATTAAATTGATGAGAAGCAATGGATTTGCATACTACTTATTCTCGTTGCAAAGAATTAAAGAGATTTCTCGCACAATCTTGAGAATGTATTCAACGAATCACCGGTAGGATATGAGAAAGAATGAATGAATTGATATGATGAAGAAGGAAAATGAATTTTTGAACGAACCACCATAAGAATATGGAGACGAACGAAGAGGCATCAATTAAGAATAGTTGGAGGACGAAGTTGAAAACTGAGAACAAAGAAATCTTATGAAATGATGGCCTTCGGAGGATCACAATGGGAAGAATTCATGAAATGCTTCGGATGATATGAAAATATTCCTCGTAATCGAAACAACTATGAGGATGTCAAGAAGCTAGAACCACGAATCTTGAAGAGAACGGGCCAAGATTTAAGAGAAATTCTTCTCCGGTCTTCAAATGTTGAGAAGAACGACGAGAAATACCATGAAGAATTTTGAGATACTCCGAATGAAAATATAAAGGTTGAAGCAACAATGAATGAAAGCGATCTTAGAGAAGGCATATGACTAATGGAATCCATACTTACGTCACACTTTGAAAAGAATTTCAGAATAACTCCGGAAAAAGAAATTAGAAGAGTCAGGTAAGATCCTGGGAAAATACCTGTGGGTTAGGGCCCACTCAAAAGAAATCACCATTGAAAAAGATTGCTTAAGAGATATTGCACCGGTTGACTTAAATGGCTTGAATAAGATAACAACCTCAAAATAGCTTGAACGGATTAAGAATGGAAACACGAATCTTCTGAGATACCTTGTACACTCCGGATAAGAGTTAGAGAGAGTTCAATAAACAAGAGAGACTTCGGATAAGAAATTTCGACATGGGAAAACATGTGAAACAAAAAGGAAGAGATATGATCATGACCGAAGCTTGAATTTAGTCCACCGGATAAGAAAAGAGAACGAAGAATGATGAACTTGAATCTTCCTGAGCATCTTCACGAGAAATCACCGGATGAAACATTAAAGAAGATTGATGAAGAGGCATCACAAGAATGTAAGGACACTTGATTAAGGACTCTGGCTCCATAAAGAAAGGGTGGGAGGGTGTGAAAACAAGGACAACTTGGGATGAATGAAATAGACACCATTGAGAAACAACCAAGACTTGGTCTTGCACATTTAAAAGGATCGGGTTAACTTGAAGAGAAGCTTGCCGGTTGAAAAGAATTTACATGACAATCTCAATGATTAAGAAGGACTAGCACTCCCGTAGAAATATAATAACACCGATTAGGAAATGATGCGGAGCATCCCGAGGTCATCCCCATGGACCCTTCTTCGCCTCCTCAAGTGCCTCAAGGACCAATGACACGTGCTCGTGCTAGAGCACTCGAGACCGAGGTGACGTCGCTCCTAGCCCTACTTCCATACGAATCTTGCGAGACATGGTTGCTACCTCAGACGGATGTGCTTTGTGTGCTCGGGTGTGAAGAAGACCACATTGGAGATGGGCGTGACGATGGACAAGTCCCCGAGTTCATGGACGAGATGTTGCATCGAGAAGGGCAGAAGAAGGCTCTAGGCCCCGGACATCCGGCCCCCAGGCCCGGACATCCGGCCCCTGGACGATCAGCTCCAGAAAGCCACCAGCAGCAGAAGCTACAGGGCCCAGACATCCGGCCAGGCCCCGGACATCCAGCCAGGCACGGCCCGGACATCCGGCCTCGGGCCCGGAAATCCGGCGCCCCTCTACAGAGGGCACCCGAGACTCGACCGCTCCAGCCCGGACATCCGGCCCCTCGCCCCGGACATCCGGCGCCCCGCGAAGCCCCGGACATCCGGCCCCGACGCCCGGATGTCCGGCCCCTGATTTGCCTGCGCGCAACACTTGGGCCGAGGCCCGTGTACCCCTTCGCTCCGTACACTATATATACTCCTTTCCCCATTCCGTTTAGGGTTAGCTTTTGGGATAGCTCATTCATAGATCTTTGTGGTTCCTCTCCACGAGACCGCGGCCTCTTCGGAGAAGATCCACCTCGGATTCAAGGCCTCCACATCGGGGAAGATCCCAAGGGATATCCAAGACCTCCTTCGAGAAGACTATCTTTGTACCACCGTCGTTGACTATGGACCGTGTATCTCGATGTGTATCGTGGATCTAGCACTTGTGTGATCATATTTGTGTTGATTTGAGTGTTTCCTCTCGTGTTTTCCCCCGTTTTCCCCTTGTGTTCTCCGTGTTCGTCGTGGGATACTCTCCAATCGTGAAAGATCTGCTGATTAGGGTTCCACCCTACATCATCTTGGTATCAGAGCATAGGTTGATCATGATTTTGGAGCCCCACACCCTGTTTTCTAGCTTGTTTTTGTTGTGTTCTTCCCAATTTCAAAAATCCCCCACAAAAATAGCCCCCAATTTTTTTTGATCTGTTTATTTGGCAAGATTTTGTTGAATTTGTTCCATGGATTTGTTGTGCCACGAGTGGATCTAGCTTTTCCTCCACTTTTCCCCAATTTTCATCCGCAAAATCCGACGAATTTTGGCCCCAAAGTCACCGTGTGCAAGGAGTTCTTCGTGGCCTCGGGCACCCCGGACATCCGGCCCGTGCCCCGGGCATCCGGCCCCTGGCCCGAACATCCGGCCTCCCGCAGCCATTTTTCCCCCCTCCACCCCACCTTGCACTCACCCACCGCCATTTTTGTTCGGTATCCCACCCAACCTTCCGCATACCACAATCACTTCCGCAACCACCATCGCCTAACCGCTCCGAGTTTGAAGAGTTTGTCTCCATTTGCCTTGGATACTTGAGTTGTGGTTTCACCGTTTCCTTGGATGTTTAGGCTACCTTGGAACGGCAAGACTTCGACAACACCATCGCTCAACTTCGACAAGGACGGTAACATCGACGACACTTTGTTCATTCTACCTTGCAATTGCATTGTCACCCTATGAACCATCTTTGCGTAGCTTTCCCATTGAGACTAGCCATTTGAGTATTGCCGGGCCACGACACTTTTGCACATTAGTGATAGTCATAGATACTTCATACCATATCATCATATCTCCGTGTGACACAAGAGTGTCCCGCATACACAATAGCTACCTTAATCCGAGAAGCATGCATAAGTGGCCAAAGAAAGAGCTCACAAGCTTTCAAGCAAAAGAGCCAACCAAAGCAAAAGAACAATAGCATCATACGCCTTGCATCAAAAGAGATCATATGTCATAGCAACATCATCTTGTGCTCAAGCATCGGCACATCATACACTCATAGCATACTTGTGATAGATAGTTGTTACGTTTTGCCTCGTATAGGTCGTGCACAAGTGCGTATCCGCCTATTAAGCAATCGGTTAGCGTCTCTCTAGTATTGTGCAACACGAACATTTTCCATGGATTCCACATTTTCGCTCATCCTTGGTTGCACAACCACATTTATCTATCCGTGTGTGTGTTCCGTGTGCTACTTTGCTAGTGATCAACTTGTTGCATGAGCAAATTGTGAACCATTTTCAACATCATTGAGTCACTTTGACGATTGCATTGAATTTATTGCCACAATCCTAACCAAGCTCCTCTCAAAGCTTTACTTGTGTAGGTGTGAGAATCGACACGAAGTGGTACCAATAGTGCTATTTCCGGGTTACATTATTGAGTGATCATTGATCCATTTTCAACTTCGGTTAAGGTACATTTGGTATTGTCTTCTCCTTTCTCCCACTCACATACTTGCTTGTGATGATGGATAGGCCAAGTACATCTTCCAACCCGATCTTCGACGATCCTCAAGAAGCGAACAACTACGTCACCAAACTACATCTCTTCGGTGTCCAACGAGCTCTACATCAAGAGAGTGAAGCTTTGCGCGAGTACATTGGTCAAGTCGCCGAGGACGCGCGCCAATTTGAAGCAAGAACAAAAGAACAATTCGACATCATCAACACCAACATGTCTACTCAATTCAACAAGCTCCGGACGTTGATAGTTAACCGACGTTCTTCTTCAACATCCTCTCAAAGACGAAGCCGCTCAAGTCGACATTCCAACTCCACGCAAGACTCAAGTACCCCTACGTCCAACACTCTTCGTCAAGCCAAACGTCAAGCTCGACATGACAACAGGCCGACTCTTCACGACAAGAGTTCACAAGAGCTATTCGACGAGCAAGAAAGCCGACGTCGTCAAAACCAAGCTACACTTGAGCAAGCACAAGAACGGCAACGACTACGCCAACAACAACAAGAGAGAGCACGTCAACTCCAAGAAGAATTAGATGCCGAGGCTAAAGCACGACAACGTCGAGAAGCTCAAGCTATGGAGGCGCAACGAGCGTTACAAGATGCACATCGCAATGTGGCAGTCCGCACTCGACACACTCGTCAAGAAGAGGATTTCCTTCGTGATGAGATGCAAGAGAGACGCCATCAGGCAAGAATGCAACGAGAAGCTCCTCCTCAACAAGAACAACAAGCTCGACAAGAACACCATGATAATGGACATCTACTTCGACAAGAGCAACATGATATTGCAAACCACCAAAATCAAGACCGCCCTCCCAATAGGCAAGGAAACAACGATGAGCATCGCTATGGCAAGCTCAAATTCACCATGCCAAAGTTTTCCGGAAGCATTGATCCCGAAGACTATCTCTCATGGGCATTGAAGGTTGACAAGATCTTTCGCCTTCACAACTTCGATGAAGAGAAGAAGATCGGAATGGCATCCCTTGAGTTCCAAGACTATGTTCTCATTTGGTGGGAGCAAATCATAGAGAGAAGAGAAGCAAAAGGCGAACCTCCTATCACCACTTGGGCTCAAATGAAGGAAGTCATGAGAGCACGCTTTGTGCCAACACACTACAACCGTGACTTGTTCAAGAAGCTACAACTCCTCAAGCAAGGTACCAAGTCCGTTGAAGAGTACTACAAGGAGATGGAGATTGCCATGATACGAGCAAACATCACGGAAGATGAAGAGCAAACAATGGCGAGATTCTTGAATGGACTCAACTATCCTATCAAGAAGATTGCGGACTTCCAACCATACAACAATCTCCTCGAGCTAGTACATCAAGCAACCAAAGCGGAGCGACAAGTTCAAGAGGACTACAAGTACTCCAAGTTCAACTCCAAGAACTTCGGCTCCTACAACCAAGCTTCAACGACTTCGGCTACCCCTCCTACCTCTACCAAGCCATCTACAAACTTCGGCGACAAGCCAAGCTACAAGAATGCGACTACATCGAGTCGTCCACCTTCTACCAACAACTTCAAGCCAAGAGCTTCCTCAACTACAACTCCAACCGAAGACAACACCAAGACGAGCTCCATCAAATGCTTCAAGTGCCAAGGACGAGGCCACAAGTCAATTGAGTGCAAGACCGTTCGCACCATGATCATCAACGATGACGGATCTTATGGCTCCATGAGCGATGATGAGATGGAAGCACTTGAGCATGTCGCTATGCATCGCCAAGTGAATGAAGAAGAAGACCGTCAAGTGTTTTGCGACAATGACTCAAGCCCCAATCTTGTTGTCTCCAAAGTCTTGACACTCCAACACCAACAAGATGACGACCAACGATGCCACATTTTTCATACAAAGGCCGGCATCAATGGACGCTCCTTCAAAGTTATCATCGATGGAGGAAGTTGTCGCAACTTGGCAAGCGAAGAGCTTTGCGACAAGCTTCATTTGGTCAAGACGAAGCATCCTCACCCCTACAAGGTCCAGTGGCTCAACGACGCCAGAATTCTTCGAGTCGAGCACACCGTGCAAGTCTCGTTCAAGATTGGCGCCTACGAGGACACTCTTGGATGTGATGTGATACCCATGTCCGTGTGCCATATTATTCTTGTACGTCCATGGCAATATGATCGTGGAGTCACACACAATGGACGGACAAATCACTATCATTTCAAGATGAAGGGCAAGGAATTCGTGCTCCGGCCAATGACTCCAAGTCAAGTAGCCGCCGACAAGCTTTTACCTACCAACCATCGTGGAGAGACTGGTGAGAGAGTGAACCACCAAAAAGAGAGTGAGAGCCACAAGCCAAATATGAACGACTCCACGATGAGCGACAAGAAGCAACTAGTGCTATTTGCCACCAAAAGTGAGATGAGAGGAGTGTGTGAGAACCCATCGAGTGTCTTTCACCTTGTGCTCTTATGCAAAGGGGAGGCCAAACCTACTAACACTTCACCACCTCTACCTTTAGTGTTGTCTAATTTGTTGCAGGAATTCTCGGACGTCTTTCCCGATGAACTACCTTCGGGTCTACCTCCACTTCGCGGAATCGAACACCACATCGACCTCATACCCGGCGCACCACTTCCAAACAAGGCTCCTTACCGCGTCAACCCCGAGGAAACAAAGGAGATACAACGGCAAGTGCAAAAACTCATCGACAAAGGTCATGTACGTGAAAGCTTAAGCCCTTGTGCCGTTCCGGTTATTCTCGTGCCTAAGAAAGATGGAAGTTTTCGCATGTGCTCCGATTGCCGTCCTATTAATGCTATCACCGTTAGATACCGTTACCATATTCCACGCTTAGACAACATGCTTTATGAATTATGTGGTGCCACCATCTTTTCAAAAATTGATCTTAAAAGTGGTTACTACCAAATTCGCATTCAAGAGGGTGATGAGTGGAAAACGGCTTTCAAAACCAAGTTTGGGTTATATGAGTGGCTTGTTATGCCAATGGGCTTATCGGAAGCACCCGGTTCATTTATGCGCCTTATGCATTTTTGTCTTCGACCTTACATAGGTGTCTTTGTAGTGGTCTACTTTGATGATATCCTCGTTTT
This sequence comes from Secale cereale, assembly GCA_902687465.1. Classification (NCBI taxonomy): domain Eukaryota; kingdom Viridiplantae; phylum Streptophyta; class Magnoliopsida; order Poales; family Poaceae; genus Secale; species Secale cereale. The sequence continues at coordinate 280,868,457 of LR738709.1, read as the reverse complement.
TAGCAAGATGCTAGAGGACCATGTGACACACATCCATTTGGTTTTACAAACCCTTCGGAAAGAGCGCTTATATACTAATATGGAAAAATGCACTTTTGGCGTTGACAAGGTTGTCTTCCTAGGATTTGTCGTTTCTTCACAAGGTGTTCACGTTGATGAAACTAAAATTGAAGCAATTAAAACTTGGCTGCAACCAATGAATCTCATGCAAGTGCGTAGTTTCCTTGGTCTAGCCGGTTTCTACCAACATTTTGTGAGGGACTTTAGCACCATTGCTATGCCTCTACACGCCTTGAGCAAGAAGAACGCCCCCTTCATTTGGGGTCCTTCGCAAGACACCACGTTCAATGAGCTTAAGAGCTTGCTTACACGCGCACCACTTCTAGCCCTACCAAACTTTGACAAACCGTTTGAGATTCATTGTGATGCTAGTGGTACCGGCATAGGTGGCGTGCTAATGCAAGAAAAGTGCCCAATTGCGTACTTTAGCGAGAAGCTATCGGGAGCGCAACTTAACTATCCCATCTATGATAAAGAGCTTTATGCCTTGGTGAGAGTTTTACGTGTTTGGGAACACTATCTTAGACCTCATGAATTCATTCTTCATACGGACCATGAGACACTCAAGTATCTCAAAGGTCAAACTAAGTTGAACAAGCGTCATGCTAAATGGAGTGAGTTCATTGAGTCTTTTCCCTATGTCATCAAATACATCAAGGGCAAAGAAAATGTTGTGGCGGACGCGCTTTCCCGCAAATGCATGATTGTAACACAACTTGAGTTGAATGTGATTGGCTTTGAGCACATAAAAGATTTATATGAGCATGATCCTTTCTTTGCAAATGCTTATGCTAAGTGCTTGACTCACACTTCTTGGGAACGTTACTACCTAAAGGATGGATATCTTATGAGAGCTAACAAACTTTGCATTCCCGAGTCTTCGCTTCGTTTGCTCCTTTTGCAGGAATCTCATGGAGGAGGACTCATGGGACACTTTGGACGCGACAAGACATTTGCTACCCTCTCTAAGAACTATTTTTGGCCCAAGATGCTCCGTGACGTCTCACGCCTCACCAACCGATGTTCTACATGCCGCAAAGCTAAGTCCAAAGCTCAATCTCATGGTATTTACATGCCTCTTCCTATTCCATACCATCCATGGGAAGACATAAGCATGGATTTTGTACTTGGATTGCCTAGGACTCAAAATGGCAAAGATTCTGTGCTAGTTGTCGTGGATAGATTCTCTAAAATGGCTCATTTCATTCCTTGTAACAAGATAGACGATGCTTCACATGTTGCAACTCTCTTTTGTAGGGAGGTCATTCGTCTACATGGCGTGCCGAAAATGATCGTATCGGACCGGGACGTCAAGTTCTTGAGCTACTTTTGGAAAACCCTATGTGCTAAGCTCGGAATCAAGCTACTATTCTCTTCGGCGTACCATCCACAAACGGACAGCCATACGGAGGTGACGAACCGCACGCTTTCGACGCTTCTTCGTGTGTTGATCAAGAGGAACATCAAGGAATGGGAGCAATGCTTGCCCATCACCGAGTACGCCTACAACCGCGCAAGACATTCGACAACCGGCAAGTCCCCCTTCGAGGTCGTCTACGGTTTCAACCCGTTGTCCCCATTGGACATCCTACCTCTACCTCTCCAAGAGCGCACGAACATGGACGCAAGTACACGAGCAAGCTATCTCAAGAAGGTGCACGAGGATACAAGAGCAATGATCGAGCGACAAGTACATCGTCTCGCCACCAAGCTCAACGTCAACAAGGCACCAATGGTGTTCCAACCGGGAGATCTTGTTTGGCTACATGTTCGCAAGGACCGCTTTCCACAAGAGTGCAAGTCCAAACTTCTACCTCGCGCCGACGGACCCTTCAAGGTGCTAGCACGCTACAACAACAACGCCTACAAGATTGACATTCCACACGACAAGTACTCCGTGAGCGACACTTTCAACATCCAGGATCTATCTCCTTTCCATGGTGATGAAGATTTCGATCCGAGGTCGGATCTTTCCCAAGGGAGGGGAGATGATGCGGAGCATCCCGAGGTCATCCCCATGGACCCTCCTTCGCCTCCTCAAGTGCCTCAAGGACCAATGACACGTGCTCGTGCTAGAGCTCTCGAGACCGAGGTGATGTCGCTCCTAGCCCTACTTCCATATGAATCTTGCGAGACATGGTTGCTACCTCAGACGGATGTGCTTTGTGTGCTCAGGTGTGAAGAAGACCACATTGGAGATGGGCGTGACGATGGACAAGTCCCCGAGTTCACGGACGAGATGTTGCATTGAGAAGGGCAGAAGAAGGCTCCAGGCCCCGGACATCCGGCCCCCTGGCCCGGACATCCGGCCCCTGGACGATCAGCTCCAGAAAGCCACCAGCAGCAGAAGCTACAGGGCCCGGACATCCCGCCAGGCCCGGACATCCGGCCTCGGGCCCGGAAATCCGGCGCCCCTCTACAGAGGGCACCCGAGACTCGACCGCTCCAGCCCGGACATCCGGCCCTTCGCCCCGGACATCCGGCGCCACGCGAAGCCCCGGACATCCGGCCCCGACGCCCGGACGTCCGGCCCCTGATTTGCCTGCGCGCAACACTTGGGCCGAGGCCCGTGTACCCCTTCGCTCCGTACACTATATATACTCCTTTCCCCATTCCGTTTAGGGTTAGCTTTTGGGATAGCTCATTCATAGATCTTTGTGGTTCCTCTCCACGAGACCGCGGCCTCTTCGGAGAAGATCCACCTCAGATTCAAGACCTCCACATCGGGGAAGATCCCAAGGGATATCCAAGACCTCCTCCGGGAGAAGACTATCTTTGTAACACCGTCGTTGACTATGGACCGTGTATCTCGATGTGTATCGTGGATCTAGCACTTGTGTGATCATATTTGTGTTGATTTGAGTGTTTCCTCTCGTGTTTTCCCCCGTTTCCCCCTTGTGTTCTCCATGTTCGTCGTGGGATACTCTCCAATCGTGAAAGATCTGCTGATTAGGGTTCCACCCTACATCAGGAAAGGTACGGAATCAACACCTGACATCGAAGCAACTCGGTTACCACAATCAAAACAAAACAAAGGATAGATATGTTGCAACATAATCTTCACAATATCATTCGAATAGAGAATTGAACGAATGAATTCCATAACTTAATGGTACATCAACTTGTCGAGAATCCACTTGAGAGAATGATAGAATAAACCAACAAGGTAACAGATGGAACAAATACATAATAGAGGTTTCGCCCCACATGTTTGTGCTGAAGCCCCATGGCACGTGTTACAAAGGGCCTTGCAATCCCCGAGTCAGCATAGCCAAGGACTCTTTAAGATGCAACCCCCTAGTGTAACAACGACCATGATAACCTCTCCACTAGATGTTGAACCCCAACCTCATATCATGCACCCGTTGGAAGATTACCTAAGAGCTACTTGAATCCCGCCTATTAATTCCAGAAGCTTTCCAGTTATGCAATCTGGTGTTGGGGATACAGGGGAAGAACAATATCTCACCCAACTAGCAATACCTACATCCAGCTGTATCCATCCGTCAACACATTACCAGGCACCTTCGAAAACCGTTTACCTCGGACCTTCGAAACGCATCCACTATACTAGCTGTGGCAATACTCCCAAACTATCCCCCCAGTACTGGGTGACGTCGGGGTTATCTCACCACCAGACACGCATAGAAGAGTTTTCGATGTCGGTCGCACTCTGGTATTCTAGAACTGCAATGATACGATTGTGACGACAACACCTCGGAGCTCAACTCCCCGGGACACTGCCACAGCCCCTTAATGACAGGAGGCACCAAGAACAATGTTCTTGTCACAAAGATATCGGAACAATCCAAACAATACCCGCGTGATACTAAAAAAATTGGTGAAAATTGAGGATAGTGATGTTAAAACAACGTCAGGGATCGTCACCAGAGTGACGAAGGGGATGAGGAGTAAAAAGAAATCCTACTCTCTGATATATATATATGACTCAAAACATTTTTCTGTGTGTGTCTAGACTCCACCGACAGCAGTTCGATCAATCAAGGGGGCTCCTAGGTCGGAGAAGGCTCTGATACCAACTTGTAATGCCCAGGATGCGACTATATCTCCCATGTGTGGAGGCACGAGTTAGAGACATCATTGCATTCTGGAATGATCGCAAGTGTGGTATCTTTGCACAACTCATGTAATGAACAGGGATAAAAGAGATAAATAGTTGGCTTACACTCACCACGTCACACAATTAATTCAACATTCATACATTCAACGAAATAACGCAAGGTCCGACTATGGATGAAATCAAACGAGAATAGATACCACAACCACAAGTCATGATCGCCCTTAGTAGGAACCACTACTGATCGTCGAGGTACGTCACATACATATGACCACGCTCTTCATCAAACTCCCACTGAAGTTCTTGTCCATCTCCTGCGTCATACTCAGCCGTACCTGCATCTGGTGTGTGTAGTAATCTGTGAGTCACAAGAACTCAACAATCCCATTCCCGGGTATCAAAACTAACAAATCCTTATAGGTGTGGAGAGGTAATAAAGTGTCTGCAGCAAGCACTAAGCAACTAGCTTACAAATTCAGAGCGAGATGAGGATAGTGCCAACAGTCGCCAAAGTTGATCAATAAGTGATCCTAGCTACCCACGTTCATTCATAACCCCACCGTGTTCACTTTCCGAAAACCCCTTCGAAAAGATACCATCACGGTAACTCACACAGGTAGTGTATTCTTAACGATATGGTGTCAAGTTATCTATAACCGGATATTAACAAATTCCCATCTGCCACATAACCGCGGGCACGACTTTCAAAAGTTCATAACCCTGCAGGGGTGTCCCTACTTAGCCCATCACAAGCTCACGATCCGCAGAGTCGCAACTCCATGTTGGGAAGACCCGAGTATTCTCGGAATCTCGTGCTCAAGATATTTCGACAAAGGTAAAACTAATCCAGCAAGACCTCCCGACGTGCCGACACCCTGATAAGATCCGCGTGTATCTCGTCTCAGGCCATGATCGGATGAGCTAAGCTTACGGATCGCTGAAGTCCAAGTTGCCAAGGGAGCGGCCCAAGGTGCTCTAGGTTGGACCAACACTCATGAGGAGCACTGGCCCGAGGGTTGATTAAGAACTCGGGTTAATTACTCCCTATGCAAGTTGTTAGTTGTTAGGCAAATGTAGTACCAAGGTTGGGCCTTGCTGGAAAAGCTTTAAGCAATGCAAATTATCAAGGGGGGGCCATAAACCCCAACCGTGTTAGGAACGCAAAATCAAGGAACATAACACCGGTTTATCGGATCCTAAGGCGGCATGAGTGGAACAAAACACCAAGCAGAAGGCCAAGCTTTCCACCCATTACCAATATATATGTGCATTAATTAAATAAGATATATATTGTGTTATCCCAATAAATAAGTCCAAACATGGCGCAATCTTCAAACTTCACTTGCAACTAACAACGCTATAGAGGGTCTGAGCAAAAGTGTAATTAGCCAATCAATGGTTTGCTAGGAAGGCGGTTAGAGTGTTTCATGGCAACATAGGAGGCTCACAAGACAAGAATAGGCATCGAGGCATAACTATAGAGCGAGACAACTAGCAAAGCAAAGATAGAGGTGATAGTGGGGAACAGTCATCTTGTATGTTATCCCGCAAAGAAGAAGAACGAGTCCATGAAGTAGTCGAACAAAACCTCACAACTCCGGAACGAAACCGAAGCTAACGAGAGAAGCATACCGGAAAGAAGCAAACAACACGGTAAACACACAAGCATAAACATGGCATATGATGCACAACCAAGTATGATGCATGTCCGGTTTAATTATGCATGCTATGGCAAAGTGCAGAAACAACACTACAATTTAAGTGGAGCTCAGTATGCAACGAGTTGCATATTGACAAAACACCACATTCAAGTATTTAGTTTGATCTCGGTTAGGTACCCAACAATATTAAATGTTAATCAACATGGCAAGAGGTGAAGCATGAGCAAACTACACTATTTGGGCACTTTTAAATGAGGCCAGAAATAACAAAAACAATTTCGGAAAATTCCCACATGTCATTTAGAAATTTTAATGCAAACAACAATTTTAGTCATTTAAATGTTGTTATCATGATGCGGATGACATATACAAGTTTTAAGCAATTTTATGAAAAGTTGACATGTTCTAAGATATGGAGCATTTGTCACCATGGCGGAAAGAAAAGGAGTGCCACGGTAACGACAACAGAAATGGTGCAATGGCAACATTCCGGTACCGGTAAGTCGTTGAGCGGCCGGCGCAAAAGAAAGTGTGGATGTGTGGAACATGAAAAAGATGGTGGGGTGATCCCGGAAACCGGGTTCCCACATGTCGGTGGCAAGGCAAAAGAGGGGCAACGTGCACCGACAATTCGGACTCGAGGCAAACAAGGGTGCATCTCATACAACACATGCAACATTCGTCCACGGGGATCGTCCAGGCGGTATACCTTTGAAGCATGCGTTTTCGGAGGGGTTCGAGTTCGTTGAGGGAAGCAGTCGTTCACGAACGTCGTGGAAGTAGTGGTACACGTTTCGGTAGTGGAAGTAGTGGTACACGTTTTCATAGATGTTCGGGGTCACGCGAGGAACTTGACGTCCACGGGTCGACGGTAGTTGTACATTTCGGCGGTAGTCGAACTCGGCGACGGAAGTGGAACTTGGTGAATCCCCGTAGATGTACACGTCAATGTAGTGGTACTTGCGGTCTCGATGACGGGGTCGTACATGTTTTCGTAGACAAACTTGACGGATCCAAGGGCTCCGAGCGTTGTGGTACTTGGCGTCGTCGGACTTGTCGGTCTTGGTTCTTGCGACGGTAGTGGTACTTGGTTCGGTCATTGAACTTGACGAAATCCGACCGGAGGTAGCCGTCCGTGGTCGTACTCATGTTGATGTGCGCCACGATGGTCTTGATGGATCGTAGTCTATCTTGGCGGTCCATGGAGGTGACTCAAGCCGCGTGTGCTCGACGACAAGGTGGAGAACCCGAGAGGAGGCAGCAGATGGTGGGCTCGCGAGCAGAGGAACGACTGGGGCGGCGAGGCATGAGGGTCCCACGGCGAGGAACTTGGACTCCGCCGCAGGGGTGGAGGCGGGCGGCAGGAGCAACTCAGGCGGCGGCGCTGATGCGCGATGGCGGCTGCAGGCCGCCAGCAAGATGAAGCAGGGAGGCGGGGCGGCGATGGAGGTCGCCTGCGCGAAGGACGTCGGGCGACGAGGCCATATCGGTCGACGGCGGGTGGACCTCCGGTCGGTCACGGGCGCGCGGCGACCACGAGGGGCATGGCGAGGCGAAGCAGGGCCGACTGGAAGGAGAGGCGAGGACGGGGCCACGGGGGAAGGAGATCCGAAGGGGGCACGAGGGTGCAGGGTGTTGGGGGCGATGGAGGAGATCGAGGCGAGGGAGAGATGGCGGCGTTGCGAGGGAGGCACCACCATGGGGATCGGGATCCCTCTCATGCGCGCGCAAGGAAGGAGACGAGAGGAGGGGAAAGGGGATCGAGCCAGGGGATGTCGGGCTAGGTTAGCTAGGGTTCGGGAGGTGGCTGCCGGGCCCTGGGCCGAATTGGCAGCTACTGCTGATGGGCCTTGGTAGGCTGAGGGGAGCAGGGGTCTGGCTGTGCTGCTCTCTCTCTCTCTCTCTCTCTCTATCTCTCTCTCTCTCTCTCTCTCTCTCTCTCTCTCTTAAGCTTCCATTTACAGAAAAAGAAAGAAAGATAAGAGACAAAATAAAGAGGTTAGAGAAGGGGTATGGACTAGGGTGATATTTTCCTGAGACCGAGAAAATATGAATGATTTAACAAAAATGGTTGGAAGGCTGTTGGGCAACCTAGATCCAAACTCATTTGAATTTAATTCAAATGGGTTTGAATAGGAAGTGGGTGAGGGAGGTCCAAAAATGTTGGGATTTTTGGTGGAGCTTGGGAAAAGGGTAGCAGAATTTTGGACAAAGTTTGGGGACCAAACTTGAAGCGGGAAAAGGCATGCGATTATTTTTGCAAGTGTGTTTCAGTTAACTCCAAACCAATGGAATAATTATTTTAGCTCCCTATACATATTGGGAGTACATGTTATAAAGAGAAATCACCATGTGCATTTCACTCGGTTTAAATGGATTGAAGATCCACACAATTTATTTAGTTGAGTTTTAAAATTAAATGACATGATGGCATGATGATATGATGGAAGCACAAATAAAATGAAGCAAGCAAAATGAAACACACGGCGAAACCCGAAACATTTGGAAGACTTCTGGAGCGTCGGTCTTGGGGAGTCACAGCCATGCATGAGTAATCCCATCGTAGGCTTGCTGGACGTTGATGAGTTGGATGAGATTTATCATGTAATCGATATAGTTTTCTTAGGGTTTGATCCCTAGTATCCACTATGTTCTGTGATTGATGTTGTTATGACTTTGCTATGCTTAATGCTTGTCACTAGGGCCTGAGTGCCATGATTTCAGATCTGAACCTATTATGTTTTCATGAATATATTTGTGTTCTTGATCCTATCTTGCAAGTTAATAGTCACCTACTATGTGTTATGATCCGGCAAACCCAGAGTGACAATAGTCCGGACACTTCCCGGTCAGGACCATAGTTTGAGGAGTTCATGTATTCACTGAGTGCTAATGCTTTGGTCCGGTACTCTATTAAAACGAGGCCTTAATATCCCTTAATTTCCATTAGGATCCCACTGCCATGGGAGGGTAGGACAAAAGATGGCATGCAAGTTCTTTTCCTTAAGCATGTATGACTATATATGGAATACATGCCTACATTACATTGATGAATTGGAGCTAGTTCTGTGTCACCCTAGGTTATAACTGCTACATAATGAATATTATCCGACACCTATTATTGCCGATCCATTGCCTGCGAGTTCATTTCATATTGATACTTGCTTCGTTACTTCCATTACTGCTGCTGTCACCATCACTACAAAACTGCTATTGTTATTTTTGCCACTGTTACCGTTACTTCCATACTACTTTGCTACTAAATATTTTGCTGCAGATATTAAGTTTTCGAAGTGTGGTTGAATTGACAACTCATCCGCTAATACTTGAGAATATTCTTTGGCTCCCCTTGTGTCGAATCGATAAATTTGGGTTTAATACTATACCCTCGAAAACTATTGCGATCCCCTATACTTGTGTGTTATCAAGACCTTTTTCTGGCGCCATTGCCAGGGAGCATAGCTCTATTCTCTGCGTTTCTTGGGATTTATATCTATTGATAACTATGAGGCCACTAACGGATGATAGAACCAAGATCGTTCCCTCTAGAACGAGGGTATGTAAGGAACTACCATCTAGCTCTACACTTGATTCTCCTTCTGTTTTGAGTAAGTTTGCGACACCTACACCTGCTATTGAATCTGATATGTCGCATGTTATTGATGATGCCACTTCTGCTATGAATTATGCCTATGATGCTACTACTATATTTGATAAAACTGTGCCATTGGGCGAATTACTTGATGTACATCTTGCTACAGCTAGAACTATTGATTATGCTAAAGATGATGATATTCCCGAAACTGATGAAATTATTGAAACTAAAGACTTTGAAACTCCTATTAAATCTATCTCTCCTAAATATGAATTGCCTATTGTGCCCGAGGGATATGTTATGGAAGGAGAGGTAGCTAGAGACTTTCTTGCTTGTAAGGATAGGAATGATCTTAAGAAATTACTACGCAAGTGGAAAGAAAATTCTTTGAATGCTAGAATGCAATATGATCCTGAATTTTCTACTTCACCTATCCGCTTTACTGATAAGAATTATGAATTCTCTATCGATCCTGAATTAATAACTTTAGTTGAATCTTATCCTTTTCATGGTTATGAATTTGAAACTGTTGTGGCACATTTTACTAAACTGAACGATATAGCCACCCTATTTGCTCATGAGGAAAAAATTCATTATTACTATATTCTTAAGTTGTTTCCTTCCTCGTTAAAGGGTGATGCTAAGTTATGGTTCAATTATCTTGCTCCTGGTTGTGTGCGTAGTCCCCAAGATATGATTTACTACTTCTCTGCAAAATATTTTCCTCCTCATAAGAAACAAGCTGCCTTACAGGAAATATTTAACTTTGTGCAAATTGAAGAAGAGAGTCTCCCACAAGATTGGGGGAGGCTTCTCCAATTACTTAATGCTTTGCCTGATCATCCTTTTAAGAAAAATGAAATACTTGATATCTTTTATAATGGACTAACCGGTGCTTCTAGGGACCACCTAGATAGTTGTGTTGGTTGTATTTTCAGGGAACGAACTGTTGAGCAAGCTGAAAAATTATTGAATAATATATTGAGTAATGATAATGACTGGACTCTTCTCGAATCAACTCTGAAGCCAACTACGAAGAAAAGAGGTATTCTATTTCTCAATCCTGAAGATATGCAAGAGGCAAAGAAATTAATGAAGGAAAATGGTATTAAAGCTGAAGATGTTAAGAATTTACCGCCTATTGAAGAAATACATGGTCTTGATAACCCGACACAGGTAGTAGAGGTAAATTCTCTCTATAGATTTGATGAAGGAGATATTCATCATAATAAGTCTGCTAGTCACTGCTTGGATGAGTTTGATAATTTTATTGTTAAACAAGAAAACTTCAATGCTTATGTTAGTAGACAATTGAAACGTAGTGCTCCTACGCTTGAATACTTGGGTGATTATATGACTGGAACTATTAATGATCTTAAGCTTTGTCGGAGTAGAATCACGCCTATGGGGTCACGTGGATTCCTTCTGTTGTTGGCAGGGAAGAGGGGTAGAGCAAAGAGCGGATCTAACGATCAACACGACGGATTTTTACCCAAGTTCGGGCCGCTGAGAAGTGTAAATTCCTAGTCCTGCTTGAGTGTATATTATGTGTTCTTGGGCTTCGGTTCGCCGCTATGCATGCAAGCCGGGACAAGAGGTTCAAAAGATCGAATCCTCCTCCAGTACGCCGTGGTCCACCTTTTATATGTCCAAGGGGCTGCCATAGTGACATACAAGAAGTGTAAAGTAGCTACAGTGTCTATGTTTATCATCCGCATCTTAGGACAAACGCATTCAATGCATTGCTTACGTGCCCTCCAGCTTTATCGGGGATGGGAGTAGAACCCGTCCCGTTTGTCGCCGCCCCGCTCCGTCTTGACACGTGTCCATGCCGATGAGGCATGCATCGCCAAGTTGGCTGGCCAGCTGCTGCGCTGGAGAGGTGGTTGGATCTTTGCGAAGGTCTGCATGCCACCACGCAGGCGCTTGCTAGGCTGGCAGGCTGTCTACTATGCTGAAGTGGTGAAGGGGTGCAGAGCCTTGCCGCGGTCTTGCCGACGTCCCCGGCAAGGATCTTGCCGGAGCCTCATAGACGCCTCCGGCAAGGATCTTGATAGGTACCCCCTCTTCTGGCCTTCACAAAGATCTCCACACCACTACGCGCGCGCCCCTGGGTCTTGGCCTTAACGTTGTCGATGGTGTCATAGCTCTCAATCCTGAGGGTGGTGCTCTTGTTAGTGCTCGGCAAGTTCCCCCCGATAAGGATCTTGCTGGGGTCTCGCAAGCCGTCTCGGCAAGGATCTTGCCGGGGTCCAGCTCGTCCTCTACTCTCTGGCTTGGTCGCTCCTCTTCACCTTGCATCTGTCCTCGATCGCCCCCATCAGGTCTTGCCGCGGGAGTGGCTACGGCTTCCCGTGCACAAGTATGGGATGTTAAAGGGCCCAAACTTTAGTACACCTACAGGAGCCCCCGGGCCTGGGCCACACACGAGTGCGAAGCGTCGTTGGGCCAGGGCCAAACAGTGCGCGGGCACGCGTGGCACGGGACGACTGCTATAATCTTCTCGTCTGCTGCGCTTCCCCATGATCCGTATTGAGTGTGCGGCATGGGGAGTCGACGAGTCGTGCATGGGATGGTTGCAGCACGCTTCTGCCTGCGCCAACGCCTCCACATTGAACAGTAAAGAGGCAGCCCCGCGCCTTCCCCATAAAAACAGGAATCCGCAGGGGCGCTGCTCATTTACCCCTTTCGCCCATTCCAATCTAGGAAACCGCCGTCTCCTTCTTCTTCCTCGAGCCCAATCCAGAGCCTCCTTCCTTGCCCATTGCCGCCGCGCCTTCACCAC
>LR738709.1:280796399-280848314 GCA_902687465.1 Secale cereale | reverse complement strand
CCCCCCCCGCATCCAACTAGGAGGAGCGCTGTTCAGCTGCATCACCTGGATCCCGAGGGGTTGTTGCAAGGAGACGTACCCAAATGGGAATCAGAAGGAGAAGTGGGATGAATGGCGGCACAGGTGGTGCTAGATTGTGGAAAAGGACCCGCATCCATTTTGCACCCCCCGGCAAGCGCAAGTGGTAAGTGGCGGCAACTGGGGCAACCTCGACCCTAAGGACAAGATGCTCACAGTTGCCATCACCCGAATCCACCACCTCAAGGCCGCCGGGCTCACCCTGGAGATGATCGGGGCCGATTTCCTCCGCCGCCGTATTTCCCCCTACATAACAAAGGGAGGCCGGCTCGGGAGCTCCGGAATGCGGCAAATATTATGAGGTTGCGCCCCGGCCAGAATCAGAACTTCACAGTGATGCAGCACGGGTTCCTCTGCTCAAAGCTGTTCCAGCTCAAGGTCGACAAGCCCGGCAAGGCCGGCAAGGCCGAGGAAGCCGACAAGCCATTCAAGTTGCCGGTGGTCGTGGTCCCCATGTGTAACAACTCCACCTGGTCCTCCATCATTGCTATGATGCCGGTGTTTGACGCTCATGGCCTTGACCGGAGCTGGGTCGAGCCAGATGAGGTGTGGGTGCAAGAGTTCTTCGACAGCTTGTCGGAGCGGCCCGTCCATGAGGAAAAGTAGCTCGTCCGCGACACCACCGCCGAAGAGGTGGCGTACATTGCCAACAAGGCGGAAGAGGCAGCTCTTGCCACGGCGGCCGGCAGCGCTGGCTTCCATGAAAGTGAGGCCGGGGCCGAAGAAGACTTTGCCGAGCAGGCGGAGTCCACTGGGGAGCACAGCGGCGCCGCCACCGGGGGCCTTTCTGCCGAGGAAGAGGCCGACGACACGGACGAAGAGGAGCTGCCCGAGGAGCCCCCACTCCAGGGGAGGAAGTGCGTCCCCCAGAGGTTTGGCTCCAGCGAGCTAGTGCGGCAAGCCTCCTCGTCCGAAGAGGTCCTTGCCAAGAGGGAGACCGGCAAGGGCGCATAGTGGCAAGAGGCCCAGGCACAACCCGTGTGCCATACTAGGTGCACGGCCGCGGCGGCAAAAGAGGCAGCGGCCGCCGCCCCTGCCATGCCAAGCAGCCCAGACCTCCATCTCCACCGCTCCGTAGAGACACCATACTAGAGGCCGATTACGACCTCTCTTGCATGAGCCCGAACAGGAGGAGGCCAGAGGAAGAGGATGAAGAGAGCCAGGATGAGTAAGTGCTCCACTGCCCTCTTTGTTTCCTGAATTTCTGTTTTGGTTATTTCAGATGACCCAACCTCGTCTTGGCATGCCTTTGCAGGGACACGGAGACACTAGCATAGAGGATGGCGAAGAGGGCCAGGACCTCGACGGGTGACGATCCCCCGACAAGTTCCTCGAGTGCGTCGGAGATGATCAGGATTAGCCCGAGCCCCAGTCCACGACGCAGCCCTTGACTCAGCCCCCAGCGTGAGTTCATTACCCATTTTCTGCTAGCAAGCGATGCGGTGTGTCTCTCCACTGTTAATCTTGTCGGGGTTGTAGGGGAAGAGCAGCAGCAAGAGGGGCCGTCGAGGGCCGCCCCCAACACGCCTCCTCCATCGACCACCACCCCACCCAGGGAAGGGTCCCCGGCAAGGGCTTCTGTCAGCAAGCCGACGCCGCCAAAGGAGAGGTCCCCGGCAAGGCCCTCCCTCGACGAGCCCATGCGTGCGGAGGGAGAGCCGGCAAGGACGGGTGTCGGTGGCCCCATCCCGGCAACAAGCATCACCGGGGAGGGAACCACTCCTCCCCAACTCGTCGCAGGTAAGCCGCCCTGCTCTTGATATTGACTAGTTTCCCAGTGTAATTTATTTTTGCTTCGAACTTTGATCATGGTTTCATCCTTCTATCCTCCTTGGTTTTCAGACCATTCCTCGGTAGGCCAGATGGATGTTGATGGCACCATCAAGGAGATCGCCAAGGAAGCCACCGCTGAGGCCGACAAGGTTGCCGCCGACGAGGCCACGGAGGGGGCACATGACGAGGCCACCAGGCGATCCATCGGGGAAGCCAGCGAGGGGACCAGTGACCGTATTGATGGCATCCCTGCCTCAGGAGCGCCTGGCGCTGCATCGGTCCTAGAGCCCTCGGCTACCGGGGCGACGGTGACCGACGGCCAACCATGCGCCTCTGAAGCCCCCAACTCAAGCAGATATCTGAAGGTCGGCGAAGATCTGTTTGGCACCATCCCGGGGGTGGCACACACCGGAGCACCTGCCGAGGGGGAGGTTTTTGACGAAGAGGTCATCGTCGCAGCCGGCCTCCAGGTTGTTGACGAGCCAAGCACCAGCAGCAGTAGTTCCAAGGAGGACCAGCTCCTCCGAGCCATCAGCAGCAACTTCCAAAAGCTTCAGGCACTTTACCGTGCCCGCAAGGAGAAACTGGACTCTAGGACGGTGATAGTCGATGCGGCCGAGGCGGGCTTCCAAGGGCATGTTGCTACCTCATGAGCATGCGTTGTTTTTCCCTTGAAGAGGAAAGGGTGATGCAGCAAAGTAACATAAGTATTTCCCTCAGTTTTTGAGAACCAAGGTATCAATCCAGTAGGAGACTACACGCAAATCCCTAGTACCTGCACAAAAAATTAAGAACCTTGCAACCAACGTGATAAAGGGGTTGTCAATCCCTTCAGGGCCACTTGCAAAAGTGAGACGTGATAGAGATAATAAGATAAATATTTTTGGTATTTTTGTTGTACAGATTAAAAAGTAAAGATTGCAAAATAAAAGAACGGCGACAGAAATTGGCAAGTTGACGGGAAACTAATACGATGGAAAATAGACCTGGGGGCCATCGGTTTCACTAGTGGCTTCTCTCAAGATAGCAAATCTTACAGTGGGTGAACAAATTATTGTCGAGCAATTGGTAGAAAAGCGCATAGTTATGAGAATATCTAGGCATGGTCATGTATATAAGCATCACGTCCATGACAAGTAGACCGAAACAATTCTGCATCTACAACTATTACTCCACACATTGACCGCTATCCAGCATGCATCTAGAGTATTAAGTTCATAAGAACAGAGTAACGCATTAAGCAAGATGACATGATGTAGAGGGATAAACTCATGCAATATGACATAAACCCCATTTTTTATCCTCGATGGCAACAATACAATATGTGCCTTGATACCCGTGCTGTCACTGGGAAAGGACACCGCAAGATTGAACCCAAAGCTAAGCACTTCTCCCATTGCAAGAAATATCAATCTAGTAGGCCAAACCAAACTGATAATTCGAAGAGACTCGCAAAGATATTAAATCAAGCATATAAGAATTCAGAGAAGAACCAAATATTGTTCATAGATAATCTTGATCATAAACCTACAATTCATTGGATCTCGACAAACACATCGCAAAAATTATTACATCAAATAGATATCCAAGAAGATCGAAGAGAACTTTGTATTGAGATCCAAAGAGAGAGAAGAGGCAAACTAGCTAATAACTATGGACCCGAAGGTCTGTGGTAAACTACTCATAAATCATCGGGGAGGCTATGGTGTTGATGTAGCAGCCCTCGGTGATCGATTCCCCCTCCGGCGAAGCTTCGGAAAAGGCCCCAAGATGGGATCTCACGGGTACAGAAGGTTGCGGCGGTGGAAATAGGGTTTCGTGGTGCTCTTGGATGTTTTCGGGGTATATGAGTATATATAGGCTGAAGAAGTATGTCGGTGGAGCTACCAGGGGGCCACGAGGGTGGGGACGTGCCTACCCCCTGGGCACGCCCTCCTGCCTCGTGGCCACCTCATGGATTCCCGGACTTGTACTCCAAGTCTCCTGGATTGCGTTTGTTCCAAAAACGATCCTCGCGAAGGTTTCATTCCATTGGACTCCGTTTGATATTCCTTTTCTGTGAAACACTGAAATAGGCAAAAAAAAACAATTTGCACTGGGCCTTTGGTTAGTATGTTAGTCCCAAAACTAATATAAATGTGCATATTAAAGCCCATTAAACATCCAAAATAGATAATATAATAGCATGGAACAATAAAAAATTATAGATACGTTGGAGACGTATCAAGCATCCCCAAGCTTAATTCCTGATCGTCCTCGAGTAGGTAAATGATAAAAACAGAATTTTTGATGTGGAATGCTACCTAACATAATTCTCAATGTAATTCTCTTTATTGTGGCATGAATGTTCAGATCCAAAAGATTCAAGACAAAGTTTAATATTGACATAAGAATAATAATACTTCAAGCATACTAACAAAGCAATTATGTCTTCTCAAAATAACATGGCCAAAGATAGTTCATCCCTACAAAATCATATAGTTTGGCTATGCTCCATCTTCGTCACACAAAATACCCATATCATGCACAACCCCGGTTTCAGCCAAGCAATTGTTTCATACTTTAATTTTTTTTCAAACTTTTTCAATTTTCACGCAATACATAAGTGTGAGCCATAGATATAGCACTATAGGTGGAATAGAGTAGTGGTTGTGGAGAAGACAAAAAGAGGAAGATGGTCTCACATCAACTAGGCGTATCTATGGGCTATGGAGATGCCCATCAATAGATATCAATGTGAGTGAGTAGGGATTGTCATGCAACGGATGCACTAGAGCTATAAATGTATGAAAGCTTAACAAAAGAAACTAAGTGGGTGTGCATACAACTTGCTTGCTCACGAAGACCTAGGGCATTTGAGGAAGCCGATCGTTGGAATATACAAGCCAAGTTCTATAATGAAAATTCCCACTAGTATATGAAAGTGACAAAACAAGAGACTCTCTATCATGAAGATCATGGTGCTACTTTGAAGCACAAGTGTGGAAAAAAGAATAGTAGCATTGTCCCTTTTCTCTCTTTTTTTGGGCCTTCCTTTTTTTGGCCTTTCTTTTTTTGGCCTTTCTTTTTATTTGGCCTTTCTTTTTATTTGGCCTTTCTTCTTTTTCGGGACAATGCTATAATAATGATGATCATCACACTTCTATTTATTTACAACTCAAAGATTACAACTCGATACTAGAACAAAATATGACTCTATATGGATGCCTCAAGTGGTGTACCGGGATGGGCAATGAATCAAGAGTGGCATGTATGAAAAATTATGCATGGTGGCCTTGCCACAAATACAATGTAAACTACATGATCATGCAAGGCAATATGACAATGATGAAACGTGTCATAATAAACGGAATGGTGGAAAGTTGCATGGCAATATATCTCGGAATGGCTATGGAAATGCCATAATAGGTAGGTATGGTGGCTGTTTTGAGGAAGATATATGGTGGGTGTATGGTACCAGCGAAAGTTGCGCGGTACAAGAGAGGCTAGCAATGGCGGAAGGGTGAGAGTGTGTATAATCCATGGACTCAACATTAGTCATAAAGAACTCACATACTTATTTCAAAAATCCGTATACCATCGTAAGATGAACTGGAAATTAGTCGTTTCAACAAGTTACACAAAATAGGCAAGTAGAGGTTTATTCAGCGTGTGTTGTGTACAAGTCATCAAAATAATGTACTACACGCATGCTCCTAGGGGAAGGGTTGGTAGGAGTTAACCATCGCGCGATCTCGACCTCCACACAAAGGATGACAATCAAAGAAATACCTCATGCTTCGAATTTGTCACACAACGGTTACCATACGTGCATTCTACGGGACTTGCAAACCTTAACACAAGTATTTCTCAAATTGACAACTACTCTACTAGCATGACTCTAATACCACCATCCTCATATCTCAAAACAATCATCAAGCATCAAACTTCTCATAGTATTCAATGCACTTTATATGAAAGTTTTTATTATACCCATCTTAGATGCCTATCATATTAGGACTAATTTTATAGCCAAAGCAAATTACCATGCTGTTCTAAAGGACTCTCAAAATAATATAAGTGAAGCATGAGAGATCAATAATTTCTATAAAATAAAACCACCACCGTGCTCTAAAAAGATATAAGTGAAGCACTAGAGCAAAATTATCTAGCTCAAAAGATATAAGTGAAGCACATAGAGAATTCTAATAAATTCCGATTCATGTGTGTCTCTCCCAAAAGGTGTGTACAGCAAGGATGATTGTGGAAGCAAAACCTCAAATCATACAAGACGCTCCAAGCAAAACACATATCATGTGGTGAATGAAAATATAGTCTCGAGTAAAGTTACCGATAGATGAAGACGAAAGAGGGGATGCCTTCCCGAGGCATCCCAAAGCTTAGGGTTCTGGTTGTCCTTGAATTTTACCTTGGGGTACCTTGGGCATCCCCAAGCTTAGGTTCTTGCCACTCTTTATTCCATAGTCCATCAAATCCATACCCAAAAACTTGAAAACTTCACAACACAAAACTTAACAGAAAATCTCATGAGCTCCGTTAGTATAAGAAAACAAACCACCACTTTATGGTACTGTATTGAACTCATTCTTTATTTATATTGGTGTTAAACCTACTGTATTCCAACTTCTCTATGGTTCACACCCCCCGATACTACTCATAGATTCATCAAAATAAGCAAACAACACACGAAAAACAGAATATGTCAAAAACAGAACAATCTGTAGAATCTGTAACTTTCGAGTAATTCTGTAACTCTAAAAATTCTGAAATAAATTGTTGGACGTGAGGAATTTGTCTATTAATAATCTGCAAAAATAAACAACCTAAAATCACTCTCCAGTAAAAAAATGGCAGCTAATCTCGTGAGCGCAAAAGTTTCTATTTTTACAGCAAGATCGCAAAGACTTCACCCAAGTCTTCCCAAGGTTTCTACTTGGCACAAACACTAATTAAAATACAAAACCCTATCTAAAGAGAGGCTAGATGAATTATTTATTACTAAACAGAAGTAAAAGCAAATAAAATAAAATTAGGTTGCCTCCCAACAAGCGCTATCGTTTAACGCCCCTACCTAGGCACAAAACAAGAATAGATCTAGGTATTATCATCTTTGGTTTTTTTTTAGCGGAGTCATGCTCGAATCCGGGAGGTTCTTTGCGTTTACCTTCATATTCGGAAATTTTTAGATCTATAGAATCTAACCGCTTATTGCGAATGGTGATCAACATATTCATGCGGTGAAGATTTCCGCTAACACTCTTAAGAGGTTCAAGAGACTTTCGTAAAAAAAATTGTTACTTTGCAAATCTTCTCAAAAACTTGTGTCTCTTCCTGGGTATGATGTAGCCCCTTTTGTTGAGGTAGTGTTCCCACTATTCCTTCTATAATTTCATGCGCAATACTGGGATCAATTTCGATAAAAATTCCTTTGGCATCACAATCCAAGAGTTGTCTATGGGACATATTTAGTCCAACGTAAAAATTTTGAAGTAAAATTCTAAAATTTACCTCTAAGGTGCAATTATGATAAGATTCCATCATCCTATACCAATAATTTTTAAGTTTTCTCCTTGTCTTTGTTTGAAGTGCAGGACTTCAAACTCGGGAGACAAAGGAGCAGATAAAGGACTGGCGATGACGGCGAAACAAACGATCTAACACACGGACACGCAAGAAGCAAACAGAGACGAACGAAAAAGGGCAAATAAAATGACAAAGGTGAAGTGAGGGAGAGGAAAACGAGAGGCAAATGGCAAATAATGTAATGCGAGGGATAAGAGTTTGTGATGGGTACTTGGTATGTCTTGACTTGTGCGTAGATCTCCCCGGCAATGGCGCCAAAAATCCTTCTTGCTACCTCTTGAGCATGCATTGTTTTTTCCTTGAAGAGGAAAGGGTGATGCAGCAAAGTAGCGTAAGTATTTCCCTCAGTTTTTGAGAACCTAGGTATCAATCCAGTAGGAGACTACACGCAAATCCCTAGTACCTGCACAAACAATTAAGAACCTTCCAACCAATGCGATGAATGGGTTGTCAATCCCTTCACGACCACTTGCAAAAGTGAGATCTGATAGAGATATAATAAGATAAATATTTTTGGTATTTTTTGTTGTATAGATTAAAAAGTAAATATTGCAAAATAAAAGAACAGCGACAGAAATTGGCAAGTTGACGGGAAACTAATACGATTGAAAATAGACCCCGGGGCCATCGGTTTCACTAGTGGCTTCTCTCAAGATAGCAAATCTTATGATGGGTGAACAAATTACTGTCGAGCAATTGATAGAAAAGCACATAGTTATGAGAATATCTAGGCATGATCATGTATATAGGCATTCACGTCCGTGACAAGTAGACCAAAACAATTCTGCATCTACTACTATTACTCCACACATCGACCGCTATCCAGCTTGCATCTAGAGTATTAAGTTCATAAGAACAGAGTAACGCATTAAGCAAGTATACATGATGTAGAGGGATAAACTCATGCAATATGACATAAACCCCATATTTTTATCCTCGATGGCAACAATACAATATGTGCCTTGCTGCCCCTGCTGTCACTGGGAAAGGACACCGTAAGATTGAACCCAAAGCTAAGCACTTCTCCCATTGCAAGAAAGATCAATCTAGTAGGCCAAACCAAACTGATAATTCGAAGAGACTTGCAAAGATATTAAATCATGCATATAAGAATTCAGAGAAGAACCAAATATTGTTCATAGATAATCTTGATCATAAACCCACAATTTATCGGATCTCAACAAACAGACGGCAAAAAGTATTACATCAAATAGATCGCCAAGAAGATCGAGGAGAACTTTGTATTGAGATCCAAAGAGAGAGAAGAAGCCATCTAGCTAATAACTATGGACCCGAAGGTCTGTGGTAAACTACTCACACATCATCGGAGATGCTATGGTGTTGATGTAGAAGCCCTCCATGATCTATTCCCCCTCTTGGGGAGCTCCGAAAAGGAAAATGTTGGTGATCGGCACGCCGGCTGAAGATTGCGCCGGAATCACGCTGACTGTTCGATTAAACCCAATCGAACAAACCACGACGCAGCCCGTGCAAGGCTTCTCCACGCGTGCTTGATGGCCCATGTGCCGTGGGCCCCACGCACACACGCGCGATGGTGGGGAATAGATAAGATTTCACTATGGATGTCTTCTCTCGTCCGTCTTATCTTCTTTATCTCTCCAAATACTCTATATCTTGCTCGTTTTCGATGGTCACCGCCGACGTGGCGAGCTCGTCGCCATGGCCGCCGGCGACTCGATGCGCCTCGCGTGGATCGGGATGCACCCCCTCTCCATGGCCGCTCGCAGCCACGGGCGCACTCATCGCCTTGTCCGCCTCCGCCAGCAGCTGGATGTGCGCCCTCCACATGATCGCCGCACCTAGGGTGCGGTAGTCGCCATGGCCAAGCTGCAACCGGCCACTGCGGCGGTGAGTTTGTGCTGGAATCGAGGGGTTTTGCTGGAACCAGGTATTTTTTTGCTGGATCCACCTTTTTATTTTGCTACAACCCCTTACATTTTTTGCTACCATCCCCATTCGATTTTTATGAACATCTTTGTTTTTTGCTGGAACCGGTGCCCTGATTTGCTACAACCAGCTGTTGTATGTGCTACAAGGCCGATGCCTCGTCGGAGGAAGCTGCATCCGGCGATGAAGAGTGCCGCATCCAAAGCCGTTCGATGTCGAGAGCTGCAACCGTGCACGTCGGAGCTGCGACCGGCTACTAGGGGAGCTGCAAGAGGGGAGGCCATTTTTTGCGGATGTGTTTTCTTTTTGCCGAACCAATTTTGTTTTTGCTGGAACCGATGTATTTTTTTTGCTGGAACTAAGATTTTTTTTTTTGCTTCAACGATTGCAGAGCTCTCAAATGCTCACGTCGTTTTTGCTGGAACCTTAGTTTTTTGTGTGCTGGAAGCGCTTTTGATTTTGCTTCAACCGACCACTAGACTTTGTCCCGCAGAGAAGATTTTTAGCTGGAAGATTTTTGTTGCATCCGACTTTTGTTGCTTGGCACTCTGACCCCTGATGGCTTCTCGCCCCTCGTTGGTTACCCCAAGTGGAAGGTTTGAGATGCAGTGTAGCGGAAGTTTTCCCTTGGCAAAGATACCAAGGATCGATTTCCCCTTAGACTCCCAGTTTCAAGAAGAAGGTGTTAACTGCTAACGGCGCCGGATATTAGCAATCAACGTGGACCTGCACACAGATACAAATAACTTTGCTCCCAACGAGTACAGAGAGGTTGTCAATCCCTCCGGCCTTGTCGTTTACAAAGGATCAAACGCAAGTGATAATAGTGATAGGTAATGCTGCAAATAGTAAGTAAAAGCGGAAAGTAAATAGCGGATGTGATCAATGAGGGCAGCTCACGATCCAAGGATTACATATGTGCCACGATCATGTAGGGCAGCTCACGAGGTCTAATTAGTGAAGCACAAGAAGGGGAGGAGAACATCACATAGCTACTGGTTATGGACCCATGGTCCAAGGGAGACTACTCACAACTCATCCGGGAGGCGTCCATGGTGGTGGAGAGGCTCCCGGTGGTGATCCTCCCCTCCGGCAGGGTGCCGGGAAGAGTTCTCCTGGTGCTCCCGATCTTGGAAGCGCGGCGGCGGCGGAACAGAGATGAGATCGCGAAAAAGGGTTCCCGTCTCGAGGGTTTCGGGACGCGTGTTAAATATATGCCAAAAGGGGGCATCAGCGGAGGCCTGGGGGGCCCAGGCGCCCCCCCCCCCCCCGGCGCGGCCAGGAGGGGGGCCGCGCCACCAGGGCGCCTGGAGCCCTGGTGGGCCCCCTCCGGCTCTACTTTGGCTGCCGGGAAGCTTCTAGGAAGCTGATTTTTTATATAATTTTTCCGGGATTTTTCTGGCAGTTTACGTGATGGGAAAACCTGAAATACAAAAACAGCAGAAAACGGAAACTAGCACTGGGGTGCACTGAGTTAATAGGTTAGTCCAAATATGATCAAAAGTGTATGGAAGTGTATAAATATCATAGCAATATCACCCAAAAGAGGCATGGAGCAAGCAGAAATTATAGATACGTTTTGGACGTATCAACATCCCCAAGCTTAATTCCTGCTCGTCCTCGAGTAGGTAAATGATAACAAGAATAATTTCTGTGGTGACATGCTATTAACCATATAGGACTTTTCATAGTCATATGACAAAAGCTTACTGAGACAATGAATCTGTAGTAATTAAGTTGCCTCATGAGAGAATCACAAAGAACTGAAAGTTTTACAATATGATACTAAAACATCAAATAGATTTGTAATGAGCATGGTGTGCAAATATGATAAAGTGATATCTCGCTTGCCCCCTTTAGTGAAGCAAAACATAAATGCAGGGGCACCTCCAAGGTTTAAGTGATGACTAGATACAATGATTTCAGAATAAACGATATCACAATCATGCAAAAGACAATGCTACTTTGGGACAATGCACATTACACTCAGAATGACAATCATGCTCTTAATAGTTGGTGCTTTAAAAGAAGGTGGAGACTCTCGAACCGTGGCTTTTGTTGGCAAGGTTGAAAACCCGTAGTCGGAAACAAAGACAAAACATGTACCAGAGCTCTTGGTTTTAAAAACAGAGGTAATAATTATTATTATTTTGTATTATGCATGTTCCGTCAACGAATGCTAGCAGACAACTCAATCACTTCTTGAGATGGACAAGTTTCGAGGAACGGCTCCCGAATGAGGACGATCACATCCTCTTAATCTCCTTTGTTTATCACTGCCAAAGTTTTCTGATTTCTCATGAACAAAGCGTGAAGGAGGGTTTGTTTGTTATATTATTTTTGAGCCGGGCGCACTCTTTGCCAGTTCCTTCTCGTATTATGGGTTTGCACATTAGACATGCAATCCCGGGGTGAAGCTTGTCCAACTTAAAAAGATCATGAATTAACTACTACTTCCTCATGAACTAAAACAGAGGCACAAAATAGGGATGCTTTTATTTTTGAATAATTTCGAGATGGTACATGAAAGTCTCCGTTAGGAATGGCAGGTAAATACCATGTAGGAAGGTATGGTGGACTCATATGGCATAACTGGTTTAAAGGATTTTGGATGCACAAGCAGTCAGTCCGCTTAGTACAGGTGGAGGTTAGCAAAAGACTGGGAGCGACCAACTAAAAGAGCAATGACTGTCATAATCATGCAGAGCGACAAAGCAACATTGAATCAGGCATGGAAGTTATATCGCTACTCAGAAACAAAAGATCATCAAGGCTTGACAGACTTTCTTTACAGTCTTAAATATGCGTGAGCATACGCCAAGTCAATCAAAATAAATTCTTGAAGGAAGATATTACTAAACCATACCACATCATAGGCAAACAAATCATGTTGGTACTCCAATAACACATTGGAAACCCCCCAGCTATTTGAGACTAACCATAAGAAAACATGAACTACTAAGCACCATTATGCACGTAGCATTTTTATCATAGACATAACAACCAATGCAACAGAAGCAAACTCTCTTAATAAGATAAGCATGATAACTAAAGAGAGTTCAAGCAACCAACTAAACAAAAGCTCTTTAAAAAGATAAGCATGAAAACTAAGAGCTGAACACGACAGTAGCTATTGAAAGACAAAGAACACACACAGCAAAGATAGACATGAAAATTCTATGTTATGTTCTAGGTTGAAGTGGAGCGTGTTTCTCTCCCACACAAAGAAAGCTGAGTTCCGACTCGTTATGAAAAACAAGCAAAGCTAAAAAGGAAACTAAAAGCAAGACGCTCCAAGCATAGCACATAACACATGAAGTGATAAAAATATAGTGGAACGAAAGACGAACTGATAATGTTGATGGAGAAGGGGATGCACGGGGGCATCCCCAAGCTTAGACGCTTGAGTCTTATTGAATATTTCTTGGGGGTGCATGGGGGCATCCCCAAGCTTGAGCGTTTGACACTCCTGAATCTTTTTATCATCTTCCCTCGCACACTTGAAAACTCCCTTCATACATAACTCATCATAATCTGATTAGCGAGGTTAGTACCCATAATAAAATAATTGTTCCTTGCTGTAAATAGGGATATTCTTGAAGGTCTACTGTTTCTCAAGATTGCCAAAAGGTTTTTGCAAAGAAAAAGCAAGCTCAAGGTTTGAAAAATGAAGAAAAGGCAAAACAGGACAGAATCTGTGAAAAACAGAACAGCAGGTAGTAAATGATTTTTTCGGGGCACTTTTGCAACTCTAATCAAAAAACTCAGAACAGATGCCCGAAAGACAATTGTATAGAGCACGCTGTCGAAAAAATTCAGACCAAAAAGATGATCTGGTGATTTTATACGAATTTTTCTATCCAAGGACAGAATCTGTTTCCTGGACAGCACGTCACAACTTTTGAATTTTCTTGCAATCAGAGGCTACACTTGGCACAAAGCTGAAAAGTAAAGATACAATGATGATGCTACTGTAGTAACAACATCAAGACACAACGAAAGCAAAAATAAAATTTTTATTCATGTGGGCTGCCTCCCGAAAGCGCTTTCTTTTATGCCTTTAAGCTAGGCATAATGCAACGAGATCAAGTTTTTTCAAGAGTAAAAGAATAGCTAGCCCGTATAACGGACTCAAAAGGTAACTTAATCTTCTTTCTAGGGAAGTGTTCCATCCCTTTCTTGAGAGGAAATTGGAATTTTATATTCCCCTCTTTCATGTCAATGATAGCACCAACGGTGCGTAGAAAAGGACGTCCCAAGATAATTGGACAAGAAGGTTCACATTCAATATCCATAATAGTAAAATCAACGGGAACATAATTGTCATTGACAATGATAAGAACATGTCGATCCTCCCCAAAGGTTTCTTTATGGAAGAATCAACGAGACGAACACCAAAAGAACAAGAATCAAAAGGTTTCAATTTAAGCATATCATATATTCCTTTGGCATAACAGTACTAGCTCCAACATCACATAAAGCATAGCAAGAGAAGTTATTCAACTTAATTTTAATCATAGGATCCCGACCATCTTCTAGGTTTCTAGGTATGGAGGCTTCTACTCTAAGTTTCTCCTCCCTAGCTTTGATGAGAGCATTAGTGATATGCTCTATGAAGGCAAGGTTAAGCATGCTAGTGCGGGGATCTCTAGACATCTTGTGAAGGAAATCAATAACTTCGGTAAGAGTGCAATTATCAAAATCAAGGTCACTACTATCAAGTAAGGTGGTAGTGGTGTCCTTAAGGTTTACTTGTTTGGTAGTTTCTATAGTCATAGCATCACCATTAATAGGTCCAATGGGACCAGGAGTGCATTGGGTGCTAAGAGTTTGGATATCCTCAACAACTTGGATAGTAGCAACAGTGTGGTGGGTAGGAAGGCTCTTAATTCTATCTTCTTCCTCCCTTTCTCTAGCCCATCTCTCTTTAAGTTTAGCCAACATCCTAATGTTTTCATTAATTTGCACTTGAATAGCATTCATAGGAGTGACCTTCCTCTCCTCAAGAGGAGAAGTTCTAATTTTAAGCAATTCTACCTCATGGGCTAAATTGTCTACCTTCGAAGAGAGATCATCTAGTTTGTTTAGTTTTTCTTCTACACTCTTATTAAAGGCTTTTTGGGTAGTGATGAAATCTTTAAGCATAATCTCTAGTTCAGTAGTGGAGTTCTTGGTGCTAGGATAAGCATTGTTGTTCCCATAGGAATTAGAGGGGAACGGTCTAGGATTGCTACCAAAATTACTCCTATAAGCATTGTTGTTGAAATTGTTTCTAGAGATAAAGTTCACATCTACTTGTTCTTGAGCAATCAAAGAATTTAAAGGAACATCACGAGGATCAACAGAAGATTGCTTCGAAAGTAGAGACATGATCAAGTCAACTTTTTCATTTAGGGAGGAAATCTCCTCGACAGAGTTTACCTTCCTACCTGTTGGAGCGCGTTCGGTGTGCCATTGGGAATAATTGGTCATCATCTCATCGAGAAGCTTCGTGCCAGCACCAAGTGTAGTTGACATAAAGGTTCCTCCCGCGGCCGAATCTAACAAGTTCCGCGAGGTAAAGTTCAAGCCTGCATAAAAAGTTTGGATAACCATCCAAGTAGTCAAACCATGAGTAGGGTAGTTCTTGACAAGAGATTTCATACGTTTCCAAGCTTGGGCAACGTGTTCATTATCCAATTGTTTAAAATTCATTATGTTACTTCTTAGTTGGATAATTTTAGCAGGTGGATAGTATTTTCCAATAAAAGCATCTTTGCACTTGTCCCATGAATCTATGCTATTTCTAGGCAAAGATTGAAACCAAATTTTAGCTCCTCCTCTCAAGGAGAAAGGAAAAAGCTTAAGCTTAACAATATTACCATCTATTTCTTGGTACTTTTGCATATCACAAAGTTCAACAAATTTGTTTAAGTGTAAAGCAGCATCATCTCCAGCACCGGAGAATTGATCTTTCATAACTAGGTTCAGTAAAGCAGGTTTAATTTCATACGAAGGTGCTGAAGTGGCAGGTGTAGTGATAGGTGTGCAAATAAAGTCATCGTTGTTGTGACTAGTGAAGTCACACAACTTGGTGTTCTCGGTGGAACCCATAGCAGCAAGCAAGCAAGATAACTATTTTTGTGATTTTCGATAAAAGATACTAAAGCAAAAACTGAAAGGTAAACTAACAAGACTAAAAAGCAAAGGTAAAAGATAGCGTGCAACTCCCCTATCCTGAAGAGTGGAGTCCCCGGCAACGGCGCCAGAAAACTTTGCTTGATGGCTTCTCGCCCCTCGTTGGTTACCCCAAGTGGAAGGTTTGAGATGCAGTGTAGCGGAAGTTTTCCCTTGGCAAAGATACCAAGGATGATTTCCCCTGAGACTCCCAGTTTCAACAAGAAGGTGTTAACTGCTAACGGCGCCAGATATTAGCAATCAACGTGGACCTGCACACAGATACAAATAACTTTGCTCCCAACGAGTACAGAGAGGTTGTCAATCCCTCCGGCCTTGTCGTTTACAAAGGATCAAACGCAAGTGATAATAGTGATAGGTAATGCTACAAATAGTAAGTAAAAGCAGAAAGTAAATAGCGGATGTGATCAATGATGGTAATATGGACCGGGGTCCCATGATGTTCACTAGTGATGTCTCTCTCCCAAAAGACGATAAAACAGCTATGTGAGGTAAATGAACTACAGCTGGGCAATTGACATAATTATGTGCGCAAACCAATGCTAACTATGTTGCAAGAAAGGTAGAGGTTCAAAGCATGGGCGGTACGCTAAGGCAAGTAGACCGAAATCCATCTGCATCTACTACTAATCATCCACCTTGAGATATCTATCCAGAACATCTCGCTGGTATTAAGTTGCGAGTCCCACCCATAGTGTAAACTCAAAGCAACAGACAACTGCATTAAAAGAACTTTGCGTAAAGTAAACAATCTTTGCACCCGTGGGCACAAGCACCGTTGTTTTCCCCCTTGTGGCAACAGCACATCCCCTAGACTCATGTTTCTGTCACTCAAGATAGTCATCGAGGGGCATGAACCCACAATCGAGCATAACGTTCCCTCTTGGAGTCACTACCTACTACTTGGCCAAAGCAATAAATAGCAACGGAGAACATGCAAGAATTACTTATGAACATAAATATAAAAGAGGTAAATCAAATATATTACTCAAACACAATCTCAACATAATCTCACAATCCATCGGATCCCAGCAAACTCATCATAGCAACAGCATAAGGATTACATATGTGCCTCGATCATGTAGGGCAGCTCACGAGGTCTAATTAGTGAAGCACAAGAAGGGGAGGAGAACATCACATAGCTACTGGTCATGGACCCATGGTCCAAGGGAGACTACTCACAACTCATCCGGGAGGCGTCCATGGTGGTGGAGAGGCTCCCAATGGTGATCCTCCCCTCCGGCAGGGTGCCGGGAAGAGTTCTCCTGGTGCTCCCGATCTTGGAAGCGCGGCGGCGGCGGAACAGAGATGAGATCGCAAAAAAGGGTTCCCGTCTCGAGGGTTTCGGGACGCGTGTTAAATATATGCCAAAGGGGGGCATCAGCGGAGGCCTAGGGGGCCCAGGCGCCCCCCCGGCGCGGCCAGGAGGGGGGCCGCGCCACCAGGGTGCCTGGAGCCCTGGGCCCCCCTCCGGCTCTACTTCGGCTGCCGGGAAGCTTCTGGAATGCTGATTTTTTATATAATTTTTCCGGGATTTTTCTGGCAGTTTACATGATGGGAAAACCTGAAATACAAAAACAGCAGAAAACAGAAACTGGCACTGGGGTGCACTGAGTTAATAGGTTAGTCCAAATATGATCAAAAGTGTATGGAATTGTATAAATATCATAGAAATATCACCCAAAAGAGGCATGGAGCAAGCAGAAATTATAGATACGTTTTGGACGTATCAACCCCGGCGAGCGGGAGACACAGAGATGCTACAACTAGCCACCCGAGCGCTATCATCACTGGATTTAGCAAATTGTTTTGCTATCACCATCTTTTCTTAACTGAAAAATAGTTTCAATTTTTTGCTTCCACCATGTTCTGTTTTTGCTGCATCCAGCTATATTTTTGCTTCCACCATGACGACGACTGGCAGCGACACGGCGACCGACGGCTGGCAGTAACGACGGTGACCGGCAACCGGCGGGGAGGGCAGCAACAGGCGAGTGCGCTGGGCGGTGCTTCAAGGTCGGGCGCATAGCTCATCCATGGAGGCGCGATGGAATTTTTTATGTAAAAGAAGATGCCTGAAGTAAGAAGATAAGAGAATCGTACGGCTACTCGTTATTCTATCAGACGATGCTGGTACGACCGGCCCAAAGTTGGGCCGGCGCGCCGGCGCCTAGCAGTGCCCCTCCGGAAAAGGCCCCAAGATGGGATCTCACGGGTACAGAAGGTTGCGGCGGTGGAAATAGGGTTTTGTGGTGCTCTCGGATGTTTTCAGGGTATATGAGTATATATAGGTTGAAGAAGTATGTCGGTGGAGCTATGAGGGGCCCACGAGGGTGGGGGCGCGCCTACCACACCTGGGTGCGCCCTCCTGCCTCGTGGCCACCTCGTGGCTTCCTAGACTTGTACTCCAAGTCTCCTGGATTGCGTTTGCTCCGAAAACGATCCTCGCGAAGGTTTCATTTCGTTTGGACTCTGTTTGATATTCCATTTCTGCGAAACACTGAAATAGGCAAAAAAAACAACAATTTGCACTGGGCCTTTGGTTAGTAGGTTAGTCCCAAAAATAATATAAAAGTGCATATTAAAGCCCATTAAACATCCAAAATAGATTATATAATAGCATGGAACAATCAAAAATTTGTTGATACGTTCGAGACGTATCACGTGTCGAGGAGATGCATGCCTGGTGTGCGGAGGCCCGACAGGATTTGCAGACCAGCCAGGAGTAGCTGAGTCATCGCTGGAATGAGGTCCTCCTGAAGCAATCAAACATTGAGAAGGCCCAGGAGGAAGCCACTACACAAACTGCCAAGGATGACGGTGAGCTAAGGGAGTGATACGTCTCCAACGTATCTATAAATTTTTATTGTTCCATGCTATTATATATTCTTTTTTGGATGTTTAATGGGCTTTATTATACACTTTTATATTATTTTTGGGACTAACCTACTAACCCAAGGACCAGTGCAAATTGTTGTTTTTTTTTGCCTATTTCGGTGTTTCGCAGAAAAGGGATATCAAACGGAGTCATAATAGAATGAAACCTTCAGGAGAGTTATTTTTGGAACAATATCAACGCGAAAGACTTGGAGTACACACCAGGAAGTGAAGGAGGTGGCCACGAGGGCAGACAGTGCGCCCAGGGGGGTAGGCGCCCCCCCCCCCACCCTCGTGGGCCACCTGTTGGTCCCCCGACGTGCCTCTTTAGCCTATATATACTCCCATACCCTGAAAACATCAGGGAGAGATACAAAACCCTAATTCCAACGCCGCAACTTTCCGTTCCCATGAGATCCCATCTTGGGGCCTATTCCGGAGCTCCGCCGGAGGGGGCATCGATCATGGAGAGCTTCTACATCAACACCATAGCCTCTCCGATGAGTTGTGAGTAGTTTACCACAGACCTTCGGGTCCATAGTTACTAGCTAGATGGCTTCTTCTCTCTCTTTGGATCTCAATACAAAGTTCTCCTCGATCTTCGAGGAGATCTATTCAATGTAATCTTTTTGTGGTGTGTTTGTCGAGATCCGATGAATTCTGGGTTTATGATCAATATTATCTTTGAACAATATTGGATTCTTGTTTGAAATCTTTTATGTATGATTATAATATCCTTGCAAGTCTCTTCGAATTATTGGTTTGGTTTGGCCTACTAGATCTATAGTTCTTGCAATGGGAGAAGTGCTTGGCTTTGGGTTCAATCTTGCGATGTCCTTTCCCAGGTGCAGCAAGGCACGTATAGTATTGTTGCCATCGAGGATAAAAAGATGGGGTTTATGTCATATTGCTTGAGTTTATCCCTCTACATCATGTCATCTTGCTTAAGGCGTTACTCTGTTCTTCTGAACTTAATACTCTAGATACATGCTGGATAGCGGTCGATGTGTGGAGTTATAGTAGTAGATGCAGAATCATTTCGGTCTACTTGTCACAGACGTGATGCCTATATACAATGATCATGCCTAGATATTCTCATAACTATGCGCTTTTCTATCAGTTGCTCGACAGTAATTTGTTCACCCACCGTAGAATTCCGCTATCATGAGAGAAGCCACTAGTGAAACCTATGGCCCCAGGGTCTATCTTTATCATATTAGTTTTTCCCATTAACTTGCCAATTTCTGTTGCCATTGTTTATCTACTTTATTTACTTTTTCTCTATACCAAAATATTATCTTATCATATCTATCAGATCTCACTCTCGTAAATGACTGAGAAGGGATTGACAACCCCTTTTATCGCGTTGGCTGCGAGGTTCTTATTTGTTTGTGCAGGTGCGAGCGACTCGCGCGTGGTCTCCTACTGGATTGATACCTTAGTTCTCAAACACTGAGGGAAATACTTACGCTACTGTGTTGCATCACCCTTTCCTCTTTGAGGGAATACAACGCAAGCTCGAGAAGTAGCAAGAAGAATTTCTGGCGCCGTTGCCGGGGAGACTCACGCCAAGTCAAGTCAAGATTTGATCTCCCGACAACTAGCCAATTTCTGGCGCCGTTGCCGGGGAGATCTACGCAAAATTCATATACCAAGTACCTATCACAAACCCTTATAGCTCGCATTACATT
The DNA here is from genome assembly GCA_902687465.1 of Secale cereale. NCBI lineage: Eukaryota > Viridiplantae > Streptophyta > Magnoliopsida > Poales > Poaceae > Secale > Secale cereale. Next base: position 280,828,227 of record LR738709.1, on the reverse strand, counting down.
TATTTGCATCTCGTTTTCCTCTCCCCCACTTCACCCTTGCCGTTTTATTTGCCCTTCTTTTTCCATGTGTTTTATCATTTGCCTTGTCGTCATGGCTAGCACGCCTATCATTATCAATACTCCCGAGAGTGAGGTTCTTAATTTTAAGCAAAGGGAGGAAGAAAATCTAAAAGATGCTTGGTATAGAATTTGCAATGCTCAAAATAGATCTACTAGGAAGGTTTCCACTTCCCTGCTTATTCGCACTTTTTATGTTGGCATCACTCCTTGGAATAGATATATTCTTGATACCATTACCGGAGGGAATTTCTTGGGTAGCCATACTTTTGATTCTTATAATGCTATGACAGAATTGTTTGGCCCACCACCTCTTCTGGTTAATGGAATTGTTTTGACTTTAAAACATGTTATGCAAAGGTTAGAAATTATTGAAAATAAAGTTGCCCTAGAGTTGGTTGAGAGTTTGGATAAAAAGATCCATAACCAAATTACCCAATATGGATCTAAAGTAGGAGTTATTCTGATTTTTTTAAGAAAAAGAACCCATAGTTAAAGAGAGAATAGATCAAGATTCCACTAGAATTAATAAACATGAGGATATTATCACTAATATAGGGTCTGCTTTTTCTGCTGTGAAAAATACTTCAAACCCCTCCATCACTAAAATGGCCAAGTTTATGTATGTTCCTAAAAATAAGGGTGAATCTTCTAGTAAGGAAACTGCGGATCTCAAATCCATAAGTGTTCATCCCAACTTTCTCACTTTCGTAAGGGAACCTTTTGCTACAAACGAATTTCTTGATTTCTTGCCTAGAAGTTTGATTATTAATAGGAAGGAAGAAATTCCTAAGAATTATAAGTGTTAAATCGAAGAATTGCCTACCAAAGATGGCAATACCTAAATATATTCTTGTATCGTGCCTAGCTAGGGGCGTTAAACGATAGCGCTTGTTGGGAGGCAACCTAATTTTATTTTCTTTCTTTGTGCTTCTGTTTAGGAATAAATATTGCATCTAGCTTCTGTTTAGATGTGGTTTTATGTTTTAATTAGTGTTTGAGCCAAGTAGAACCTTTGGGAAGACTTGTGTGAAGTTTATGCGATCATGCTGTAAAAAACAGAAACTTTAGCACTCACGAGATTAGCTACAATTTTTTACTGGAGAGTGCTTTTTAGTTAATTCTTGTTGCAGATGATTAATAGACAAATTCCTGACGTCCACCAATTTATTTCAATTTTTTTAGAGTTACAGAAGTATTCGAAAGTTACGGATTGCTACAAACTCTTCTGTTTTTGACAGATTCTGTTTTTCGTGTGTTGTTTGCTTATTTTGATGAATCTATGAGTAGTATCGGGGGGTATGAATCATAGAGAAGTTGGAATACAGTAGGTTTAACACCAATATAAACAAAGAAAGAGTTCATTATAGTACCTTTGAGTGGTGGTTTGTTTTCTTATACTAACGGAACTCACGAGATTTTTGGCTAAGTTTTGTGTTGTGAAGTTTTCAAGTTTTGAGTAAGGATTTGATGGACTATGGAACAAAGAGTGGCAAGAGCCTAAGCTTGGGGATGCCCAAGGCACCCCAAGGTAAAATTCAAGGACAACCAAAAGCCTAAGCTTGGGGATGCCCCGGGAAGGCATCCCCTCTTTCGTCTTCATCTATCGGTAACTTTACTTGAGACTATATTTTTCTTCACCACATGATATGTGTTTTGCTTCGAGCGTCATGTATGATTTGAGTCTTTGCTTTTTAGTTTACCACAATAATCCTTGCTGGACACACCTTTTGAGAGAGATACAAATGAATTGGAATTTATTAGAATACTCTATGTGCTTCACTTATATCTTTTGATCTAGATAGTTTTGCTCTAGTGCTTCACTTATATCTTTTAGAGAACGGTGGTGGTTTCATTTTGTAGAAATTATTGATCTCTCATGCTTCACTTATATGTTTTTGGGAGTCTATTAGAACAGCATGGTAATGTGCTTTGGTTATAAAACTAGTCCGAATATGATAGGCATCCAAGATGGGTATAGTAAAAACTTTCATATAAAGTGCAATGAATATTATGAGAAGTTTGATACTTGATGATTGTTTTGAGATATGAGGATGGTGATATTAGAGTCATGCTAGTAGAGTAGTTGTGAATTTGAGAAATACTTGTGTTGAGGTTTGCAAGTCTCATAGCATGCACGTATGGTAACCGTTGTGTGACAAATTTGAAGCATGAGGTATTTCATTGAGTGTCATCCTTTGTGTGGAGGTCGGGATCGCGCGGTGGTTAACTCCTATCAGCCCTTCCCCTAGGAGCATGCGTGTAGTACTTTGTTTTGATGACTTGTAGATTTTTGCAATAAGTATGTGAGTTCTTTATGACTAATGTTGAGTCCATGGATTATACGCACTCTCACCCTTCCACCATTGCTAGCCTCTCTTGTACCGCGCAACTTTCGCCGGTACCATACACCCACCATATACCTTCCTCAAAACAGCAACCATACCTACCTATCATGGCATTTCCATAGCCATTCCGAGATATATTGCCATGCAACTTTCCACCGTTCCGTTCATATGACACGCTTCATCATTGTCATATTGCCTTGCATGATCATGTAGTTGACATCGCATTCGTGGCTAGGCCACCATGCATAATTTTTCATACATGTCACTCTTGATTCATTGCACATCCTGGTACACCGCCCGATGCATTCATATAGAGTCATACTTTGTTCTAGTATTGAGTTGTAAATCAATAAAAGTGTGATGATCATCATTATTAGAGCATTGTCCCAAAGAAAAGAAAAGCAAAAAAAGAGAAAAAAAAGAAGGAAAGGCCAAAGAAAAAAAGTCAAAAAAAATAAAAAAAATAAAAAGGGGCAATGTTGCTATCTTTTTCCACACTTGTGCTTCAAAGTAGCACCATGATCTTCTTGATAGAGAGTCTCTTGTTTTGTCACTTTCATATACTAGTGGGAATTTTCATTATAGAACTTGGCTTGTATATTCCAACGACGGGCTTCCTAAAATGCCCTAGGTCTTCGTGAGCAAGCAAGTTGGATGCACACCCACTTAGTTTCTTTTGTTGAACTTTCGTACATTTATAGCTCTAGTGCATCCGTTGCATGGCAATCCCTACTCACTCACATTGATATCTATTGATGGGCATATCCATAGCCCGTTGATACGCCTAGTTAATGTGAGACCATCTTCCTCTTTTCTCTTCTCCACAACCACCACTCTATTCCACCAATAGTGCTATGTCCATGGCTCACGCTCATGTATTGCGTGAAAGTTGAAAAAGTTTGGAAAAATTTAAGTATGAAACAATTGCTTGGCTAAAACCGGGGTTGTGCATGATTTGAGTATTTTGTGTGACGAAGATGGAGCATAGCCAAACTATATGATTTTGTAGCGATGAACTTTCTTTGGCCTTGTTATTTTGAGAAGACATGATTGCTTTGATAGTATGCTTGAAGTATTATTATTCTTATCTCAATATAGACTTTTGTCTTGAATCTTTTGGATCTGAACATTCATGACACAATAAAGAAAATTACATTGAGAATTATGTTGGTTAGCATTCCACATCAAAAAAAATGTTTTTATCATTTACCTGCTCGTCGGGATGCTTGATACGTCTCCAACGTATCTATAATTTTTGATTGTTCCATGGTATTATATATTCTATTTTGGATGTTTAATGGGCTTTATTATACACCTTTATATTATTTTTGGGACTAACCTACTAACCCAAGGCCTAGTGCAAATTGCAGTTTTTTTGCCTATTTCATTGTTTCGCAGAAAAGGGATATCAAACGGAGTCCAAACAGAATGAAACCTTCGGGAGAGTTATTTTGGGAATAATATCAACGCAAAAGACTTGGAGTACACGCGAGTAAGCGAAGGAGGTGGGCACGAGGGCAGGGGCACGCCCAGGGGGGTAGGCGTGCCCCCCACCCTCGTGGGCCACCTGTTGATCCCTTGACGTGCCTCTTTAGCCTATATATACTCCCATACCCTAAAAACATCGGGGAGAGAGACGAAACCTTAATTCCACTGCCGCAACCTTCTGTTCACGTGAGATCCATCTTGGGGCCTGTTCCGGAGCTCCGCCGGAGGGGGCCTCGATCACGGAGGGCTTCTACATCAACACCATAACCTCTCCGATGAGTTGTGAGTAGTTTACCACAGACCTTCGGGTCCATAGTTACTAGCTAGATGGCTTCTTCTCTCTCTTTGGATCTCAATACAAAGTTATCCTCGATCTTCGAGGAGATATATTCGATGTAATCTTTATGCGGTGTGTTTGTCGAGATTTGATGAATAGTGGGTTTATGATGAAGATTATTTTTGAACAATATTGGATTCTTTTCGTAAATATTTGATGTGTGATTATAATATCCTTGCAAGTCTCTTCGAATTATTGGTTTGGTTTGGCCTACAAGATCTATAATTCTTGCAATGGGAGAAGTGCTTGGCTTTGGGTTCAATCTTGCGGTGTCCTTTCCCAGTGACAGCAGGCGCAGCACGGCACGTATAGTATTGTTGCCATCGAGGATAAAAAGATGGGGTTTATGTCATATTGCTTGAGTTTGTCCCTCTACATCATGTCATCTTGCTTAAGGCGTTACTCTGTTCTTATGAACTTAATACTCTATATGCATGCTGGATAGCGATCGATGTGTGGAGTAATAGTAGTAGATGCGGAATCGTTTCGGTCTACCTGTCACAGACATGATGCCTATATACAATGATCATGCCTAGATATTCTCATAATTATGCGCTTTTCTATCAGTTGTTCGACAGTAATTTGTTCACCCACTGTAGAATTCTGCTATCATGAGAGAAGCCACTAGTGAAACCTATGGCCCCCAGGTCTATCTTTATCATATTAGTTTCCCGTTAACTTGCCAATTTCTGTTGTTGTTGTTTATTTGCTTTATTTACTTTTTCTCTATACCAAAAATACCAAAAATATTATCTTATCATATCTCACTCTCGTAAATGACCGAGAAGGGATTGACAGCCCCTTTTATCGCGTTGGCTGCGTGGTTCTTATTTGTTTGTGCAGGTGTGAGGGACTCCCGCGTGGTCTCCTACTGGATTGATACCTTGGTTCTCAAAAACTGAGGGAAATACTTACGCTAGTGTGCTGCATCACCCTTTCCTCTTCGAGGGAATACAACGCAAGCTCGAGAAGTAGCAGGGAGCGTCGCATCTTGCTCGATGCCCAAGAAGAAGACCTTGTAGCTCGTGAGGAGGCGCTTGCCGCCAAACTCCACCGCAAGGATGAAGAAATCGAGAAGCTTGTCACGCAGCGGACCCAAGAACTGGAGCAGAAACACAAAGATACACTCTCCACTCTGGTCCTGGGTCATGTCGGTAAGCTAAAGGAGGTCGTTGACGCTTCCGAAGCTGTAGAGGCCGCCGAGAACGAGCTGGTCGGCAAGGTGAAGGAGCTGGAGAAGCACAGCAAGGAGGTGGCGACACTCACAGGGACAAGACTAGCCACACCTTGGCAAGCTTCCAGGTCACCATATCTGACAAGACCATGTTGCTCTCCGAGGCCAAGGACTCCATTGCCGATCTGAAGCTGAAGCTAACCGCCACGGAGGAGATCCTCGCGAGCAGCAAGGCCCGCGAGAAGACCCTGACCAAGGAACTCAAAGATGAGAGGCTACTGCTCGAGAGTGTCGTCGCCGAACACAAGGACTACGTGAGCGGCGTGAAGATCTCAACCACGCGCCTCATCGACGTCTCGGAGAGGCTCACCACACAGATATCCATCATGGGCATGTCGGGCGTCAGTTTCTCTCACGAGGACACAATAACTGAGAACGCCAGGGTGACCATGTTCTTTGAGGCCGTCCTTGACGCCTTGGAGCTTCTCTATGGCCGTCGAGCGATCCACCTGGCCAACAAGGCTCAGAAGCTTTGCCGGGGCACCCTCCTCAAGGTGCTCACCAAGGTGGCGCACAGGAACCCCGACCTCGACCTTAGTCAAGACAGCTTGCTGGCAGGTGTGGACCGCAAGGCACTTGAAGAGCTTGTCATGTCCGTCGTTAGCCTGGTTGACCACGTCACGAGGGTGGAAGGCCAGCACCGGGACTAGGCGCTCCGCTTCCCCTTGTCGCCATGGATCCATACCCAAAACAATTTCGTTTAAATTAGAAACTGCGGCAACTATTCATGTAATATAACTTGCTATGTTTTGGATTGTATGCATGCTATCTTCCTCGTATGATTCCTCATTGTACGGTACACACCCTACGCGTTACTAGGAAAGGCTTGCTGGTGCGCGCACCCTAGCCGCGAGCGCTTTGAGGACGGATCCTTAGTAGCCTGCTGTCACATCCCTAGTTAGCACTTGCATTAGGACTAGCTAGAGTGTGCATCATGTTTACTTATCAAAGAAACTTGAAATGGGAATGACAGAAACCCCAGCACCCCTCTTCTAACAACTAGGGTTTGATAAAATCTTTTCCAATGTACCCAAAATGCCCTTCAAAAATGTTCATCATTTCTGCCTTGGTCCTAAACCTCTGCCAAAAATGGTGCACAATTTTCTAGGACCTCTAAGGTCTTTGGATTAAATCATATGGTATTTGTATTAGGGCATTTAAATGCTATAAAATATTTTAAATGCTCAAATAATCATAAACTATAATGTTCCATATTGTTCATATTATATACAGTGGGCATGACTAGTTTTATGAGTTATAAAAATGTTCTGGCATTTTTATTAATTAAACAAAGTTGCAAAAGAAATGAAACAGAAAAGAAATAGGAAAGAAAAGAAAGAGAGAAAGAACTTACCTTGAGCCCAGCACTGTTGCAGGCCGGCCCAGCCCACCAGCGCCGCTCCTGTCGCCTTCCACCTCGCGCCAGTAGGCAGCGCGTGTGGCCACCGCGCGCCGGCACGCGCCCGACCACCTCCAGCCTGCTTGCCTGCATCCCCGACGGCCTGGACGCCTCCATGCGTCGCCACGCAGCTGCCCCGACCTCTCTCTCACTTCCCCTCGTCCTCATCTCCTTCCCCTGGCTCTCTCCCTCTCATCACCGAGGCCGCCCGTCGCCGCCGTTCGCCGTTGCCGCACTTAGAGCCTCCCCCTCGTCCCGTGAGAGTGTCCAGAAGGATCGTCGTGACGCCCTCTTCCTCCTCGCTGAGCCACGGATCGCCGGGAGCCCTGCAACGCCTTCACGCCGTCGTCCCCCTCCTCGGATCGCCGGAGCTCTCGCCGTCGATTAAGGAGCTGCAGAGCGTCCCCGACCTCTCCGTCGAGCTCGCTAGCACCGCTGTGAGCCCCTACGCCGAATCCCTCCCTGCTCCGCTTCGTTTGCGCCGCGTAGCTGCTGCTCCGCTGATCACCGAAACCCGTCGCCGCCGTGGTTGCCGCCGGTGACACTCCGGTGACCATTTGGTCACGGACGCACGTCCATCTCGCTCGCCACAGCACGTAGATGAGCTAGGTGCCACGCACGCATCGCCTAGGCCACCGCAGCCGCGTCTCCACACACGCCCGAACGCCGGCCGCCGCTGCCGAGCTCATAGCCGTCGCCTCCGGCCACCACAGGCCCGGCGACCACCACCATTCGACGCGCATCGGAGAGGGCACTCCAACGCGCCCAACCGCAGCTCGAAACCGTGCCCCGTAGATGATTTCCGAAGCTCGCCGCCGTGTTTGGCCTCGCCGGCATCACTTCGCCGGTGAGTTTGACTCGTTTGACCGGGGGGTTGACCACCCCTGGGTCACTGACGTGTGGGCCACCCCTCCCCTAATTAGCTAGTTTAATTAAGTAAATGCTAATTAAATCAGTTAGTTAGTTTAGTCACTGACCCGTGGGCCCAGACCCCACTGACAGCTAATTAGTCTCTAGCTTAACACTAATCAACTTTGCTTTTTAGCTATGACACTGACATGCCGGGCCCACATGTCATGTTTGACCTGGACCAGCTCCTGTTGACCCGCTGACGTCAGCATGAGGTCATGCTGACGCAGTAAAGTGTTTCTGGAAATTAAAATAAATCTTAAATGATTTATTTATTTCAGAAAATGCCTTAAACTTCTAAAAATCATATAAAATCAACCGTAGCTCAGATGGAAATAATTTATATATGAAAAATGATCAGAAAAATCCAATCTTTCCCATGGCACAGGTTTCATGCATGTTTGAGCAAGTTAACCTTGCTGTATACATTAAAACATGATAATGCACTTAATTAAATAATAGTTTGAATTCCAATTTGAATCTTTGATTCAAATAGGCTCAAACCCTTCTGGTTATAGCTGCATTAGCCCAAAGAACATGCATCTTGCCATGTCATGAGCATGCATCATATTGTTGCATTTGTTTGTTTAATGATTGTATCGCCGGTATTCTCCGTGTTAGGTCCTGCTCCCGAGGATACTCCTGCGTATCCAGCTGAAGAGCAGTATCCGACAGCCACTTTGTCAGGCAAGCAATCATTGATCATTCCGATACAAACCCAATCTTCTCGCTCCTGCTCTCTTTTACTGCATTAAGGCAACAGTGTGTGAACTGCTACTTGCTGCGGTAGTTGAACCCTATTCCCTTGCATGACCTGTCATTGCCAAAGTAAATAGTTGAAACCCACTAGCATGTGTAGGAGTTGATTGAGCCATGTGATGTGTGATCCACCATGCTATTTGTTTATGTTGCCTGCTATGCTTAGAGTTGTGTCAGGTCTGGTTCATCTTGGTGATGGGTCAGAGTGAAATGATCATACCGATAAAGAGAAGGAAGTGTGGAATACGCTTGGTAAAGGTATCGATGAAAGGCCATGTAGGAGTACATGGTGGGTTGTTTCGTTGGAATCGTCCATAGGACCCGAGATATGTATGTGTGGTTCAAGTTTCAGCTACTACCACACATTGGGATCCTTAATTGACCCTCTCGGCTTATTAATTACCCTTGATCTCTGTCCAGGAGTTGCAACTAGTTTCTGGTGTTTATAGATTACTGGAGGTCATGCACAACGCTGACCCTCGGGGTGGGTTGTGATGCGACAGGTACGTGGCACGGTGTACCGGTTGCCCGTTTGGTGACTCGGGAACCCTATACACATCGTTTGGGGCCGTGAGCAACACCCCGGCCGGATCTCCCCACGGATGGAACCCAAATAGGCGATAAACCTGGACGAGAGACTTGTGTAGTTAGTCAGGTTGTGGCCGACACCCTCGCTGGGCTTCCGCTTGAAGGTTGCCGAGTACATGTCGAGTAAACGGCGATAAGTGGTGGGAGCGTGTGTGAAGAGGTACACCCCTGCAGGGTTATCAATCTATTCGAATAGCCGTTGTTCGCGGTACGGACTACTTGGTTACTCTTACAGTTCATAGACAAGTTGATGGATACTATTAAAAGCCTCAAGATAAGTGTGAGTGCCGTGGATGGCCCTTCCGTAGGATGACGGAAGAGGATCCTCGGTAGTGTATTGTTGTGGTGAGTAGAGGACTCGTGTTCGTAGTAACATCTTGCAATCTGTTGAGAGTTGTAGTATAGGTTAGCCTAGAGTCAAAGTTGGCTTTCTGCTATAAGCTCCACTGCCCCCTGTTGATAATGTTGCATGTATGATAGGTTCTGTTGTAAGACTTGCTGAGTACCTTTGTACTCATGTTTGCTTAATAACTGTTGCAGAGGAGAACCCTACCCCTTCTGATGGGTTCTACATAGACGTTGACGTCGACGAGTAGCTTGACACCCTGACGGAGATCTGGAGCTTGTGAAGGGCCTTGTAGATAGTCAGGCTACACCAAGCCTATTTTATTTTCTAAGCTGTGTGTACTCAGACATGTAGCTTCCGCTTGTGCTTGTATGACTGTATGACTTGAGTGTTGGGTCATGTGACCCCTACCTATATGGATATGTTATGTATGGCTCTTGGAGCCTCTTAAATAAAGTACTTTGAGTCATAGAGTTCTATTGTGATGCAATGTTGTATTTGCACATATTGAGCATATTGTGTGTATGATTGAAATGCCTGGTATGTGTGGGATCCGACACCTAGTTGTTTTCCTTTGGTAGCCTATCTTACAGGGAAATGCCTCCTAGTGTCTCCAATGAGCCTTGGTAGCTTGCTACTGCTCGGAACACGTAGGCTGGCCGGCATGTGTCCTTCTTCGTTCCTGTGTCTGTCCCTTAGGGGAAATGTCACGCGTTGTTCCTTTAAGTCCATGTAGCTTGCTACGACTTGGGTTCATACGTTGATGACCGACACGTTCGTTGCTGGGTCATGGATGCCTGTCTCTGTAATTTAGTGCCACTTTTGGTTTATAACTAGCCATGTCGGCCCGGGTTCTCTGTCATATGGATGCTAGCGACACTGTCATATACGTGTGCCAAAATGTGCAAACGGTCCCGGGCCAGGTAAGGTGGCACCCGTGGGGTTACCGTGCGTGAGGCCGCAAAGTGATATGACGTGTTACAGCTAGATCGGTGTGACTTAGGATCGGGGTCCTGACAGCGTTGGCATCAGAGCTGGACTGCCTGTAGGTTTCTCAAGCCAAACTGGTCGATGTTGAGTCTAGAAAAATTCTTAGTTATATGTAGGGGAATTGATTGTGGAAGGGAACGTAAGGCTCTTTTTACTCCTTTACCTTATGCCCTTCTGATCTGAGTCAGTCTATTCTTTCTACGGGGATTTAGGACTAGGCCTCTTATCCTTACTAGGTTCACGTGTTACTAATCCATAGACCCTTAGGATTGTTGGTTTCAAGCCTCATTTCAGTTTCTATCCTTTTAGTATGATGATTGTTGGACCCGGAACCTTGATATGGAATTGTTGAGTGGCTATGCTATCATTTGTATGATGTCTCAAATATTTGTTTGAGAATTTACAGTTGTTATGCTGCCCGATTTCTTCCAGAAACACTAATGCCTTTGCATTACCTCGTGTTTCAGATGTCTGGCCGCACCCCTCACCAAGTGGTTCGTTTGACTCAGTGCATTAATGTGCCCGGTCACACGGCCATGCTGGTCCGTGTGCTGATTGAGACCGGTTATCGCTGGTATCCTGAGTACACCGTGGAGGAACAGTACCGGGATTTCAATCAGAGTTAGTATTTCTGCACAGTCCGGATATACCCCTCATATACCAGAGCTAACGACCCCATCCATTGGTCTTATGGACTCGGGGTTACCATCAAGATGGCAGTACAGGATGCCGCCTATTCGATGATGACCATTCTCCGGGCTAGGCATGTCCTGTTGCTGAACACTGAGTTCTGTTACATGCCAGCCTCACTTCCCGGAGAAGAAGGCTACTACACTGTGTTGGGGAACGTAGTATTTTAAAATTTTCCTACGATCACGCAAGATCTATCTACCAGATGCATAGCAATGAGAGGGAAGAGTGTGTCTACGTACCCTCGTAGACCGGAAGCGGAAGCGTCAAGTGACGCAGTTGATGTAGTCGAACTTCTTCGCGATTCAACCGATCAAGCACCGAACGTACGGCACCTCCGCGTTCAGCACACGTTCAGCTTGATGACGTCCCACGAGCTCTTGATCCAGTTGAGCTTCACGGGAGAGTTTCGTCAGTACGACGGCGTGGTGACGGATATGATGTATTCACCGGCGCAGGGCTTCGCCTAAGCACCGCGATGGTATGACCGAGGTGTGTATCTGTGGAGGGGGGCACCGCACACGGCTGGAACAATTCAACTTGTGTGTCTTTGGGTGCCCCGCTGCCCCCGTATATAAAGGAGCAAGGGGGAGGCCGGCCGGCCCTTCCTATGGTGCGGCTAGGGTGCAATCCTACTAGGAATAGGATTGCAATCCTATTCCTAGTAGGAACTACCAAAGAAGGAAGAGAGGGAAAGGAAAAGAAGGAGAGGTGGCGCCCCCCAATCCTAGTCCAACTAGGAACCCTAGGTGGGGCGCCGGCCAGCCCCTATGGGCTGCCTCTCTCTTTTCCATAAGGCCCACTATGGACCATCCCCCCTCGTAGGGGGTTCCGGTAACCCCCTCCGGCAATCCCGTTAAATCCGAAACTTTTCCGGAACACTTCCGGTGTCCGAATATAGTCGTCCAATATATCAATCTTTATGTCTCGGACATTCCGAGACTCCTCTTCATGTCCGTGATCTCATCCGAGACTCTGAACTACCTTCGGTACATCAAAACTCATAAACTCATAATACCGATCGTCATCAAACGTTAAGCGTGTGGACCCTACGGGTTCGAGAACTATGTAGACCTGACCGAGACTCATCTCCGGTCAATAACCAATAGCGGAACCTGGATGTTCATATTGGCTCCTACATATTCTACGTAGATCTTTTATCGGTCAAACCGCATAACAACATACGTTGTTCCTTTTGTCATCGGTATGTTACTTGCCCGAGATTCGATCGTTGGTATCTCCATACCTAGTTCAATCTCGTTACCGGCAAGTCTCTTTACTCGTTCCGTAACACATCATCTCGTGACTAACTCATTAGTCTTTTGCTTGCAAGGCTTATTGTGATGTGTGTTACCGAGAGGGCCCAGAGATACCTCCCCGACACTCGGAGTGACAAATCCTAATCTTGATCTATGCCAACACCACGAATACTTTTGGAGACACCTGTAGAGCATCTTTATGATCACCCAGTTATGTTGTGACGTTTGATAGCACACAAGGTGTTCCTACGGTATTCGGGAGTTGCATAATCTCATAGTCATAGGAACATGTATAAGTCATGAAGAAAGCAATAGCAGTAAAACTAAACGATCATAGTGCTATGCTAACGGATGGGTCTTGTCCATCACATCATTCTCCTAATGATGTGATCCCGTTGATCAACTGACAACTCATGTCTATGGCTAGGAAACATAACCATCTTTGATCAATGAGCTAGTCTAGTAGAGGCATACTAGGGACATACTATTTTGCCTATGTATTCACACATGTATCAAGTTTCCGGTTAATACAATTCTAGCATGAATAAAAGACATTTATCATGATATAAGGAAATACAAATAACATCTTTATTATTGCCTCTAGGGCATATTTCCTTCAGTCTCCCACTTGCACTAGAGTCAATAATCTAGCTCACATCACCATGTGATTTAATACCGATAGTTCACATCGTTATGTGAATAACACCCATAGTTCACATCGCCATGTGACCAACACCCAAAGGGTTTACTAGAGTCAATAATCTAGTTCACATAGCTATGTGATTAATACCCAAGAGTAATAAGGTGTGATCATGTTTTGCTTGTGAGAGAAGTTTAGTCAACGGGTCTGTCACATTCAAATCCGTATGTATTTCGCAAATTTCTATGTCTACAATGCTCTGCATGGAGCTACTCTAGCTAATTGCTCCCACTTTCAATACGCATCCAGATTGATACTTAGAGTCATCTGGATTTAGTGTCAAAGCTTGCATCGGCGTAACCCTTTACGACGAACTCTTTATCACCTCCATAATCGAGAAACATTTCCTTAGTCATCCAATTACTAAGGATAATTTTGGCCGCTGTACAGTGATCTACTCCTGGATCACTATTGTACCTCCCTGTCAAACTCATGGCAAGGTACACAACGTGTTTTGTACACAGCATGTCATACTTTATAGAACCTATGGCTGAGGCATAGGGAATGACTTTCATTCTCTCTATATTTTTCTGCCGTGGTCTGGCTTTGAGTCTTACTCAACTTCACACCTTACAAGTCAGGCAAGAACTCCTTCTTTGACTGATCCATTTTGAACTACTTCAAAATCTTATCAAGGTATGTACTCATCGAAAGTCTTATCAAGCGTCTTGATCTATCTCTATAGATCTTGATGCCCAATATGTAAGCAGCTTCACCAAGGTCTTTCTTTGAAAAACTCCTTTCAAACACTCCTTTATGCTTTCCAGAAAATTCTACATCATTTCCGATCGACAATATGTTATTCACATATACTTATCAGAAAGGTTGTAGTGCTCCCACTCACTTCTTGTAAATACAGGCTTCACCGCAAGTCTGTATAAATCTATATGCTTTGATCAACTTATCAAAGCGTATATTCCAACTCCGAGATGCTTGCACCAGTCCATAGATGGATCGCTGGAGCTTGCATATTTTGTTAGCACCTTTTGGACCGACAAAACCTTCTGGTTGCATCATATACAACTCTTCTTTGAGATTTCCATTCAGGAATGCAGTTTTGACATCCATTTGCCAGATTTCATAATCATAAAATGCGGCAATTGCTAACATGATTCGGACGGACTTAAGCATCGCTACAGGTGAGAAAGTCTCATTGTAGTCAACTCCTTGAACTTGTCGAAACCCTTTCGCAACAAGTCGAGCTTTGTAAACAGTAACATTACCATCTGCGTCGGTCTTCCTCTTGAAGATCCATTTATTTTCGATGGCCTGCCGATCATCGGGCAAGTCAACCAAAGTCCACACTTTGTTCTCATACATGGATCTCATCTCAGATTTCATGGCCTCAAGCCATTTTGCGGAATCTGGGCTCATCATCGCTTCCTCATAGTTCGCAGGTTCATCATGGTCTAGTAACATGATTTCCAGAACTGGGTTGCCGTACCACTCTGGTGCGGAACGTACTCTGGTTGATCTACGACGTTCAGCAGAAACTTGATCCGAAGTTTTATGATCATCATCATTAACTTCCTCACTGATTGGTGTAGGAATCACTGGAACAATTTTCTGTGATGTACTACTTTCCAATCCGGGAGAAGGTACAATTACCTCATCAAGTTCTACTTTCCTCCCACTCACTTCTTTCGAGAGAAACTCCTTCTCTAGAAAGGATCCACTCTTAGCAACGAATATCTTGCCTTCGGATCTGTGATAGAAGGTGTACCCAACAGTCTCTTTTGGGTATCCTATGAAGACACATTTCTCCGACTTGGGTTCGAGCTTATCAGGTTGAAGCTTTTTCACATAAGCATCGCAGCCCCAAATTTTAAGAAACGACAACTTTGGTTTTTTGCCAAACCATAGTTCATAAGGTGCCGTATCAACGGATTTAGATGGTGCCCTATTTAACGTGAATGCAGTTGTCTCTAAAGCATAACCCCAAAACGATAGTGGTAAATCGGTAAGAGACATCATCGATCGCACCATATCTAATAAAGTACGGTTATGATGTTCGGACACACCATTACACTATGGTGTTCCAGATGGCGTGAGTAGTGAAACTATTTCACATTGTTTTTACTGAAGACCAAACTCGTAACTCAAATATTCTCCTCCACGATCAGATCGTAGAAACTTTATTTTCTTGTTACGATGATTCTCTACTTCACTCTGAAATTCTTTGAACTTTTCAAATGTTTCAGACTTGTGCTTCATTAAGTAGATATACCCATATCTGCTCAAATCATCAGTGAAGGTCAGAAAATAACGATACCCGCCGCGAGCTTCAACACTCTTTGGTCCACATACATCTGTATGTATGATCTCCAACAAATCTGTTGCTCGCTCCACAGTTCCAGAGAACGGAGTTTTAGTCATCTTGCCCATGAGACATGGTTCGCAAGCACCAAGTGATTCCAAAAGTCCATCACTATGGAGTTTATTCATGCGCTTTACACCAATATGACCTAAACGGCAGTGCCACAAATAAGTTGCACTATCATTATTAACCTTGCATCTTTTGGCTTCAATATTATGAATATGTGTATCACCACGATCGAGATCCAACAAACCATTTTCATTGGGTGTATGACCATAGAAGGTTTTATTCATGTAAACAGAACAACAATTATTCTCTAACTTACATGAATAATCGTATTGCAATAAACATGATCAAATCATATTCATGCTCAACACCAAATAACACTTATTTAGGTTCAACACTAATCCCGAAAGTATAGGGAGTGTGCGATGATGATCATATCAATCTTGGAACTACTTCCAATACACATCGTCACTTCATCCTTTAACTAGTTTCTGTTCATTATGCAACTCCCATTTTGAGTTACTACTCTTTTAGCAACTGAACCAATATTAAATACCGAGGGGTTGCTATGAACACTAGTAAAATACACATCAATAATCTGTATATCAAATATACCTTTGTTCACTTTGCCATCCTTCTTATCCGCCAAATATCTAGGGCAGTTCCACTTCTAGTGACCATTTTCTTTGCAGTAGAAGCACTTGTTTCAGGCTTGAGTTTAGCTTTGGGTTTCTTCACGGGAGTGACAACTTGCTTGTAATTCTTCTTGAAGTTCCCCTTCTATCCCTTTGCCCTTTACTTGAAACAAGTGGTATGGTTAACCATCAACACTTGATGCTCTTTCTTGATTTCTACCTTCGCCGATTTCAGCATCATGAAGAGCTCGGGAATTACTTTCGTCATCCCTTGCATATTATAGTTCATCACGAAGTTCTACTAACTTGGTGATAGTGTCTAGAGAACTTTGTCAATTACTATCTTATCTGGAAGATTAACTCCCACTTGATTCAAGCAATTGTACTACCCAGACAATCTGAGCACATGCTCACTGGTTGAGCTATTCTCCTCCATCTTGTAGGAAAAGTACTGTCAGAGGTCTTATACCTCTCGACACGGGCATGAGTATGAAATACTAATTTCAACTCTTGGAACATCTCATATGCTCCGTGGCGTTTCAAAACGTTTTTGAAGTCCCGGTTATAAGCCGTAAAGCATGGTGCACTAAACTATCAAGTAGTCATCATATCGAGCTTTTGTCAAAACGTTCATAACGTCTACATCTGCTCCTGCAATAGGTCTGTCACCTAGCGGTGCATCAAGGACATAATTCTTCTGTGCAACAATGAGGATAATCCCCAGATCACGGAACAATTCCGCATCATTGCTACTAACATCTTTCAACTTAGTTTTCTCTAGGAACATATAAAAAATAAACGTGGAGCAACATCGCGAGCTATTGATCTACAACATAGATATGCTAATACTACCAGGACTAAGTTCATGATAAATTAAAGTTCAATTAATCATATTACTTAAGAACTCCCACTTAGATAGACATCCCTCCGGTCATCTAAATGATCACGTGATCCAAATCAACTAAACCATGTCCGATCATCACGTGAGATGGAGTAGTTTTAATGGTGAACATCTTATGTTGATCATATCTACTATATGATTCACGCTCGACCTTTCGGTCTCCAGTGTTCCGAGGCCATATCTGCATATGCTAGGCTCGTCAAGTTTAACCCGAGTATTCTGCGTGTGCAAAACTGTCTTACACCCATTGTATTTGAACGTAGAGCTTATCACACCCGATCATCACGTGGTGTCTCGGCACGACGAACTTTCGCAACGGTGCATACTCAGGGAGAACACTTATACCTTGAAATTTAGTAAGGGATCATCTTATAATGCTACCGTCGTTCTAAGCAAAATAAGAAGCATAATAAGATAAACATCACATGCAATCAAAATATGTGACATGATATGGCCATCATCATCTTGTGCTTTTGATCTCCATCTCCAAAGCACCGTCATGATCACCTTCGTCACCGGCGCGACACCTTGATCTCCATCGTAGCATCGTTGTCGTCTCGCCAACTATTGCTTCTACGACTATCGCTACCGCTTAGTGATAAAGTAAAGCAATTACATGGCGATTGCATTTCATACAATAAAGCGACAACCATATGGCTCCTGCCACTTGCCGATAACTTTACAAACCATGATCATCTCATACAAAACCGTATTGACCATATCACATCACAACATGCCCTGCAAAAACAAGTTAGACGTCCTCTACTTTGTTGTTGCAAGTTTTACGTGGCTGCTACGGGCTTAGCAAGAACCGTTCTTACCTACGCATACAAAACCACAACGATGTTTCGTCAAGTATGTGCTGTTTTAACCTTCACAAGGACCGGGCGTAGCCACACTTGATTCAGCTAAAGTGAGAGAGACAGACACCCGCCAGTCACCTTTAAGCAACGAGTGCTCGTAACGGTGGAACCAGTCTCGCGTAAGCGTACGCGTAATGTCGGTCCGGGCCGCTTCATCTCACAATACCGCCGAAGCAAAGTATGACATGCTGGTAAGCAGTATGACTAGTATCGCCCACAACTCATTGTGTTCTACTCGTGCATATCATCTACGCATAGACCTGGCTCATGATGCCACTGTTGGGGAACGTAGTATTTTAAAATTTTCCTACGATCACGCAAGATCTATCTACCAGATGCATAGCAACGAGAGGGAAGAGTGTGTCTACGTACCCTCGTAGACCGGAAGCGGAAGCGTCAAGTGACGCGGTTGATGTAGTCGAACTTCTTCGCGATTCAACCGATCAAGCACCGAACGTACGGCACCTCCGCGTTCAGCACACGTTCAGCTTGATGACGTCCCACGAGCTCTTGATCCAGTTGAGCTTCACGGGAGAGTTTCATCAGCACGACGGAGTGGTGACGGATATGATGTATTCACCGGCGCAGGGCTTCGCCTAAGCACCGCGACGGTATGACCGAGGTGTGTTTCTGTGGAGGGGGGCACCGCACACGGCTGGAACAATTCAACTTGTGTGTCTTTGGGTGCCCCCCTGCCCCCGTATATAAAGGAGCAAGGGGGAGGCCGGCCGGCGCTTCCTATGGTGCGGCTAGGGTGCAATCCTACTAGGAATAGGATTGCAATCCTATTCCTAGTAGGAACTACCAAAGAAGGAAGAGAGGGAAAGGAAAAGAAGGAGAGGTGGCGCCCCCCAATCCTAGTCCAACTAGGAACCCTAGGTGGGGCGCCGGCCAGCCCCTATGGGCTGCCTCTCTCTTTTCCATAAGGCCCACTATGGACCATCCCCCCTCGTAGGGGGTTCCGGTAACCCCCTCCGGCAATCCCGTTAAATCCGAAACTTTTCCGGAACACTTCCGGTGTCCGAATATAGTCGTCCAATATATCAATCTTTATGTCTCGGACATTCCGAGACTCCTCGTCATGTCCGTGATCTCATCCGGGACTCCGAACTACCTTCGGTACATCAAAACTCATAAACTCATAATACCGATCGTCATCAAACGTTAAGCGTGCGAACCCTACGAGTTCGAGAACTATGTAGACATGACCGAGACTCATCTCCGGTCAATAACCAATAGCGGAACCTGGATGTTCATATTGGCTCCTACATATTCTACGAAGATCTTTTATCGGTCAAACCGCATAACAACATACGTTGTTCCTTTTGTCATCGGTATGTTACTTGCCCGAGATTCGATCGTTGGTATCTCCATACCTAGTTCAATCTCGTTACCGGCAAGTCTCTTTACTCGTTCCGTAACACATCATCTCGTGAGTAACTCATTAGTCTTTTGCTTGCAAGGCTTATTGTGATGTGTGTTACCGAGAGGGCCCAGAGATACCTCCCCGACACTCGGAGTGACAAATCCTAATCTTGATCTATGCCAACACCACGAATACTTTCGGAGACACCTGTAGAGCATCTTTATGATCACCCAGTTACGTTGTGACGTTTGATAGCACACAAGGTGTTCCTACGGTATTCGGGAGTTGCATAATCTCATAGTCATAGGAACATGTATAAGTCATGAAGAAAGCAATAGCAGTAAAACTAAACGATCATAGTGCTATGCTAACGGATGGGTCTTGTCCATCACATCATTCTCCTAATGATGTGATCCTGTTGATCAAATGACAACTCATGTCTATGGCTAGGAAACATAACCATCTTTGATCAATGAGCTAGTCTAGTAGAGGCATACTAGGGACATACTATTTTGCCTATGTATTCACACATGTATCAAGTTTCCGGTTAATACAATTCTAGCATGAATAAAAGACATTTATCATGATATAAGGAAATACAAATAACATCTTTATTATTGCCTCTGGGGCATATTTCCTTCACACTGGTCTGTATACTGATGCTGCTCATGAAGAGCCACTGCTTTAGACTACTGTTCAGATGCTGGAGGATAGGGACCGTGAGGTCCGTGCCCTCCGAATGGAACTATATAACACTCGAGCCGCCCACTGGACTACTTTGACACGGCTTGCACCTGCTGTGCACGCCGGATATCTGGACATGCGGGATTTGTACCCCGTGCGGACTCGTCTGCCTGATCGCATGGATTGGCGTGACGTTGGGGGTATTACACCTCCACGTGGGCGTCGGTTACCACCAGCACCGGGACCGAGGCCACATCCATGTCCCTATGGTCCACAGCCTTCGAGCGCTCGCGAGTTTCAAGATCCGTCTGTTCCACTTCCAGGCTACGGTGGTAATCTTTACGAAGATTACTACGGGAATGTCTGAGCTAGACCGTGGTAGTAGTAGTATTGTAGTAGTTGTATTTCCACAGTCCTGCGCGTCTCGTGGAATATGACTTAGTGTGTACTGAGTTCCGGAGGTGTAGTTAAATAATGTATAGGAGCTTGGAATGCCTCTGATGGGATGTGTTGTCTTTCACCGTAGTTGTACTTTAGCCTTGGCTTGTACTAAACTATGTATGGTGTGTATGACCACTGGTGTATATATAGCAGTTTCTATATTACCATGTCGTACGGATGAGCATCTCTGCATTCCGTGTCATCCATTACATTCTGCACTCCTATGTCAAAAATTTTGCCATCCTTGTCTAAACCGTTGTTTTGTTTTCTTAGGATGGTCAACACTCGCAACACTCCAGCTGCTTAGGAGCAGGGTGAGGCTAGTGGGGCTAGAGATGGGAATCTGCCCCAGCCACCCTCCTTGGCGGAAGTTATGCTCGAGGCAGAACGGAACAAGAGAGAGACCAACCGTCTGCTGGAACGCATAGAGCAGAACACTGGGTTCCGCCAGAGGAATGACGTGGTGTCAATCAATGACTTTATCAAGATGTGTCCACCGAAGTTCCATCACTCCACTGAACCTCTGGATGCGGATGACTGGCTACGTAGTATCACCCACAAGCTACACTCTTCCCATGTGGCCGAAGCTGACAAGGTTACCTACGCCACCTACCATCTTGAGGGCCCTGCCAATCTTTGGTGGGAAAACTTTGAAGCTATGCGTCCTGCTGACCAAATCACTATTTGGGTTGAGTTCAGTGAGGCATTCCGTGAACATCGCATTTCGGAAGGTCTCATGGATCGCAAGCGGGAGGAATTCTGCAATTTCACCCAGGGCCGGTTAACTGTGGATGGCTATAGTCGCGAGTTTGGCAACTTGGCACGCTATGCACCTGAGGAAGTATCCACCGATGCCAAGAAACAGGTGAGGTTCCGCAAGGGACTCAGACCTGAACTCCGCCGAGATCTACGTCTGCACGAGTGCACTTCCTTCCAGAAGCTGGTAAACAAGGCTATCAGTGCTGAGACGGGCCAGACCGACTTCGAGGCCACACGCAAGCATCCTCGAGACTTTGGTTCCTCATCCGGCTCTGGCTCTCACAAGCGCCGTGTGTGGGTTCCTAACACTGCTCTGCCACCCAAGTACACACCGAGGCCATCCTATGAGGCGCCTCGCCCAACTCAACAGTATGCACCTGCTAAGACCTATGGAGGACCACCTTCCAACTTTGCTCCACGCACTAGCACTGTGACATGCTTCAAGTGTGGAGAACCGGGACACTATATGCGTGAGTGTCCTCAGAACCAACCAGGAAAACCCGTTGGCCGTGGTAAGCCAACCGGCAAGGTGAATTATGTCAAGCCAATCCCCACTGCACGTGGTCATGTCAACTATGTCTCTGTTGAGGAAGCTTATGAGGATCCTAACGTCGTCCTTGGTACGCTTCTCGTAAACTGCCACCCGGCATCTGTTCTTTTCGATACTGGAGCATCAAATTCGTTCATATCTGAGAGCTATGCTCGAATGCACAACATGACTTTTTGTGACATGCCTACTTCCATGGTTATTCAAACTCCTGGTTCAAAGTGGCAAACCTCTAGGGTAAGCCATGGAAATGAAATCCTTGTCGATAGACTTGTTTTCCTAGCATCTCTAATCGCTCTCAAGTCCTCGGACATAAACATCATTTTGGGAATGGATTGGATGACAACTCATTACGCCAAGATTGATTGCTATACTAGGACCGTTCAACTTACACACCCATCCGGCAAGATAGTCAATGTCTTGACCCGAATGGCTGAGCGTCAGCTCTACTCTCTTAATGCCAGCCCTCTACCAGAACTCGAAGATATCCCGGTAGTCTGTGACTTCCCGGATGTTTTTCCAGAAGAACTGCCAGGAATTCCACCTGACAGAGATGTCGAGTTCGTGATAGATCTTATCCCTCGAACTATCCCGATCTCTAGGAGACCTTATAAGATGGCACCCCTAGAATTAGCTGAGCTTAAGAAACAACTCGATGAGTCCTTGCAGAAAGGTTTCATCCATCCTAGTTCTTCCCCTTGGGCTTGCCCCGTCCTCTTCGTCAAGAAGAAGGATGGAACGGAGCGGATGGTTGTAGATTACCGACCTTTCAATCTGGTCACCATAAAGAACAAGTATCCGCTCCCCAGGATCAACGACCTGTATGATCAGCTCGCTGGATCCTCAGTCTTCTCTAAGATGGATTTGAGGTTGGGTTACCATCAAATCAAAATCAAGAACGGGGACATTCCTAAAACGGCTTTTGTTACTTGTTATGGCCAATATGAGTACACCGTCATGTCCTTCGGATTAACCAATGCCCCAGCCACCTTTTCCCGGCTAATGAATTCTATATTCATGGAGTACTTGGATAAATTCGTTGTGGTATACCTCGATGATATACTCATTTACTCCAAGAACAAGGAAGATCATGCCAAGCATTTAAGGCTGGTATTGACGAAACTTCGAGAGCACCGCCTTTATGCCAAATTCTCCAAATGTGAATTTTGGTTGCCGGAAGTAACCTATCTAGGTCATGTGATCTCTGGCAAGGGTATTGCTGTCAATCCCGAGCGAGTTCAAGCCGTCCTTGATTGGACTCCCCCTGAATCGGTCAAGCAAGTTAGTAGTTTTCTTGGCTTAGCGAGCTATTGCCGACGCTTCGTCGAGAATTTCTCCAAGGTTGCTAAACCTCTAACTGAACTCCTCAAGAAAGATAAAAAGTTTGATTGGACCCCACAATGCGAGTCCAGTTTTCAGGAACTGAAAAGACGCCTGACATCTGCACCTGTACTGGTACCACCAGACTTTTCCAAGGATTTTATAATCTATTGCGACACCTCGCGACAAGGACTAGGTTGTATACTCATGCAAGATCGTCAAGTGATTGCATACGCATCTCGACAGTTGCGACCACATGAGGATAACTATCCTACTCATGATCTAGAGCTTGCAGCTATAGTCCACGCACTCAAAACATGGCGACATTACCTCCTTGGTAATCATTGTGAAATCTTCACTGATCATCAAAGTTTGAAGTACATCTTCACCCAACCGGATCTAAATCTCAGGCAAAGACGTTGGGTTGAGTTGCTCACAGACTACGACTTAGGAATCACTTATACCCCTGGAAAGGCCAATGTCATGGCCGATGCACTAAGTCGTAAGTCTTATTATAACAACTTAATGCTACAACAAGGGCAACCACTTCTCCACGAGGAATTTCGTAATCTTAACCTTCACATTGTTCCTCGAGGATTCCTTTCCACCTTGGTGGCGAAACCTACCCTTATGGATCAAATCATAGTTGCCCAGCGGTATGATAAAGGCATATCTCGGATCAAGGAGAACATTGCTAGCGGAGTTGCTAGAAGTTTCTCTATGAATGATCGAGGTGTTGTGTACTTCGAGAACCGCTTGGTGGTACCCAAGAAACAACAACTACGACAAATGATTCTTAAGGAGGCTCATGAATCTCTTCTCACAATTCATCCCGGTAGTACCAAAATGTATCAGGATCTACGTCAGAGATTCTGGTGGACTAGGAGAAAGAGAGAAATCGCTCAATTCATTGCTAACTGCGACGTTTGTCGTCGAGTCAAAGCAGAGCATCAACGGCCTGCTGGCACCCTTCAACCTTTAGCTATTCCTGAATGGAAATGGGACAAGGTCGGTATGGATTTCATTACCGGGTTTCCCAGGACCAGGAAAGGGAATAATGCTATCTTCGTCGTTATCGACCGCCTCTCTAAAGTAGCTCATTTCCTGCCTGTTCGAGAGAGTATTACCGCTAGCCAGCTAGCAGACTTGTATGTCTCTCGGATAGTATCACTTCATGGTGTGCCGTTGGAGATTAACTCAGACCGTGGAAGTCTTTTCACTTCACGGTTTTGGGAAAGTTTCCAGAATGCTATGGGAACTCATCTCTCCTTCAGTACCGCCTTCCATCCCCAGTCAAGTGGTCAAGTGGAACGAGTCAATCAAATTCTGGAAGACATGCTTCGAGCCTCTGTCATCTCTTTCGGTATGGATTGGGAGAAGTGTCTTCCATTTGCCGAATTTGCTTATAACAATAGTTATCAAGCCAGCCTGGGTAAAGCCCCCTTCGAAGTTCTGTATGGACGAAGGTGTCGAACACCTCTTAACTGGTCAGAAACCGGGGAAAGACAATTCTTTGGCCCGGATATGATCCAGGAAGCAGAAGAGCAAGTTCGCATCGTTCGTGAGAAATTGAAAACAACCCAGTCTCGCCAGAAGAGCCAATATGATAGTCATCATAAGGCTGTGACTTTTGAAGTCGGCGATAAGGCTTACCTTCGGGTTACTCCTCTTAAGGGAACCCATCGCTTCGGTATCAAAGGCAAATTGGCCCCTCGTTACATCGGTCCTTTTCGCATTCTTGCCAAACGAGGAGAAGTTGCCTACCAATTGGAACTACCTCCGCACCTATCCAGAGTTCATGATGTCTTCCACGTTTCTCAACTCAGGCGTTGCTTCTCGGATTCTATCCGCGGAGTGGACCACGAAACGCTTGATCTCCAGGACAATCTCACATATCGAGAATACCCCGTTCGTATTCTTGATCAAACTGAGTGCACCACTCGACGCTACAATATCAAGTTTCTCAAGGTTCAATGGTCACATCATTCCGAGAGTGAAGCTACTTGGGAAAGGGAGGATCGTCTTCGACTTGAGTACCCCACCCTCTTTCCGGAGGAACCCGAATCTCGGGACGTGATTCTTTTAAGTGGGGGTGAGTTGTCACATCCCTAGTTAGCACTTGCATTAGGACTAGCTAGAGTGTGCATCATGTTTACTTATCAAAGAAACTTGAAATGAGAATGACAAAAACCCCATCACCCCTCTTCTAACAACTAGGGTTTGATAAAATCTTTTCCAATGTACCCAAAATGCCCTTCAAAAATGTTCATCATTTCTGCCTTGGTCCTAAACCTCTGCCAAAAATGGTGCACAATTTTCTAGGACCTCTAAGGTCTTTGGATTAAATCATATGGTATTTGTATTTGGGCATTTAAATGCTATAAAATATTTTAAATGCTCAAATAATCATAAACTATAATGTTCCATACTGTTCATATTATATACAGTGGGCATGACTAGTTTTATGAGTTATAAAAATGTTCTGGCATTTTTATTAATTAAACAAAGTTGCAAAAGAAATGAAACATAAAAGAAATAGGAAAGAAAAGAAAGAGAGAAAGAACTTACCTTGAGCCCAGCACTGTTGCAGGCCGGCCCAGCCCACCAGCGTCGCTCCTGTCGCCTTCCACCTCGCGCCAGTAGGCAGCGCGCGTGGCCACCGCGCGTCGGCACGCGCCCGGCCACCTCCAGCCTGCTTGCCTGCATCCCCGACGGCCTGGACGCCTCCATGCGTCGCCACGCAGCTGCCCCGACCTCTCTCTCACTTCCCCTCGTCCTCATCTCCTTCCCCTGGCTCTCTCCCTCTCATCACCGAGGCCGCCCGTCGCCGCCGTTCGCCGTTGCCGCGCTTAGAGCCTCCCCCTCGTCCCGTGAGAGTGTCCAGAAGGATCGCCGCGATGCCCTCTTCCTCCTCGCTGAGCCACGGATTGCCGGGAGCCCTGCAATGCCTTCACGCCGTCGTCCCCCTCCTCGGATCACCGGAGCTCTCGCCGTCGATTAAGGAGCTGCAGAGCGTCCCCGACCTCTCCGTCGAGCTCGCTAGCACCGCTGTGAGCCCCTACGCCGAATCCCTCCCTCCTCCGCTTTGTTTGCGCCGCGTAGCTGCTGCTCCGCTGATCACCGAAACCCGCCGCCGCCGTGCTTGCCGCCGGTGACGCTCCGGTGACCATTCGGTCACGGACGCACGTCCATCTCGCTCGCCGCAGCACGTAGATGAGCTAGGTGCCACGCACGCATCGCCTAGGCCACCGCAGCCGCGTCTCCACACACGCCCGAACGCCGGCCGCCGCTGCCGAGCTCGTAGCCGTCGCCTCCGGCCACCACAGGCCCGGCGACCACCACCATTCGACGCGCATCGGCGAGGGCACTCCAACGCGCCCAACCGCAGCTCGAACCATGCCTTGTAGACGATTTCCGAAGCTCGCCGCCGTGTTTGGCCTCGCCGGCGTCACTTCGCCGGCGAGTTTGACTCATTTGACCAGGGGGTTGACCACCCTGGGTCACTGACGTGTGGGCCACCCCTCCCCTAATTAGCTAGTTTAATTAAGTAAATGCTAATTAAATCAGTTAGTTAGTTTAGTCACTGACCCGTGGGCCCAGACCCCACTGACAGCTAATTAGTCTCTAGCTTAACACTAATCAACTTTGCTTTTTAGCTATGACACTGACATGCCGGGCCCACATGTCATGTTTGACCTAGACCAGCTCCTGTTGACCCGTTGACGTCAGCATGAGGTCATGCTGACGCAGTAAAGTGTTTCTAGAAATTAAAATAAATCTTAAACGATTTATTTATTTCAGAAAATGCCTTAAACTTCTAAAAATCATATAAAATCAACCGTAGCTCAGATGGAAATAATTTATATATGAAAAATGATCAGAAAAATCCAATCTTTCCCATGGCACAGGTTTCATGCATGTTTGAGCAAGTTAACCTTGCTGTATACATTAAAACATGATAATGCACTTAATTAAATAATAGTTTGAATTCCAATTTGAATCTTTGATTCAAATAGGCTCAAACCCTTCTGATTATAGCTGCATTAGCCCAAAACACATGCATCTTGCCATGTCATGAGCATGCATCATATTGTTGCATTTGTTTGTTTAATGATTGTATCGCCGGTATTCTCCGTGTTAGGTCCTGCTCCCGAGGATACTCCTGCGTATCCAGCTGAAGAGCAGTATCCGACAGCCACTTTGTCAGGCAAGCAATCATTGATCATTCCGATACAAACCCAATCTTCTCGCTCCTGCTCTCTTTTACTGCATTAAGGCAACAGCGTGTGAACTGCTACTTGCTGCGGTAGTTGAACCCTATTCCCTTGCATGACCTGTCATTGCCACAGTAAATAGTTGAAACCCACTAGCATGTGTAGGAGTTGATTGAGCCATGTGATGTGTGATCCACCATGATATTTGTTTATGTTGCCTGCTATGCTTAGAGTTGTGTCAGGTCTGGTTCATCTGGGTGATGGATCAGAGTGAAATGATCATACCGATAAAGAGAAGGAAGTGTGGAATACGCTTGGTAAAGGTATCGATGAAAGGCCATGTAGGAGTACATGGTGAGTTGTTTCGTTGGAATCGTCCATAGGACCCGAGATCTGTATGTGTGGTTCAAGTTTCAGCTACTACCACACATTGGGATCCTTAATTGACCCTCTCGGCTTATTAATTACCCTTGATCTCTGTCTAGGAGTTGCAACTAGTTTCTGGTGTTTATAGATTACTGGAGGTCATGCACAACGCTGACCCTCCGGGTGGGTTGTGATGCGACAGGTACGTGGCACGGTGTACCGGTTGCCCGTTTGGTGACTCGGGAACCCTGTACACATCGTTTGGGGCCGTGAGCGACACCCCGGCCGGATCTCCCCACTGATGGAACCCAAATAGGCGATAAACCTGGACGAGAGACTTGTGTAGTTAGTCAGGTCGTGGCCGACACCCTCGCTGGGCTTCCGCTTGAAGGTTGCCGAGTACATGTCGAGTAAACGGCGATAAGTGGTGGGAGCGTGTGTGAAGAGGTACACCCCTGCAGGGTTATCAATCTATTCGAATAGCCATTGTTCGCGGTACGGACTACTTGGTTACTCTTACAGTTCATAGACAAGTTGATGGATACTATTAAAAGCCTCAAGATAAGTGTGAGTGCCGTGGATGGCCCTTCCGTAGGATGACGGAAGAGGATCCTCGGTAGTGTATTGTTGTGGTGAGTAGAGGACTCGTGTTCGTAGTAACATCTTGCAATCTGTTGAGAGTTGTAGTATAGGTTGGCCAAGAGTCAAAGCTGGCTTTCAGCTATAAGCTCCACTGCCCCCTGTTGATAATGTTGCATGTATGTTAGGTTCTGTTGTAAGACTTGTTGAGTACCTTTGTACTCATGTTTGCTTGATAACTGTTGCAGAGGAGAACCCTGCCCCTTCTGATGGGTTCTACATAGACGTTGACATCGACGAGTAGCTTGACACCCAGACGGAGATCTGGAGATTGTGAAGGTCCTTGTAGATAGTCAGGCTACACCAAGCCTGTTTTATTTTCTAAGTTGTCTGTACTCAGACATGTAGCTTCCGCTTGTGCTTGTATGACTGTATGACTTGAGTGTTGGGTCATGTGACCCCTACCTGTATGGATATGTTATGTATGGCTCTTGGAGCCTCTTAAATAAAGTACTTTGAGTCATAGAGTTCTGTTGTGATGCAATGTTGTATTTGCACATATTGAGCTTATTGTGTGTATGATTGAAATGCTTGGTATGTGTGGGATCCGACACCTAGTTGTTTTCCTTTGGTAGCCTATCTTACAGGGAAATGCCTCCTAGTGTCTCCAATGAGCCTTGGTAGCTTGCTACTGCTCGGAACACGTAGGCTGGCCGGCATGTGTCCTTCTTCGTTCCTGTGTCTGTCTCTTAGGGGAAATGTCACGCGTTGTTCCTTTAAGTCCATGTAGCGTGCTACGACTTGGGTTCATACGTTGATGACCGACACGTTCGTTGCTGGGTCATGGATGCCTGTCTCTGTAATTTAGTGCCACTTTTGGTTTATAACTAGCCATGTCGGCCCGGGTTCTCTGTCATATGGATGCTAGCGACACTGTCATATACGTGTGCCAAAATGCGCAAACGGTCCCGGGCCAGGTAAGGTGGCACCCGTGGGGTTACCGTGCGTGAGGCCGCAAAGTGATATGACGTGTTACAGCTAGATTGGTGTGACTTAGGATCGGGGTCCTGACACCTGCTGGGGGTGCCACTGCTGGCAAGGCACCTTGCCATTTCTAGTGCAGCCACTTGAGCTGTTGAGTGGACTCGAAATAGAGCAAGGGCGCAACCAATCCCGACAAGGTTCCTTCGCGTGCAGGTTTCCTATACAAGAACCAAGACCATTCGAGGAAAATAACCTGATATTAAAAGAAATTTGCTCGAAGTCTCATGACTTAGCTTTTTGTCGCTGATTCTTCCTCGCAAGATGTCACCTCGAGCATCACATGTTGGCGTCCACACTCTCCATCCCCCCAGCAAACTTGTATGCGAGGGAACCTTGTGTCCTTTGTGAAAAAGAAAGAAGAGAAAATAGGAATATGGAGCCCTAGCAGCTCATTAGTGCTTGCCAGCCCTATGCATCTAGAGAATGATGCAGAGGGCTCTTCCCGCGGCGGCGCCCGGAGTCCCCAACGTCACAGCGCCGTCGTCGCACACGACCTGGGAGGACCGCAGCGCGGGCGCCGGCGGGGCGAACTTGGAAGTTGATGTGTCGCCCGTAGGCAGCATGGCTAGGCTCGTGGAGTGGCACGGGCGGGCCGGCTCCAGACGAACCGATCGTCGTGATCCCCTTCTTCTTGGGAGCCATGGTGATCGAGGAAACGATGCGCTAACCGCTAGATCGGCTTTGCAGAACTCTCCCCCCCTGCCCGGCGCGCCAAAGATGTCGGCGTAGAACGACACCTATGGGTTCATGTTGATCCCTTCTGCTGTTGGCGGGGAAGAGGGCTAGAGGAAAGAGAGGATCTAACGATCAACACGACATATTTTCACCCAGGTTCAGGCCACTGAGAAGCGTAAAACCCTAGTCATGCTTGAGTGTATATTCTATGTTCTTGAGCTTCGGCTCGCCGCTATACATGCAAGCTGGGCCGAGAGGTTCAAAAGATCGAATCCTCCTCTAGTACGCCGTGGGCCTCCTTTTATATGTCCAAGGGGCTGCCACAGTGACATACATGAGGTGTAAAGTAGCTACAGTGTCTATGTTTATCATCGGCGTCTTAGGAAAAATGCATTCAATGTGTTGCTTACGTGCCCTCCAGCTTTATCGGGGACGGGAGTAGAACCCGTCCCGTCCGTCACCGCCCCGCTCCGTCTTGACACATGTCCATGCCGACGAGGCATGCATCACCAAGTTGGCTGGCCAGCTGTTGTGTTGGAGAGGTGGCTGGATCTTCATGAAGGTCTGCATGCCACCACGCAGGCGCTTGCTAGGCTGGCAGGCCGGCTATTGATGAGGACATCACTAACAAAGTTACACCCATAACCCCAACCCATACATATACATGTCCAATTACTAGAGCTCGCGCACGCCAATTAAATTATCAGGTACTTTCGTTTCTTGGTAATGATTCTAATGTTCATGAGAATATGATGCTGCCTAAATTGGATACATTTGTCTTGCTTACAAATGAAGGGCCTAGCTTGGACAAGAAGGATGAACATTGGAGCAAGATCAAGCATGGAGATGATGGCATGCGCAAGGGGAACAAGAACGGAGTTACAAGTGATAATTTCATGACTTTGAAGCCACCATAATGAGTGTGTGAAGCCTTGGACGAAATATACAAGATGCCACTTCATAAATTTCATCTAGAGGCTATTATAGGTGATGCGTCACCTTATTATTGTGTCAGGCCCATGTAATTTCGAGATACTTGAGTATAGGCTGTTTTTAGAGTCTTTATGTGTGGGGAAACAAGATTTAGGTTTGGTTTCGGACCCCACCTCCAAGGGCCACGAAATCCCCCCCCCCCTCTTCCTCCATATATACAACTCTTAGGGCGTCATTTAGACTTTGGGTTTTGTTTAGATTAAAATTCGCCATAGCCGCAACTTCGCGTACTTCGTTTGTGTTCAACGACCAGACAAATGCGTCACAGAACCCCACCTTCATCAATAAAGCTTTCCTCTTATATTCGCAATATCCAGATTGCAATCTCAGTTTCTTGCTTGTTCTTCATTTGCGTGCAGGAAACAGACCTTCGTGGTCAGGTTGATCATGCTCCGGCGTGGTCAATAACCTCTCGGAGTTGGTTTAGCGACTGCTAAGGCGCGACGTCCTCGCACGTTCGTAGTCGGATCGTCGAAGTCGACTTCCTCCAAAACGATAGCCACCAACTCATCGAAAGATGGGACACCTTTGCCTCTATCAAGTGGTATCATATTTCCACGTTGCTTGGTGAGATTTTATAGTTTTTGTAGATTAGATCGAGTCTGTTCTTCATACCTACAGTCTACGAAAAAGTCAAAAAATTTAGGGTTAGTTCATCATATCCGAACTAGTTTGAGCCTTCGCATAGTCTTTTCAGTATTTTGCTTTGTTGAATTCGCGGTTGCATCATCGTGTCAAGTTGCTGGTCTTAGCATCTAGTCTTTTAGAGTTTCGAGTTCTCATCATAATTTGTCACGCCGCCGCCGCAACATCTTCATCGCCACTGCCACATACCACCAGCGATCTGTATCCATATATCACCACCAATACGTATTCATATACCACCACCCCTGCCATATACCACCCCCGTTGCCATAATCTACCACCATATATCCACAACAACAACAACAACAACAACAACAACAACAACAACAACAACAACAACAACAACAACACCAACACCACCACCACCAC
>LR738709.1:280737265-280795985 GCA_902687465.1 Secale cereale | reverse complement strand
AACAACAACAACAACAGCAACAGCAACAGCAACAGCAACATCAACAGCAACAGCAACAGCAACAGCAACAGCAACAGCAACAGCAACAGCAACAACAACAACAACAACAACAACAACAACAACAACAACAACAACAACAACAACAACAACAACAACAACAACCACCTTCACGTCGCGAAACAGCCCTCCACAAAGCGAGCCATGTCCCTCTTGAGCCTGGCCAAACTGTTGGTGCTATAGTTGATACTTCCGTGGCTCCTGCTGCTGCTGAGGAGGAGGACGATTACGCAGAATATTATGAGGATGAGGTTGATCAAAATAAGAACTACGTGCAACTACCAGCACCACAACAACTAGGTCGTCCACATGCAAATAATCGCAATGGTAGGGTTGCACCACACCCTCGGGTACGAGATCATGACCATCTCCCAAAACTAAAATTGAATATTCCACCATTTGAGGGTAGATATGTTCCTGATATATATCTGACTTGGGAGTTAGAAACAGAACAACGTTTTACATGTTTAGAATATCCCGAGGAGAGACGTGTTGCTGCTGCTCTTTGTGCTTTCACTAGTTTTGCTTGTGTGTGGTGGTCTGAAATTGTAGATTATATCCGAATAATATTCCAACTACTTGGGCTACTTTGAAAACTGCTATGCGTACTCGTTGGGTTCCACCATATTATCAACGTGAATTACTTCAAAAATTGCAGCGTTTAAGACAAGAAAAAAAATTGTAGAGGAATATTATCAGGAATTACAAAACTGGCCTGATTAGATGTGGTATTGTTGAGGATAATGAGGCTATGCTTGCACATTTTATGGGTGGCTTAAATAGAGAGATTTGGACAATTCTAGAGTATAAGGAGTATAATAATATCACTCGTTTATTCCATCTTGCTTGCAAAGCTGAACGTGAAGTGCAGGATCGTCAGGCCTTGGCGCGAACTATTTTTCTGCAGGTCGACCTTCATCGCAGACACCGCGTGCATCCTCTACTTCGACACATCCGGCTGCACCACCACCTACTTCATCCGTCACTTCTAGCCGTGATAAAGGCAAACAGGCACCGCCACCATCAGCCAGGAGTACACCTTCTGGTCTTGCGCAGAGCTCTTCTTCATCCATGGCATCCACAGGGCCAACACATGATGTTATATGTCGTTGTTGCACTGGTCGTGGTCACTATGCAAGCAAATGCCAATCTCAGCGTGTCATGATTGCTACTGAGGATGGTGATTATGAGTCCTCTAGTGACTATGATGAGGAGACTTTGTCTCTTATTACACGTGAAGAACATGGTGGAGATGATTCTGAAAATGAGACACAATACATGGCTCCTGAAGACACTGACAGGTATGAATGTTTAGTTGCTCAACGTGTTTTGAGTGTGCAGGTCACACAAGCGGAGCAAAATAAGAGTCATAATTTGTTCCATACAAAGGGAGTTGTGAACGTACCAATCCAGAGGAGACGAAGGAGATTATGCGTCAAGTACAGGAGCTACTCGACAAAGGTTATATACGTGAATCCCTTAGTCCTTGTGATGTTCCTATTATTCTAGTGCCAAAAAAGGATGGTACATCACGTATGTGTGTTGATTGTAGAGGCATTAATAATATTACTATTCGTTATCATCATCCTATTCCTAGGCTAGATGATATACTTGATGAATTGAGTGGCTCTACAATATTCTCCAAAGTTGATTTGCGTAGTGGATACCATCAAATTCGTATGAAATTGGGAGATGAATGGAAAACAACATTTAAAACTAAGTTTGGATTATATGAGTGATTAGTCATGCCTTTCGGGTTAACTAATGCACCTAGTACTTTCATGAGATTAATGAATGAAGTTTTACGTGCTTTCATTGGATGATTTGTGGTAGTTTACTTTGATGATATACTGATTTATAACAGATCTTTGGAGGAACATTTGGAACATTTACGTGTTGTTTTTATTGCTCTACGTGATGCACGTTTGTTTGGTAACCTTGGGAAGTGCACCTTTTGCACCGACCGAGTATCTTTTCTTGGCTATGTTGTTACTCAATAGGGAATTGAGGTTGATAAAGCCAAGATTGAAGCTATTGAGAGTCGGCCGCAGCCCAAAACGGTCACACACATGAGGAGTTTCCTTGGCCTCACTGGATTCTATAGGCGCTTTGTGAGAGATTTTAGCACCATTGCTGCACCTCTCAATGAGCTTACAAAGAAGGATGTGCCTTTTGTTTGGGGTACTGCACAGGAAGAAGCCTTCAGGGTATCGGTAACATAAGGCCCTTCCCATTTAGAAGTTTTCCTGCAAAGAATCTAAAATGAGAGTTGTCAATCGTATGGGGGATCAATCGTAGTCTTTTCGGTAAGTAAGAGTGTTGAACCCAACGAGGAGCGGAACAAAATGACAAGTGGTTTTCAGTAAGGTAATGTCTGCAAGCACTGAAATTTTAAGTAGCACACAGTTTGATAGCAAGATAATTTGTGACGAGCAAGTAACGATAACGGCAAATAGTATGCAGCAAGATAGCCAAATCCTTTTGTAGCAAAGGACAAGCCAAAACAGTTTCTTGTAATAAGCAGAGTGTTTTTGAGGGCACACAGGAATTTCATCTAGTCACTTTCATCATGTTGGCTTGATTCGTGTTCACTACTTTGATAATTTGATATGTGGGTGGATCGGTGCTTAGGTGTTGTTCTTACTTGAACAAACATCATTCTTATGATTAACCCCCTCGCAAGCATCCGCAACTATGAGAAAAGTATTAAGATAAAATCTAACCATAGCATTAAACATTTGAATCCAAATCGGTCCCTTACGAAGTAGCGCATAAACTAGGGTTTAAGCTTCCGACACTCTAGCAACCCATCATCTAATAACTACTCCGCAATGCATTCCCTTAGGCCCAAATATGGTGAAGTGTCATGTAGTCGACGCTCACATGACACAACTAAAGGAATCACATCATGCATATCATCAAAATAGTGAACACATATCAAGTTCATATGATTACCTGCAACAAGATTTCTCCCGTGACCTCGAGAACAAAAGTAACTACTTAGAAGTGATAAATATGTTCATGATCAGAGGGGTACTAGACAACATAATGGATCTGAACATATAATCTTCCACCAAATAAACCATATAATAATCAACTACAAGATGTTATCAACACTACTAGTTACCCATAAGCACCAATCTAAGGTTCCCGTACAAAGATTGAACACAAGAGATAAACTAGGGTTTGAGAGGATATGGTGTTTGTCTAAGATGTTGATGGAGATTTCCCTCCCCAATATGGGAGTGTTGTTGGTGATGATGATGACCACGATTTCCCCCTCCGAAAGGGAAGTTCCTCCGGCGGAATCGCTCCGCCAGAGGGCAAAAGTGCTCCTGCCCAAGTTCCGCCCCCAGACGGCGGTGCTCCGTCCCGAAAGTCCTCTCCTGATTTTTTTTCTAGGTCAAAATGACTTATATACTAGTCACTAGAAGATGGGCACCGGAGATGGGCCTGTTGGAAATATGACCTAGAGGCAATAATAAATTGGTTATTATTATATTTCCTTATTCATGATAATTGTTTATTATCCATGCTAGAATTGTATTGATAGGAAACTCAGATACATGTGTGGATACATAGACAAACACCATGTCCCTAGTGAGCCTCTAGTTGACTGGCTCGTTGATCAATAGATGGTTGTGGTTTCCTGACCATGGACATTGGATGTCGTTGATAATGGGATCACATCATTGGGAGAATGATGTGATGGTCAAGACCCAATCCTAAGCCTGGCACAAGATCATGTAGTTCATATGCTAAAGCTTTTCTAAATGTCAAGTATCTTTTCCTTAGACCATGAGATTGTGCAACTCTCGGATACCGTAGGAATGCTTTGGGTGTACCAAACGTCACAACATAACTGTGTGGCTATAAATGTGCACTACGGGTATCTCCGAAAGTGTCTGTTGGGTTGGCACGAATCGAGACTGGGATTTGTCACTCCGTGTGACGGAGAGGTATCTCTGGGCCCACTCAGTAGGACATCTGAAAGTGCAACTAATCCCCGGGTGGTTTTGGTAATTAATAACAACATATATATCATTGAACTAATATTCTCTTGAGAATCATTTCAGAAAAGTTCGATGATGTGGGTATGGAAATGTCTGAAGAAGTGGACCCCTCAAAATGCTAAGACAAGCATTGGCAAAAGCTCAAGACTCTATTTATGGTTTAGTGATCAAAGATCACATTGAGTCCATAGGAAAAGCCAATACTATTAAAAGGGGATGAGGTTGTGTTAATGTTCTTGTTGCTCAAGTGCTTGGTGATCTAACTCCCTCAACTATCAGCACTATTCACTACTTAACACACACCCATAAGTAATCTCGGTCAATCCAACTCAGTCCCACCGAGATGAAGTTATTTCTACAAACCCTAACATCTCGGTCACACCGATTTCTCCAACTCAGTCCCACCGAGATGAACCACCTCAGTTGTTTCTCCAAACCCTAGCTTCTCGGTCAAACCGATTCTGAGTTTCGGTCCCACCGAAAAAGGGCTGCCAACCTTCTGTGGTCAGTTGACATAAATTCGGAATATCCGAGTTTATATTTTCGGTCTCACCGAGATGGCAAACCCTAACCTTTGACTCACTTCGGTCTCACCGAGATGGTATTTTCGGTCCCACCGAAAATCCCAACGTTCACTATATTTGAACTTTCGGTCTAACCGAGTTTTCATTTCGGTCTGACCGAGATTGGTCAAATGTGTGTGTAACGGTTGGATTTTGTGTGGAGGCTATATATACCCCTCCACCCCCTCCTCATTCGTAAGGAGAGCCATCAGAAAGTACCACCACTTCTACCATACACTTTCTGAGAAGTGAACCACCTACCCTTGTGTTGAGATCAAGCCATTCCATTCCTACCATATGAAACTTGATCTCTAGCCTTCCCAAGTTGCTTTCCACTCAAATCTTTCTTCCACCACAGCCATATCAGTGAGGAGAGTTGAGTGTTGGGGAGTTTATCATCTGAAGCACAAGAGCAAGGAGTTCATCATCATCAACACCGTCTATTACCTTTTGGGGGGTGGTGCCTCCTAGATTGGTTAGGTGTCGCTTGGGAGCCTCCGTCGTTGAGATGTGGAGTTGAACCAAGAAGTTTGTAAGGGCAAGGAGATCGCCTACTTCGTGAAGATCTACCCCGAGTAAGGCTAGTCCTCCGTGGGCGTAGGCCGTGATGGAATAGACAAGGTTGCTTCTTCGTGGACCCTTTGTGGGTGGAGCCCTCCGTGGACTCGCGCAGCCGTTACCCTCCGTGGGTTGAAGTCTCCATCAACGTGGATGTACGATAGCACCACCTATCGGAACCACGACAAAAATCTTCGTGTCACCAAACTGCGTTTGATCTTCTCCACCTCTCTTTTACATGTGCAATTTACTTTCCGCTGCTTATACTCTAGAATTGCATGTGTAGGGTGATACTTGAATTGTTCTTAATTGTGAAACTGCCAAAAACATTGCATGATCTAAAGGCAGATTTTTTATATTGTCAAGTAGTCTAATCACCCCCCCTCTAGACCTACTTTCGATCCTACAAGTGGTATCAGAACCTAGGAGAGTATGGCGTCTAGTGAGGGTAATTATCGTAGAGGTCCTTACTTTGATGGTACAAATTTTGCTAGTTGGAAGCATAAAATGAAAATGCATATTCTTGGTCATAACCCAGCCGCATGGGGCATTATTTGTGTTGGCATGCAAGGTGATTTCTTTGAAGAAGGAAAAGTTCCGGATCGCGAAGCTACACCCGAAGAGTTGCGGATGTTGCAAAACAATGCTCAAGCTTGTGACATTCTCTTCAATGCTTTGTGTCCCGAAGAGTTCAACAAAATCAGCCGTCTTGAGAATGCTAAAGAGATTTGGGATACTTTGGTTGAAATGCACGAAGGTACTGAATCTGTGAAGGAATCAAAGCTAGATATTCTTCAAGGTCAACTTGACAAGTTCAAGATGAAGGATGGTGAAGGAGTCGCTGAAATGTACTCTAGGCTTGCTCTCATCACAAATGAGATTGCTGGCTTAGGAAGCGAAGAAATGACTGACCGATTCATCATTAAGAAGATTCTCAGAGCTTTGGATGGAAAGTATGACACCGTGTGCACTTTGATCCAAATGATGCCAAACTACAAGACTCTCAAGCCAACTGAAGTCATTGGAAGGATTGTTGCTCATGAGATGACACTTAAGGATAAGGAAGAGCTTCACAACAAGTCAAGTGGTGCTTACAAAGCTACAAGTGATGCTCCTACTACCTCAAGTGACAAGCAAATTTCCAATGAAGACATAAGCCTAATGGTCAAGAACTTCAACAAGTTCTACAAGAATAGAGGCAAAGAAAGAAGCTCAAAGTCTAGATCATATGATGGAAAGAGATCTTCTAGTCGTGATCGAAACTGCTACAATTGTGGACGACCCGGACACTTCTCAAACGAGTGTACGGCTCCCCACAAGAGAAGAGAAGAATCTCCAAGAAGAAGAGCAAGAGATGAGTCACCTCGGAGAGAGAGAAGGAGTAGAGATGATCGTTATGAACGAAGACCCTCTCGGAGAAGCAAGGATTCGGAGAGGAAAGACAAGTCATCAAGGAGCTACACAAGAAGAAGACATCAAGCTCATGTTGGTGAATGGGTCTCCGGCTCCGACTCTGACAGTCAATCCGATGGAAGCTATCACTCCAACTCCGACTATAGTCAAGATGAAGGTGTTGCCGGACTTGCACTCGTATCCTCCAACTCCAACTCCTACGACTTATTTGATTCACCAAATGAGGGAATTGGAAGATGCTTCATGGCTAAAGGCCCCAAGGTAACACACCCTGAATTCATTGACTTTGATAGTGATGAGGATGACTTACTTGGTGAAGATGAGCTCTTGCATGATAAATCTAGTGAGCTTAGTAATGATGAAAATGCTAGTAGTCTTTATAGTCGAGAAGAGTCGAATGACAATGCTATGAAGGAGATTGAGCGTCTAACTAAAGAATTAAACACTCTTAAGTTAGCTCATGAAACAACTCAAGAAGATCATAGAGAGCTCCTAAGATCTCATGAGAAGCTACGCTTCGAGAAGCTCACTCTAGAGCAAGAACATGAGTTTCTAAAAGCGATCAATGACGATCTTCGAAAGAAGAGTTCTTCATATCTTGCCAAACGACTTCTCTTGTCTAATTTCTTGCCACCTATTAAGACTAAGCATGACAAGCATAAGAAAAATTCTTCCTCTAGTAGTAACAATAACAATGTTAAATCTAATGTTGTTACTTCTAGTAGTTCTCTTGATTCCACTAACAATGTTTCAAGCCAAGTTACACTTGAGCAAGAAAATAGCCTATTGAAGGAAATCATAGAGAAAGGTGTCTACAAGAGTCTTGCCGGAAGCAAGAACTTTGAGGAGATTGTTCGCAAACAAGGAAGACACCGGAAGAATCAAGGGATTGGTTTTGAGCGAAAGTTCAACGCCAAAGGTGTTGAGTGGGAAGAAGGTCAATACCCTACTCCACAGTTTGTTTCACAAAAGGAGAAGTATGATCCTACTTCTTCCAATGTGGAACAAGCTCAAGATGACCTTCCACCACAAGACCACAAGCTAAAGGCCAAGGACAAGCTTCAAGAGGAGATTGATGCATTCATTGAAGCACCTCAAGCCATGGTCAAGTGGGTTCCCAAGGACACATCAAGTTCTACTTCGTCAAGCTCAACTACAACACCAAGGATTCCCATCAAGATGATGTGGGTCCCAAAGAAGAAGAACTAGTAGGTTCTTGAGGGTGACTCCGCCAACAAACTTCACTCATATTCATTTTGGCAAGAACTTGTGCAATCAACTTCCACATCGTGCACTTGTTCATGGAGTCACAAACCCTCTTGTTGGTAAGTCAAGGGACAAGGTAATCATTGCTTTCATGGACATCATCTTTTGTGTACTTCACTCTATGTCTATGGATATTCTTGTTTGTTCCTTGTGGGACTAACCCATGTAGGTATTGAAAGTGCCCTAATTCAAAGGATTGCTCCTAACTCATGATGATCTACATCAACATTGAGCATCCACGTCTTCAACATCTACATGAAGTCTTCTACGACAACCCAAGGTTAGTTTGACCCTTTAAAAGGGGTTCTCACATCTAGGGGGAGCTTTGCTCTAAAAATTGAGCTAAAGCATCTTCTAACGATGTGAACACATAAATGCTTTATGTAAAAGTGGTAACCCCACTTGTGCTTAAACGATGAGTATGACCTATGATCAAATGTTCTCATTTGACTCCTAAGTCAACATACTCATATATAGATGACCTAGTCATCGACAAATTGTGTGCTAGTAGCTAGAGTGATTGGTTGTGCATGTTTGACACATATTTCATTTGCTATCTTATTGTGTGAGCATGTTGAATGCATGATTTTATCCATTCAAGGACATCCATTTGTGGTTTTGATTGTTTTGGTTTCTTCTTCTGGCCAAATGGATGGACAAGAATGCCTAAGCACCTTCCCTAGCTATCTATGCTTTCTTGTCTCAAAAATTCTTTTCATGCTCATATCACAACTTTGAACAAGTCTTTTTCGGACAGTCCGAGTGAGGAGCACTCGGAACCACCGATTCGTCTAAGGCTGACTTCCAAAACCTTCTAAGTCCATTTCGGTCTGACCGGTTTCTCAATCTCGGTCCAACCGAAACACTTAGATTGATCTAGGTTTCATCTCAGTGAAACCGAGTTCAAAATCTCGGTCTGACCGATATGCGTAACTGCACTGCAATTATGCATCTCGGTGACACCGAATTTTTCAACTCGGTCCCACCGACAGCACGGGGTTATATATACTGAGGGCTGCGCGCGATCTATTCCTTTCAAACCGTTCGCCCTCCAAGACCCCTGCTGCCGTCGCCCTGATCTAAGGATCGTCGCCTTCGTCGCCTGTGCGCCCTCGCCGCAGGTCTCCGCCGCCGTCAACGGTAATCTTCTCCGCCGTTGCCGCCGTAGAGGGACACCACCAAGTTAGGGTGTGTCCCGATCCCTTTCATGCTCAACTTCTGATTCTTGCATGATAGGACTGCCCTGATTCAATCCACGTTTGATATGATCCCAATACATTGTTCAGATCGTTTAGTTTCGAGGAAAATTCTTAGGTTTAGGTTTCCACGGAATGCATCTCGGTGAAGCCGATTCCTGAAACTCGGACTGACCGATTTGGTCTCTGACCATTGCACTACATAGTTCGGTCTGACCGAGTTGTGAAAATCGGAATGTCCGAATTAAAGTTTCTGTGAAACCCTAAGTTTTCGGCAGGACCGAAACCCATTTCGGTCTGACCGAAAGTGGTGTGTAGGTTCTGTTGAACACTTCGGTTACACCGAAACTTGAAATCGGTTTGACCGAAATACATTCTGTGAAAACTCAAAACTAAGTTTTTGAACTCATTTTTTTTTGCAAAAACTTCTGCAGTTGTGATAACTCTTCTACTCTGCCTACACCTTATCTATTCACAGGTCTTTCAGCCATGTCAGATGTCAGTGACAGCCAGAACAGGTCTGAATCACCGTTTGCTGAAATTCCAGAGGCAGGTACAAGTCCTGAGGCTAGCAGCTCTAGTGATGATGGTGAGAGGAGTACCCCCAGTGGTCTGCCTCCTGCTGCTACGAGAACCAGGAAGAAGAGAACGTCTGATGATGAGGATTCCGACTTTGTTGCTGAGGAAGTTACCTCCAAGCCAAAGAGGCAAGTGGTTGCCAAAGAGCTCCAAGGGCAGCAGCCAAAGAAAGGCACAAGCAAAGTGAAGCAGTCTGCAGTTGCTAAGAAGCTCAACTTGGAAGAGCCAGCTCCAAGCAAGGTGAAGAAGACTTCCAAAAGGAAGAGAGTTGTATATACTGAACCTCAAGAAGTTGTTGAAGAAGAAGAAGAAGATGCACCCCAGCCTCCTCCTCAGAAAGCTAAGTTCATGGGTGATGCTATTCGGGCTCAAGCCTCCTCCAAGCCCAAGAAGCCTGCTCCAGCTAAGGCAGCTCCAGAGAAGCCCAAGAGGACAACCAGAAGCATTCCAGCTTCTGAGAAGAACAAAGGTGAGATGCCACCTTCTGAGTCAGATGAAGAGCATGTGTTGCTCAAGCTCCGTCCCAAGTTGCCACTCCACAATGATGCTCATCCTCAAGCTGAGGATATGAAGGCAAGAAAGGACAAAGGTCTCAGGCTATGGAGACAGTCTGATCCATATGCCGTAAGAAGAAGGACTGCTGTTGACCCCAGATTCCACACCAGAGAGCAGCAGGATTTCTATGAGACAGTGCTAATGGATAAGAAGCCCATTGTTGCTGACACCAGGTATGTCGACTGGAAGTATATTGACAGCAGAGAGCATCGGGACTTCTTTCCCCATGTGCATGAGAGCTTTACTGCATGTGGAGTTGCTGATTTTGTGGGTCAAGAACTGACAGCCTGGAATGACGAGATGATCATGCAGTTCTATGCCACAGCCCATTTCTATCCTGATGGCAAGATCACCTGGATGACTGAAGGTCAAAGGTTTTCTTCAACTGTTGCAGAATGGGCAGAACTTCTGAACGCTCCAGTGCAGAGAGAGGACGACATTGATGTCTATGGGATTCCTAAGAAGAGTCATGATTCTATGAAGAATATGTACAAGGAGATCCCAGCTGCTGATTTGGAGGGATGGAAACTCGGCTCAGTGTATTATCTCCAGGCAGGTCTGACCACCACTAACACTATCCTGAGGCATACTTTGATGCCTAAGTCAGGTGACCACCGGATGATACGAGGCTATTCTATCAACATGCTGCACATTCTCGATGAGAAGGCACCTTTTAAGGTGATGGACTTGATGGTAGAGACCATCAAGAGGACTGCAGCTGACCAGAAGAGGTCGTGTGGGTTTGCGCCGCAGATACAGATGCTTATCAACGCCAAGTTTGGCACGGGCAAATTCATGTTGGATAGGAAGCACTTGCCACTGCAGCCAGAGCATGAGGACAACATAGTTGTGATGGATGAAGAGGATCCCACCTCAGTTGAAGGGCAAGCCAAGATTGAAGCTGCGAAGAAGGCTAAAGCTGACAAAGAGGCAGCAGCAGCAGCAGCTAAGCCAAAGAGTTTCGGAGATCAGATTCTTGAAGCAACCCGGAGAATTGAACAACGTCTGGCCAGCATTGAGCAATCTCAGGAGAGCCTTGAGAGGATTGTCGAGGACAAGATCCACGCTCTGGACGTGAAGCTGACTGAGATTCAGGTGTCTGTCAACAAGCTTGAGGCAGACATGGAGGAGACTAGGCAGGAGAGAGCAGAGCTTATGCAGGATGATCTAGTCCAGGACTCTCATCGCCAGACTGCTCCGGTTCCCAGAGGATCCAGGTCTGCAGCTATCCCAGTGACAGACTCCAGGGCTACCACTTCAGCACCAGCTACAGCTCCAGCAGTTCCTTCAGCTCCAGCATCCACTCCTCCACCGCAGACTTCAGCAGAAGTCTTCGCAGATGCAGCCATCTCTACACCGACATCGACCCAGACGGGAGCCGCCAGCCGAGCCCGCAGTGACGTTTAGCTCTATACCTTTTCGAACTTTTTGGTAACTTGTTGCCAAAGGGGGAGAAATTGTTATAGATCATAGGGCTTCGAGAGAGAGAGTGCTCTTTCGTCTTTTCGTTCTTTTGCCGGTTTTCCTTGAGATACTTTGGTTTCTTTTGGTTCCAGATACTTTAAGTGTGCTTGCTACTACGTTTGATGCTACCTTAATGAGTGCTTAGTCATACTATGCTTTAATGTGTGCTTATCGCTTATCATGTGCTATTCCTTATTGTATGGCTATTTACTTTTGTCTTGGTGATTAAGTGCATGTTATTCATTCTTATCATTTTGTGCGCTCCACCAAGATGTATGTGACATGGAAGAGTGACCCATAATCCTAATCGATTGTGCATTTGCATTCAAACGCAAATTTTTAAATAATGCACAAATTTAGGGGGAGCTCTTGTTTATCACATACTTCTCAAAGCGACGATATTATTCATTGATTATATCTTTTGTCGAAGCTTTGATCTATATGTTGTCATCAATTACCAAAAAGGGGGAGATTGAAAGTGCAACTAATCCCCGGGTGGTTTTGGTAATTAATAACAACATATATATCATTGAACTAATATTCTCTTGAGAATCATTTCAGAAAAGTTCGATGATGTGGGTATGGAAATGTCTGAAGAAGTGGACCCCTCAAGTGCTAAGACAAGCATTGGCAAAAGCTCAAGACTCCATTTTTGGTTTAGTGATCAAAGATCACATTGAGTCCATAGGAAAAGCCAATACTATTAAAAGGGGATGAGGTTGTGTTAATGTTCTTGTTGCTCAAGTGCTTGGTGATCCAACTCCCTCAACTATCAGCACTATTCACTACTTAACACACACCCATAAGTAATCTCGGTCAAACCAACTCAGTCCCACCGAGATGAAGTTATTTCTACAAACCCTAACATCTCGGTCACACCGATTTCTCCAACTCAGTCCCACCGAGATGAACCACTTCAGTTGTTTCTCCAAACCCTAGCTTCTCGGTCAAACCGATTCTGAGTTTCGGTCCCACCGAAAAAGGGCTGCCAACCTTCTGTGGTCAGTTGACATAAATTCGGAATATCCGAGTTTATATCTTCGGTCTCACCGAGATGGCAAACCCTAACCTTTGACTCACTTCGGTCTCACCGAGATGGTATTTTCGGTCCCACCGAAAATCCCAACGTTCACTATATTTGAACTTTCGGTCTAACCGAGTTTTCACTTCGGTCTGACCGAGATTGGTCAAATGTGTGTGTAACGGTTGGATTTTGTGTGGAGGCTATATATACCCCT
The DNA here is from genome assembly GCA_902687465.1 of Secale cereale. NCBI lineage: Eukaryota > Viridiplantae > Streptophyta > Magnoliopsida > Poales > Poaceae > Secale > Secale cereale. The sequence continues at coordinate 280,783,083 of LR738709.1, read as the reverse complement.
CCACCCCCTCCTCATTCGTGAGGAGAGCCATCAGAAAGTACCACCACTTCTACCATACACTTTCTGAGAAGTGAACCACCTACCCTTGTGTTGAGATCAAGTCATTCCATTCCTACCATATGAAACTTGATCTCTAGCCTTCCCAAGTTGCTTTCCACTCAAATCTTTCTTCCACCACAGCCATATCAGTGAGGAGAGTTGAGTGTTGGGGAGTTTATCACTTGAAGCACAAGAGCAAGGAGTTCATCATCATCAACACCGTTTATTACCTTTTGGGGGGTGGTGCCTCCTAGATTGGTTAGGTGTCGCTTGGGAGCCTCCGTCTTGATGATGTGGAGTTGAACCAAGAAGTTTGTAAGGGCAAGGAGATCGCCTACTTCGTGAAGATCTACCCCGAGTAAGGCTAGTCCTCCGTGGGCGTAGGCCGTGATGGAATAGACAAGGTTGCTTCTTCGTGGACCCTTCGTGGGTGGAGCCCTCCGTGGACTCGCGCAGCCGTTACCCTCCGTGGGTTGAAGTCTCCATCAACGTGGATGTACGATAGCACCACCTATCGGAACCACGACAAAAATCTCCGTGTCACCAAACTGCGTTTGATCTTCTCCACCTCTCTTTTACATGTGCAATTTACTTTCCGCTGCATATACTCTAGAATTGCATGTGTAGGGTGTTACTTGAATTGATCTTACTTGTGAAACTGCCAAAAACATTGCATGATCTAAAGGCAGATTTTTATTTTGTCAAGTAGTCTAATCACCCCCCCTCTAGACTTACTTTCGATCCTACAACATCGTCATAATGTGTATGATGTGATCAAGGAGTTGATCACGGGATGATGTGTTACGGAACGAGTAAAGAGACTTGCCGGTAATGAGATTGAATCAGGTATCGGGATACCGACTATCGAATCTCGGGCAAGTACTATACCGGTAGACAAAGGGAATTGTATACGTGATTGATTGAATCCTTGACATCGTGGTTCATCCGATGAGAACATCGTGGAACATGTGGGAGCCAACATGGGTATCCAGATCCCGCTGTTGGTTATTGGCCAGAGAGTTGTCTCAGTCATGTCTACATGGTTCCCGAACCCGTAGGGTCTACACACTTAAGGTTTGGTGACGCTAGGGTTGTAGAGATATAAGTATGCGGTAACCCGAAAGTTGTTCGGAGTCCCGGATGAGATCCCGGACGTCACGAGGAGTTCCTAAATGGTCCGGAGGTAAAGATTTATATATAGGAAGTCAAGTTTCGGTCACCGGGAAAGTTTCAGGGGTCACCGGTATTGTACCGGGACCACCGAAAGGGTCCCGGTGGTCCACCGGGTGGGGCCACCTATCCCGGAGGGCCCCATGGGCTGAAGTGGGAGGGGAACCAGCCCCTAGTGGGCTGGTGCGCCCCCCCTTGGGCCTCCCCCCGCGCATAGGGTTGGAAACCCTAGGGGTGGGGGCGCCTCCACCTGGCTTGGGGGCAAGTTTCCCCCCTGGCCGCCGCCTCCTTGGAGATTGGATCTCCTAGGGCCGACGCCCCCCTAGGGGCCCTATATATAGTGGGGGGTGAGGGCAGCCACAACCCATGCCCTGGCGCCTCCCTCTCCCTCCCGTGACACCCCTTCCTCCTCCAGTGCTGCTTGGGGAAGCCCTGCTGGAATACCGCTGCATCCACCACCACGCCGTTGTGCTGCTGGATCTCCATCAACCTCTCCTCCCCCCCTTGCTGGATCAAGAAGGAGGAGACGTCGCTGCTCCGTACGTGTGTTGAACGCGGAGGTGCCGTCCGTTAGGCGCTAGGATCATCGGTGATTTGGATCACGACGAGTACGACTCCATCATCCACGTTCTCTTGAACGCTTCCGCTCGCGATCTACAAGGGTATGTAGATGCACTCCTCTCTCCCTCGTTGCTAGATGACTCCATAGATTGATCTTGGTGAAGCATATAATTTTTTTGGTTTCTGCTATGATCCACAACAGGGCCGAGGAGGGCACAACCCACCAGGGCGCGCCTCGGGGCCCTGGGGCGCCTAGGTGGGTTGTGCCCACCTGGTGGGGGCCCTCTGGTAGTTATTTGCTCCAATACTTCTTATTTATTCCATAAAAATCCTCATGAAGTTTTAGCTCATTTGGAGTTGTGTAGAATAGGTAGCCTGATGTTGCTTTTTCAGTTCCTGATTTCCAGCTGCTGGTATTCTCCCTCTTCATATAAACCTTGTATATTATGAAAGAAAGGGCATTAGAATTACTCCAAGAGGCATTATTATGCATGGGAACACTATAAATAACTGTAGGAAAACATGATGCAAAATGGGCGTATCAGGGCTCTAGATTGGATCTCGTGGTTCTGGAACTTGCGGCGGCTGGAACAAAATTTCGTCGACTCCCCTAGGGTTAATGGAATATTTGGGTATTTATAGAGCTGAGAGGCGGCGCGGGAGGCCACCGTGGGGGCACAACCCATCAGGGCACGTCAGGGCTCCTAGGTGCACCCTGGTGGGTTGTGGTCCCTACGGGCCGCCCCTGGCTCCTTCTTTGGCTCATTGGATGTCTTCTGGTCCAGAAAAAATCACCAAAAAGTTTCGCTACGTATGGACTCTGTTTGATAGGGATTTTCTGCGTAGTAAAAAACAACAAGTGGCACTTGGCACTATGTCAATAAGTTAGCCCCAAAACAATAATATAAAATTGATATAAAATGATTGTAAAACATCCAAGATTGATCATATAACAACATGGAACAAGCAAAAATTATAGATACGTTGGAGACTTATCACAATCCTAGCAGCTTCATCGCAGAAGTAAATAACATGCCCATCAATATTTTCTACCAAGAGATCTTTAACCATAGCAACACTAGGTTCTACTTTCATTTGTTCAAAAGGTTTAGATGCTCTAATATTTCTTTTGTTAACGATGGTTGAGACTTTAGAATGTTCCCTTATTCTAACACGGAAAGGTGGTTTTTCAATGTAAGCAGTTTAAATAATAGTTTCATCTTTTACTTTTACCGGTTTTTTAATTACTTCTTTAATAGGGGGTGATATTTAAACCACTTCTCCTTAGGGAGATCAACATGAGTAGCAAATGATTCACGAAAGAAGCTACTATCTCAGTGTCAAGTCCATATTTAGTGATAAACTTGAGAAAAGCATCGGTATTCATGAAATATTTAACACAATCAAGCTCAGGCTTAATACCTGACTCGTTACCTTCGTCGAGTTCCCAATCTTCAGAGTTATGTTTAATTCTTTCTAAAAGAACCCAGCTGAATTCAATAGTCTTATTTATAAAATAACCAGCACAAGAAGTATCGAGCATGGATTGATCATTATGAGAAAGCCGAGCTTAAAAATTCTGAATGATAATTTCTCTTGAGAGATCATGATTGGGGCATGAATATAACATTGACTTAAGCCTCCCCCAATCTAAAGCAATACTTTCTCCTTCATGAGGCCAAAAATTATAGATATAATTTCGATCACGATGAACTAGATGCATAAGATAAAACTTTTGGTGAAATTCCAATTTCAATAGATTCCACTTCCAAGATCCAATATCATCGCGTAGCCTATACCATGTCAACGCTTTTCCCTTCAAAGATAAAGGGAAAACCTTCTTCTTAACTTCATCTCCGAGTAAACCTACAATCTTAAATAATCCACAAACTTCACCGACATTAATTAAGTGCATATCAGGATGTAATGCTCCATCTCCTGCATAAAGATTAGCTAGTAGTTTCTAAATCATACCCAAAGGAATTTCATAACAAATGTTTTTGGTAGGTGCAGTAGGTTGAGGGGCAACTAATTGTGCCTTCGGTCGAGGTAAAGATACTCCGAACAAATCCCTCAAATGATTATTTTCCATAGTAAGAAGTGAGAGTAAATTGCAGCACGTAATATAATTTGTTCCTTATCGATTTTTGCTTACCAAAGGCACTTCACCCCCCGGCAAGTGCGCCAGAAAAAAGTCTTTATGACCCACAAGTAGGGATTAATCGTAGTCCTTTCGATAAGTAAGAGTGTTGAAGCCAACAAGGAAGGAAATGACAAGCGGTTTTCAGCAAGGTAATGTCTGCAAGCACTGAAATTGTCGGTAACAGATAGTTTGATAGCAAGATAATTTGTAGCAGGTAACAAGTAGCAATAGTAACAATAAGTGTAGCAAGGTATACCAATCCTTTTGTGGCAAAGGACATGCCAAGATGGTTTCTAATAAATGGCAAAGCGTCCTTGAGGGCACACAGGAATTTCATCTAGTCACTTTCATCATGTTGGTTTGATTCGCGTTCGCTGTTTTGATAATTTGATATGTGGGTGGACCGGTTCTTGGGTGTTGTTCTTACTTGAAAAATCCTCCCACTTATGATTACCCCCCTTCGCAAGCATCCGCCACTACAAAAGAAGAATTAAGATAATATATAACCATATCATTAAACATGTGGATCCAAATCAGCCCCTTACGGAATAGCGCATAAACTAGGGTTTAAGTTTCTATCACTCTCGCAACCCATCATCTAATAACTACTCCACAATTCATTCGCTTAGGCCCAAAGATGGTGAAGTCTCATGTAGTCGATGTTCACATAACACCAGTAAGGGAATCGCAACATACACATCATCAAAATATCAAATTCACATGATTACTTGCAACATGACTTCTCTCGTGGCCTCAAGAACACAGTTAACTACTCACAAATGATATTCATGCTCAATATTAGAGGGGTATTGAATATCATAATGTATTTTAGCATATAATCTTCCACCAAAAAAACCATATAGTAATCAACTACATGATGTAATCAACACTACTAGTCACCCACAAGTACCAATCTGAGGTTGTGGTACAAAGATTGAACACAAGAGATGAACTAGGGTTTGAGATGAGATGGTGTTGTTGAGATTTTGATGAGGATTGGCCTCCCAAAGATGAAAGGGCTATTAGTTATGACGATGGCTTTGATTTCCCCCTTCCGGAGGGAAGTATCCCCGATGGAATCGCTCCGCCGGAGAGCAAAAGTGGTCCTGCCCAAGTTCCGCCTCGAGACGGCGGCGTTCCGTCCCGAAAGTCCTCCCTTTATTTTTTTTCTAGGTCAAAACACCTTATATACCAGAAGATGGGCACCAAAGGTGGGTTGGATTGCCCACCACCCACCAGGGCGCGCCTGGGGGGCCTGACGCTCCCTGGTGTCTTGTGGGCACCAGGCAGCCCCCCTCTGGTGGTTATTTGCCCCAATATTTATTATATATTCCAAAATAAGTCTCCGTAAATTTTTAGCTCATTTGGTGATGTGCAGAATAGATATATCTCTGACGTAGCTTTTTTAGGTCCAGAATTCCACCTGCCGGCATTCTCCCTCTTTGTGCATATTATGAGAGAAAAGGCATTAGAATTACTCCATGAAGCATTATTATGCATTTTTTTATAAATAACAGTAGGAAAACATGATGCAAAATGGTCGTATCACATACTGAATAATCAACGCACGGATACTTGTGGTGAAATTGGAGTATCTAGGTGACATTAGAGTTGGTTGATGTGTATCATATGGTGTTATTTTAGTACGAACTCTAGGGCTGTTTGTGGCACTTACAGGAATATCCCAATAGATTGATCGAGAAGGATCACTTTGAGGTGGTTACATACCATACAAACAATTTCATCTTATGTTCTTCGCTTGATAAGAACTTAGGAGTGATTCGCACATTGAGGGATGGTTATATGATTCGATTATGTAGCACTGTTGAGAGATTGCACTAGTAAAAGTATGAACCCTAGGCCTTGTTTTCAAGAATTGCAATACCGTGTGTGCTCTGTTGGATCACTTGCCACCTTCTTGTTTTTATATTCTCATATTACAAAAACCTATATCTACTATGCATACCACACTTGTATCACCATCTCCTCGCCCAACTAGTGCACCTATACAATTTGCCATAGTATTTGGTGTGTTGGGGACACAAGATATTTCTTGTATTTGATTGTAGGGTTGTTAGATAGAGACTATCTTCATCCTACGCCTCTCATGGATTGATAAACCTTAGGTCATCCATTTGAGGGAAAATTGCTACTGTCCTAGAAAACTCCGCCCCTTGGATGCCCAACACGAGACTACAGGAATAAGTTGTGTAGTAGACAGCAGGGATCATGATAACCCCTTCGCAGTTTGTCTGGGGAGATCGTCAAGCATGAATAGCAGATCAAGCAATCAACACGAAGATTTACCCAGGTTCGGGCCGCTGTGAAGCGTAAAACCCTACTCCTGCTTTGTTATATTGGATGTGTGTGTGTGTGTGTGTGTCCAGCTACAAGGAGTGCAACTTGCTGGCAAGGGGCGCAGGAAGTGCAACTACGCGTGCAAATGGATAGGGTTTCTACCTTTGTAAAGGGTGACAACTTACTCCTATAGCTCTGACGGGTTTGTTTAATTACCAAGTTGTTGTCGAGGGCCTCCTTTTATAGACTAAGGGGTCACCACAATGGAAAAATGGTAATTACACAATGTAAATAGTGGGTACAGTGCCAAATACCTAACTCTGATGGGTTAGGACAAACACATTAAATGCGCAATGAGGTATCAAGCCGGTGAACCACCCCGGCAAAATGGCTTCTCCTTTTGTGTCATTCGCCTAGCTGCCTTATATTTTCTTGACACGCTTCTGGGACGGGTGTCATTAAAGTTGCATCTCAAGCAGTGAACTAACACGTGCCCACACAAAGCTCACCTAACTAATTGCCAACTCGACACCTATACGACAAGTGACAAGCGATGGCCATGGCCATGTAGTAGGATCTTGTCGGGCACGGAGCTTGCCGGGTCCTCACTAGCTTGCCGGCAAGGAAATTGTGAGCAACCCCGACCTTGATCTATTGTACTTCCAAGCATTGGCTTGGGTGTCTTCTTTATAACTTCATCAACCAATCTTGAGCTTGTCTTCGGTTTCCCTCCGGTAAGCCCTCACGTCGGGAAGGCTACTACTGCATGTGCACAAGTCTCGGGTACTAAAGGAGCCAAACTTTAGTACACCAACATTAATGTAACATAATAATTGTTGGGGAACATAGTATTTCAAAAAAAAATCCTACGATCACGCAAGATCTATCTAGGAGAAGCATAGCAACGAGCGGGGATAGTGTGTCCACGTACCCTCGTAGACCGAAAGCGGAAGCGTTTAGTAACGCGATTGATGTAGTTGAACGTCTTCATGATCCAACCGATCCAAGTACCGAACGTACGGCACCTCTGTGTTCAACACACGTTCCACACGATGACGTCCCTCGAGTTCTTGATCTAGTTGAGAATGAGGGAGAGTTTCGTCAAAACGGCGGCGTGGTGCGGTGATGATGAAGTTACTGGCGTAGGGCTTTGGCCTAAGCACTACGACGATATGACCGAGGTGTGTAACTGTGGAGGGGGGTACAACACACGGCTAAGAGATTAACTTGTGTGTCTTTGGGGTGCCCCATGCCCACGTATATAAAGGAGGGAGGGAGAGAGGTCGGCCTCCTAGGACGCGTGAAGAGTAGGGAGTCCTACTAGGACTTCCAAGTCCTAGTAGGAAACCCTTTCCTATTCGGAGTAAGAGAGAAGGAACGAGGGAAAGAGAGAGGGAGTAGGAAAAGGCAAGGGGGCGCCGCCCCCTTCCCCTGATCCAATTCAGACCCATGGGGGGTGCGCCACCGCCCCTTGGCATGTCTTCTCCTCTTCCTGTATGGCCCAATAAGGCCCATTACTTCTCCTGGTGAATTCCCGTAACTCCTCGGTACTCCGAATAATACCTGAATCACTCGGAACCTTTTTGATGTACGAATATAGCCTTCCAATATACGAATCTTTACCTCTCGACCATTTCGAGACTCCTCGCCGTGTCTGTAATCTCATCCGGCACTCTGAACAAACTTCGGTCATCAAATCACATAACTCATAATACTAATCATCATCGAACGTTAAGTGTGCGGACCCTACGGGTTCGAGAACTATGTAGACATGACTGAGACACATCTCCGATCAATAGCCAATAGCGGAACCTGGATGCTCATATTGGCTCCTACATATTCTACGAAGATCTTTATCGATCAAACCGCATAACAACATACATTGTTCCCTTTGTCATCGGTATGTTACTTGCCCGAGATTCGATCGTCGGTATCTTCATACCTAGTTCAATCTTATTACCGGCAAGTCTCTTTACTCGTTCCGTAACACATCATCTCATGACTAACTCATTAGTCATTTGCTTGCAACGCTTATTATGATGAGTATCACCGAGAGGGCCCAAAGATACCTCTTCGACACTCAGAGTGACAAATCCTATTCTCGATCTATGCGAACACCACACACACCTTCGGACAAACCTGTAGAGCATCTTTATAATCACCCAGTTACGTTGTGACATTTGATAGCACACAAGGTGTTCCTCCGGTATTCGGGAGTTGCATAATCTCATAGTTAGAGGGACATGTATAAGTCATGAAGAAAGCAATAGCAATAAAACTAAACGATCATTATGCTAAGCTAATGGATGGGTCTTGTCCATCACATCATTCTCCTAATGATGGGATCATGTTTATCAAATGACAACACATGTCTATGGTTAGGAAGCTCAACCATCTTTGATTAACGAGCTAGTCTAGTAGAGGCATACTAGGGACGCTATGTTTTTTCTATGTATTCACACATGTATCAAGTTTCCGGTTAATACAATTATAGCATGAATAAAAGACATTTATCATGATACAAGGAAATATAAAATAACAACTTTATTATTGCCTCTAGGGCATATTTCCTTTAGTCTCCCACTTGCACTAGAGTCAATAATCTAGTTCACATCGCCATGTGATTTGACGCCCATAGTTCACATCGCCATGTGACCAACACCCAAAGGGTTTACTAGAGTCAATAATCTAGTTCACGTCGCCATGTGATTAACACCCAAAGAGTACTAAGGTGTGATCATGTTTTGTTTTGTGAGGGAAGTTTAGTCAACGGGTCTGTCACATTCAGATATGTATGTATTTCGCAAATTTCTATGTCTACAATGCTTTGCATGGAGCTACTCTAGCTAATTGCTCCCACTTTCAATACGCATCTACTTTGATAATTAGAGTCATCTGGATTGGTGTCAAAGCTTGCATCAGCGTAACCCTTTATGACGAACTCTTTATCACGTCCATAATCGAGAAACATTTCCTTAGTCCTCCAGTTACTAAGGATATTTTTGACCGCTGTCCAGTGATCTACTCCTGGATCACTATTGTACCTCCTTGCCAAACTCATGGCAAGGTAAACAACAGATTTGGTACACAACATGACATACTTTATAGAACCTATGACTGAGGCATATGAAATGACTTTCATTCTCTCTCTATTTTTTTGTTGTGGTCGGGCTTTGAGTCTTACTCAACTTCATACCTTACAACTCAAGCAAGAACTCCTTCTTTGACTAATCCATCTTGAACTATTTCAAAATCTTATCAAGGTATGTACTCATCGAAAGTCTTATCAAGCGTATTGATCTATCTCTATAGATCTTGATGCGCAATGTAAGCAGCTTCACCTAGGTATTTTATTGAAAAACTCCTTTTCAGCAATCCTTTATGCTTTCCAGAAAAATCTACATCATTTCCGATCAACAATATGTCATTCAGATATACTTATCAGAAATGTTGTAGTGCTCTCACTCACTTTCTTGTAAATACAAGCCTCACCATAAGTCTGTATAACACCATATGCTTTGATTACCTTATCAAAGCGTATATTCCAACTCCGAGATGCTTGCACCAGTCCATACATGGATCGCTGGAGCTTGCACACTTTGTTAGCACCTTTAGGATCGACAAAACCTTCTGATTGCATCATATACAACTCTTCTTTAATAAATCTATCAAGGAATGCAGTTTTGTTATCCATTCGCCAGATTTCATAAAATGCGGCAATTGCTAACATGATTCAGACAAACTTAAGCATCACTACGAGTGAGAAAAACTCATTGTAGTCAACCCCTTGAACTTGTCGAAAACCTTTCACAACAAGTCGAGCTTTGTAGACGGTAACATTACCATCGGTGTCAGCCTTCCTCTTAAAGATCCATTTATTTTCAATGGCTTGTCGATCATCGAGCAAGTCAACCAAAGTCCACACTTTGTTCTCCTATATGGATACCATCTCAGATTTCATGGCCTCAAGCCATTTCGCGGAATCTGGGCTCATCATCGCTTCCTCATAGTTCGTAGGTTCATCATGGTCTAGCAACATGACTTCTAGAACAGGGTTACCGTACCACTCTAGTATGGAACGTACTCTAGTTAACCTACGAGGTTCAGTAGTAACTTGATCCGAAGTTTCATGATCATCATCATTAACTTCGTCACTAATTGGTGTAGGCATCACTAGAACTGATTTCTATGAAGAACTACTTTCCAATTCGGGAGAACGTACAATTACCTCATCAAGTTCCACTTTCCTCCCACTCACTTCTTTTGAGAGAAACTCCTTCTCTAGAAAGGATCCATTCTTAGCAACAAAGATCTTGCCTTCGGATCTATGATAGAAGGTGTACCCGATAGTTTCCTTTGGGTATCCTATGAAGACACATTTTTCCGACTTGGGTTCGAGCTTATCAGGTTCAAGCTCTTTCACATAAGCATCGTAGCCCCAAAATTTAAGAAACGACAACTTAGGTTTTTTCCAAACCACAGTTCATAAGGTGTCATCTCAACGGATTTAGATGGTGCCTTGTTTAATGTCAGTCTCTAAAGCATAACCCCGAAATGATAGTGGTAAATCGGTAAGAGACATCATAGATCGCACCATATCTAATAAAGTACGGTTACGATGTTCGGACACACCATTACGTTGTGGTATTCCAGATGGCGTGAGTTGCGAAACAATTCCACATTGTTTCAAATGAAGACCAAACTCGTAACTTAAATATTTGCCTCCGCGATCAGATCGTAGAAACTTTATTTTCTTGTTACGACGATTCTCTACTTCACTATGAAATTCTTTGAACTTTTCAAATGTTTCAGACTTGTGTTTCATCAAGTAGATATACCCGTATCTGCTCAAATCATCTATGAAGTTCAGAAAATAACGATACCCACCGTGAGCCCGAACACTCATTGGACCGCATACATCAGTATGTATAATTTCCAATAAGCCGGTTGCTCGCTGCATTGTTCCGGAGAACGTAGTCATCTTGCCCATGATGCATGGTTCGCAAGCACCAAGTGATTCATAATCAAGTGATTCCAAAAGCCCATCAGCATGGAGTTTCTTCATGCACTTTACACCAATATGACCTAAATGGCAGTGCCACAAATAAGTTGCACTATCGTTATCAACTTTGCATCTTTTGGCTTCAATATTATGAATATGTGTATCACTATGATCAAGATTCAACAAAAATAGACCACTCATCAAGGGTGCATGACCATAAAAGATATTACTCATATAAATAGAACAACCATTATTCTCTAATTAAAATGAATAACTGTCTCGCAACATACAAGATCCATATATAATGTTCATGCTCAACGCTGGCACCAAATAACAATTATTTAGCTCTAAAACTAATCTCGAAGGTAGATGTAGAGGTAGCGTGCTGATGGCGATCACATCGACTTTTGAACCATTTCCCACGCGCATCGTCACCTCGTCCTTAGCCAATCTTGGTTTAATCCACAGCCCCTGTTTCGAGTTACAAATATGAGCAATTGAACCAGTATCAAATACCCAGGCGCTACTACGAGCATTAGTAAGGTACACATCAATAACATGTATATCAAATATACCTTTGTTCACATTGACATCCTTGTTATCCCCCAAATACTTGGGGCAGTTCCGCTTCCAGTGACCAGTTCCCTTGCAGTGGAAGCACTTAGTTTCAGGCTTGGCTCCAGACTTGGGTTTCTTCCTGGGAGTAGCAACTGGCTTGCTATTCTTCTTGAAGTTCCCCTTCTTTCCCTTCCCCTTTTTCTTGAAACTAGTGATCCTATTAACCATCAACACTTGATGCTCCTTTTTGATTTCTACATCCGCAACTTTGAGCATGGCGAAGAGCTCGGGAATTGTCTTCTGCATCCCTTGCATATTATAGTTCATCACGAAGCCTTTATAGCATGGTGGCAGTGATTGAAGAACTCTGTCAATAACACTATCATCATCAACTTTAACTCCAAGTTGAGTCATGTGATTGTGGTACACAGACATTCTGAGTATGTGTTCACTGATAGAATTATTCTCCTCCATCTTGCAACTATAGAACTTGTTGGAGACTTCATATCTCTCAACTCGGACATTTGTTTGAAATATTAACTTCAACTCTTGGAACATCTCATATGCTCCATGACGTTCAAAACGTCTTTGAATTCCCGATTCTAAGCCGTAGAGCATAGCACACTAAACTATCGAGTAGTCATCAGACCGCGTCTACCAGACGTTCAAAGTGTCTACATTAGCGGGAGGGGGCTTGTCACCTAGCGGTGCTTCAAGGACATAATTCTTTTGTGTAACAATGAGGATAATCCTCAACTTACGGACCCAGTCCGTGTAGTTGCTACCATCATCTTTCAACTTAGCTTTATCTAGGAACGCATTAAAATTCAAGGGAACGGTAGCACGGGCCATTGATCTATAACAACATAGACATGCAAAAACTATCAGGACTAAGTTCATGATAAATTGAAGTTCAATTAATCATATTACTAAAGAACTCCCACTTAGGTAGACATCCCTCAAGTCATCTAAACGATCACGTGATCCAAATCAACTAAACCATGTCCGATCATCACGTGAGATGGAGTAGTTTTCAATGGTGAACATCTTATGTTGATCATATCTACTATATGATTCACGCTCAACCTTTCGGTCTCCAGTGCTCCGAGGCCATGTCTGTACATGCTAGGCTCGTCAAGTTTAACCCGAGTATTCTGCATGTGCAAAACTGTCTTACACCCGTTGTATGTGAACGTAGAGCTTATCACACCCGATCATTACGTGGTGTCTCGGCACGACGAACTGTCGCAACGGTGCATACTCAGGGAGAACACTTGTGATGTAGGGTGGAACCCTAATCGGCAGATCTTTCACGAAAGGAGGTTATCCCACGATGAACACGGAGAACACAAGGAAGATACGGAGGAAAACACGAGGGGAAACACTCAAATCAACACAACTACGGTCACACAGGTGCTAGATCCACGATACACATCAAGGTACACGATCCATAGTCAACAACGGTGGTACAAAGATAGTCTTCTCCCGGAGGAGGTCTTGAGTTATCCCTTGGGATCTTCTCCACGAAGGAGGTCTTGAATCCGAGGTGGATCTTCTCCGAAGAGGCCGCGGTCTCGTAGGAGAGGAACCACTGAGGTCTATGATGAGCTATCCAAAAGCTAACCCTAAAAGATGGAAGGGAAAGAGTACTTATAGTCTAGGGGTAAGTTGGGGGGATACATGGGTGAAAACCCTTCAACTGCGCGCAGGCAGGACGGTAGTACCGGTCCTGGGACCGGTAGTACCGGTTTTTGTGGTTTTACCGGAAGTTCCGGCCTTGCACCGGCCTTGCACCAGTCGATTACAGAAGGTGGAGCGGTAGTTGACCGGTAGTTGGACCGGTAGTACCGGTGGACCGGTAGTACCGGTTTCTCTGCGCTGGGAGAATCTTGGTTCATGCTCTTGGCATCCGTCTTGCACCGTAACTTCTCCTTGGCACCTAAGCACACAAAGTGTCTCCGTTTGAGGTAGTAGCCATGTCTCAAGGTGGTCAAATGGGAATTCAACAAGGAGAGAGTTAACCTGGGATTCAAGTGCTCTAGCACGAGCACGTGTCATTGGTCCTTGGAGCACTTGGTGAGGCGATTGATGGTCCATGGGGACGACCTTGGGATGCTCTGCATCATCTCCCCTCCCTTGGAAAAGATCCGACCTCGGATCGAAATCTTCATCACCATGGAAAGGAGAGAGATCCTTGACGTTGAAGGCATCGCTCACGTTGTACTTGTCTTGTGGGATGTCGAGCTTGTAAGCATTGTTGTTGTAGCGTGCTAGCACCTTGAAGGGTCCGTCGGCTCGAGGTAGTAGTTTGGACTTTTGCTCGTGTGGGAAACGGTCCTTGCGAAGGTGTAGCCATACGAGATCTCCCGGTTGGAACACCATAGTCTTCTTGGTGGCGTTGAGCTTGGACGCTAGACGATGTACTTGCCTCTCGATCGTTGCCCTTGTATCTTCATGCACCTTCTTGAGATAGCTTGCTCGAGCACTTCCGTCCATGTTCGTGCGCTCTTGTAGAGGTAGAGGTAGGATATCCAATGGGGACAACGGGTTGAAGCCGTAGACGACCTCGAAGGGGGACTTGCCGGTAGTCGAATGTCTTGCGCGGTTGTAGGCGTACTCGGCGATCGGCAAGCATTGCTCCCATTCCTTGATGTTCTTCTTGATCAACACGCGAAGAAGCGTCGAAAGCGTGCGGTTCGTCACCTCCGTTTGGCCGTTGGTTTGTGGATGGTACGCCAAAGAGAAGAGTAGCTTGATTCCGAGTTTGGCACATAGGGTTTTCCAAAAGTAGCTCAAGAACTTGACGTCCCTGTCCGACACGATCGTTTTGGGCACGCCGTGTAGACGAATGACCTCCCTACAAAAGGGATTTGCAACATGTGAAGCATCGTCGATCTTGTTACAAGGAATGAAATGAGCCATTTTAGAGAATCTATCCACGACAACTAAAACGGAATCTTTGCCATTTTGAGTCCTAGGCAAACCAAGTACAAAATCCATGCTTATGTCTTCCCATGGATGGTATGGAATAGGAAGAGGCATGTAAAGACCATGAGATTGAGCTTTTGACTTAGCTTTACGGCATGTAGAACACCGGTTGGTGAGGCGTGAGACGTCACGTAGCATCTTGGGACAAAAGTAGTTCTTGGAGAGCGTAGCAAATGTCTTGTCGCGTCCAAAGTGTCCCATGAGTCCTCCTCCATGCGATTCCTGCAAAAGGAGCAAACGAAGCGAAGACTCGGGAATGCAAAGTTTGTTAGCTCTCATAAGATATCCGTCCTTTATGTAGTAACGTTCCCAAGAAGTGTGAGTCAAACACTTAGCATAAGGATTTGCAAAGAAAGGATCATGCTCATATAAATCTTTTATGTGCTCAAAGCCAATAACATTCAACTCAAGTTGCGTAACAAGCATGCATTTGCGGGAAAGCGCGTCCGCCACAACATTTTATTTGCCTTTGATGTACTTGATGACATAGGGAAAAGACTCAATGAACTCACTCCATTTAGCATGACGCTTGTTCAACTTAGTTTGACCCTTGAGATACTTGAGAGTCTCATGGTCCGTATGAAGAATGAATTCATGAGGTCTAAGATAATGTTCCCAAACACGTAAAACTCTCACCAAGGCATAAAGCTCTTTATAATAGATGGGATAGTTAAGTTGCGCTCCGGATAGCTTCTCGCTAAAGTAAGCAATTGGGCACTTTTCTTGCATGAGCACGCCACCTATGCCGGTACCACTAGCGTCACAATGAATCTCAAACGGTTTATCAAAGTTTGGTAGGGCTAGAAGTGGTGCGTGTGTAAGCAAGCTTTTTAGCTCATTGAACGAGGTGTCTTGCGAAGGACCCCAAATGAAGGGTGCGTTCTTCTTGCTCAAGGCGTGTAGAGGCATAGAAATAGTGCTAAAGTCCTTCACGAAACGTCGGTAGAAACCTGCTAGACCAAGGAAACTACGCACTTGCATGAGATTCGTTGGTTGAGGCCAAGTTTTAATTGCTTCAATTTTAGTTTCATCAACGTGAGCACCTTGGGAAGAAACGACAAATCCTAGGAAGACGACCTTGTCAACACCAAAAGTGAATTTCTCCATATTAGCATATAAGCGCTCTTTCCGAAGGGTTTGTAAAACCATACGGATGTGTGTCACATGGTCCTCTAGCGTCTTGCTAAAAATGAGGATGTCATCAAAGTAAACCACTACAAAGACGCCTATGTAGGGTCGAAGACAAAAGTGCATAAGACGCATAAATGAACCGGGTGCTTCCGATAAGCCCATTGGCATAACAAGCCACTCATATAACCCAAACTTGCTTTTGAAAGCCGTTTTCCACTCATCACCCTCTTGAATGCGAATTTGGTAGTAACCACTTTTAAGATCAATTTTCGAAAAGATAGTGGCACCACATAATTCATCAAGCATGTCGTCTAAGCATGGGATAGGATAACGGTATCTAACGGTGATAGCATTTATGGGGCGGCAATCGGAGCACTTGCGAAAACTTCCATCTTTCTTAGGCACGAGAATAACCGGAACGGCACAAGGGATTAAGCTTTCACGTACATGACCTTTGTCGATGAGTTGTTGCACTTGCCGTTGTATCTCCTTGGTTTCCTCGGGGTTGACGCGGTAAGGAGCCTTGTTTGGAAGTGGTGCACCGGGTATGTGGTCGATGCGGTGTTCGATTCCGCGAAGTGGAGGTAGACCCGGAGGTAGCTCATCGGGAAAGACGTCCGAGAATTCCTGCAGCAATTGAGACAACACTAAAGGTAGAGGTGGTGAAGTGTTAGTAGGTTTGGCTTCCCCTTTGCATAAAAGCACAAGGTGGAAGACACTCGATGGGTTCTCACACACTTCTCTCATCTCACTTTTGGTGGCAAATAGCACTAGTTGCTTCTTGACGCTCATCGTGGAGTCGCTCATATTTGGCTTGTGGCTCTCACTCTCCTTTTGGTGGCTCACTCTCTCACCATTCTCTCCACGATGGTTGGTAGGTAAGTGCTTGTCGGCGGCTACTTGACTTGGAGACATTGGTCGTAGCACGAATTCCTTGCCCTTCATCTTGAAGCTATAGTGATTTGTCCGTCCATTGTGTGTGACTCCACGATCATATTGCCATGGACGTCCAAGAATAAGGTGGCACATGGACATGGGGATCACGTCACATTCAAGAGTGTCCTCGTAGGCGCCTATCTTGAAAGAGACTTGCACGGTGTGCTCGACTCGAAGAATTCCGGCGTCGTTGAGCCACTGGACCTTGTAGGGGTGAGGATGCTTCGTCTTGACCAATTGAAGCTTGTCGCATAGCTCTTCACTTGCCAAGTTGTGACAACTTCCTCCATCGATGATGACCTTGACGGAGCGTCCATTGATGCCGACCTTGGTATGGAAAATGTGACATCGTTGGTCGTCATCTTGTTGGTGTTGGAGTGTCAAGACCTTGGAGACAACAAGATTGGGACTTGAGTCATTGTCGCAAAACACTTGATGGTCTTCATCTTCGTTCACTTGGCAATGCATAGCTACATGCTCAAAGGCTTCCATCTCATCGTCGCTCATTGAGTCATAAGATCCGTCATCGTTGATGATCATGGTGCGAACGGTCTTGCACTCAAATGATTTGTGGCCTCGCCCTTGGCACTTGAAACATTTGATGGAACTCGTCTTGGAGTTGTCCTCGGTTGGAGTTGTAGATGATGAAGCTCTTGGCTTGAAGTTGTTGGTAGAAGGTGGACGACTCGATGTAGTCGCATTCTTGTAGCTTGACTTGTCGCCGAAGTTTGTAGATGGCTTGGTAGAGGTAGGAGGAGTAGCCGAAGTCGTTGAAGCTTGGTTGTAGGAGCCGAAGTTCTTGGATGTGAACTTGGAGTACTTGTAGTCCTCTTGAACTTGTCGCTCCGCTCTGGTTGCTTGATGTACTAGCTCGAGGAGATTGGTGTATGGTTGAAAGTCCGCAATCTTCTTGATAGGATAGTTGAGTCCATTCAAGAATCTCGCCATTGTTTGCTTTTCATCTTCCGTGATGTTTGCTCGTATCATGGCAATCTCCATCCCCTTGTAGTACTCTTCAACCGACTTGGTACCTTGCTTGAGGAGTTGTAGCTTCATGAACAAGTCACGATTGTAGTGTGTTGGCACAAAGCGTGCTCTCATGACTTCCTTCATTTGAGCCCAAGTGGTGATAGGAGGTTCGCCTTTTGCTTCTCTTCTCTCTATGATTTGCTCCCACCAAATGAGAACATAGTCTTGGAACTCAAGGGAGGCCATTGCGATCTTCTTCTCTTCATCGAAGTTGTGAAGGCGAAAGATCTTTTCAACCTTCAATGCCCATGAGAGGTAGTCTTCGGGGTCAATGCTTCCGGAAAACTTTGGCATGGTGAACTTGAGCTTGATGTAGCGGTGCTCTTCATTGTTTCCTTGCCTATTGGGAGGGCGGTCTTGATTGGGACGATTAGCAATCTCATGTTGCTCTTGGCGTAATAGATGTCCATTGTCATTGTGTACTTGCCGAGCTTGTTGTTCTTGTTGAGGTTGATGCTCTTGTCGCGCTTGAGGAGGAGCTTCTTCTTGCATTCTTGCTTGGTGGCGTTTCTCTTGCATCTCATCGCTAAGGAAATCCTCTTCTTGACGAGTGTGTCGAGTGCGAGCTGCCACATTGCGATGTGCATCACGTAATGCTCGTTGCGCCTCAAGAGCTTGAGCTTCTCGACGTTGTTGTGCTAGACGATTAGCCTCGACATTTTGTTCTTCTTGGTATTGACGTGCTCGCTCTTGTTGTAGTTGGCGTAGTCGTTGCCGTTCTTGTGCTTGCTCAAGTGTAGCTTGGTTTTGACGATGTCGACTTTCTTGCTCTTCAAATAGCTCTTGTGAACTCTTGTCATGAAGTGGATTCCGGTTGTCATGTCGAGCTTGACGTGCGGCTTGACGAAGAGTGTTTGATGTAGGGGTACTTGAGCCTTGCGTGGAGTCGGTATGTCGACTTGAGCGGCTTCGTCTTTGAGAGGATGTGGAAGAAGAACGTCGATTGACTATCAAAGTCCATAGTTCGTCAAATTGGGTAGACATGTTGGTGTTGATGATGTCGAATTGCTCTCTTGTTCTTGCTTCAAATAGGCGCGCGTCCTCGGCGACTTGACCAATGTACTCGCGCATAGCTTCACTTTCTTGATGGAGAGCTCGTTGGACACCGAAGAGATGTAGTTTGGTGATGTAGTTGTTCGCTTCTTGAGGATCATCGAAGATCGGGTTCGAAGATGTACTTGGCCTATCCATCATCACAAGCAAGTATGTGAGTGGGAGAAAGGAGAAGACAATACCAAATGTACCTTAACCGAAGTTGAAAATCAATCGATGATCACTCAATAATGTAACCCGGAAATATCACTATTGGTACCACTTCGTGTCGATTCTCACACCTACACAAGTAAAGCTTTGAGAGGAGCTTGGTTAGGATGGTGTCACAAATTCAATGCAATTGTCAAAGTGACTCAATGATGTTGGAAATGTTTCACAATTTTCTCATGCAACAAGTAGATCACAAGTAAGAAGTAGCACACGGAACACACGCACAGATAGATAAATGTGGTTGTGCAACCAAGGATGAGCGAAAATGTGGAATCCACGGAAAATGCTCGTGTTGCACAACACTAGAGAGACGCTAACCGATTGCTTAATAGGCGGATACGCACTTGTGCACAACTTATAAGAGGCAAAAGGTACGACTATCTATCACAAGTATGCTATTAGTGTATGATGTGCCGATGCTTGAGCACAAGATGGTATTGCTATCTCATATGATCTATTTTGATGCAAGGCGTATGATGCTATTTTCCTTTTGCTTATAAGCTTTGGTTGGCTCTTTTGCTTAAAAGCTTGTGAGCTCTTTCTTTGGCCACTTATGCATGCTTCTCTGATCAAGGTAGCTATTGTGAATGCGGGACACTCTTGTGTCACACGGAGATATGATGATGTAGTATGCAATATCTATGACTATCACTAATGTGCACAAGTGTCGTGGCCCGGCAATACTCAAATGGCTAGTCTCAATGGGAAAGCTACGCAAAGATGGTCCATAGGGTGACAATGGAATTACAAGGTAGGATGAACAAGGTGTCGTCGATGTTACCGTCCTTGTCGAGGGTGAGCGGTGGTGTTGTTGATGTCGTTCCGTTCCAAGGTAGCCGAAACATCCAAGGACGGTGAAACCACAACTCAAGTATCCAAGGCAAAGTGAGACAAGATTGTCAAAATGGTTGAAACGATGGTGGTTGCGGAAGTGGTGGTGTTATGCGGAAGGTGTATATGGTGGAGGGCCTAAGCAAACTTACCAAATTTTACAAAATTTGATGGAGTCTAATGGTGGTAAAACTAAGATGAGCAGCTCGGGCACGTCGCTAGCTATTCAACGAGCCAAAGAACACTCAAATCGGAGTTCGGGAGTGAAAGTTATGGTCAAAACGATGAAACTCGGAAGGCTGAAACTGGGTGGAGCGGAAGTACCGCTTGGTAGACCGGTAGTACCGCTTGTGGTGCTCAGCGGAAGTACCGCTAGTACCATCGGTAGTACCGCTGGTGTCGGGAAAATTCTCAGAACTGGATCTGGGCGAAATATGGGCGGAAATGGATGATTTCGGGGTCGAAATTGGGTGGATTTCGGGGATGGAAAGTGGGAAACTTGGGGAAATGCTAGATCCACTCGTGGCACAGCAAATCCATGGAACAAATTAAACAAAATCTCGCCAAATCAACAGATCACAAAAAAAATTGGGGCTATTTTTGTGGGGATTTTAGAAATTGGGAAGAACACAACAAAAACAAGCTAGAAAACAAGGTGTGGGCTCCAAATTCATGATCAACCTATGCTCATGATACCATAATGATGTAGGGTGGAACCCTAATCGGCAGATCTTTCACGAAAGGAGGTTATCCCATGATGAACACGGAGAACACAAGGAAGATACACAGGAAAACACGAGGGGAAACACTCAAATCAACACAAGTACGGTCACACAGGTGCTAGATCCACGATACACATCAAGGTACACGATCCATAGTCAACAACGGTGGTACAAAGATAGTCTTCTCCCGGAGGAGGTCTTGAGTTATCCCTTGGGATCTTCTCCACGAAGGAGGTCTTGAATCCGAGGTCGATCTTCTCCGAAGAGGCCGCGGTCTCGTAGGAGAGGAACCACTGAGGTCTATGATGAGCTATCCAAAAGCTAACCCTAAAAGATGGAAGGGAAAGAGTACTTATAGTCTAGGGGTAAGTTGGGGGATACATGGGTGAAAACCCTTCAACTGCGCGCAGGCAGGACGGTAGTACCGGTCCTGGGACCGGTAGTACCGGTTTTTGTGGTTTTACCAGAAGTTCCGGCCTTGCACCGGTCGATTACAGAAGGTGGAGTGGTAGTTGACTGGTAGTTGGACCGGTAGTACCGGTGGACCGGTAGTTGGACCGGTAGTACCGGTTTCTCTACGCTGGGAGAATCCTGGTTCATGCTCTTGGCATCCGTCTTGCACCGTAACTTCTCCTTGGCACCTAAGCACACAAAGTGTCTCCGTTTGAGGTAGCAGCCATGTCTCAAGGTGGTCAAATGGGAATTCAACAAGGAGAGAGTTAACCTGGGATTCAAGTGCTCTAGCACGAGCACGTGTCATTGGTCCTTGGAGCACTTGGTGAGGCGATTGATGGTCCATGGGGATGACCTTGGGATGCTCCGCATCAACTTGTACCTTGAAATTTTGTAAAGGATCATCTTATAATGCTACCGCCGTACTAAGCAAAATAATATGCATAATAAGATAAACATCACATGCAATCAAAATATGTAACATGATATGGCCATCATCATCTTGTGCTTTTGATCTCTATCTCCAAAGCATCATCATGATCTCCATCGTCACCGGCTTGACACCATGATCTTCATCGTAGCGTCGTGGTCGTCTCGCCAACTATCGCTTCTACTACTATCGCTAACTCATAGTGATAAAGTAAAGCAATTACATGGCGTTCGCAATTCATACAATAAAGAGACAACCATAAGGCTCCTATCGGTTGCGATAATTTACAAAACATGATCATCTCATACAATATCGTATAACTCATCACGTCTTGACCATATCACATCACAACATTCCCTGCAAAAACAAGTTAGATGTCCTCTACTTTGTTGTTGCAAGTTTTACGTGGCTGCTACGGACTTCTAGTAAGAACCGTTCTTACCTACGCATCAAAACCACAATGATTTTTCGTCAAGTGTGTTGTTTTAACCTTCAACAAGGACCGGCCATAGTCACACTCAATTCAACTAAAGTTGGAGACACGGACACCCGCCATCCACCTATGTGCAAAGCACGTCGGTAGAACCAGTCTCATGAACGCGGCCATGTAATTTCGGTCTGGGCCGCTTCATCCAACAATACCGCAGAATCAAAGTATGACGTTGGTGGTAAGCAATATGACTATTATCGCCCACAACTCTTTGTGTTCTACTCGTGCATATCATCTACGCATAGACCTGGCTCATGATGCCATTGTTGGGGAACATAGTATTTCAAAAATAATCCTACGACATGCAAGATCTATCTAGGAGGAGCATAGCAACGAGCGGGAGAGTGTGCCGTCGTAGACCAAAAGCGGAAGCGTTTAGTAACGCGGTTGATGTAGCTGAACGTCTTCACGATCCAACCAATCCAAGTACCGAACGTACGGCACCTCCGTGTTCAGCACACATTCAACATTATGTCGTCCCTCGAGTTCTTGATCCAGTTGACGATGAGGGAGAGTTTCGTCAGCACGACGGCGTGGTGACGGTGATGATGAAGTTACCGGCGCAGGGCTTCGCCTAAGCACTACGACGATATGACCGAGGTGTGTAACTGTGGAGGGGGGCACCGCACACGGCTAAGAGATTGACTTGTGTGTCTTTGGGGTGCCCCATGCCCACGTATATAAAGGAGGGAGGGAGAGAAATCGGCCTCCTAGGACGCGCCAAGAGTAGGGAGTCCTACTAGGACTTCCAAGTCCTAGTAGGAAACCCTATTCGGAGTAAGAGAGAAGGAAAGAGTGAAAGAGAGAGGGAGAATGAAAAGGCAAGGTGGCGCCGCCCCCTTCCCCTAATCCAATTCGGACCCATGGGGGGCGCCGCCCCTTCCCCTGATCCAATTCGGACCCATTGGGGGGGCACCACCTACCTTGGCATGCCTTCTCCTCTTCCCGTATGGCCCAATAAGGCCCATTACTTCTCCTGGTGAATTCCAGTAACTCCTCGGTACTCCGAAAAATACCTGAATCACTCGGAACCTTTTCGATGTCCAAATATAGCCTTCCAATATATGAATCTTTACCTCTCGAGCATTTTGAGACTCCTCATCATGTTCGTGATCTCATCCGGGACTCCAAACAAACTTTGGTCATCAAATCACATAACTCATAATACAAATCGTCATCAAACGTTAAGCGTGCGGACCCTACGGGTTGTAGAACTATTTAGACATGACCGAGACACATCTCCGATCAATAACCAATAGCGGAACCTGGATGCTCATATTGGCTCCTACATATTCTACGAAGATCTTTATCGGTCAAACCGCATAACAACATACGTTGTTCCCTTTGTCATCGGTATGTTATTTGCCCGAGATTCGATCTTCGGTATCTTCATACCTAGTTCAATCTTGTTACCGGCAAGTCTCTTTACTCGTTCCATAATACATCATCTCGTGACTAACTCATTAGTCATTTGCTTGCAAGGCTTATTATGATGAGTATTACCGAGAGGGCCCAGAGATACCTCTCCGACACTCGGAGTGACAAATCCTATTCTCGATCTATGCCAACACCACAAACACCTTCGGAGACACCTGTAGAGCATCTTTATAATCACCCAGTTACGTTGTGACGTTTGATAGCACACAAGGTGTTCCTCCGGTATTCAGGAGTTGCATAATCTCATAGTTAGAGGAACATGTATAAGTTATGAAGAAAGCAATAGCAATAAAACTAAACAATCATTATGTTAAGCTAACGGATTGGTCTTGTCCATCATATCATTCGCCTAATGATGTGATCACGTTTATCAAATGACAACACATGTCTATGGTTAGGAAACTCAACCATCTTTGATTAACGAGCTAGTCTAGTAGAGGCATACTAGGGACACTCTGTTTGGTCTATGTATTCACACATGTATCAAGTTTCCGGTTAATACAATTCTAGCATGAATAAAAGACATTTATCATGATATAAGAAAATATAAAATAACAACTTTATTATTGCCTTTAGGGCATATTTCCTTCAATAATTTCACCAAAAACTTGAATATCAAGGACACAAATAACATTAGGATTTGAAGAGTATCTATCCATTGACGAAAAGCTCTACTACTAGCAAAACATGAAAAAAATACCAGATAGCCATGGGTGTTAGATAAAACACACAACTAGATTATTGACTCTAGTGCGAGTGGGATACTATTGGAAATATGCCCTAAAGGCAATAATATTTATATTATTATATTTCCATATTCATAATTATAAATTTTATATTCTATGCTATAACTACTATGATCTTGTAATATGTGTTCCAATGAAAACTCATATGCATGTGTGGAATGATAAACAGTAAAATAGAAGGTTCCTAGTCTTGCCTCTAGAACTAGCTCAAGTGTTGTTGGTGATCATGTTTTTTGGATCTTAGGATATCGTTAAATGGTAAACGATGGTCCTACAACAATATTTAGATTATGACGTTGGAAGAACGATCATATTGAATCGGCCCAAACTTTTTTGTTATGAATAGAGTGAATATCGTCTGTAGGAGTGTTAACATGTGTTTTTGCTCCTTAGACCATGAGAGTATCATAGTCACTTCTTACCGTACGCTGGACTTTGGGGTTGCTTAAACATCACCTGTAACACGGTGATCATAACGACAACCTACAAGCTCATCAAAAAGTTTGACAAGGGACTAGATAGCTCAAGAGTGGGATTTTCTCCTCTGGCGATGGAGAGATACTCTTAGGGCCCTCTTGGTGTTATGACATCCATCATCATCTGGCCAGACACTAGTGACTATGTAACGGGGATGCCGGAACATGACAACAAGAAAGTAGAACAAAACCGGTAACGAGGATTATAGTATAGTGACCATGTGATGACTCAGGAGGATACCAATGCATCCCGGGTTTGTGAAGTATCGCGAAGCAAAGGGAACATCACATGGTAACCAGAGGTTCACTCGTGTGCTCATAGGGATCGATATGGACGTCCACGGTACTGTTGTCGGTCACTGAACAAACATTTTTGTTCATGTCTACGAGTTACAGAACCTACGGGGTCATAAGCTTAAGGCAATCATGATTTGTTGAGTATTAGTAGGACGGGGTGATGAGAATATATTTGTGTAATTCTTTCATTCATATTTGGAATAGTTCTGATAGGATCCGGAAGCGTTTAGGGGTCACTTGAAGGGTTTCAGAGTTTATTGGGCAATGTTGGGTATTCCCGATAATTAATATGTAGGTGGAAATATTTACGATGATGTTAAATTATACTCCCTCCATCCCAAAATAGTGGATCAACTTCTTACTAACTTTCTAATAAGTGACTCAACTTGGTTCTAACTTTAGTACAAAGTTAGTACAAAGTTGAGTCACTTTTTTGGGGATGGAGGGAGTATATAAAAGGGTCTAATAATAATCAGAAGGCTTTATATTAATTTAAATATCAACGGCCCTTAAAAGGTCAAGAGGTGGAGGAAGAATTGGGCCACCAAGGCCCAAGAGGGGGAGGCGCCCCCTTCCCATAGTGGGAGGCCGAATTGGGCCGGGGGAAAGACTCCCCCTTCCCCTTTTGGCCGACGCAAGGGGAGGGGGATCCTTCCCCTCCTCTTGGCTGCCCCTCCCCTGTCCAACCTATATGTACAAGAGGTGTTGGCCCTTTTCTACACACAAGTTTTGGATCATACCCTGGTTCATATAGCCCTAGTTCTAGTTGGTCCTGGTTGACTAGTTAGAGCTTGGTCTAGTTCATCTAATCCTCATAATTAGAAGCCCAATGTGGTTCTAATCTCTCCCCTCCAATTATGTAGCGAAGATTAGCTCTGGACAGCGAAGCGCTGCCGGTTCATGAAGGATGCACGCTTGCAACCAAGTAGAGAGGTCGTGCTTTCGGTCTTCGGTTAGAGGGACTGTTCGTGGGCGGTTATCGGGATCGTTCATTGACGGTTTGAGGGATTGCAAGTGCGATCTACACCAACACATTCTTCTTCCGCTACAACTTGGTGATGGTAACGATCATGATCCCAACCTGTTATGCATATTCATATTGATCTTGGGTGTGTGTAGGTGTGATTTTTCTGTTTTTACCACCTTTCCCAACACTTACCACCATATACGCGTCATGTACTCGGTAACCTTCCAGCGAAAGCATGGCGAGGTGTCGGCTACAACCGTTAACCACATGAGACTCTAGTCTAGGTTTATCGCTTATATGAGGCTGTACCCGCAAGGGAAGTCCGACTGAAGTTTCCATACATCCCTAAATGATGTGTGCAGGGTTCCCAAGCCCACCTCGCCGGATGGTACTATGCTTGGTACACCAGACGATGATGCCTAATCGTCCCAAGCCCACCCCGTGGATGCCACTTGGTAGACCAGTAACACATCTTACAAACACCAAAAAATAGTTACAACTCCCGGACAACGATCAAGGCGATTAATAAGCCGAGAGGGTCAGGGTTACCGATTCCCAATGTGTGGTAGTATCTTGTCCTGGATAACATACACATAACTCGGTTCTTCAGGACAGTTCCAACGAGATAACCCACCATGTACTCCTAAATGGCCTCTCATCGCTAACTTTACCAAATCGGGTTCACACACTTAACTCTCATTAGCAGGACATGAACATAACCATTCCTATTCATCGCCTAGATGGATCAGATCTGACACAACTCTTAGCATAGAAAGGATGGCATGGTTGAAGTCACAACATGACTCAAGCAACCCCTAGCCATGTAAGGAAGGTTTAGCTATTTATTGTGACAATGAAAAGTCATGCAAAGGAATGGGTTCAACTATGGTGTTTTCCTAATGCAATAACAGAGAATAAGAGCGGGAGAGTGGGATTGTATCGGAATGACCAAGGGGTTTTGCATGCTTGGCAGATCAACAATGGGATACCGCTCCTTCGGTAGATACCCGAACATACCTCGTGAAGAGATCCCATCGCGCAAAACAACACCGAAGAAGGTAATCAAAACACAACAAATGCAACAATATGATGCATGATCATGACATGGCAATATGTTGATGTTTGGATTAATATGACCATCAACAATTTAAATGAAGTTGGTTTGAACCGAAGGTTCAAATTCAAGCTCCATATAAGGCATTTCAAATGTCATTCATTTGAATTGTCCCATGCAGCAACTTTAAGTTGTTCAAACATGCATGAAAATGGTACGGATGGGTAAGTGATTTTTTCTTATCATTTTTTCATATATATCTTATTAAATTCTAAGCCATGGTTTATTTATATGAATTTTTGGAGTTTAAACTATATTCTGGAATTTCCAAATTATCTCCGAAATAGAAATGGTCCAAAAATGGTTTATTGCATCAGCACTGCGTCATCACTACATCAGCAAGTCAATTGAGTCAGACGGAGTCAAACCTGATCAGTGGGACCCACTCGTCAATGACTCGGCTAATTGATAGTGTTAATTGGCACTAATTTTGGCACTAAATCAAAATTAACCAGGGCCTAGGACACACATGTCATAGACCCAGGGGTTTAACAGTGGTCAGACTATCGGATTTGACTCGCGGAACGGCTCGGGTTTCGCCATCTGGTGACCAAACAAGCGGCAGAGAGGCTCTAAGCGTAGCTCGCATTTGCGCGCATCACGCAAGTTGAAGTGGCTGAAATTGTTGTCGGCATTGAGGTTCGCAGTGGCCGAAATTCAGATGCTCGCGGGATGTGCATTGTGGTGCGTCTCCAGACGAACTGGTGCGTGCTTTAGGATCATGGGAGCGTGCTGAGCACGACACAAGACTCGGGGATGCAAGATTGGCTTGCTTCTACCGCAGTGGCGACATGGTAGGCGGTAAGAAACTCTTGACTCCGGTGGAACTACGGCCCTGGCAACGCAAACGAGCGTGGGAGTAAGGGGTAACAGCGGCAGAGCTGTAAGGGCATCTCTTGCCTGAGGTTTTGGTGATGATGACAATCCTTGTGTGGACTAATCGTGTGTCAATATTACTCAGGTTGATAACATGTGGCACAAGACGGTTAGGCCTTCCCTCTTTAAGGAAAAGATCGAAGACGGAGGTTCCGATACCTTTTTGTTTCTTTTGGTCATAGGAAATCCGTACTATTAAGAGGGAACCCACATCGGAAGGTAATGGGTGAATCAAGTCACGTACACAGATACTTTGCACCCACTATATTGCCTCCGTTCGTGGAGAGAGAGGTCCCATTTCATTCCTCCTTTTGTGTAGACTCATCCACAGCGGTAGTACTGCCCTAGTTGGCGGTTGTACCGGTGGCCGGTAGTTCTGGTCAAACCACCGCCCCAAGTACCGCTCAGGGGTGATACCTTTTGTACTGGTGCGGTGGTAGACCGGTGGTGGCCCGGAAGTACCGGTGTTCTTCTCGCAAGACCGGTACTACCGGTGTTCCGAGCGGTAGTACCGCTTTGACTGCCATCACACAGAAACTATCTGCCTGGCGGTAGTTCCGGCCCAACCACCATCCCAACTACAGCCCCTGCTTGAAACCTTCTGGTTTCCAAGCGGTAGTTGACCGGAGGTGGGGCGGTAGTTCCGGTTTTCTCTGGAAGATCGGTACTACCGGGTGAGCCACCGGAAGTACCGCCTTAGTGGCAAGGGCGCGGGTTCCTTCACTCACCGGTACTACCGGTTGGGCTAGCAGAACTACCGGTCCTATGTAAATCTGCACATAACGGTTGGATTGGTGGAGATCCTATTTAAGGAGCCCCTTCTCCCACCTCCACCTTATCTCTTGCCGCTCTCTCTCCACCATTAATGCCATTGAAGCTTTCTTGCCCGATCTCTCTCCCTAGCCAACCAAACTTGTTGATTTGCTAGGGATTGAAGGAGGAGACCTAGATCTACACTTACACCAAAGGAAACTTGATTCCCCCATACTTTCTTGTGTGGATTTTGTTACTCTTGGGTGTTTGAGCACTCTAGACGGAAGAGGTCACTTCGGAGCCACAATCCATTGTGGTGAAGCTCTGGGGTTTCGTTGGGAGCCTCCAATTAAGTTGTGGAGATAGCCCCAACCTTGTTTGTAAAGGTTCGGTTGCCGCCTTCAAGGGCACCACTAGTGGATTCACGGCACCTTGCATTGTGTGAGGGTGTGAGGAGAATACGGTGGCCCTAGTGGCTTCTTGGGGAGCATTGTGCCTCCACACCGCTCCAACGGAGACGTACTTCCCCTCAAAGGGAAGGAACTTCGATATCACATCCTCGTCTTCACCGTCTCCACTTGTGGTTATTTCTTACCTTTACTTGTGCAAGCATTACTTGTTTATCTCCTATAGTGTGCTTGTGAAGTTGTTACCTTTACTTTCGGTTAGTTGTCATCTTAGTAGCTTATCTAGACAACTTACTTTGACGCTTAATTTAAAGTGGTTAAGAAAAGCTAAAAATTGTTAGTTGCCTATTCACCCCCCCCCCTCTAGTCAACCATATCGATCCTTTCAATTGGTATCAGAGCCTCGTCTCTTTTTAAGGACTTTACCGTCCAAAGTGTATGGGTGATAACGTAGTCAAGACGGAGGATCATTCCGATGGAACTCCGTCCTTGCCTACGTCAGATGGGGGAGCCTCGGGAGAGAGTTCAATGTGGCCTTGACCACATTGAAAGAGTCACTAGCGAGCGAGGTCAAAGGCATGTTTAAAGATTTGCTTGAGGGGCTTAAATTATCCACGCACCGTTGGAAGTGGTTCGTCCCGCAACCAACATGTCGGAGGTTAATCCCGACAAGGGATAAGCTAGTAGTGAACAAGCCCCTGTTACTAAGAATGGGAGTGGGATCTTTGCCCAATCCGCTCCTCCTACTCACTATGGAGGACCCATTCCCACACCGCATTTAAATTCCGTTGGGCCTCCTCCCAAGTTTATCAAAAATTCTGATTTTGCTACTTGGGTGTTTCGTTTCAAACGTCATATAAATCATTGTTCTACTAATCTTTGGAGAATCATTGAGCAAGGTTTTTATCCGCGTGATCCCGACAACATGACTCCAAGAGAAACTGCGGATCATCAATTCAACGAGTCCGCTCTTTGCATTCTTCAAGATGCCATCCCTCCTGAAGACATTGCACATCTTCGACCCTTTACTGTGGCCAAGGAAGCTTGGGAGCATGTTGGCACGATGTACAAGGGAAGCACTAGTATTCAACGCTCCAACTATGAAGTTGTGCAAGATCAAGCCGATGAGTTTGCTATGATCGAAGAAGAAGATCCTCGTGAACTTTATCGGAGATTAACTACCCTTGCGGTCTCTCTTCAAGATCATGGCAGTAAGGATACGGATGACAATTGGATCAAGCGCAAGTTCCTCAAGGCCATGATGCCCTATCATAAGTCCATGTCCTCTGTCATTCGTCAGAGACCGGACTTCCACCACTTATCCTCAAATGAAGTGTTGGATGAGTTTGTTGCCATGAGGATCTTGGATATGACCGCCGACAATGCGGTCTTAAGAGCTCAACAATCAAAGAAGCCTAATCTTGCCCTGAAGGCCAAGGCGTGTGTGGAAGAAGAGGAAGTGGAAGATGATGATGAGTGTAGCCCCGAGGACACCAAATATGCCTATCATGAGCACATGGCTCTTGCTTCAAGGCAATTTTGGGGCAAGAAGAACTCAAGACCCAACTTCAACAGGAACAACTCAAGTGGGAACAAGGGCAAGCAACGAGTGAGGACATGCTTCAACTGTGGAAATGTAAGCCACTTCGTTGCAGATTACCCATATGAGAAAAGAGAAGACTTTGGAGGCAAGCTTATCCGGAAGGACAAGTCAAAGTCCTATCCCAACAAGAACAACTTCAACAAGAAGACTCCTCTGAAAGGGTTGGTGGCCCAAGAAGAATATGTTGAGGATGATGATAATGATGAAGATGATGAGACGGTCACCATGGCCACAATTGCTATTGCTACTACTCCGCACTCATCCCTCTTCAACTCGCCAAATGAGAACATCACCGCCAAGTGTCTCATGGCCAAGGCCACCAAGAAGGTAACCCCAAACATCAATACTATCATCACTTCTCCTTCATTGATGAATTGTATTGATGAAAGTGAGGGAACTAAGGAGGGAGAGAATGGATTTGAGTCGTTCATGAAAAATCTCAAGGGCAAACCCAAGAAGCATTTTGTTGCTCTCTTGGAACAACTCGGTGAGGCCAATGACATTATCGAGGCTCACGAGGAAACCATTACTAAAATGGAAGGACATAGTCGAGACTATGTCGATGAGATCTCGGATCTCTCTAACGCCCTAGAGGAAGAACGTGGTCTTCGTTTGGCTCTTGAGGAGTCACACAACAATGATCATGCTAAATTAAAGAAAGATCTTGATCATGCATTAGTTGTCTCTCGTGTGCTTAATTTCGAGAAGGCAAAACTTGAGGTTGACCATGAGAAACTCAAAAAAGAGTTTGCCATACTTGACAAGGCTCACAAGGCCTTGAAAGGTATGCATGCTACTCTCAAGGAGTCTCATGATCAACTCCAAGTTTCGCTAACTAAAGAAAAGGCTATCTTTCCTCGCATGGTATTAATTGATAATGCAAATGCTACTAACCCGTGTTGCGAGCATGTGCATCTTGTTGAAGAGAATGCCGAGTTGAAGAAGCAACTTGAGAAAGGCCTTGTGACATGCATACAAGGTGAGAAGAACCTCAACAACCTTTTGAGCAATCAAAAGGAGGTTGTGGCAAAGGAAGGAATTGGGTTTGTTCCTAAGCCCAAGAAGAAGAAGAATGACAAGACCAAGCAACCACCCCCTCTCCGACAATCTTTTGTGAAAGAAGGAGAGGGCACATCAAAGAAGAAGAAAATGGTGAAAAGTGGTGGTGTCAAGAAAAACTCCACCATACCATCAAACATGGCCGGCGACTTTAATTCTTCATATGTTTTACGTCGTGCTAGTGATGGTCATGTGTTTGCTAAATTTGTTGGTTCTTCTTATGAGTACATTGAATGGTCCATTTGGGTTCCTAAGACCCTTGTTACTAACCTCAAAGGACCCATTACCAAATGGGTACCTAAATCCAAGCATTGATCTCTTGTAGGAGTTTGCTTCCGGTGGGGAATCATGTTTGCTCGATAGTGGATCCACAAATCATATGACCGGAAGCAAAGACTTGGTGGTGGACGTGCATCTAGGTTCATCTATGGCCACCAATGTCGAATGGGGTGATGCTTCATCTTCTAAGGTATTGGGGCTTGGCAAGGTTGTTGTCTCTCATGATCTCAAGATCGAGAAAGTCATGCTTGTGGAGTCCCTTGCATACAATTTACTTTATGTTCGCCAACTTGCACTCATGGGCTTTGCTACATTCTTTGATATTAATACCGTGGCCCTCTTGTGGATCAAGACTCTTAAAGTAGCCTGTGTTGGGCATGTCGAGAACGGCCTTTATGTGGTTAACTTCTCGAAGCAACCCACTAAGGTCGCGACATGCTTAATGGCTAAAGTTGATGTGGGATGGCTTTGGCATCGCCGGTTGGCCCACGTCAATATGAGATCTTTGCAAAGTCTTCTCAAGGGGGACCATGTCCGTGGACTAACAAATGTTAGCTTTGCCAAAGATCATGCTTGCAGGGCCTGCATTGAAGGAAAGTTACATGAGACGGCTCACCCTCCCACGACTATCATTTATTCAAAGAGACCCCTAGAGCTCCTTCACATGGACCTCTTTGGGCCTCCATCTTTTGATAGTCTTGGAGGTAGAAAGTACTGCTTGGTGATTGTGGATGATTACTCAAGATACACCTGGGTATACTTCTTCAAAAAGAAGAGTGAGACCCAACAAACCGTCATCAACTTTGCAAATGAAGCTCAACGACAACATGAAGCAAAGATTTTGATGATCAGAAGCGACAACGGCACCGCGTTCAAGAACTACACCTTGGATGAGTTTCTCAGTGATGAGGGGATCAAACATTGATACGTCCAAAATGTATCTATAATTTCTGCTTGCTCCATGCCACTTTTGGGTGATATTGCTATGATATTCATACACTTCCATACACTTTTGATCATATTTGGACTAACCTACTAATCCAGTGCACCCCGGTGCCAGTTTCTGTTTTCGGCTGTTTTTGTATTTCAGGTTTTCACATTATGAGAACTGTCAGGAAAAATCCAGAAAAATTATATAAAAAATCAGCGTTCCAGAACCTACCTTGCGCCCGAAGGACAGCCGGGGGGGGGGCACCAGGGCTCCAGGCGCCCTGGCGGCGCGCCCCCCCCCCTGGGCCGCGCCGGGGGGGGGCGCCTGGGCCCTCCGAGCCCCGTCTGGTGCCCCCCTTCGGCATATATTTAGAGCGTCCTTCGAAACCCTCGGGACGGGAACTCTTTTTCGCGATCTCATCTCTGTTCCGCCGCCGCCACCGCTTCCAAGATCGGGAGCACCAGGAGAACTCTTCCCGGCACCCTGCCGGAGGGGAGGATCACCATCGGGAGCTTCTCCACCACCATGGACGCCTCCCGGATGAGTTGTGAGTAGTCTCCCTTGGACCATGAGTCCATGACCAGTAGCTATGTGATGTTCTCCTCCCGTTCTTGTGCTTCACTAATTAGTCCTCGTGAGCTGCCCTACATGATCGAGGCACATATGTAATCCATATGCTGTTGCTATGATGAGTTTGCTGGGATCCGATGGATTATGAGATTATGTTCAGATTGTGATTGAGTAATATAATTGATCTACCTCTTTTATATTTATGTTCATAAGTAATTCTTGCATGTTCTCCGTTGTTATTTATTGCTTTGGCCAAGTAATACGTAGTGACTCCAAGAGGGAACGTTATGCTCGATTGTGGGTTCATGCTCCTCGATGACTAGCTTGAGTGACAGAAACATGAGTCTAGGGGATGTGATGTTGCCACAAGGGGGAAAACAACGGTGCTTGTGCCCGCGGCTGCAAGGATTGTTTACTTTACGCAAAGTTCTTTTAATGCAGTTGTCTGTTGCATTGAGTTTACACTATGGGTGGGGCTCGCAACTTAATACCAACGAGATGTTCTTGATAGATATCTCAAGGTGGATGATTAGTAGTATATATTGATGGATTTCGGTCTACTTACTTTGGCGTACCGCCCATGCTTTGAACCTCAACCTTTCTTGCAATGTAGTCAGCATTGGTTTGCGTTCGTGGTCCTGTCAATTGCCCAGCTGTAATTCGTTTACCTCACATAGCTGTTTTATCGTCTTTTGGGAGAGAGACATCACTAGTGAACATCATGAGACTCCGGTCTATATTACCATCATTGATCACATCCGCTATTTACTTTTCGCTTTTACTTACTATTGCAAACATTATCTATCACTACTATCATTTGCGTTTAATCCTTTGTGAACTACAAGGCCGGAGGGATTGACAACCTCTCTGTACTCGTTGGGAGCACAGTTATTTGTATCTGTGTGCAGGTCCACGTTGATTGCTAATCCGGCGCCGTTAGTAGTTGACACCTACTTGTTGAACCTAGGAGTCTCTGGGGATTCGATCATTGGCATCTTTGCTAAGGGGAAAAACTTCCACAACACTGCATCTTACACCTTCCACTTGGGGTAACCAACGAGGGGTTAGAGGCCCATCAAACATCAATATGCAGCTCCCTATACCCCTCAACAAAACGGTGTTGCGGAGAGAAAGAACCGAACTCTGATGGATGCTGCAAGAACCATGATGGCAGAATTCAAATCTCCATACAACTTTTGGGCCGAAGCCATCAACACCGCTTGCCATGCATCAAATCGGCTCTACCTCCGTAAAGGCTTGAACAAAACTCCATATGAGATTCTTACCGGTAACAAGCCCAATCTCAAGTACTTCCGGGTATTCGGGTGTAAGTGTTTCATTCTCAAGAAAGGTGTTCGCTTGTCTAAATTTGAA
Organism: Secale cereale; assembly: GCA_902687465.1. NCBI lineage: Eukaryota > Viridiplantae > Streptophyta > Magnoliopsida > Poales > Poaceae > Secale > Secale cereale. The sequence goes on along the minus strand of LR738709.1, from coordinate 280,748,150 downwards.
TCTAGAGCTCACGAGGGCATATTTGTTGGTTATGCTACAAACTCTCATGCTTACCGTGTCCTCAACAAGTCCAATGGACTCATTGAGGAGACGAGTAACATAGAGTTTGATGAAAATAACGGCTCCCAAGTGGAGCAAAGTGGTACTTGTGATGTAGGTGATGAAATTCCTCCTCAAGCCATAAGAAGAACGGGCGTTGGATATATCCTACCCATTGAGGAACCCCTTGTGGCCTAAGGAGAAGGACAATGTTCCACTCAAGTGGAACCATCACCAACCCAAGACCCACACGCTTCCGAAGAACAAAGTGAAGGCCCTCAACCGGACGAACAAGGCCAAGTGCAAGATCAATCACAAGATGGTGGAGAGCCACCAAATGATGCACAAGGCCAAGCTCTGTCCTCCGAGCAAGATCAAGGTCAAGAGGAAGCTCAAGATCAAGATCTAGCTCCTGACGACGCTCAAGATGATCAACTCAGTGCTCCTCAGTTATCCCTTGAAGAGCAATTAGAGCGTCGTACTGCAAAAGTTGCCTCCAGGCTTGCTTCCAGAGAACATCACATGGAGAACATTCTAGGAAGCATCAAAAGGGGGGTAAGCACTCGTAGACAATTAGCAAACTATTGTGCTCATCAAGCTTTTGTCTCCTGTGTGGAACCTCAGAAGGTTTATGAGGCGCTCGAAGATCCCGATTGGCTTAATGCCATGCATGAAGAACTCCATAACTTCGAGCGCAACAAGGTGTGGCGTCTGGTGCCAAGGCCAAAGGAGAACCATAATGTCATTGGAACCAAGTGGATCTTTAAGAACAAGCAAGATGCTCATGGCATTGTCATCCGCAACAAGGCGCGTCTGGTGGCTCAAGGCTACTCCCAAGTCGAGGGTATCGACTATGGTGAAACCTTTGCCCCCGTTGCTCGTCTTGAATCCATTCGGTTGTTGCTTGCCTATGCTTCCCATCATAACTTTAAATTACAACAAATGGATGTAAAAAGTGCATTTCTTAATGGTCCCATTAATGAGTTGGTGTATGTTAAACAAACCCCCGGGGTTTGAGGATCCTAAGCTCCCCAATCACGTGTACCAACTCGATAAGGCACTCTATGGCCTTAAACAAGCCCCACGTGCGTGGTATGAGCATCTTACCGAGTTGTTGCAAGATCGTGGGTTTGAAATTGGGAAAATCGCCCCCACTCTTTTTACTAAGAAGGTCAAAGGGGAGTTGTTTGTATGCCAACTATATGTTGATGATATTATCTTTGGTTCTCCTAACAAAGCTTTCAGTGATGAGTTCGCCGCACTCATGACCACACATTTTGAGATGTCTATGATGGGAGAGTTGGAGTACTTCCTTGGGTTTGAGATCAAGCAAAGAAGAGAAGGGATCTTCATCAAACAATCCAAGTACACTCAAGACATGCTCAAGAGGTTCAATCTAAGTGATGTCAAGCCGGCTACTACTCCAATGCCAACCAAGTGCCAACTTGACATTGATCCAAATGGTAAAGCGGTGGATCAAAAGGTATATCGCTCTATGATCGGTTCCTTGCTTTACCTTTGTGCATCTAGACCAGATATTATGTTGAGTGTGGGAATTTGTGCACGGTTTCAAGCCTTCACCTAAGGAAAGTCACTTTGTGGCTGTCAAGCGAATCTTTCGGTATTTGGCTCATACCCCAAACTTTGGCTTATGGTACCCAAGAGGAGCAAACTTCAACCTTATTGGTTTCTCTGATTCTGACTGGGCGGGAGACAAAGTGGATAGGAAGTCCACTTCTGGAGGGTGCCAATTTCTTGGTTGCTCTTTGGTTAGTTGGTCTTCCAAAAAGCAAAGTTGTGTGTCTCTCTCGTCCACCGAAGCAGAGTATGTGGCTGGTGGAAGTTGTTGTGCTCAACTCTTATGGATGAGGCAAACTTTAAAGGATTACGGTGTCACTTGTGACAAAGTGCCTCTCTGGTGTGACAATGAAAGTGCCATCAAGATTTCTCTCAACCCGGTACAACACTTCAAGACGAAGCATATAGAGATTCGGTATCACTTCATTCGGGATCACATAAGGCGGGGAGAGATCGAGCTTCACTATGTCAACACTCATGACAACCTTGCAGACATCTTCACGAAGCCGTTGGATGAAGCAAGATTTCGCGAGTTAAGGCATGAGCTAAATATCATTGATTTGAGCAATGTGGCTTGAGCACGTGCACACCCCACCATACTGATCATAATGTCTAGTCTAGGTGTAGGCATGGAAATAGGGGGAGTGGTGTTCTCTCAATGAACTCATCCTCCCCCCATTATGCATAAATTGATATGCTTTTCACATTCGTCATTTGTGATGACACTTGTGTTTCAAAGACGAGTTTTGGTTATGGGCCCAAGGATAATTCTTCGCGGTGCCATGCCAATTGACTCTAACATTGGTGGCTCCGGCCACCGCCCTCCAGTTTGTTTGGTTTCTGGCTTTCGTGTTTTTCTCGTACTACAGTGACTTGCTCCATCCTAAGCCATCTCATCCAAGCCATCTACTCCAAATGTACACAAGCTTGTTATCATGGAGTGAGTGGGCACTCCCAGGCGGTACAACCGGTGGTTCAAGCGGTTCTACCGCTTGATCACCTGGTTACAGCCCAGCGGTTGTACCGGTCTAGAGCAGGCGGTTCTACCGCTGGTGCTCTGACCTGTGCCCCTGGCCAGTACTACCGGTGTTGATTAGCGGAAGTACCGCCTGGCGCGGAAGTACCACTCCAACCACCTGGTAGCATCCGGACCGGTACTACCGGTGGCTGATCTGGGCGGATATAAAAGGCACGGGCTGAAGAGGTTTTCCCCTTCACCCATTCATTCTTTCGCCCTAGCCACTGGTTGCTCCGCTCACTGCCCCGTAGCGCCCTCCGGCTCTACGGATCCGTCGGCCCTTCACCGGATCTGCTCCGTGGAGGCCGCCTCTTCCTCGATCTCCTCCCATGGATATCGGTATTGCCCTACTTCTTCTTCTTGTTAGGGTTCTTCTTGAATCCTTCTTTTAGGGCAATGCGTGTATCCCCTCATTTTTGGCTAAATGTTTTGAGGGAGAGGTCCGTATAGATTCCTATTCACTTGTGCGTAGTTAGTAATAGACATCGTGCATGTAGTTTTGAGATCGGGTAGTTCCCCTCCTCTTGGCAGATCCGCTCTCAGCGGTACTACCGGTCACACGACCGGTACTACCGCCGGTCCGGAACTACCGGTGCTGATACCGGAACTACCGGTTGCTCTGAATTTATATGCATTGTTTCTATTCGCCTTACGTACTTGTGAATTATTCTTCTGCTCTTGTGTACATTCCTCTCATCTTTTCTGGGTTGCTATGTGTTCTCCGTGTGCGTTTGCAGGTGGCTCTAGCTCTCGCACTGGTCAGTTTGCCAAAAGGAAGGCCCGTAGAGGCAAGAGGCCAGCAGATGATGAAGATGTTCCCGAGGTTGTGATCCCCTCCAAAACAACTCGCCGGGAAAAGTCAGTGGCAGCCAAGCAGCGTGTAGCGCTTCCTATGTACAAATGGAAGCTTTCGGACTGGGAGAAGTTTCGGTTTCAAGACCCCTACACCGCACCACCTCCTCCACGTTGGAATAATCCTCACTTTCGCAATGAGATGCAGTTGAGGATTGTGGATGAAATCTTTGAGCACCACAAGAACAAGTTCACCCGTATGTGGTCCATTGACCTTGCAAAGTGGAGAAGCAGCCCCGATTACTTTGGAGAGGCTCTGGAGGTCTGTGAGGAGTTTGATTTGGTCAAGCTCATGGAACTGCGATGTGACTTTGATGTGGAACTCATTCATCAGTTTTATGCTATTGTCCACTTCGGCAGTGACGATCAGCGTCACCTTTCATTTATGTGCCGAGATGAGTTCTTCTGTGTTCCCTGGAGTGCCTTCTGCAATGCTCTGGGCTATGATGCCACTGGCTTGGAAGGCCAAGGTGGTCTCCGTCCTCACGACCGAGCCAATCCCATGGATAAAGTGAAGCTAGCACCTCTGTATATCCCTGGTCATGGCATAATAGGTAAATCCAATGACCTTCTGCCAGTTTATGACATTCTTCACCGTGTGTTCCGGTGTGTGCTGCTGCCCAAAGTTGGGAACCAGGATGATATCTATGGTTATCTCGTGGATCTACTTATGGCAATGAAGACCAAGCGAGGCAAGGGCATCACTTTTGATGTGTCCAAATGGACGTGGGAGGAGATGTACAACTGTGTTTGGTACCGCAAGGTACCGATCTACGCTCCCTTTGTGATGTGCTTCCTTTACTCGGTTTGGGAAGTTCGGAGGCCTGGAGATCCTCTTTCTACTCCGGATAGGCTCACGGAGCATGAGGTCAAGGTGCTAAGACACAAGAAGCATAAAGCTCCTAGATTCGCCGTGGGAAATGAGGAGGATGTCTTTGCTACCTCGGATGATGATGACTTTGATTTAGAGGCTGGGGCCAAGCCCTCTTGGGTGGAGAAGCTTACTGCCAAGGTCAAGAAGACCTTCTGCCTGCAGGCCCACGTCCAGCAGAAGCTCTACAAGGCTCGTGTGAATGAGAAGATGGCGCGCCGCCGGCAGATTCAGTTGATGAAGCACCTCAATGTGCCTGATGTGAAGAGTGGCTCCGAGAAAAGCATCACTCCTGAGGATAAGTGGTGTCTGGCCAACTGCCAGTGGTCTGATGATGAGCCTACAACCTCCACTACTCGAGCGACTGTGGATGTGATGGAGACTGAGGCTGAGGCTGCTGAGGACGATGAGGACACAGAGGACTCTGACGATGGTGACTCGGATGATTCTTCGGCGACAGGCGAGGAGCTGTTCTGAGCCCTGGGGCGTTAGTCTCGCTCTTTTCCTTTTTGGTGCTTAATGCCAAAGGGGGAGAGTTGAGTATTGCTATAGGTCACGGGAGTTGCATGGGTGTTTCTTGGTGTTCTTGTTCTTCCCTGTGAACTTCCGTAGCATGGTGTAAGACATGTTATCTAAGTTTTCTATGCTCTATCTTAGCTATATGAATTTTGTTCCTGTGAACTTTAGTTGCATGGTGTAAGACATGTGCCCTTATCTAAGTTATCCATGCACTTACGTTTTTAAGCTCTATGCAATCATATGCTCTGTTGTATATTTGTTTTGTTTTTGGTCGCTGGTTGGTTTATAAAACCTAGGGGGAGCATAGATCCTAGTGTGAGCACTTTTGCATTCCAAAAGCAAACTCTAAATAAGTGCTCACACTCAGGGGGAGCTCTACCAACATTCTATAGACCCCCGTGATTGTCTCATGATTGTCATCATTAACCAAAAAGAGGGGGATTGTAAGGGCATCTCTTGCCTGAGGTTTTGGTGATGATGACAATCCTTGTGTGGACTAATCGTGTGTCAATATTACTCAGGTTGATAACATGTGGCACAAGACGGTTAGGCCTTCCCTCTTTAAGGAAAAGATCGAAGACGGAGGTTCCGATGCCTTTTTGTTTCTTTTGGTCATAGGAAATCCGTACTATTAAGAGGGAACCCACATCGGAAGGTAATGGGTGAATCAAGTCACGTACACAGATACTTTGCACCCACTATATTGCCTCCGTTCATGGAGAGAGAGGTCCCATTTCATTCCTCCTTTTGTGTAGACTCATCCACAGCGGTAGTACCGCCCTAGTTGGCGGTTGTACCGGTGGCTGGTAGTACCGGTCAAACCACCGCCCCAAGTACCGCTCAGGGGTGATACCTTCTGTACTGGGTGCGGTGGTAGACCGGTGGTGGCCCAGAAGTACCGGTGTTCTTCTCGCAAGACCGGTACTACCGGTGTTCCGAGCGGTAGTAACGCTCTGACTGCCATCACACAGAAACTATCTGCCTGGCGGTAGTTCCAGCCCAACCACCGTCCCAACTACCGCCCCTGCTTGAAACCTTCTGGTTTCCAAGCGGTAGTTGACCGGAGGTGGGGCGGTAGTTCTGGTTTTCTCCGGAAGACCGGTACCATCGGGTGAGCCACCGGAAGTACCGCCTTAGTGGCAAGGGCGCGGGTTCCTTCACTCAGCGGTACTACCGGTTAGGCTAGCGGAACTACCGGTCCTAGGTAAATCTGCACATAACGGTTGGATTGGTGGAGACCCTATTTAAGGAGCCCCTTCTCCCACCTCCACCTTATCTCTTGCCTCTCTCTCTCCACCATTAATGCCATTGAAGCTTTCTTGCCCGATCTCTCTCCCTAGCCAACCAAACTTGCTGATTTGCTAGGGATTGAAGGAGGAGACCTAGATCTACACTTCCACCAAAGGAAACTTGATTCCCCCATACTTTCTTGTGTGAATTTTGTTACTCTTGGGTGTTTGAGCACTCTAGACGGAAGATGTCACTTCGGAGCCACAATCCATTGTGGTGAAGCTCCGGGGTTTTGTTGGGATCCTCCAATTAAGTTGTGGAGAGAGCCCCAACCTTGTTTGTAAAGGTTCGGTTGCCGCCTTCAAGGGCACCACTAGTGGATTCACGGCACCTTGCATTGTGTGAGGGCGTGAGGAGAATACGGTGGTTCTAGTGGCTTCTTGGGGAGCATTGTGCCTCCACACCGCTCCAACGGAGACGTACTTCCCCTCAAAGGGAAGGAACTTCGATATCACATCCTCGTCTTCACCGTCTCCACTTGTGGTTATTTCTTACCTTTACTTGTGCAAGCATTACTTGTTTATCTCCTATAGTGTGCTTGTGAAGTTGTTACATTTAATTTCGGTTAGTTGCCATTTTAGTAGCTTATCTAGACAACTTACTTTGACGCTTAATTTAAAGTGGTTTAGAAAAGCTAAAAATTGCTAGTTGCCTATTCACCCCCCCTCTAGTCAACCATATCGATCCTTTCAGGAGCTCACATCAAAGTTGAAGAGTAACTCAATGGCATGGGGAGATGTTAAAGACGGCAAATCGACGATGAGATGCTCGGATGCCCGAGGACGAAGACGATGATGGTGACGGTGTTCGGGTGCGTCTAGCATTGGGTGGCTCGGCGAGGATGACAAGCGCGGTAGTGCAGTCCTTCTTGACACGGTGAAGGACAAACAGACGACGATGGCTGCGACAACAATGGCGACGTGAGCTCGAAGGCTTCGACCATGGCGGGGAGATAACGAGCGAGGCGAGGGGGTCGACTCGATCGGGATGACTCACGCGAGTCTACCCCTAGCGTCGCGCTGGCCAAGGGAGGCTAGACAGGGCAAATGCATGGCGGCCAGAGCGCGTGCGTGCGTCGGGCACACACCCTCCTTCCCACTTACAGGAGTTTGAAGACGACGAGCCCCTGGTGGACTGAGCTGCTACAGGAGCTCCGCCAGGTACTCTCCCTCTCTCTTTTATTTTTATGTATTTCTTTATGTTTTCTATTTTTTCATTCTATTTTGATTTAGTTACTGGTCCAAGTCAATTTAGTTGCTTGTGATATTAACTGTCGATGCAATATGGATTAATCCAGAACCTCACAACAAATTTCAGAATTTTTGGAGCTATAGAATTATTTATAGCATTTTATAACTCCAATCCAAATAAGTAGCGAGTTAATTCAAAGACAAAAAATATACTGAAAAATGTGGAACATTTATGGTGGAGCTTTTCATCACTTCCCATAAATCATGAACATTTTGTAAGGGCATTTTGGATTCATCGAAAAATATTTTGTTCAAACCTATTTAATTTTATTTAGTGCTAGGGTTTGATAATCCACATTTTAAGTTAAAAAAATTAAACATGATGCAACATGAAAGGTGCTAACCTAGTGCAAACCAAAGCTAGGGATGTGACAGTTTCAAAGGGGGGAAGCGGGAAATTTGAGAGAGAGAAACAATGCTGTTATTTATTAGTTTGTATACATGAATTATAAACAATTTAGAGTTACACATCCAATTTTGGCATTTAGTTGTGGTTGTTTACAAATTTAAAATGAATTTACTATTAAACAATAGTTAGCGGAGTGCCCGTAGTCTAGAAACGCTTAGATTTATTCCATATGAATGGCTGTCTTGATGAGAGAGTAATTTGTTAGTATATCATGCACCCATGAAACATGCTCACATGGACTATGCATACGCGATAAATCTTGCAGTGGTTGTGTAAACATACATACGACTAAGAATCTTCAACCCAGCAACATGCAGCAAAAGTGCACACGCGCATACAAATTGGTCCCACAAGCCTAAAACTACTAGCGATGTTATCTAAAATGGCGTGCTGTCAGTGGGATGAACATTGGCGACATTCGCGACAAGCACATGTTGCAAAATTATGGGTCCCACACTTGAGTCAACGAGCAGGGCATGAGAGCTGACTGAGCCGCGTATGGCTTTAGGTGCACGCTTCTAGAGGCTACTAAATGTGGCAGCGTGCCAGCTTCTTCCACGCCCCCAATTTGGTCTGGCCAGAGGGCTGTCTGGTCCGACGAACTAGCAGTGCCTGCATTGTCTACATGCTGAAATCGCATGTTACTCGCAATGTCTAGTATTTAGCTGCACGCCACATGTATCTGGGCTAAGTAGTCACGGCGTCTTGTTTTGTCTAGACGGTGGTAGTAGTAAAGCCCTATACGGGGTTTCCCTACTAGTGTACGACGGTGGCCGGTGTCTCGAGGGAGGCAATCGGTACATCTACGACGCGCGTTGCAGCAGCGACGTCGGTGGCCCTAACATTGGCCGGGTCCTCGTCAACGTCGGACGGTCCCGCCTACTTGCTAGGCTTCATACCACGTCCGCCGACAGGATATGTTCGTCCACATGCTCCGCCTCCGATGCCGGTAAGTACCTCCAGCCCTTCATCGACAATTATTTTTTATGTTTCGATTCGTTCCGAATGAATCAGACGCGTTCTGAATCCAATCAATTACATTTGATTTGATCCGTCTATATTCATTTCAGATCCATGCTTCACTGTGTATATTCCCGCTTCAGTGCTCTGCTTCTAGCAAGTATGTGGCTGGAATAGGATGTACTATGATCTATACGGATTACATGCGATGGTTGCTATGAATATCAAGCTTACTGCACGCATGTTATGATCCGTGCAAGGTTATAATGAATGACAAGTTTGGCTAGAATGTTTACTAGTACCGTGTGTGTGATTTGAGTAGGACAAATTTGGTTGCTAGTTGTGAAGCTGTCAGCGAACAAGACATGCGACTGCTGGGTGCGGGTGAGGAGGAATCGGGACCATATCATGCTCGGCGGACTAGGACTACTTCTACCGCAAGCACAAGATCGTCCCGGCCCACCTCCTTGTGTTCAAGCTCTCCAACCTCTGGTTCACAATGCAGATATACAACGACATGACCTCCACCATTGCCAGATACATATGCAACAAGTTCGTCTGCCAAGGCTTGTTTGTCCCCGGTCACCGAATTCCTATTTGTCTGTCTAGTTGTGCGAACATTTTAGCTGTTAAATTATCGATCATTGGTGTTTAAACTTGTATATTTTGGTCAGGAACAACACTCTGAGTTTGTGCACGGGCATGGGATGCCCTTGTTGGCTTTAAAGCTCCTCCTATTAAGTTAACATCATGATTAGTGATATTAGTTCTAATTTTGTTGTGCGCTTGCTGCTTATGTCCGCTATTTTATTGATGTGCTATGTGCTGCTATGTAGTGTGATGATAGGTCCATCATATTTAAAAGGGATGAGCACATGATTAGACATGCACACAACCAAACAATTGTGATTTGCATGTGCTCACCCCTAAAGCACATATGCGAGCAATCAAACATAAGACATTCAAATGCTCAGTGGCTCAGAGCATGCATACCCTCGATCAGACTCTACTGGGTCTCAAATGCAAAGTTTTCTAAATTCATGTGGGTAACCAACCATCTTTACGACTCGTGTTATGAAGGTTGTACAGTAAACACAAACACGCGAACATGACAAATTTGTGCAAACGGGGCTGGTTGAGGGGAATGAGAGGGTGCTTGGATCCAAGGGACTTATTTTAGTGTGACTAACAATAGTCTCTTTAAGAGGCTAAAGGTCCAAGCACCCCTGACTAAAGAGGGGCTAAAACTAGTCTTGAGACTAAATTTTTTTAGTCAGGGGTACCCTTATTAAAATGTGGATTAGTCCTCTCTCTCCTTATTTAACTCCTCTCCTCTAGCACATGCGAGTTCTGGATTGGAGGGTTTGGAGGATAATAAATGCTCATTAACTTGATTTTAGTCTCTTTAGAGCAAGTACAATAGTGGGCTATAAGTCCGCTTACATGGCACTTTTGCTTACGTGAAGGAGAGAGACAAAGAAAAAGTGAAGGAGTGGGCTCTCATGCAAGAGCCAAGCTCTATGCGTGCTCATAGGCAAAAGTATTTAATGAAAGAAAAGAGATAGAGAAAAAGTGAAAAAAATATGAGCTTATGGCCAACCTTATAGCCCACTCTATTGTATGACCAATTAATAATGCTAACTCTTGGTAACATATCATGTTCATATAGCCAGCAGCTGGCTATACCATTAACCATGCTTTTAGTATTTGGATACAAGTATGGGTGAGGCTAGCAAGTTTTAGTTCCATTACTTTTAGTCATTGAGACTAAAACGTATCAAAGCATCACATTTTTTTTGAGACATTCTCGCCAGGCTTTATTCAAAATGTCACGACGTTTATAGGGATAAAATTCAAATCTTCAGGTTGGCCTAACCACACATGACGGTCGAACCCAAGTGAAAGAGCATGCCTAGCGAGATTATCAAAGCATCACGTGAGGCTACTAAACGCCTCCTTAGCTTCTTTGAAGGAAAATCTGCTGGGCCAAGGCCCGTCAAGGGGAAGAGGTTGCACCGGCACTGGTAGGAAGCGGGAAAAAGGAAAAGGAGCGCGCCAAAAACCAAAACGGCAGCGCGGCCAAATACGCTCCTCCTCCA